>CM028380.1:77849464-77999282 GCA_013146195.2 Codonopsis lanceolata | reverse complement strand
AATAGCATTGATAAAGCAAAGAAGTAAGCTGGGATGTTACTTTTCTTTGTTCAGTCATGCACTGCCATTTCTAGTGTTTGATAAAGTGTACTTGAGCTTTTTGATTGATTTTCTTTTTACATTAATGTCAGATTATTCTAATTAAAATGCTTTTTCCTTATCAATCAAGTCAAACTCCTGGTGATGATATGTTAATTACTACCATGTACTTGTGGATGAGTTCTGAGACTTTCACTTGTCAGATTGTTATTCTAATTAAAATGCTTTTTTCTTTTGTTCAGTCATGCACTGTTGTATATTTGTTTCCCTTTCCATTGTTTTATGATTATCTGAACTCTCTACTAGTGTCGATATAAATTCTTTAGCTCCACATGCCCTGAATTTAATTCTCGGGCCTTTTGGTGGCGTTCAATAGAGATATGATAACGTTAGTCTAGTTTTGTTATAAATTTGAAGAAAACTATCTCCACTCTAGTTTTTTTTTTTTTTGCTTTCCTCTACATTTTTCCCTCTTAAGGATGTAGCGTCTTGAGTTTCCTCAGTACATTATGTGGTATGGTGATGCTGCTCTAGTATGATTTAGGCATCATAGAAAATTGGAAAGATGGAAAGGAACAGCCTTTCTCTGCTTTTGGGGTCCTGAACCTCGTCCTGATATTTTATATAAAACTAGACTAACGTTATCATACTCTTGGAAGCAGTTGAGTAAATTGTTGATTTGGGGAGTGTGGATTGTTGATTATTGTATTTTATTGATGTTGGTTCTATTACACCGTTGGATGATAGAAAGAAATAATCTAATTACCCCAAACATACTTGTATAAGCCGTGAGGCAGTTGTTGCTGCTACTCCAAAGCAATACCTACGGGTAAGCAGTGCACCTAGTTTTTTTTTTTTTGGTTCTAGTACACAGTTGGGTGATAGACAGAAATTATCTAATTACCCCAAACATACTTGTACAGGCACTCAGGCAGTAAGCAGTTGTGCTTCTACTCCAAAGCAAAAACCTAGCCAAAATGAAAGAGGCAGCATCAAAGCAGCTTTTGAACGTGAGCCATCACCACCACAACCTACTCTTGTTTCATCATCACCATCACAATTATAAAGGACTTCAGAAAGCTCTCATTGTGCAGGTAGTAATAATGACTAAATTCTATCTTTTCTCAACTTCCTTTATAAATACTATGCAATTCCGTATAACATTCAAGTAGAATTGGCCACTTGGAAAAATACACCTGAGAAAATGTTGGAATCTTTTTGTTGTTCACATATGGCTGTTTATCTAGTTTGGAATAGGGATCTCTTTAGTAAAATAATGCTTAATGGTTTCCATTAGTTCTATAGACCCATTAATTTGCTATTTAACTTTGTATGATGGGAACCTTCGAGTGAACATGGTTCTTAAATTTCTGAGTGTAGTCGAATTCGAATGCCAATTGATGTTTTTACAGTTAGGTGATTTGTTTCTTTGATACTCCTTTACATCTTCCTGTTTCAATAATCCATTTACTGAACCTTTTTTTTTAATTCTTCCTTTTTCCTTTCTCTTGGTAGTGTGCATTTTAGTGTTAGCAGAATAGCAGCAGTTCATAGCCTAGCTATGACTGTCAAAAAAATTCAGGGAACTTTGCTTTTAGAAATGTTTGCAAATAATAGTAGTTAGGAACCTACAATTACAATGTCCAAGGAACTCTAGGAAACCTGCCATTAGAAATTATTTGCAAGTTTGCTAGGGTCTATAAGCCTATATCTGTAAAAACTCTTACCTTTTCAGATACTTGCAAATTGTTAGGAGCTTATAACTGGAAGCAAGTTCAAGGAACTCTTACCTTTTCAAAAACTTCGCATATTGCTAGGAGCCTATAACTGGAACCAAGTTCAAGGAACCTTGTTTTTTTTTGAAAGAAAGGTTTCCTGATAGATTAGTGATGTTTAATAAAGCTTGGACTTGTCTCCAGTTACAGGCTCCTAGCAATTTGCGAAGTTGAACAATACATTCCTTGATAACTGCCAATGGTCAGACCACCTAGAAACTCCATTCCGACAGTGAACCCTCAACTAGAGGGTGCTAAAAGCAGGTTGAGTCAGCAATTTCGGGCTTGAAAAAGCCTTATCCGAAGGGATTTCTATGATGAGGGGAGGTTGGGAGTTCTGCATATCATGCAGTGTCACAGTGTGTGGATCTGGAACCAAGGTTGAGTGGTCTTTTGGTTTCCAAACTGAATTTCTTCCCTTAGTAATCACCTTAGCAATATTCTTCCCATTTAATTATTTGGGGTCAGCCTTCACATTAGTTTCTTTGGATTGGCCCAGCTCCTGATTATTGAGAAAGAGTACAACTTTTCACCGGATATGCAAAGTCTTACTTGACCATTTTCGCTAAGAGAAAGATCAAGATTGATCATTTTTTCTTTCCCATATATGCAAAGTCTTACTTGACCATTTTCGCTAAGAGAAAGATCAAGATTGATCATTTTTTCTTTCACATATATATGTAAAGCCACTCTTTTCTATTTTCCCTAAGAGATCGATTGAGAAAGAGAGAAAGTGGAATCCCATATATATGAGAAAGCACTCTTTTTGATTGAACCGAGGCAACTTTCTATATGATACTGATGTTAACGACCAGCTCTTTGGTCTTTCTTTCTATGCAATTACCTCATTTTAGGAGTGCTTCTCTTGACAGTTGACATTTCATAGAAGGACTGAAAGTGTTCGTACTTGCTTCCTTATTTCATCTAGCACTTATATTAGATATATGATTTCGGGATGGATTGATCTTAGTACGAGGAATTTCTTATCTAACATCTTTATGGGAATAGCTGACAACACACAGTTAATAAGCACTACCTTAGCACCATGGCTCAGCAACTGGCTAGACCAACCCTCTCTTCTCTTCCTTACTTTGGAAAGCACTTCATTAAAATATTCCATTTTGGCCCTAGCAAAAAATAAAGGAGCACCCTTACTGTACTAAGAAATAGGAAGGCTAGCTTGTTGAAATCCAATCCATTCATGGAAGAAATTGTCTCTAGAGACTTTAAACCTCAAAATATGACCTGAAAGTGTTTTTATCCGAAAGTGAAGGAATCTTCCATTAAAATAAAGAAAGCAGGGGTTCATGGCTAACTAAGTCTAAAATAGCTTATCTACTTTAATAACTTAGTAGTATTTAAGATAAATAATGCAACAGCAGCTGCTGCTACATCATTAATGTTTCTAGGAGTGTTCTGTAGATACCTTGCAGTGTTTGGAAGTTTGTTATCACAAACTAGTTTCAACCGTTCAATTTCGGTGAAATACGAAGCATTGAGCCATTAATTTGAAATAAAATGGTTATGCAAATTGGTCATAAGAAGCGGTGAGAGAAACCGGTCAACAAGCAGACATGGAATCTGATAAAAGAGCGAGAGTAATGTGTGTTTTATACCATTTTGTGAGTTTTAATCATTATATATATGTATGTATGTATGTATGTATGTATGTATGTATGTATGTCATTTTCACTTTTCACTGCCCCTATTTATTTTTGCAGATTTTAGGTCATCTTGAGGTGCGAGAGGACTTGGTATATATGACTTTTGTGATATAGCTACTTTTATCAATGAAGAATTACGCAGAAGGCTCATCTGCAAGTTGAGATATAGCCAGGCGAGAAAGTCATCTTTTTTGTCTTTGTTAATAGGCATGGTTTACATAATTTTGGAAGCGAAGCTAGTTTATCTTGTTTTTGGACAATGGATTGCTCTATATCTACCTAGTCGTAAGTTTATGGTAGGATTCACATTTGGTGTATTAAGAATTAGTATTGGTGCATTCATGAACATAATTGTATATATGCTTTTCATGGTTATATGAAAAAGAAAATATTAATTTCGTAGTTAAACAGTCGCAGGCTTGTTACACATCACCTACAAATAATTTTATAGTTATAAAATAATCCATCGACTACAAATTATTTCATAGTTATAACCCAACAACTAAGAATGATTTCATAGTTAAATAACACCCAACAACTACCATTTATTTCGTAGTTAAATAGCAATACAACAACGACGAATTTTTTTATAGTAAAATAGCAACCCAACAGCTACAAATTATTTTCATAGTAAAATAACAACTCAACAGCTACGAATTATTTTCATGGTTAAATGACAACCCAATAGCTACGAATTATTTTCATGGTTAAATGACAACCCAATAGCTACGAATTATTTCATAGTAAAATAACACCCCAACAACTACGAAATAATTTGTAGTTGAATAAGATCCCAATATCTACGAAATATTTTGTAGTTAAACGGTAGCCCATCAACTATGAACTATATTTTGTAGTAAAACGCTGAGGTCATTTGCGACGAAGACAATTTGCGACGAAATTTTGTGTATGTAGACAAATTATGCTATTTGACGACGAAAATATTTTTCGTCGCCAATAACCTTTAGCGACGTCGCATAGGCGACGAAGATGCGACGAAAGTCATTTCGTAGTCAAATGTCATTAGCGACGAAATTGATATTTTTTGCTACAAATTTTTTCGTAGCAAAATGACTTTTTTCTTGTAGTATATGCTTACATGCTTATGATTCTTACTTAATTCTCTTAAATGTTGTGACATACTCTCACTTAATTGCTTCTGTACAGATGAGTAAAGAAGTGATAGTTTTTTACTGCAAAAGTGAAATCTTGCTTATTGACATTCCTTCTTAGTCATTTCAAAACCCGTTTATCGATTGTGATTATGATAGATGACACTTAAAGGTAAAGCGAAAGGGGTTCAAAAGAAACACAATGATGATGTTTGTGAAGTTGATGGAGATGACAATGCCGAGAGGGCCAATTGGGATAGTGAATCCCATGTAGTTTTTGTTAGACTTTGTGTAGAGGAGAAAAACAAGGGAAACATGCCAACTACACATTTCAGTATCAAAGATTGGGAGACCATCTGCATGCTTTTCAATCAAGAAACTAAGAAAAGGTATACTCGAGCACAACTTAAAAATCACTGGGATGGTATGAGAAAAGAATGACAGGCTTAGATATTTTTAAAACAAAAAACCAGTGGACTATGAAAGTTTATGAAAGAATATCTTCCGTGACTCATTCTCATTCATCAGATGGAATATATACAATTATCAAAAGCATAATCTAAGCCATAATTTTAGGATCACCCCTCTAACTAAGGTAACCTATCTCTATACAAAAACTACCAGATCACACAATATATATATACAAAGTATATCCCTAATACTTAGGGATATGCTAACACTCCCTCACAGTCGAAATGGGAGGGGAACGGACGCTAAGACTGTCGCGAAAATCTTCAAATAATATTAAAGGCAGCCCCTTTATGTCCGCTATCCGATGACGAGATGGAACATGTAACACCCGGACTTCACCCTTGGCGACCTTCTCACGAACAAAATGTATATCCATCTCAATATGTTTAGTGCGTTGGTGGTGAACAGGATTACTCGAGAGGTAAACAGCACTAATATTATCACAGTATACAATGATAGCACGATGGATCGGACATTTTAGTTCAAGTAGTAAATTCCTTAGCCAAAATGATTCCGAAACAACGTTGGCCACCCCACGATACTCGGCCTCAGCACTAGATCGAGACAGCACCGCCTGCCGTTTTGCCGACCAAGAAATAAGGTTGTCCCCAAGAAAAACACAATACCCAGAAGTGGAACATGGCGTATCCGGGCACCCTGCCCAATCGGCATCCATGTAGGAGACAAGAGATGAAGTGGTCGAGGGATAGAGATACAGACCATAGTCAAGGGTGCCATGGATATAACGAATGACTCGCTTAAGTGCATGCATATACTCCTCACGTGGTGCATGCATGAATAAGAAAATCTGCTGAACTGCATACTATATATCAAGCCAGGTAAACGTAAGGTACTGAAGAGCTCCAGCCAAACTCCGATAGAGAGAGGGATCAGAGAAAAGAGGACTGGCAGAAGAAAGCCCCAGTTTGGGTTTTTGTGTCAACCGGAGTAAGAGACGGTTTACATGAAGACATTCCAACCCGTTCCACTATTTCAGCTCCATATGTACGCTGGGAAAGAAACATGTTCCCATTTTGACGGGAAACAGATATCCCAAGAAAATAGCTGAGAGGACCCAAGTCTTTCATAGCAAATTCAGAACTAAGGCGAGCAATAAGAGACATACGAAGAGTGTCGGAAGAAGCAATCAAGATGATGTCATCGACGTAAACGAGAAGATATGCCATAGACGCACCTTGATGAAAAACAAAAAGGGAGTGATCAGACTTACTCTGAGATAACCCAATTGTAGATACAAAATCTGCAAATCGTTTGTACCACGCCCGAGGTGATTGCTTAAGGCCATACAATTACTTTTTAAGCAAGCAAACATGGTCTGGAAATCGCTTATCACAGAAACCAACTGGTTGGTGCATATAGACAGTTTCCTGAAGATTACCATGTAAAAAAGCATTCTTGACGTCAAGTTGGTGGATGGACCAACCCTTTGAAAGAGAAATACTCAGAACTGTCCGAATAGTAGCAGGTTTAACCACCGGGCTAAAAGTTTCCCCACAATCAATACCAACTTGCTGAGTTTTCCCATTACCAACAAGACGAGCTTTATGTCTTTCAAATGAACCATCCGACCTGTGCTTATGAGTAAAAATCCACATCGAACGGATAATATTAGTACCAGATGGACGGGGCACCAACTCCCACGTCTTATTAGCAATTAAAGCACTAAACTCATCAAGCATAGCAAGTTTCCAATTATGGTCATTTAATGCTAAAATTGGAGAGCGGGGAATAGGAGATTGTTTCACATAAATATCTAAATTAAACTAGACTTTGGGCTTTCAAATACCCGATTGACTTCTAGTAACCGGTCCAGCTCGAGGAAGAGAATTACTAACAGGCAGTCCAGAAAGAGGAGGACCGGGACAGGAAGGAATAGGACCTGAATGGGCCGGCCCACCAAAAGGGGAAGAAGGCGGGTCCGCTGGAGCAGTCCTAGAGTGGACAGTCGAAATATTAGGTTGTTGGGCCGAAGTATCAGGCTGTGGCGGGGCATTATCTGGGCCAATAGGGTGAGATGAGCCACTCTGAGCCCAGTGGTCAACAATATAAGGCGATGGACCATCATCGAGGAATTTATATGAGAAAGGAGTAGACTTGGACATGGAGGCAAAGGGAAATTGACATTCATCAAATATGACATGACGATTGATAAGTATTTTGCGAGTGGACAAGTCGAAACATTTAAAACCCCGATGATTGGACGGATACCCTAAGAATACACAAGGGGTGGAACGTGCTTGAAGTTTGTTAATTGTTGTGGAAGGAAACAACGGATAACAAAGACACCCAAAGACGCGTAGGTGTGTATAAGTAGGATCCTTGGCATATAAAATTCGAAGAGGAGAAACATATGACAAAGACTTATGAGGCAGAATATTGAGAAGGTATGTGGCCAAGAGAGCCGCATGATGCCAAAAAGACGGAGGAACGGAGGCATGAGCTAACAAGGTACGAACCATGTTATTAATGGTCCAAATTTTTCGTTCGGCTGTCCCATTCTGAGAAGAAGTATAAGGACAAGACAGACGAAAATCGAGACCATTGATGTTGCAAAAATTCAAAAATTGTTTGTTGTCAAATTCGCGACCATTATCACATTGAAAAGTTTTAATATCACGTTCAAACTGATTGCGAATGTAAGCACGAAAAGATAGAAATGTAGAAAAAACATCCGATTTATGAGCAATAGGAAATAACCATAAATATTTAGAATAATCATCCAAGAATAAGACATAATATCTATGGCCGGACGAACTCAAAACAGGAGATGTCCATAAATCACTATGAATAATATCGAAAGGTAATAATGTTTTAGATTGTGAAGAAACAAAAGGAAGTTTTACATGTTTGCCCAAAGCACAGGCATGACAAATATGCGAAACAGAAGATGACCCACAATCTATTGTATTATTTTTCCAAAGAGATTATAAGACCATAGTGCAAGGATGCCCTAATCGTTCGTGCCACAAAGCAGAAGACGTAACAAAAACGGAAGGTGAAGTAGAAACAGCCGAATGTGATGTAATGGGATAGAGGTCGCCACGACTATTACATCTCAGAATAAGTCTCCCCGTCTGGAAGTCCTTCACAGAAAAACCAAACGGATCAAATTCAACGGTGACAGAATTGTCAGTAGTAAACTTCCTAACGGACACTAAATTCTTAACAATTTGTGGAGCATGTAAAACATTGCGAAGAGCAAGAGGAGGTAGGGGAGGGGCCAAAGTAGCATGTCCATAACCATGAATTGGAATAGAACTACCATTACCTACTATGATGCCATGTTTAGTGCTTAAATTGTAATAAGAGTTAAGAGTACCTGCCGAGTTCGTTGAATGAGATGTCGCCCCGGTGTCCATAAACCAATTTGGTGGAGGTGGAGTTAAGCCCAGAGTGTGCATGGCTGCTTCAACATCAGTGGCGGTGGAAGGGTCGGAAACAGCAAAAGCTTGGGAGGGACGGGGACCCAATATACCAGAAGACGGTTGCCTCGGGGAAGAAGAAGGAGCTCTCGGCCAGGAACCACCAGCAGAAGGGGTAGACGGATAGGGACAAGGCGGGACAGACCACGGCCAATAAGCCCCACCCCACGGCTGTTGAGCTGTAGTGCCCCACGTCGGCTGCCAGGATGAAGACATGTCTGAAGTGCGGCCACCGTTTGGAGTAGAAGCCCTTGGACCTCCCTTGGTACCATTCTTATTACCCTTACCCTATGTCCCGATCCTTTAGCAGCATTACGGGAACCAGAAATTGGAGGAACTGGAGGACCACTCGACATTGGTGGGGAAGAAAACGAGACAGTGTCCCGAACTGTCAAAGCCGCGGTTGTAGCCGCCTTTTACAGAAAGCCTGCTTCTTCCAAAGTAACCATGGATCGAGCCTGGTAGAACTGTGGAAGGGGATTGCTTTGAGAAGCAAAGTCGCCACACCACTATAAGCCTCGGAGAGACATGACCATCTGCAACACCAAGCGTTCATTCGAAACCGGGCACCAACATTCTTATTGATCGGACAAGCTGTTTAATTTGTTGACAATCTGTAGAAGCGACGGAAAGGAATCCATGACCGTATGGGAAAACTCCTGTTCAAGTGTAACAGCGCGGGAGTTTTTGTTGTCTTGAAAGATGTCGACGAGACGATTCCAAGCGGACATGGCTGTGCAATCTGGCTCCAGAATAGTTTCAAGAAGATCATTGGATATAGTTGAATATATCCAACCCAAGGATGGCGTCGAGTTTCCACAAAGCAACCTCTTCCTCGGTGGATGGTTCTTTGACCGGTTTCTTGGGAGGTATGATGTGGTGAATGACCTTGACTGCACGAGCATGGACCTTGAACAACTCCGCCCAAGTTGCGTATTGAACGCGTTCAAGATCCAGAACGATGGCTATGTGGTTCTTAATGTTTGACACTGCCAGTGCCGGATGAAAGGAACCACGAGAAGCCATAGAAAGAAAAAGAACGGTAAGAAGAGGAGAAAAGAAAACGCCAAACAAAACCCAAGGCGCAGCGGAAGGAAGAAAAAGAAAAACCTAGGGCTCTGATACCATGAAAGTTTATGAAAGAAATCTTCCGTGCTCATTATCATTTATCAGCTAGAATATATACAAGATACAGAAGCATAATCAAAGGCATAATTTTAGGAATACCTATCTAAACAAGGAAACCTATCTCTATACAAGAACTACCAGATTACACAAAATATATACAAAATATATCCCTAATACTTAGGGATATGCTAACACTTTGCCCTAAATTCGATTCAAAAGCACATGTTGGAGATTTTTGTTAAACAACTAATGAGTTCATGATGGATGTCAAATGTGTGATCAAGCGGTTGTAATTATAGTGTAATGCAGCTTAGCACAGTAGTATTTAAGTGACTAATAGTATTAATTGAATACAGTATAATCTCCGTTAGGTTAGCGACACATGATATGTTCATAGTATGTGTATCTCCTTGAAAACAAGATTAATTCAGGATTGTTTAACTAGCTAGCTCGGCTGTAATCAACTTGACAATGTATATATAGAGCTTAAATATTCTTCTGAGTCTTGTCTTGTGGTAGATACGCCGTTGTATTGTCCTTGGAATGTTGTGTTTGTAGGACACTCAATCATTAGGTTGGTTAGCTCTTTAGGGGATTGCTGCCTTTGCAAATGCTCTTTATCATCATAACTCAAAAACAAATGCTTAATCAAAGGCAACTTGTCATTTCCTTCCAAATATCTCATTCTTGAGCTTTCTTAATGATTATTACAAGCAAGAAACTTTATTATAGTTTTCCAATTATTGATGAATATTCTTGACGATAACTTTTCGAATTTGGGGTCTGGAATCCTTTGTCTGTAGACATGCCTGGTGGGACCTTAGCTTTAGGAGCAATGGATGGAGAATGTCTAAAGCCTACTTAGCACTCAGAAAAAGGAGTAATTAACTATTCAGCTGAATGGCCATAGATGCGATTTGTCATTTGTTGTCACCGTTTTCTTAATTAGCTACAACCGAACACAACAATCTAGTACAAGCTAATGTGTATTTGAGGTAGATAGAGCCTTAGGGTTTAAGTTAATTACTTCATTTTTAAGTGTTGGAGCATGCTACTCGTTCCATCTCAAAATGAGTATCCATATTTTTTTCTTCACAAAAGTAAAATTGACTTTTGGGTCATTTTAATCACACACACACACATGAATACCCTTAGTAAAATTATACAAAAATAGATACTCATTTTGGGACGAACGGAGTAATATATAGACTCGAGATTTACTGCTGTGATACAATATGTAAGAAACGAACGTATAATAAGTTTAAATGTTCATCTCTTTGATAGGAAATTGGATGGTAACTCGAGGCATTCTGAGAATTGAATCACTTGTTTTTCATTTATTTTAGTTTTTTCTTCATTATGAGAAACCTAATTGACTTGCTATTTAACCCACCGTGATCCCTGGTTGATGTTTATTCACTTTGACATTCAAAAAGGGGGATTGCTTCTACATACAATAGCTACCGCAATGTATATATATCGAGTTTCTAGTTCAAAAAGGCTGGCATGGGGAGGAATGTTCCAACAAAATAAGTATTCCCTCCTGCCTCATGATAAGTGTCCTTTATTTCATTTGGAGGCGTTCCAAAATAAGTGTCTTCTTTGGATTTGGGAAAAGTTTTTCCAAACCAATTGTCTGAAATTCCTTTTTAGATAAGAAAAAGAAATGATCGTTTTTGATTCCAGTACAGTAAAGAATATTTTGATCAAGGATATATTTGAAAGAAAAATAACTTCAAGTCAAATGTTTTCTTAAAACCCATGTAAAATGAATAATGACATTTATTTAGAACAGATGACGATATATAGTTAAGAGGGTGGTCTTAAAAAGGAAGGCACAAATGTTAAATTTCAAAAACAAAACGGACTTGAGTAGTCTCTTTTAGTTAAGAGATGGATTATCAAGTTTTAGTTCTACCTATACATTAATTTACAGAAGCAATGAGGGAACCTTATCTGTGTTACCAAGACAAGAATAAAAATTTAGCTGGAGTAGCTATTGTCCAGGAAGAGAGGCATTATTACTAGAGAGTAGAGAGTACGTAGTCGATGTAAGAATTTCTATTAATTCATTTGAGTATTATCGATCCTATAAGTTGTAGAGATATACCGTTCGTACTAAAAATTTCATGTTGTTTTTTAGTTTCATTTAACCACATATAATCTCTCTCTCTCTCTCTCTCTCTCTCTCACAAATAAGTATGTTACTATGTTACTCAACGAAGGCTTCGGCCTTCGGACCACTGTAAAGTTGTAAGGACATGAAATATTGCTGTATAAGTGTCCAAGTAGAAAGTAGTGATCTTCAGTTATCGCAGCTCATGAATGACCTGTCTAATTGACATTGAGCGCAAGATCTAATATTATTTCTTTCATGGAATTGTACAGCATTATGATTGTATATGAGAGAGAGAGAGAGATGATTCTGCAATGAACCAAATGAAAATTAACCAAGATTGTTGGCCAACACAGACAGTATCGGCACTAAGCAAAGCCCTCTTTTCTTCAGTTCCGTATAATCTCTGTCTCTTCTGACAATTCCAAGGTCACTTCTTCCATCTGCCTGGCCACATGCACCAACTTTCGCCTATAAAAGCCAGAATTTAGAACCAAATTGTTAGGTAAGAAATAATCATTCACCAATATAAGTATAATCCAAAAAGGTAACATAGAAGAATCTAATAGTTCAATTCAAGAAAAAGACACCAAAAATCACTTTATTGATCGTTACCTCTGAATGGTCTCTGTGTTCCTTGTCTTTTCTCCTCAACTCCAGTTGATTGAAATACGAAACCTGCTAATTAAAATCACAAGATAAGAGAAATTAATGTACATAAAGGTATATTATCGTCTATCGATCCATGCATGAATGAAGAAGAAAAAAAATGTGATCGAAACTTGAATAAGACCGTATACATAATTAATTAACTGGTGCTAATATACATAAATTATACTAATTCATAGCTTATAAGTATATTTAGTTCATCAAACATGCCTTGGGACTATTTACTGGAGAACTAGCAGTATCCTCCAATGCATCATCTACTAATCCTCCTGTTTTCCTCTTCTTGAAACTTAAACTTTTACTATAACTTCTATTCAAAGAAAAACCCACAACTTGATCATTGTCACTCGTGACCTTCTTCGCTGCTGCTGCCGAAGAAGAAGCAGCATCAGAAATGAGAGAAGGACTTTCATAGTCACAAGAATAAGAAGTTGGTTCATCATAATTGCATAAGAAATCTTCAAAGTAGAAGGTCCAACTACTTTCGTCAGGAGAAACTTCCAATTTGCTCATAGAAGTTATAGAGTTCTCCATCTTGAATGTGTATAATGAAGAACAGGCTGTAGAAGTTGGGTTTCTTGGCCAGGTTTGGAGAAGCCCTTCTAATGTATGTATATATAGATGATAAAAATAAAGCAGCTGAAAACTCATTAGTGTGGTCCATTGGGAGTTGGGGTAGTTAAACTGTTCAGGTGCTACAATTTAGAGAGAGGGAGAGAATTTTACATTTGTGGTTTAATTTGATTAGATTATCATCACTTAAGATTTGCCAAATCCATGTTTCCACTAATAGTTTGAATTAGTCACCAAACCATAAAAATAATGGTTGAAATTTGTTTTAACTTGTTTAAATTATTTTTTTTGGTGATTGCAAATTAATGCTTGTACAAGTTTTTCTTGACGTAAGATGTCTATTTGCATCTTCTCACCCGATTGTGCTTCCATCAATGTACGATGCTAATTATCAAAATTTTCAAATTTGGACTTTTTGGGTAAACGGAGGGAGTATAACTCTCTAAGAATGTTTTATTTTAGAATTAAAGATCAACATTTTTGTCTCGGTTACTTGTGTTTTGCTACATGAATATTTTTTTAGCCACTGTGATCGATCACACGAATCATACTCATTCATATCATTTTTAATTATATTCAAAGGATTAATGTTAATAGTGATTTAAGAAAATTTAATGCTTACAGTCAGACCACCTAACGAAAACTTCCTTAAATATTTCTTATCTAAACTTGGGACGAGCTGCATATTTTGACTTAATTTCACAACATTATATAATATGTATGTGCGCGCACACACACACACACACATCATGTATATTTAATTATGATGTGAGAGAGAGAGAGAGAGATGTTGATAAACCGGCGTAAACATTTATTTAAGTTGCTAATTACCTTTATTAAGTCTTCCTATCATTGGATGCAATAATGTATTGAGTTCGGCCGGAATCAAATGTTATATTACTTGCTAGTTGTGTAGATAAACTTGTTTTTAAAGTTAAAAAAGGGTATGACTTATAGTGGGATTAGTAGTCATCACTTGTTTAATTGGTACATACATATGCTGACATCTTTTTTTCTGTAATTAATTTATTATTGTTTCTATTGATTGCATCACTTATCATTTATGCTCAATTATATTGTTTGTTAATTCCTGTTGTCCGTCACACTCACACCTCATTCATACCATATTTAAAAACTCTAGAATGAAGCTAAATAAATATTATCCAACATTTTGATAATCCCAACCCAACTTCTGTATCACTAGCTAGGGTAGGTGGCAGTAAAGAAGCAAACCCATGATGATCAATTAGTATTGGTGTTTGTTGGCCATTTATTAATCTCATGTAATTAGTGCAAACTTAAGAAAGCCTCCATCATTCTATAATTGAATTAATGCTGTTGTAAGATAAGTAAGTAATTAATTAAGGCCTCATCTCGGTAGCGGTAGGGCAGTAAGTAAACAATTGGGCTTGAGCTTGGCTTGCTCAACGCTTGGGTCTACTCGATGAGCCGAGCTTCGGCTCAAGTTGTATTTTATCTTTTTTACCATGTGGCACGACCACGCCAACTGCAGGCTCAAGCTTGATTGAAGTTTAACTTAATTAATGATGTAATATGCTGCTCAGCTAGAGCTTGGCTAAATTAAGCTCGTTTCAACATTTAGTTTATTATACCGAACTAGAAATTTCAAAGCTTAACACAACTTGACTCCTATGGGCTATGGGGCATTAATATTGATCTCCCTTTCCATAGAAATGAGGTCAAGCTAAAGCATTGCTGTCTCCATCGTGGGAGTCCGGGGAAAGGACAAGTACCCTGACTGATATGCTAAGCTAGTTGAAATCTGAAATCTGAAATCTTATTGTCTTTCCATTTGCATAATAGTTAGAAAGAGAAGGTGATGCGTACCAACTAAAGTAGTGCAAGACCTTGCCCCCATGCATTTAATTTAGACCTTTCTCCAATTATATATTAAAGTTTTTAATCACATTTTTAGGGATAATGGGACTCACTTTCACAGCTGAGACGGTAGATTCAAAATTAATTAATTAGGTTAATATTCTACTTAATTGATTAGTTGAGGGGGTCATCTCGTCCCCTCAAAAGGTCAACAACTTATTCCAGAATTGTCTTTTCGCTTTTTCGGACAAAATATTAATGTAATTTTACATATATAAATTGTCATTTGCCACACATACATAATCAGTTAGAAAGATGTTTCTTTCAAAAGTTAGACATAAAACATGTTAATGAAGAGGCACATGGAATTTCCCCATCTAATGTGCACGTGTGCCCAACAAAATTTCTTTGCACATGCCAGCACATGTATAAGTTCCACACACAAATATATATACCACAATTTTATTTTCAAGAATAATGAGACAAGGACAAAAAATATTTTATATTATTTGTAAAGGTAGTGGTTGACATGAGAGTTTCGTAATTTTTAGTAGGGTAATGATATGGTCACTCTTATTTTGTATCAATATATAAGTACTTTGTGATGTGCTATGCTCTCATTGGTTGGATATTTTGTGGGTCCCAGCACTCCAGCAAATGAGAGTGTGCCACATCATTGAGTACTCATATTTTGGTGCAAAATGAGAGTGACCCAAGCATTACCCTTTCTAGTAACATCATCATCACGTTGGATAATTTTGAAAATTTTTTTGTCTTAAAGGTCGATGCTACAATTAGAGATTAATATTATTCATGGACTTTAAAGTGGGTTTGTGTCATGCCTAGCTGATTAGGTGCTTCGCAAGCAAGTGTGTGAGCCATGCATATCAGATTGCTGTAGTTGGAAAGTTACAAATCGTATCAAAACGGTCTTGAAAATGTCACTTTTTACATCGCGATGCATAAAGTGATTTTTTCCGGTTATGAAAAAAAAAACAGAAGGGCGAAACGATTACAAACTTTAAAAAGTGACCGACCTGAATTTCTTCCAAGAATCTAGAAGTTTTGGGTTCAATTCTTTTAGGGTGATAATCAATCGGGACCGGTCCCCTGTGGAGAAAATATAATCCTAAAAGTTCACGATAATTTTTTTAAACCGCTATAATACACTTTTGAGGAAGAAATGACGAAGATACCCTTAATGAAGGAAAGGCGCGCGGACAAAGCCATCGTCCAAATTTGGGCATCATAAGAAAAAAATTGGGCATCGCACAAAATTTTGGGCGTCATTCAAAATTTTGGGCGTCGTTCAAAATTCTGGGCGTCATTCAAAATTTTGACCATCGACGCCCACATCGGAGGCAAGTCTGGAAACTAAGCATCATAGTATCAAAACATTGAGCATCGCTCAAAACATTGCCCAAATCACATGTACCTGTACATCTTTTTGGAGCGTTTTATGCGCATCCAAAATGGTAGGCAACGATGCCCATATTGGGGGCAACGACGCCCACATCGACGCCTACATCGGAGCCATTGCTGTAGTGTACTCTCATGTTCGAATTTTGCGCACACACTCGACATTTTGTTTGACTCCAAACTAAGCATCATAAGGTTGTGCGCATTGATAATAGATTTGTCTGCAAGTGATTTCTTCGGCATCGAAATGGAAAAAATTGGCTTCGAAATGAATAATTAAACACTGCCACCAAATATCAACAAAGGTGGACATTGAAATGGACAAATTTGATGTCAGAATGAATAAATTGAACACTTACCCTAAATCTATATGTAAAAATTGAGTATTAGAAAACTTTCGAAGCCCAAAACAGTGCTTAAACATCGTTTTTTGGCCTTAAAATGAAACATCGCTAGGTAAAACAGTGAGTTTGTAGGTCTCGTCGAGAGCTTCGATTTGATATGTGGTGGGTTCTGTGGTTCATCCGAGATCAAAAGTTATGGAGAAAATGGTCGGGAAAGATGAAAAGAGGTCATTAATGGAGAAAAGAGGTTCAACCAGATGTGAAGAAGATGGACAATATTGGAAAAAAAATTTATAAAAGTGGACTTAAACAGTTTTAAAAAAAGAGTAGTGGAGCGGTTATAATTTCGAGAAAGTGTACCGGCCCACAATTAATCCATTCTTTTAAGGGCATGGCATGGCCTAATTATCGAAAATTAAAATGTTTGTGTCAATTTCTTTTATTTTGCAAGCGGGATAGCTAATAAGCAGCGAAACAATCACACAGGAACTCTTACAACGAGAAATTCCTTAGAACAAGCCTATGACGGCTTAGGATTCAAGCACAAAGCAAGAAAACTCAATTTTTTATCAAAACTGCCGAAATAATGTTTAAAAGGGTCTTTATATACCCTAACAAACCAAACCTTAAAAGGAAAAGAATTAAACAAATAAGACGAAAAAACCCAAAAACTTCAAAGGCCCGTAACAACACTTAAACAGCGTTTTTAGGCTAAAAACGAACTGTTCACGGGGTAAACCCCTCATGTCTTGTAGATCTAATCGAGAGCTTCGATTTGATATGCGGCGGACCCCGTAATTCATCTGGACACGAAAGTTATGCTCCGTTAAAGTTCTGCCGACCGTTAAATTATTTCTACTAGTACCTGACGGAAACTAACGGAAAACTGTGAAACCAACCCACCGACTCAACTTTCAGAAACTGCCGCTGGACCCCCTGAACTTCGAACTCTTTCCAAATGCCTTGGTTAAGTACGTCTCGGCCACTTGTTCGACATCAATTATGGAGGAAATCGGGAAAACGAAGATGACTGAAAACGTATCCCTTTCCTTTTAATGTTCTTCTGGTCTATATATATATCGATGGATAAGGTTAATGTCAAATCCCATGATTCTTGTTTGCATATTACGTACTTTTCTGTTATTGTCGGGTTGAATGAGCTGCTCCTAGCTAGCTAGCTGGATCCATTCATTAGACATCAAATTGAGTTCAACAATAATAAAGGGAAGGCCTTAATTAATATAGTTAAACATGAAATATTCAGGACGTGACTTTCCTTAAACCAAACAGACCCTTCACGGCCTTAATTAAAAGCTGGCTTAATTTGATAGATATTAGATATGGACCATTTTCTGCCTCATATTTCTCCATGAAAAATCTCGATCCACATAACTGTGAATATGACAGGATTATATTTATAGCAGAAAGAAAGAAAGCCTAAGTGCATGTTGTACAAGATGAACACATCATGTCTAATGCGGCACGTGGATTATTTTTTTTGTCCGCATGGGGCAGGCAGATGATAGATTACAGCCTTGATATTGCATATATAATGACGTGTTCACATGCTTCAAAATACCTTTCGTATTATGGAAATACTTGGCACGGTAACAACCTATGAACATCACTTAAATGGATTAAGCTAGCTCGGTAGCAACAAATCCAGTCCACATCGATCGTAACACTACGACCTAAGTAATGAATGTGTTGCCTCAGCGTACTAAATACTAATGCAATTGTTGTACCAAATCACATGCCACGTACGGCAAATGAACATAATGCATATACAGTGGTACTTCTCTTCTGTTAAACTGTAACTATTAGTGCAGGTGAGGGAGGTGGTCCAGATGACATACTGACATGCTGGTAGGAATGCTAGAATAACATAAGGCAGCAAGCTTCATGGTAGAGACAGATTATACATGTAAATGCCAATATACTTATTGTGGTTCTTGTTTGTCTCAAGTGGAAGTGACTGCAGCCTGCAGGTGTTGATTTGAGATATAATATATATGTTCAGTATATCATGACTACTTGGAAGAAGGATTAATATACAACTTTAAATTTCGCTGAGAAATATGCTTTTCTGGATCTATTCAATTGGTTCTGTAGGGTTCCATTTTGAAAAGCCAAATATTCGAGAGGTGCAATATAGTTTTTACCATTGGAAGGGATAATTATATATAGCACAGTTCATCTCTAGTTAATCAAGTAGCAAATAAGTGTTAGTATTGTTGTCAATGTGGAGAAATGTCCTCACAACTGGCCGGGCTTTGTTAGATCCAGCTATCCGACTAAAACCTCCATGGGGACCTGCCAAATGTTCCTTGATCACCTATAAATGTAAACATGAAGACCTGTCATGAACGTGGTCCATATGAGATTGCTACAAAAGCTAACAAAAAGCAGCAGGCTGGATGGCAGAGACTGATTATACACGTAAATTCCCACACAATTTTTGAGGGTGCGCTGTTTGTCTCAAGGGAAAATCACTGGTGGAGTTCGAGTACTTGGAAGGATTCGTATTCCGGAGAGGTTATTATTTTTAGAGTCTAGTTTTAAAAAGAGAGTTGTGTTATTGCCGTTGGAATTAAGGGACAACAATAGCAAAATCTCTAAATAAGTAGCCAAGAGTATTATTAATAAACGTCGAGAAATGCCATCACAACGGAGGGCTACAATTGGATCCAATCAATCTTTGGGACAAAAATAACTATGGAGACCCACCAATTGTCCCTCACTTTAATATATATCCAAGCAAAATAAGCCGGAAATGTAACCTTCATAAATTATCCAGGGCCCATTTGTGAGTAGTACAGTAGCAACATTCTTTCATTCCCTTGGTTTAAGGAAGCCTCTCAGAAGCAATTTGACTTTTCTTTGCTCTTACTCGACGAGTCTAGACATGCTTTTGCTTTCCATAGCCATAGGTTTTTGGTCAAGAATGAAGGTGTAGCTTGACAACGAGAGTAAGTATTAACAAAAGACTTAAATGACCAAGAAGAAAAGGCAATACCTTATACCTGAGTTCATTGGGCGGATCAGAGAAAGAAGAGAAGTACGTGTGGAGCTGCATGCTTTGAAACTTGGGAGTATTTATTAATTTGTTTGGGAGAAATCTCTCTTACAATATCCAAGCCCATACAAAAAGATATCCAGCCATAGGCCATGATAGTCCTACCCCAACCCAAGGCCAATTGGGGGAGTACTGAGATGAGATCAAACTCACGATCTCAAGCTTTGTGAAGTTGCAGTTCAATCATATCACTTGATTAAAAATCAGGGTGAAATTGGGGTTGGTGTCTTTACTAACTTTTCCAACGTCTTTACTCCCATATACTTTTTTAAACTAGCAAATGACATTTTTGTAGTGAAATATTGACTATGCCCGTAATGAATCAAATACATACGCGAAAAGGCAAGTCATGCACAAAATCAATACATATTCAAAATTATGCATCACGATTAAATTTTGTAACTGTAATTTCCATCAAATTTTGTGCATCGCGACTCAAATTTTGTAAAAGAATCAACATTAAGTTCCTTTTTCAGGTATTTCATCGAACAGTTTACAAGAATAACAACTTTTAAATGATTACTTGAAATATATTGTATGTCTTAATTTTGGAAAGATTTGATTCATAATAGGATTAATATATGATTTGGTCCCTAAACTTCACCTTTCTTCCTATAAAGGTATAAATGTTTTTCATTTCTTATAGGGGGATGCTTAATACAATGCCTGTTAAATACTTAATACAACACTTTTTTGTTGTAAAAATATTATATTACCCTTAACAAAAAAATTGTTTTTTTTTTAATTTTTAGGCATTGGGACTGCTTTGGGACCAATCCTAAAAAAAATTCATTTACCTAAAAAATGGCAAAGGGCAATTTGGTCCACTTTTTTTTTAAATGTTATATTAAGTATTTCATAGATGTTGTATTAAGTATCAATGTTTTCTATATTGGTTAGTTGACTTCACTTTAGCTTGCATATTTGTTCCTCAAACCGTTATTTCAAATAGAATCGTTAAATATTTATGAAAATGACAAAAATACCCTTACTTGAGACTAAGTTGGATGTCTAGCTGGACCAAAATAATCTTTTAGACCTCTCTTTCTCTCTCAATAATTAAATATAAAAGGAATAAGAAATAAATTAAAATAATTCTTCCCCCACACACACACTACACACATTCTCTTTCTCACTCTTTTTTCTTCTTCCCAATTCTCCCCCGTCTGCTCTTCTACTTCCTCTGTTTTCTTACTACCTTCTGTTTCCTCTGTTTTCTTACTACCTGATAACTATAGAATATAAATTTTAAAAAAACCCCATTTTTATATGTAAAAGAACTACATAAATTAAGGAAGTGACTACTAAAATGAGCAGGTATGTACACATAACATACCTCATGTTCTTCTTCTTTCTTGAGCTTGTTACCTGTCAATTACATTCTTCTCAGAATTCCACCATGAACAGGCTTTACGAGCTTCTTTATGATAATAGTTCTGCCGCTTCTTTCACAAGGAATCCCGCTAAGTTTCTTGCAGCCCTCCCAATAATTCCTCTATTACCCACCTTTCTCTCCCCTCATTTTCTCTCTGCAAGTATGATTCCCTCCCTCTTATGTGCCAAATCGACACCTTGCAGTCTCTTGACCTTTCCAACAATCACTTCACCTCAATCCCAGATGAGTTCATCTTTGGTTGTGGTGGGATTGCTGGTTTGGAGGTGTTGAATGTCAATAGAAATAGACCGGTGGGTTCATTGCTGGAATTTTGGGGTTTTGATTAGAAGGAGGTTTTGGATTTTTCTTTTAATAATTTGAGTAGTGCCATCGGTTTGCAATTTCAAGGGTTGAATGGACTCAAGAGTTTGAACCTTAGTTCCAATTCTTTTAATGGGTCTATTCCCATTAACCTTGGAAGATCAATGGCGCTAGAGGAACTTCAGCTTTCTCGGAATTCATTTCAAGGGAACATCCCCAAAGGAATTGCGAATTATGGGAATTTGACACCGATTGATTTAGGCACTAATAAGCTATCTTGGTCAATTCCTGAAAGATTTAGAGAGCTCTCCAAATTGCAACTCTTGATCTTGTCTTCCAATAATTTGAGTGGTGAAATACCCAATTCCCTTTCCAGAATTATAACTCTGTCATGGTCAGGAGTCTAGACCTTAGTTACTATAGTCTAACTAGGTCAATACCGGTGGACCTTTTGTCGAGGTCTAATTTGTAGGCTGTGGACTTGTCTTCCAATTCATTGGAGGGTTCAATACCCACAAAGTAAACTTGATTGGGTTGAGATTAGGAAAGAACAAGTTAAGCTGAAGAATTCTGTTGTCATCACTTAGGGTTATTCAGAATTTGATCTATTTGGAGGTTGATAACGATGAATTTAATGGTTCGATTCCTCTTGAATTGAGTTTATGCATGAACTTGGCACAATTTGCATAGCCTTCAAAAATTGGATTTACAAGGTAACAACCTCAGCAATTCCATTCCTGATTCGATTGGTAGCTTGGACTATTTGTTAGAGCTCCAATTAGGGAGCAACCAACTTATAGTGTTTAGAGTGAAGTAAATGAATCCAAAACTATGACCATCTTTTTCTATTTCAAAAACAAATTGGCCACGTGATCTTCATCAAAATTAAGTGAGGGCAATATTGTCATTTTAATTATTTTTTAACGATTCTGTTTGAGATAACGGTTTGAGGGACAAATATGCAAGCTAAAGTGAAATCCACGGACCAATATAGGAAATGAAAAACATCTATCACCTTTATAAGAAGAAAGGTGAAGTTCAGGGACCAAATCATATATTAATCCTTCATAATAATAGTAGTTGAGAAGCCACACACACACACACAATTGGAACACTGGAGTGTACTAGTCAAAGTGATCTCATTGATGCAGAAGCTCATGCTCTCAGCACTAAACAATACACAAGCAAACACTCTACCAAATTGATTAAAAAACACGATACAGAACACCAAATCCCGCTGGGCAATTCCTTCATTCCTTTTCTTGCAGATTTGCCTTTGAATTAAAGGATGCAAGAAAATCCCTTCCGGTCCCAAGGGTAATGGCGAAAGAATTTAGAAAAGACTAGCGCAGCATTCCGTTGATTTGTTGGGAGCATTTTAGAAATGATGTTATGAAAAAGTCCTTTCACGGTTAAAAAAATATTAATAGAGTAAATCAGTTAATTTTTTTGTAAATGGACCGACCAACAATTTTTTCTAAAAATTAATGTCATCCGGGAAAAAACCAAGATGGGCTTTCCTCATTTAGACTTAAATAACATTTTGCTCACTAGACTTCGTACAAGCAACAAACCTGCTTGACATCTTTTTTTTTTTTTTTTTGGTCTATTTCATCACTGAACTTTCTCATTTTTGCTATTACATTAATTACCTCATCCATTTTCATTTGATTTTGTGGATGAAAAATAACAAAAAGAATACTCATTAATATAATATAATTAACTAATATACCCTTCTAAATTAATTAGGTAGGAAAGTTGGGCACCGGGTTTCTTTTTTCTAAAAGTGCCCACACAACATTTTCTCATTTATACAAAAAAAAAAACTAAACTAAACCTCATTTTAAAATGGTTTCTATGGTATTTTGTTTATTTACTAAAAATCCAAAGGCAAAATTTAGAAACGATCGTATTATGGGTAAGATCTGTAAGACGGATCTCACTGACCCGATTCACTATATGTTGGTGGATTGAGTTATGAGAGAGTGAGTTTAAGTCTTACGAATTAAGATCCGTAAAAGTGTAAAATAGTCCCATAGGAACCCTGCTCAAGTCCAAACGCACTAACACTTCTTTCTCTGGCAATATGTTAATAGTACATACACCCACTTCCAAAAAATAACACACCTCCGTCCACCAGCACTTGAATTCACCATCATCCACTAACAGAATATATTTTTCTGATTTTCAGCTATGAATAACTATATATATATATAAAATCAATCTTTGTTACACAGAGAAACCATAGAAATTGTTTTTAATTATTACGTCGAACTCCCTTTTTTGCCAGAAAGGTAAACCACCACTGAGTAATCACTGTTTACCTAATTTAGCCTCACAATAAAACCAGTTGATCTCCTATATGCTTCCAATCGCTTCATAATATATCTAAGGAACACTAGAGTATCACTAATGCAATCGTAAATTTGATCTTAGGTAACCGTAAGTAATTAACACCATCAATCATATATAACAATTTTTCTCTCTTTATTCATATTCAATTGAAACGAACATCTCAAATACAAATGTTGATTTGATCTTATATGACATGCATTCCACTACTAAAATGAAATTTGACAAAAAAAATAAAAATAAAAATGAACAACCAATAGAAAGAGTTTTTTTTTTTTTTAATGCTGACTAGGATGTATTTACACCCTTAAGTAGAATGTGAAAAATTGACATTGTTATTCACAATGTGAACAAATTTGGTTGATATGTCATATCCACATCCCTCATCCATATTAACATTGAAGATGTTTTTTCTTTTAAAATAATATAAATCCTAGGTAGCATCTAATTTCTTTTACATCCACATTAACATTGATGATGTTCTTAGTCGAGCTCAAAGATAATGTTTCTATTTCATCGCAAGATAAAATGAGACATTTGTTGTGGTTTGGGACAAATTAAGGAAAGAGGAAGATCATCGCATATTGTATAGTCTATCAAGGCTTCTATTGGTAGAGTTGTTTGGGTTGGGGCATCCCGTCACCTAAAAGAGATGAGTTGTGTTGGTATTTCTTAAGCCCGTTACTTTTTTGGGCTGACTCACCCCACTCCACCAAATGACGGGTTGAAGTGGGTTGTGGGTTGGTTCGTCTAAAGCTGTCAAAATGAGTTAGGTTCGTTAGGTTAGCTCGTCCCGCCACCTAAAAGAGGTAGGTTGGGTTGATATTTTTTAGGCCCACCACTTTTTTTTGGGCTGACTCACCCCGTCCCGCCAAATAACAAGTTGAAGTGGGTTGTGGGTTGGCTCGTACCGCCAACCCACCTTAACGCTGTATCTATTGGGAAAAACACATTTATGCTGTAAAGTTATGCATTTTCATTTTAATCTTGGGTACAAAATGAAGATTTAATTAGATTGAGCTAATAGCACTAGCTATATCCCCTTACAAACTCAAGGATGATATTTATTACTCCCTCCGTCCCCTAAAAATAGTCTCATTCATTGAGAAGTTAATTTTTTTAAAACTGTAGCTTCACTTGTATCTTAATCAAATTGCACTATAATTATTACTCAATTTGTTATTAAAACACTACTAGAAAACTGCTTATTAGTGACGGAAAATTTCCGTTGCTAATTAAGTTTTCCGTCGCTAATCAACATTTAGTGACAGAATTATTCCGTTTCTAATTCGTCACTAATCACTGGTAGCTAATTAGAAACGACATGTATTTAAGCTAATTAGCGGCGAATAGAAGAATTCGCCATTAAGCTAATTAGAAACGAATATTCCGTTTCTAATAGTTTCCGTCGCTAATTTGAAACGGAGTGTCCGTCGCTAAAAGTTTTGGCAAAATGTAAGTTAAAAAAATTAGCGACGGAGTATTCCGTCGCTAAATTATTAAAAAATATTTTTTATAAAAACTTGATTAATTTTAGAAACAAAATTTTTCGTCGCTAATTATATTTTTTCCGTCACTAATTGTTATCAAAAATATTTTTTATGGTAATATAGATTAATTTTAGAAACGGAAATTCCGTCGCTAATTTGTACAAATAATTTAAAAAATATACGAAATAAAATAAAATAATTTTTTTACCTGATAAAATACATATTATATTTGTTAATAAAATTTACTTTGCATAAAAAGGCATCATAATTAACTCAAACAACAATTAACAATTAAATATAACAATTCAACTGACAGACCTCTTATTCCCAATCTCAATTGAGAGTTCATGTATTGCCATCATCGGTAGACCTATTTTGGGTAAAAACCAATACTATACATCAGGTCCACGATGTAATTCCAAAAATCAATAACCAATTACTTTAATCCCCATTTTAAAAAGAGACAAATCACAATCCTTGATTCAGAAAATACCAACAATTGAATTGAAATGTTATTCAATCAAATCTCTAAAATCTAAGAACTAGTAAATTTCGTCACAACCTTAGTCCCCTCCGAGACCGCGTGCTTCGCCAACTCACCAGGTAAGACAAGCCTAACCGCGGTCTGGATCTCCCGAGACATGATCGTCGACTTCTTATTGTACCGGGCAAGACGCGACGATTCCTGAGCAAGCTTCTCAAATATATCATTGATAAAACTATTCATGATCCCCACTGCCTTGCTCGATATACCGATATCGGGGTGAACCTGCTTTAATACGTTGAACAGGTATATCGTCTCTGAACTTCTCTTCATCTTCTTCTTCTTTTTGTCGCCGGAGGCGGCGCTTTCCTTCGGTAAGTTCTAGTCTGCCTTTGGTGGCTTCTTCTCGGCGGTCGACGGTTTCTTCTCCGTCGGCTTCTTCTCTTCCTTCGGCGCCATTAGGGGAGTGAGATTTTTTAGACAGAGAAACTGTGGAAAGGGAAGGGTTTGGTTCGTCGGCGGATCGAGGAATCAAAGGGGGGTGGATGTGTTAGATAGGGAGGAAAGGGAATATCTCATTGGTTAGGTGTGTTTGACGCGAATTAATGACGTGGCGACGCCACTATTCGTTGGATATTGTGCTGGAGGTGTTGTTTGGACGGTTTAGATGAAGTTAATTAATGGATTTCTTAAGTGGCATTTCTAAATCTAAATATGTTAAAGTAATATTATAATACGGAGTACTAGTTATTTAGTCTGTGCTCCGCACTGGTACAATATAATACATTTTGTTTGTAATAATTTAATTTTTTCTATTGTTACTAATTTGAAAAGTTATTTTATCTAAATACTTTTAAAATCAACATAATTTTCTAACTAACATGAAATAAATATATTCTCTATTAATAATAATAGTAAAAATCTTTTATTTAAATACAATTAAAACTAACATCTAATTTTATAATACTAGTAAAAGTTTTTTTTGTTAAAAGTTTTAAAATCATTATTCATATTTAAAAAATCTTGGACATTTGTTTTATATTTCTATTTATAATGAAAGTTTAAAATTTTTATCTAATGACTTTTAAAATAAATATCACTTTCTAACCATGTGGTATACAAACTCAGTAGAGCTGTCAAGGTGGGTTGGCGGGGCGGGCCAACCCACAACCCGCTATAACCCACCATTTGGCGGGGCGGGGCGGGCCAACCCATGAAATGTGGTGGGCCGGGAAATTGCCAACCCAACCCAACCCATCTTGGGTTGTGGGTTAGGCGGGCCAACCCACCAACTTTTTTCCCAATTAATCTAAATAATAAAAATAATCATAAATAACACAAAAAAATGTCACAATTCATTAAAAATATATATTTTTTCTACTATTATATTTTTAATAGTGTTTTCTAACAACTTTCTTTAATATTTATAATATAAAATTAGAAAAAAATAGAAGTAAGAAACAATTTTGTCATTACTCTTTTTGTATGTTCTTATAATCATTTTTTCTATAAATATTGCGGTTAATATACCTTGTTCTGACATCTTTAATTGTTATAAGTGTCATTTTTTGAACGAATTCAAAATTATTTACTAATATTTCAGATATAAAAAATAATCTTACATTTTGAGCGAAAAATGATTTAAACTAATTATTTCAAACTTATGACTTGGTTATTTGAAACTAGTATATGGCGGGCCAACCCGCCCCGCCCCAACCTACCGCGGGCTCAACCCATTTGATCCACCTCCTAATGAGCTTATATTTTTCCAACTCAACCCACCTTTTTTAAGTGGCGGGGCAGGCCAACCCAACGGCCCAACTCCCAACTACGGGTGGCCTAACCTACGGGTGGAATTCCGATAGATTTCGGGATTTCAATTTCCTTCCCGATCCCATTCCCGATAAGTGTCGGGACCCGACAAATCGGGATCCTGACAGTTCGGGATATAAAAATCTCGTAATCCCGACTATAATATTTATGAACAATATTTTCTGACACTAAAATATTTTTAAAATGTCTCCATCATAATTAAGATTTCAAACTGTATATTTACAAAGTATGCTTGAATATTTACTTAATGGTGAATATTGTTGAATCTGTCATTATGAACAAAATGCACCCCTCACTCGTAGGAGAAGAGCTACACTAAGTGCAGAAACGTGATAGACAAAAAAAAAATACAATATTAATTGAGAAAATAAATTTAACAAACATCATTAAGTAATTTTAGCAAACAAAAAATAGACATTGTTTAACACTCACAATATTTATAAAAAAATTAAAAAATTAAAAAATTAAAAAATTAAAAAATTAAAAAATTAAAAAATTAAAAAATTAAAAAATTAAAAAATTAAAAAATTAAAAAATTAAAAAATTAAAAAATTAAAAGATTAAAAGATTAAAAGATTAAAAGATTAAAAGATTAAAAGATTAAAAGATTAAAAGATTAAAAAATTAAAAAATTAAAAAATTAAAAAATTAAAAAATTAAAAAATTAAAAAATTAAAAAATTAAAAAATTAAAAAATTAAAAAATTAAAAATTAAAAATTAAAAATTAAAAATTAAAAAATTAAAAAATTAAAAAATTAAAAATTAAAAATTAAAAAATTAAAAATTAAAAATTAAAAATTAAAAAATTAAAAAATTAAAAATTAAAAAATTAAAAAATTAAAAATTAAAAAATTAAAAATTAAAAAATTAAAAAATTAAAAAATTAAAAAATTAAAAAATAAAAAAAATAAAAAATTAAAAAATTAAAAAATTAAAAAATTAAAAAATTAAAAAATTAAAAAATTAAAAAATTAAAAAATTAAAAAATTAAAAAATTAAAAAATTAAAAAATTAAAAAATTAAAAAATTAAAAAATTAAAAAATTAAAAAATTAAAAAATTAAAAAATTAAAAAATTAAAAAATTAAAAAAGTTGTCGGGACGGGTCGGGATTCGGGAATCCCGACGTGATTGATAATTATCCCGAATACCGTCCTGAAATATGTCGGGACAGGAAAAATCCCGACAAAATCGGGATCGGGAAATGTCGAGACGGGATCGGGTCGGGTGTCGGGACGGGTCGAGAAAAACGGGAAAAATCTCGACAACTTCGTGTTGAAGTATGCGCAGATCTGAGAGAGAGAGAAGATGCGCTTAGATTTTTAGGGTTTGATAATTAGTAAAGTGTATTTATACTAGGGTACTATTTTTGTTTTTCTTTTACAAATATTAATATCAATATCAAATAAGTATTTTTAGTAGTTAGTCATGAAAAATATCAATTAATCAAATTTTGTGAATTTTAAAAATATTTTAAAAGTTTAATCACTCTAATTAGGGGTGGGCATTCGGATTCAGGTTTTCTGACAGAGCCAAATCGAGAAAAATCGGACCGGCCAAAGCATCAATAAAACCCGGAGGCCCGAGGTTGAGACAAGTGGTTACGTTACGTTACGTTACATTACTTTACATTACGTTACATTACGTTACGTTACGTTACGTTACGTTACGTTACGTTACGTTGCGTTACGTTAAGTTGCGTTACGTTAAGTTACGTTACATTAAGTTACGTTAAGTTAAGTTACCTTACGTTACGTTAAGTTACGTTACGTTATGTTACGTTACGTTAAGTTAAGTTAAGTTACGTTACGTTACGTTAAGTTACGTACGTTAAGTTAAGTTAAGTTAAAGACCCTTTCCAAATCTAAGTAAAATTTCTTAGGCTCGAGGTTGAGACTAGTTGCGTTGCGTTACATTACGTTAAGTTACATTATGTTACATCACGTTACGTTACGTTACGTTACATTACGTTAAGTTAAGTTAAATTACGTTAAGTTACGTAAGTTAATAAATATAACGTTACGTTACGTTAACTTACGTTACGTTACATTACGTTAAGGTACGTTACGTTACGTTAAGTTAAGTTACGTTACGTTAAGTTAAGTTAACTTACGTTACGTTAAGTTATAACATTTCGCCAATAGGCGTAGCGTGTTTTCATGTTATAATGTTCCATTGTACTCCATTATATCATTTCGCCAATAGGCGTAGCGTGTTAAGTTAAGTTACATTACGTTAAGTTATAAGTTAAGTTAAGTTAAGTTACATTACGTTACGTTAAGTTAAGTTATGTGATCCGATTGAGTTTTAGCTGATCGGGACGGGTCGAGACCCGAATACCAGAATTTGTTTGCCACCCTATGTTCGTAAAATATCAAATCGATCTCAACCGCTCAGATCTACTTCGAGTTTGAACTAAATTGAACAAAACCAGTACAATTCGACTTGTCCAGTTTCGAAGTTTAGTTTCACAATTCGATCTCATGGTTCATTCTCGTGATTCAATCTCGTAATAAAAAATGTAAAATGTAAACTTTAGCCTTTATGTAATCTTAATTGTCAAATGAAATATAGAAATCCACTAATTAATGTTCAACAGTCAAATCCAAATAAATTTTGCTTTGTAGTTTAATTATGTTTCAATATTGTTTGATTTAGTTGATTAATTCCATCAGATGATTTTAAAGTTCGACAAATACTATGTTTAAAAAAATTGAGTAAAAATAAAAAATTCTAATGATTAATGCGTATATATATATTAAGGAATTGGCTTGCGACAACACAGTGTGACCACATACAAATGGAAAATAACTTTACTTATTTAATTTTCTCAATTTTTTTAAATATATAAAGTTGTGAGATACGTTTGAGTATCATAGATTAAAGAGGTTAACTATGTCTACATATATATATATATATATATATATATATATATATATATATATATATATAAACACAAAAACTAAATTCAGTACATTAGCGACGGAATTTTCGTCGCTAAATTTAATAAATTAGCGACGGAAATTCCGTAGCTAATTTATTAAATTTAGCGACAGAAATTCCATAGCTAATTTGTTAAATTTAGCGACGGAAATTCCGTAACTAATTTATTAAATTTAGCGACGGAAATTCCGTAGCTAATCTGCAATGGAAATATTGAAATTAGCGATGGAAATTCCGTCACTAATGTAGGCAAACATTTCCAAAAAAATTGGCGACGGAAATATGTAGAATATTCTTAAAAGATGCTTTTTAGCGACGAAATTTGGCGACGGACGGAATTCCGTCGCTAATATTAATTTAGAAACGGAATTCTATCGCTAATTTAAGGTTTCCGTCGCTAATTAGAAATGGAATTTTTCGTCGCTAATACTTTCGTCGCTAATTAACTATTTTCTAGTAGTGAAATAAAATAAGAGTCTTGTTCTTAAAATTATTACTCCCTTTGTTCTATTATAAATAATAAGAATGATGTGTATTTTTCAAAAATGTCTATCATATATAGTGGGATCCATTAATTAAAGTAGTAATTAAATAAAACATAAAATAGTAAAAGTAACATCGAAAAAAAGAAAGGTTAAAAAGTGGACGAACTGAAAATGATAGATGGATTTTTTTTAAGGAACGAAGAAAGTACTAAGTTTAAAATTGAAGACAAATCAAAGAGGAAAGAGAGACTTTTTTTGGGGGAGAAGGAGTAGTTTGTGAATGTGATAAGATACCAAGAACTTTCGAGTGTCATTTTGATAAAAATAAACCTTAGAGGTCCAATTGTCAAAACACAATAAATGGGGGTCAAGTATAATATCTATCGCAACAGTAATAATCACATGGCACAGAATTAGACGAAGTAGTGACTAGTGAGGGCTCGCACTCTCATAAACAAGCAACCTTGATATTGGGGACTCATCATTAGAATATAGTGAGTTAAATTCAACAAGAGGATGGCAAAATCAATTTTTTTTTAAAAAATAAGTAATGCCTCAAGTATTGTACCCTTACTCTTAATATTTTGTACATTTCTACAATCTATCTAAAACCTTAAAATTTTAAAGTCTAATATTAATATATAAGAGTGTGTAAAATACATATATGGCCAATGACTAAAACACACTATCAATTAGAGATATTAATTGGTTCAGCACTAACGGTTTCGGTTCTAACATGTTCAGTTTAGAAGTTAGCGATATTACCAGTTAATAACCTAACGGTTTCGGTTTAAGCCTGCGGTTTTCAATCATGTATAAAACTTTTACATTTTTTTCCCAATTTTGAGGCTTGTACGTTTTTTTTCAGCATATTATTCTCGTCCCATATGTTATACTAACTATATTAAACCGTATGAGAGCTATTAATCGGTCCAATCCCTACCGGTTTTCGTTTTTTTTGACTAATTATACTCGTCTCGTATATTACTAAATATACTAAACCGTATGAAAAATGGCTTTCGGTTCAACCTTAACATTTTTTGATCCAACCCGAATAGTTTCCTCTAGAATTGCAACCCTAAACGGTTTCGGTCTAACCGATCAAAAACCTAACGGTTTCGGTTTGAATCTGTGACTTTTGGTCCTATTACCATGATCTCTACTATCAATTTATATTGTGAGACCACATTATATTATGAGTAGGTTTATTGTGAGACCGTCTTATGGATCTTAATTGGAGTTTCTTGTGAGACCGTCTTATAGATCTTAATTGGTAAGATAAAGCATTATTCTCTTACAACTCAACTCATCTAATTAAACACGATGTGTCGAGTCTAAATGTAAATATAGGTAAAACCGTTCTTACCTAAGCTTTTGACTTATTCTTATTGATGTGATATTTCACTAACCTTTAGATTTAGGCCAGGGCCAAACCATATGTTGATTGGCAAAAACTTAGGTAAAACGGTTTTACAAATTATTTTTGTAATACGGATACTCTTTATCCGACCTAACATGTGTTGGTGAGTTGATTTATGAGAAAGTGAGACTTCATCTAATAGTCTTAATTACGTGAGACTTATTCATGTTGATATTGGATTGGTGAGTCACATCGGGTCAGTTCTCGAGCAAGCCACTCAGTGGTGGTAGGGTTGGGGGGCTAGCTAGGGTTGAGGGTGAAACTAAGATCAAACACGTAAAAAGAGACTACCGCTCGCTATGTCTAGATCGAGAAGTCCGCCGTTGGTTAAAGATGAATAAAGTAGACTCGGAAATCTGCAGCATTTGGCTCCAAGTGTTAATGGCTGCAAGTTACTCTTGTCCTAATGCTACCTCTCCTTTCCCTACAAAAGCAACATCTGAGGAGATAGATAGATCACATACAAGGAGAAAGAGAAAGAGAAAGAGAAAGAGAGAAAAATCTATCTGGACGTTGTAGCTGGTTTTCTTTCACGTTCTTGATCATCTCCAAGCCTAGCTAGATCTTCTCTTCCTCTCATCAGATTTGTATGTATACACCTCACTCAATCCTATTCTTAAACATTTATATATGTGTGTGTGTGTGTTTTGATGTGTATATGCATGTATGTGTGGATTTCTTACATAAAAATTGGAAAATGCAAACCTGGTGGAAAAGGGTTTCAAGGGAGAGATCTAAATTCCACGTCAACTCCGTGTGTGAGTGTGTGTGTTCATTTGTTGTTGTTAATGTTGATGTGTAGGTATATATATATATATATATATATATATATATATATATATATATATATATATCTGCAGATATCTTACATCAAGAAAATTTGGAAATGCAGGTGGAAAAGGGTTTCAAGAAGGAGATCTAAAGGATAGTTGATAACTTGAGATACATATATATAAACAGGTGTGTTTTTGACAGATCGATCAAGCCATGCAGTTGTAGATTTTCACTGGTTGATTAATTCTTTCTCATGTTTCTTCTTCCAAGTAAATCAAGCTGCATGTACATTTTACTAGATGAGATTTCTTTGATCTTTAAGAGCTTTAGGGTTTTCATTTATCAGGTTTAGTTCTGATCATCAGAGATGGATTCTACAGGCAATTCCGTTCTGCAGATGATTCCGAATTCTGAGGTAAAAATTGTTCCGTTTTATTGCTATTTGTCTTTCTAAACAATGTTTGTGAAAATGCATGTGATTTTATGACCACCGATATGCTTGTTTACTGTGTTTTTTAAGACTTTATTCATTTAGCCCAATGAACTAACGCTAGGGATGTTAAAATTAAAAATAAAATTTTGTGCGAAAAGGAAAAGAAAAACAAACCCTAAAGGGGATGCCAACAATTCTTGTTCCACGGATGAAGGCTTAATTATTCATAAAAATCCTAGATAAACACGGCCATTAAATCATTAATTGTAGAATCAATGTTAATTTACCAAAAGAACAATAATAAGAAACCCTAAAAATCTCCATTTTAGCATGATTGGTGGATTTTCTTTCCTTACGAAGCAAATTCTCTAAACGCTATGCATTGTTGATTGTGTTGTGGAAAGTTATTAAGCATTTGATATATTGAAGCAACCATATGTAGGTTATAGTTTATTGCTGTAATGACTTGGTTGAAATTTTATTTCATGTTCTCTTCAGTGATATGGAGGATTTTTGTTAAATCTTCCAACTTTATCATTTCACAATTTTCTGTTTTGGATTGGAAGAAGGTAATTAAAAAGTTAATGTAGATCAGTTTTTCTCAAAATTGCGCAGGCTGCAAGTTCTTCAGCCAGTGGAAGTAATTCTACCAATCCAGGAAGCACGAATCTCCAAAATTCCCAACCATGGGAGAGTACTCAACCAGCAACTGATCTCCTAATGTCTGTCTCGGTCAGTGCTGATATAAACAAGGAAAAGATCTTCAACCTTGCTTCTAAAGGAGTGGAGGAACTAAGACAAATGGCCACGACAGGTGTGCCTTTATGGAGATATGACAATGATCAGGAATGTGAGGTGTTAGATGAAAATGAATACGACAAGAGATTCGGGTCTCTTGATGCAACCCTAGCGGAAGTACTTGCAATGATTTTATCTGGACGGAACTCCTTTGATGAGTTGCCAGAGTCTAATCAAAATGCAGATATCATGGGAAATGAAATACACATGAAAAGGGAAGTTTCCCGGTCAATGGGACTTGTCTCGAGGAACCCAGTCCAGCTTGTTGATATGCTAATGAATGCCGTAAGTTTTTTTTCTGTGTATCAGAAAATGACATGATTTATAATATGGATTAATAAACAAATGAAAGAAGATCTATCTAACTAATGTCTTCTTGTGATGAAATCAGGTGCAATGGTCCTATGTATTTCATAACATTGTCTCGAACGCAACAGTCCTTGGAGTGCTATGCACAGGCCAGCCTGGGAATTATCCCGATGGAGCTTTACAAGTGGTAGTTACTAATTACACTAGAAGTGACCAAATTTTCTTCTATTTTCACTCAATAAAACTGAAATGTGCTTTAATCAGTTCCAATAATGAAGGCTTGATGCTTGCCTTACATGGTGGAGAAATGGTTGCTTTGCTTGCAGTTCTTTTTCTTTTCTGTTTGGCCATGCTTTCATTTTGAATGAAATCCAAGTTTTTACTTAATTTCAGCTTGCATTGACATTTTCTATGCAGTTGCATATAGGGAAACATTATAGATAGTTTATACCGACTTCTAATTGTGAAGTAACTTAAGCTCATTAATAGAGTTATCTGATATTTAACTTGAAGATGTGATTACTTGGTTAATCTCATAGATTATGCTATCTAGACATACTTTCTAGAAATTCGACAAAAATGGCTAGGAAATAATTTTACAGGATTTACATACCTTATAAATTTAGATTAAGTCTTATTCAATGATTGCTTTGAATCACTTCAATTCCTATTGTGTCTTTATTGTGTTTTCCACATGAAGCAAGACTAGTTAATAAACAATAATTTTCTGGTAAACATTTTCCAGATGAAAGCAGAATTCCATCTCCCCTCGCCTCTTTTTCCAACTAGGCAGATCAGTTTTGCACGATTCTGTAAGCAGCTGGATCAAAGAACTTGGATAGTCGTTGATGTTTCTCTAGAGAGCATTTTCGAACGCACCCTGACAAGGTTTCAGAGAAGGCCATCCGGATGCATTATACAAGGAGTTGGAGACAGAAACTCTAGGGTAATTGATCAATATGTTGAGATGAATTCAATGAGCTTCTGCTGGTCTCAGAATTTCTAAAAATCTTTCCTATATACTTTGATGTTTGGTTTATTCTCAGATTTCATGGGTCGAGCACAACTTCGTAGATAACAGTTATGTACATAACATGTTTAGGAGGCTAGTAGATGCAAATCTTGCATTTAGTGCAGAGCGATGGGTTGCCACACTTGAAAAACAGTGTGATTTTTTTGACGCAACTGTGAAGGAAAGCTATGGTAAATTGTTTTCGTCTTTCATTTCAAGTAATAAATCTTCAAGAAGAATGAAATGATAACATCTAAAGTTGGTTTTTCTTTATACATTAGCAGTGCCTGGAAACAGAAGTTTGCTCTGCCTGGCCAACAGAATGAGCAGAAGTTATAGTGCAATGCTTTGCACATCTGCTGGAAACAGCTGGAGGCCAATGCCTATAAGCAATGCAGAAAACATCTTAGTTCGGACAAGCTATAATGATGATGACCTTGGAACCCCTCATGGCGTTATCTTAAGTGTGACTACTTCTATAAGGCTGCCTGTGCTTGCCGAGAATCTTTTTGATTTCGTTCGCTGTCGGTGTTGTCGACCCAAGGTAACACTTAACTATGCAGTCAGTGGCTTTATGTAAAATGAATCAATTGTGGTGATTGATTCTATTGTTATTTATAATTGTTCATCAATAATTGGGTGAAAGTCCTATGATTTAAGCAATTTAGTAGCGCGTGTACATAAATACCCTTATGTCTACCTTATAGCATTGCAATTCCACATTGACATGCTAGGCAAATACTTGGGTAAGACTGTCTTACAAATATTTTTTGTAAGATGTATCCTCTTTACCTGACCCCCGGTGTGTTGGTGGGTTGAGCTATAAGAGAGTAAAGCTCCGTCTTACGAATTAAGATCCGTAAAACGGTCTTACAAAAGACCTACTCGACATGCTAATTGGCAAATATGAATTTAGTAACTTCACTAGAAGATAGATACTTGGGGATAAAAAATTTCAAGGGGACACTTATTTTGGGGCATAGGATATATTGTGTGTAGTATGTAAGTCATGTCTTTTTTGTATTTTGGAATTCTCTGTGTCTGACATCAAGTGTACATGAAGTCTATGTTTACACTGCTTATCTTGAAACTGTCAAAAACTTGCTCAATACCACCAACAAGACATCCAAGCATGAACTTCCTGCGGCAAGGAGAGGACTGATGAGAGGAAGGGCAGCAAAATGTTCTATTCATAGAGATTAGGGTTTCTAAGATAATATTCTTCAAAGAACAGTCACGGTAATGATCACATTCGAAGGATAAATGTACAGGATGATATGTAATGTTTATTAATCGCGTACACAAAACTCAATAGTTTGGTTCGATTAACAATAGTTTCGCAAGTCAAAGTATAAATCGTTCGAATTGAATCAAACTGAACCTTTATGTTTGATTTGATTCAGTTTGTTGGACAGTTTAATGTTATGTGCACCCTTGTGTGTTTTAGCTAACTGTGTGGTAGGTTAGACGTCTGACATAGGTTTCGGCACCTTAGATAGATTTGAATGGTGGGTTAATGTAAATCAATTAAGGAATTCACCCTCACATTTCTCCCTATGTAATGTGAATAACATATGCAGAGCAAGGTTGCTCATTTGGTGCTTTTTGATAGGTTAGTGATACCACCTCATCGTTATCACCGTTACACTTTGGTTAAGGGTGTTAGTTTATAACATTTAAACTGTCCAACAAACTTAATCAAATCAAACAAATCGGTTTGGTTTAATTTAGTTGAAAGTAAACCGGCGGTTTATAGTTTGACATGCCAAACCGAATCAAATCAAACGACATCGTTCTTTATACGCGATGCAATTAATAACATCAAATCCTAACCGTCCAGTGCATATCTTTCGAATGTGATCATAACCGTTCATTGATAAATATCTTAGATATTTTCAACCCTAACCTCTATAAATAGAACATTTCGCTGTTCTCTCTCTCATCCGTCGTCACCTTGCCTCGTTGAAGGAATTCGAAGCCTTGGTGGTACTCTCAGATGTGTTGAGCAAGTCTATGAAAATCTCATCACAAGATTTGCTCGATTGTTCTCTCCTCTCTTCTTCTTCACCTCCGTTCGATTTTATCCTATAAAAGTTGCTCAATTTCACAATCCTAACCTAGAGATTATCAGATCTGTAAATTCAGATCATGATTATCTCTCATGGCTCCTGCATACATTGGAGGCATCGAAAGGAGATCTTTTCCTGGTTCCGCGTAAATTTCCTTGCAGATCTTTACTGTTACATATTTATTACTGTTATATATAAATGTATTCTAGTATATCTATTAATCTCCCTTTGATTGATTTGTTGAACGGCAGTGGGATCTTCTTTCTTCAGAGTGCAGACTTGAAGGGAAAGCGTACATTTCTACTGGTCGCGAACCAACGAATTTTGTCTCAACAATGCTAGTTGAGGTAATTAAATTAAACCTATATCTAGTTAATTAAGCTTTCTAAATGAAGTGTCTGCACTGAAAATTGCTTAATTATGCAGCACGAGAAGAAGCAAAGAGTCCCAATATGCTATCTGGAAGATAGCTACACGGATGCAGTAGGCCATTATATGGTGTATGCGCCTATTGACATTCCTACAATGAATGCAATAGCGGGAGGCACAGCAGATCCCGATGCAGTGGCAATTCTGGCCTCTGGATTTGCTGTCTTACCCGATGAACCATATAACGGGGAGGAGGGGTACTATGACTGGAGCATTCTGACTATAATGTTCCAGATTAAGGATGAGAATGCATCCCCAGCATTCATACCTCCTCAATCCGTAGCCACCTTGTATAATCTCATTACGAGGACTGCTACGAAGATTCAAGCTAGATTTGCATCCTCGTAATGATGACATTGGTGGAACCAAATCCGAGGAGCTGGTGAAATTGTAAGTTGTCTCTAAACTTTGAATATTTTGCAGTCACTAATTTTTCCCTGCTCTATCTCTATGATCTGATTCATGGTTTTCTTGTTCAGGGGCTGATGTGTACTTCACCAGTGGAAAACTTCCATCTGTACAATGCATTTCACAAGTTTTGCCTCTTTAATTTGTTGTTATGATCTTCTTTATGTATGATTGGGAGACTTCAATTATGCATCCATTTGATGCATTGAAATGTAACCTGTAAATATTTATGTATCAGATAATTGATGTGTATGAAGAAAAGAAAAAAAAAGAAGTGAAAAGGAGTTGGTCAGACTCAAAGTTAACTTTTTGGCCTTTGACTAACAATTGATATTAATTTGAAGTACCCATTTCAAAATTAAAGGTCTCACACGTCACACCCATTTTTGTACCTTTCTCTCTTTAATTTGTCAAATACCAAAGCGTTCGTCTTTCTCCCTCTCTTCCATATTCCATGGCGCGTTCATCTATGCGAGTAACGTGAGCTGTTTTGAACGGAAAAAACGTTAGGGTTGAAAATTGGAATTTGTGGGGGTGAAAATGGTGGATTGAGCACTATCCCCCTTTTTAAACAATTTAATTTAATTAATTAATTAATAAATAATTGGCCTCAATTATAAATGCTGCCCAAAATGGGCGTGAGTGACACTATTTAAAATTCAGTTTTTGCAAAGAAATAAACACACTATTTGTGATTAGAAGAGGCCATGGAAACGGGTTGGATCCGGGAGAGTAAATGAGCCAAGCTGGAATACGAGGGTTTGACCAGAACATAAATGATATATGTACAAACCCCAATTTCACCACTGCAAATCACCAAACATTCAAACATTTCAAACCCAATTCATGAGGAAACTTTGAGATGAAGATGGAGCTTGACAGAATTGCTGCCGCCGCTCCTAAAAAACTGAGTCAGGACGCAATCACCTAATTTCACCGCTTCAAATTCGAAATCACCCAACATTCAAACCCAATTCATGAGGAAGCTATGAGACGAAGATAAAGCTTGACAGAGCTGCTGCTTCCATGGAAGAGCTCCAAAAACAGAGTGACGGGGAAGACAATAATCAGAGGTAAGAAAGGGACAACCACTACTAGTACTCCTTCAATTTGAGAGGCGTCGCCATTATTGTTATTCTTAAGAAAAACATACACACAAACACATACACAAAAACCCAATTACTGCAATCGAAAGAAAGCAAGAAAAAAAAAACGCCAACCAGAAAAGAAAATGGAAAACGAAAAGAAAAGTAAAGTAGCCATCATCATCATCATTTCTCTCTCTCTCTCTCTCTCACACACACACAGAGGTCCAAAATTTCTTCTATTTCTACCCAATTAAACTGAAATGTTATTCAGTTCCAATAAATGAAGGCTTGATGCTTGCCTTACATGGCGGAGAGATGGCCGCTTTTCTTGCTTTCTTTTTAATTTCTGTTTTGCCACGCTTTCATTTCTGCTTAGTTTCAGCTTACGTCTACATTTTCTATGCAATTGCATTTATGAAAACACTTATAGATAGTTTATACTGATCTCTAATTGCAAAGTAACTAAAGCTCATTGATAGTTATCTGATATCCAACTTGGAAATTACTTGGTTAATTTCATAGATTATGCTATCTTGACATTCTTTCTATGAATCCAACAAAAACAAGGCTTGGAACTTGGAAGTAACCTAAAAGAATTTGCAAACCTTATAGATTTTGATTTAACTTTCTTATTCAATGATTGATTTGAATCAATTCAAGTTCCTGTTGTGTTTTTATTGAGTTTTCCTCATGAAGCAAGACTATTTTATAAACAATTAATAATTTTTACGGAAAACAATATTTTCCAGATGAATGCAGAATTCCATCCCCCCTCACCTCTTTTTCCAGCTATGCAGATCAGCTTTGCATGACTCTGCAGGCAGCTGGGTCAAAGCACTTGGGTGGTCGTTGATGTTTCTCTGGAGAGCATTTTCGAACACACCCTGACAAGGTTTCAGAGAAGGCCATCTGGATGTCTTATATAAGGAGTCGGAGACAGAAACTCTAGGGTAATTGATCAATTTGGTGAGATGAATTCAATGACCTTCTGCTGGTCTCAAAATTTCCAACAATCCTTCCTATATACTTTGATGTTTGTTTTATACTCAGATTTCATGGTTCGATCACAACTTTGTTGATAACAGTTATGTACATAACATGTTTAGGAGGCTAGTTGATTCAGATATTGCATTTAGTGCAGAACAAGGGATTGCTACACTTGAAAAACAGTGTGATTATTTTGACGCAACCATGAAGGAAAGCTATGGTAAATCGTCTTTAATTTCAAGTATTTAATACTCAAACAGAATGAAATGATAACAGCTAAAGTTGGTTTTCGTTTATATATTATAGTGCCTGAAAACAGAAGTTTGCTCTGCCTGGCCAGCTGAATGAGCAGAAGTTTTAGTGCTATGCTTTGCACATCTGCAGGGAACAGTTGGATGCCAATACCTATAGGCAATGCAGAAAACATCTTTGTTCGGGCAAGCTATAACAATGATGACCTCGGTACCCCTCATGGTGCTATCTTAAGTGTGGGTACTTCTATAAGGCTTCCCGTGCTTGCCGAGAATCTTTTTGATTTCATTCGCTGTCAGTGTTGTCGACCCAAGGTAACACTTTATTAATGATGCAGTGGCTTTATGTAAAATAAATCAACTGCAGCGTTCTATTGTTATATATAATTGTTCATCTATTAATTGGGTTAAAGTCCTATGATTTGAGGGACGCGGACAATTCTGTAAAATAGCCGTGTCCTGCTACGCTCGTGTGAACACAAGAAACTCGGTCGAAGAAGGCAGTAGATTTTGCTACTGGGATGGAGAATTAATTTACCAATTTCGTTAAAATATGTGGTTATTTATATATCAAACCAAGTTTAGAAAATATAGTACATGAAAGTTATAATTAGTGTGAGAACCCCGTTTCGAGTTTCGACCCCCCTCGTCGCGTGAAAGACGAGTTGGTTTCAAAATTTGAGCGCGTTGAATACGCTTGGCCTCGAGTGGACTCTCAAAATAATACAAAAGAGTCGCCACCTCAGTTTATAAAGTAAACGGAGGAAAACCTAGATTCTAAGGTCTGGGGGCTAGGTTATGAGTCGGGAAAGGGTTAGGCGTCCAACTCGCCCTTTCGGTCTCAAAAGGTTGCTACGCATACTTTGATTTCTGATGTGTGGTCTAAAAGGCACAGTCGGTCAACTGCAGCGAGAAAATGATACTAATATATACAAGTCAAAAATATATAACAAACACGTAAAATTACCAAAAAGGTCCTAAATCCATGTTTGTTAACTCTAGTCAACACAGGTCTAACTAGAGTCAACAAAACTAAACCAAAAGTCAACAACATAAAAATGGAATAATAACATGTTAAACAAGTAAACTAAATGTTTTAAGCTAAGAAAAATAACTTCATTAGACATTATAAACTGGAAACAGAACAAATAATTAAAACAAAACTCTAAATAACAAAGTTACATGCCAAGCCTCTGCGTGGACATACAAACTGATCAAAGTTGTAATAATTAAGAAAAGAAACAAACTTTCACATTAGATAAAAATGCGCCATTAGTCCATGACCCTCTATTTTGTTTTGTTGATGATAACAAACCGACTCTTATTAGAAATGAAAAAGTATGTTTTGTCCTCAATTTTTGTGCATGTGAGTGACATGCTCACTTAACGGCAATACACAAATGACGTTAGGGCTAGGGACTAGTGGTGAACAAAAAGGGCGATCTTTGGTCAATGGTGATTACTTTTGAAGTTGGGGGGCCGATGATGAGTTTGGCCAAAGTTCAGGTACTAATGGTACATTTAGCCCAAAACAAATTAAGCAAATCCATTCAAACAAAAGTCTACAACATGGGACAACTGTGAGGGGGTTCACGTTAAATAAAGTTGGAGACAAATATTGAGCAAATCAACTCAAACAAACAATAAAAATAAATACAACTACATTAAATATAAAATTAAAGAACTACAATATGAAATATTTTAAATATAACAACTAAACATTTAAATGTCTACATTTTTGGAATTGAAAATGAACACAAATATAAAGATTTAAAATAAAATTATAACAAACTTAGCAATAGCATGCAATAAATTACATTTTATCACATAATCAAAACCCAAGAAAAGAAAACTACATAACTAGCTATACTAAAATTGTAGAGATTTAAAGGATTACACTAAAAGAATTAGAAAATATACCTATCCCAAGAAGTATGTAGAGCAAGAGAGAAAGAAGATTTAGCCTTCTTTTCCTCCTTTTCTTGATTTGTTCCTTGGTTTCTCTTGATGTGCAAGAGATTGATGTTGTTATATTTGTTGTTGTGTTTCGGCCGGAACCGAGAGAAAGCTTGGGAGAGATTTATGTAGTTGAGAGTGTTGTTTGTTGTGTTGTTCCTGTCACTGGGGGAGCCCATCGAGAGTGAGAAAAATGGAGTGTTCGATTGAGAGGGAGAGATGTTTGTGGGAGTGGAACGAGAGAGGTTGTGAGCGAATGAGAGAAGAGTAATCGTGAGAGAGTTTTAGTAGAGAGAGTATTGAGTGAGCTGAGAGGGAGGGGAGCCAAATGGAGAGAAGTGGGTTGTTGAGAGGGATTATGGAATGAAGGAGTATTTGCATGTTTGAGAGGGAGAGGGCGGATGGATTGTGTATTATATAGAGTAAGAGAGGGAGGAAGTCTGTTTTTGTTTTGTGTTGGGATTACCAAATTGAAGGAAGTAGAAGTGGAGAGTTATCTAATTGATTGATTGCAGGGCTGCTCCTGAACTTTTGGGGTCCAGAGTGAAACGAAAAAAATGGGCCCTTAAAAATAATGTAAAAATAAGATTTTTAAACAAACAATTTTTTGACTTTTTATCATTTAAAGTATTGAAAATGTATAATACCTACAAACATATAACAAAAATAAGTATTAAATAATTACTGAAAACTGCTATTTTGCATTGGTTTAAACAATTTGCAATAAAAAGAATATACTCAATCAATTCTTTTTCTATTATTTATTTTTTAACTTCTGGATAGATATTTTTTTTGGTAACATATGTGCACTATAAATTCAAGTTAAAAAAAAATCAACTGACAAAGCTAAGAATTAAACAAACGTTAACAATAAAAATGATAGTCACATAAAAAATAAATTTGATTTTTGCTTGAAATATTGATATTATATACCCAATGATTATTATGATTGCACCTATATTTCAATTTAAGCAATTTTTATATTTTATGACCCATATAAAAAATTGGGTGTAGTATACCATTAGTCCCAGAACTTTGGTCAAACTCATCATCAGTCCCCCAACTTAAAAAAGTTTCACTACTGACCAAAGTAGACCTTTTTTGCTCATCGGAGGTCCCTAGCTCTAACGTTGTTTGTGTATTTCCGTTAAGTGAGCATGTGCCACTTACATGCACAAAATAAGGGGGCCATGTATAACATCATCAAAATAAGGGGGCAAAGTGAAAATTTTAATACCATCATCTCCAAAGTGAAAATTTTAATACCATCATCTCATGCCCTTGCCGTTCTCCTCTTGCCTCCGTCTGTCTTCTCTCTCCAAAACTGTCGTTCCACCATGCTTCGCGTCTCCGTTCCATTCCTCCACCATCACCGGCCACCACCGCAACCCAAGCACTAAACCTTCCAAGCCGAGCCCGACCATCAATCACGCTAGAGCCACATCGTCCAGCCAGTCTGTCGCCCTCCGAGTCCTCGCAACTCAATTCTGGCATAGCAGCACATTCTAGCAATCTTTAATCCTCGGTCAATTTTTTTCCTTCAAAGTTTCACTAGATCGTAATGTCCCTCATCCAATTCACAATCTTCAAATCCAAATCGATGTCATCGACCTCCACCACTGTCATTCCACTACCAGTATCCATTGGTTACTCTTATCAACCTCGTTATACTAAAACCCATTGGCGGGACAAATTCGACCCCCCCTCAACCTACTCCTTAGGATCAAACCCAATTCATCTCTTTGACCATCTATCATTCCAAACAAAACCCACATAATTTTAGCAACATAACTGTAAGTTTGTAACTAAACCCAGAATCATCACCACACAAAAATAAACCGACTTTTAAAAGACTCACCTTTTGTATATCTTTCAACAAATACCTCATAGGCATCCCAAGCAACCCCCCCCAAACTCCCGATCCTTTCATACAACCAAAACCCATCTTCAATAGCAGCACCTGATTCAATACAAACAACATCTCTTGGAACAATCCAGTTTTTCCATTTATAATAAAACTCATGAGACCACAAATTGGGTATGAAATCTTGGGTGAGTTGGGTGATGGATTTTGTGGGTTTGGGGGAATTATAGGAATTGGTGGTTGTAAGAAGAGAGGAGAGACGAAGGAGGTTAATGTTTTTGGGGAGAGCGGATGGGCCTTGTGGGTGAGGGTGTTTGACGAGTTGGGTACAAGCTGGCAGCGAACAACGTTGGGAAAGGGTTTAGGGAGCTGTGTGAGGCAGGTTTCATAGGCGGAGTGGCCACAGGGGAGAACACGTGGAGTTGTAGACTCGCCGTCGAAAGGCCGGAGGTGGACTGGGCACTCTGGCAACTCGGTTGGGTTCATGACAGTTGACCGTCTCCGTTGATCACGACCGTTACTGCTATTGGTTGATTTGCACGAGGATTCCTCAGGTTCAACTTATCGGGGCAGCGGGGCCCAACCTTTGCTCAAGTTGAAATATTTTCATGGAAGCAATTTAAATCTCTATAGTAAAATCTGGTGGGTTAAAAAAAATCGGGGAAGAATGGCTTAGGGTAATTTTTTAAACTCTAGGGATTCAATTGTAAATTTTGATATAAGTTAGGAAAGAGAGATGGTATTAAAAATTTCACCTTGCCCCCTTATTTTGATAATATTATACATGGCCTCCTTATTTTGTGCATGTGAGTGGTACATATTCACTTAACGGAAATACACAAACGGCGTTAGGGCTCGGGACCTTCGATGAGCAAAAAAGACCTACTTTGGTTGGTGGTGAAACTTTTTGAAGTTGGGGGACTGATGATAGGTTTGACGAAAGTTCAAGAACTAATGTATACTTAACCCTAAAAAATTTGATGGTTAACTAACTTTTTTTTTATAAAGAAAATCAGCAAATGCACAATAAAATTAAGGTTGATTAACTCTGCTGGAGCCGAATACAAAATCTTTATCTTTATATGGTAACTCCTTATCTATTAGGTTCCGGAGTAAATTAAAATATATGTAAGTATTATTGAAGTTGGTAATAAATAAAAAGGGTTAATTGCAAAAAAAAAAAAAAAAACCTCACATTTTTTCGTTTTGAACCATGTGGTGTTGTTTTTTTGCATGAAAAACCTCAACCCAAGTTTTTTTTCCAAATAAAACCTTCCGTCCAAAACTCGCTAGTTTAGTGACGGGAAGGTGGCTTGATGTCCGACATGGCCGCCTATGTGGACTGGGCGGGAGTCTTCACGTCCATGTCATTTTCTCGCCAAAAAACAATTTTATTTTAAACTCTGTCCTATTTTGAAATTTCAAAACCACCCATTTTTATCGATTTTTTTCAAATTTGATTGTAATACAAACCTCTTACAATTTTTAAAAAACTTCATAATGAACCATGGCAGTTTGAATATATATATGCTAATTCATCCAACAATTTTCATTTCATTATAGGGTTATTAATGAGAGACACTCCAAAGTAGGGTTATGACAAACTAGGGTCAAACACATCACGTTGGCAGGCTATTTATGTATGGAACTAGGGTTATTAATTGTACGTGTTTGTTGATGATTATATAGCAATAAGGATATCACATAAGCTTTGTAGTGATAGTTATGACAGATAATCAAATAAGAAACATTCCATTCATTTCCACTAGCCAAAAACACCAAATAAAATCAAAGGATTACATTAGGGGTTTACTAATATCCATTTAAATACATATCCAATAACAAAGATAAACCACAAAAGTAACCCCAATTCATTATACTTCCATACTACAATAGCTTAGTCTTGCCCAAATATAACTAAGATGAAGAGTAAGTTGAACAAGCATGATATCACCAAAGAAAACCAAAGACATTTGTTGCTTTGCACGATTGCTTTTTGAGGAGGTTCATACCAAAGGAAAATTTTGTACCAAGAACAAAAAAAAAATCAGTTGATTAAAACATATTTAATTTATATCTAGCAAAATTAATTAGTTAATTAATCACAGAAAATAAATAACTTACTATATATCTTTCACAACCTAAGAACCTTCTTCCTGGATTTTTATTATCTGTGCATGATGTCCGCATGACAGTCATCCTTCCACAATGACAACAAACTCATTTATTTATTATGTTAAAAGTAAGAAATAAAAGATAATGAAATGAAAATTGTTAGTATATATATATATATATATATATATACACACACACACACACAAACTGCCATGGTTTATTATGAAGTTTTAAAAATTGTACGAGGTTTGTATTGCTATCAAATTTGAAAAAAATCTGATAAAAAATGGGTGGTTTTGAAATTTCAAAATAGGATAGGGCATAGTTATTAAAGGCGGAAGCCGAGGGGCGGGCGAGAGGTCCATTTTCGAGGGGAAAGGCGAGGCGAGAGGCGGGCGACCGAAAGGCGAACAAGGCGAGAAATTAAGAAAAAATAGTGTATATATATATATAGATTAATTTTATTGTAACATAATCCAAAGCATTTATAAATGAAAATAATATATGAAATTAAGTTAAAATTCACATATAATAACAAGAAGGCAACATCCAAAAAAACTTGCTCAACATCCGAACCTACAATTTAATAGCAAAAGATGAAATAACATATTAAGTAAAACTTCTAATAAAGTCACGAAACAAGTAGCAACTAGCAACACATCAAACATCCTCACTCAAGACCCAAATCAAACCCATCATCATCCACTACATCACGGCCGGGGTTAATAGGTTCATGTTAAAAATTAAAACCCTAAAAAGGTAAAAAGTACGTCATATTTTAAGGGTTTTTCTAAAATGTACGCCTTTGCTCGCCTTTTCTCGCCTCTCGCCTCGTCAAAAGGCGAGAAAGGCGATCGCCCAGCCTCGCCTTTGTAGCCTCGCCTCGCCTCTCGCCTCAGGCGAAGAGGCGCTCGCCTTTCGTAACTATGGGATAGGGTTTAAAATAAAATTGTTTTTTGGCAGGAAAATGACGTGGGCGTGAAGACTCCTGCCCGGTCTACGTAGGCGGCCACGTCGGACGTCCAGTTATCTTCCCGTCACAAAACTAACGAGATTTGGATGGAAGGTTTTATTTTGAAAAAAAAAAAAACTTGGGTTGAGGGTTTTCTTGCAAAAAAAAAAAACAGCACATGGTTCAAAACGAAAAAAATACAATTAACCCAATAAAAAAATACTTAACCATAATCATTATACTTAAATGGAGGATAAAGATAAAAGATTATGAAAATTATAAACATAATTTTTAAAAGTTGACTATTTATGTAAAACATTCCAAAATAGTATAGGGAACTATTTACCTAAAACAGGTTAGTATATGATAAAATATACATATAAATAAAATTTAATAATTAACCGTAGACCCAAAATAAAAAAATTACAAAAGTGACACGGCTAAGACTTGAACCAAGGACATATGTTTTATTATACTCCCTCTATCCCAAAATATAAGACGTTTTGGAGCTTTTCACATAGATCAAGGAGACATACTGTAAAGACTAAACTATCCTTATCCAAGCATTAATGAGGTGTCTTGATATTCTTACCCAAAAAGCCAAACACGAGTTACAGAGCTAATAAATATGGGTAGAATTGGAAAAAAGGTGAAAAAGTTCCTTGAAAATTGCAAAATGTCATCTATTTTGGAACAAAAAATCTCTCCCAAAACGTTATATATTTTGGGATGGAGGGAGTAACCGATTACACTATCACTAATCCATTGAGCCAGAAGACAATTGGTGTAGTAAAATTTTGTTATTAATAATATATTTAAATAGAACTAGCCTACACATCTATAAAATTAAGCCCCATTGAAATTGGGGGCCCTGTGCGAAGGCCTATGTTGCACCTGCCCAACAATCGGGCCTAGGGTCGGGCCTGATCGATTGGGTTGGAGTGTGGGAGACCGGGGGTAAATTAAGGGAAGTGATACGTGAAGGGGTGTAAATGGTTTGACTTGGAACAAATTATGAATTGAACCGCATGTCATTGGTTTGGGAAAAATCAAACCGGAGTTAAATTGTTTAAAGTCTTGAGCCGAACCAAACCACGATGGTTCGACTCAGTTCCGTGGTTCGATTTCATGGTTCGGTTTCACGATTCGGTTTCGTGGTTCGGCCTAAATTTAGAAAGAGTTTTAGTCATTCAAAATTTAAGCAAAACCAAGAAAATATTATAAAAACACATTAAAGAAAATACTAAAAAATTAAATATCATACAATTATATTCATAAACTCACTTTTAAAAAAATTGCACAAACTTTCAAATAAAAAGGTTAACATTTTTAATTCTTATAATTAATAAATTGAATCCAATATAATAAAAATACAATAACGTACATGATATTTAAAACATTTATGTAAATTCAAAAAGTCTAAAGGCAAATTCCTAAATATTAGCCTTATAGTTTATATAGTATAAAAATATTAATAGTATAAGAGTGCTAAAGTATAAAGGTTAAGAATTCTAAAAAATTTGTTGTTTGGCTCAACGGTTCGACTTGGTCATTCAGCTCGATGGTTCAACTTGATGGTTCCGCTCAAAATGGTTTGGTTCGGTTCGGTTTGACTTGACTTGACATGTCAAGCAGCAAACCAAACCAAACCATTCGACTTCCCAAAATCTCAAACCGAGCCAAATCATATAGCACCAAAAACCGAACCAAACCGTATGGTTCGGTTCGACTTGGTGGTTTGGCACGACTTGAATTGACACCCCTATATGTGATTAGGGCTGGCGATTGGATGGGTTGTGTTTGGTGTGGGTCGGGTTCGAAACGGGTAACGGGTCGTGTCCTGTTATGATCCAAAATGGACGGGTTGCCCCGTTTCGGCCCACGCTTTTCATCAAAAAACCTACATTTATATAGCAAAAAAATAACGGGGCAAAATTGGTACCCCGTTTTGACCCAGAAAATAATGGGTCGGATAATTCCGGTTGGGCAGGTTAACGGGCTTTGGGTTGTAATTGCCAGGCCTATATGTGATGATGATGAGGGGGATAGGTTTTTAGGTAGTTTGACTAATTAGAGGGTTTTAAAATGAGAGGATTTGACGGGGAATGAGGGGGGACGGCTGTTGCCTTTTTCTTCCTTTCTTCCTTTTTTTCTTTTTCATTCATTTTCTTTTCTTTCTTTCTTTCTTTCTTTCTTCCTTCTTTTTTTCTTTTCTTCTTTTTTTCTTCGTTTCTTGATTTTCTTCTTTTCTTCTTGTTTTTCTACTTTGATATCCCTGAAACGTATAAAAAGAAAGTGTTAGTCCATTTTATGATAATTATTGGAGAAGATAAAATAGGGGTACGAAACTGGGGCGTATACAATTACATATTCATTATATTATCTTTGGAGATACTCCCTCGATTTAGAAATTAAGAAATTTGACTTTTAAGTAATATAGTAGTGCATGTATATGAATATCCTAATGTCCACCTTATAGCATTGTGATTCCATATTGACATGCTAATCGACAAATATGAATTTAATAACTTCACTAGAATATACACTTTGGGATATAATTTTTCAAAAGGGACACTTATATTGGGACGCAGAGAGTATTGTATATATAAGGATCATGTTCTCGTTTCTTGTATTTTGAAAGTCTCTGTGTCCGACATCACGTGTCCATGTTGAACTAGTGTTCGTTTCCACAAAAAACTAACAAATGCTTATCTAACAAATGCTTACTTGCTTGACTGATTGTCATAAAGATTGATTTCTAGGAACTTGCAAGATACCACCCGGATGTTATGTTATTAATATGACTATACCCATGCATTGAGTTTGATTGAGTTTGTTGGACAGTTGATTTTTTTTTTACGTGCACCCTTGCATGTCCTGGCTTAATCGTAAGGTTTGACATAGGTTACGGGCCTTACAGCACCTTGGATAGATTTGACTGGTGGATGGGTTCTGTACTTCCAGATCATGAAATCTAGGTTAATATAAATCAACTAAGAAATTCACCCTCATATTTCTCCCTATGAAATTGATAACAACTGTGTGCGTTTGAGGGATCTAGAACCACTACAGTCGAGTTTGCCTCTGTTTTCCAGTTGGTTTTAGTGAAATATATACTACCCTAAGTGGAGTATGTTGGGATCATATTTACTTTGGGATAAAGGGAGAAAATCTTTAATCTTTGACTAGGGTGTAATTTGTGTTCCTTTTGCAGAGATTTGGTGCATTTTGAGAGGTTACTGATACCACATCATTGCTATTACCGTTACACTTTGCTTAAGGGTGTAAATTTATAACATTTAAACTGTCCAACAAACTTAATCAAATCAATCAAATCGGTTTGGCTTGATTTAGTTTGAAAGTAAACCGGCGGTTTATAGTTTTACATGTCAAGCCAAATCAAATTAAACAACAGCGTTCTTTATATGCAATTAATAAAATCAAATCTTTACCGTCCAGTGCATATCTTCCGAATTTGATCATGGCCATTCATTGATAAATATCTTAGATATTTTCAACCCTAACCTCTATAAATAGAACACTTCGCTGTTCTTTCTCTCATCAGTCCTCGCCTTACCTCAGTCTCATCACAAGATTTGCTCAATCAATCTCTCCTCTCTTCTTCTTCACCTCCGTTCGATTTTATCCTATAAAAGTTGCTCAATTTCACAATCCTAACCTAGAGATTATCAGATCTGTAAATTCAGATCATGATTATCTCTCATGGCTCCTGCATACATTGGAGGCATCGAAAGGAGATCTTTTCCTGGTTCCGCGTAAATTTCCTTGCAGATCTTTACTGTTACATATTTATTACTGTTATATATAAATGTATTCTAGTATATCTATTAATCTCCCTTTGATTGATTTGTTGAATGGCAGTGGGATCTTCTTTCTTCAGAGTGCAGACTTGAAGGGAAAGCGTACATTTCTACTGGTCGCGAACCAACGAATTTTGTCTCAACAATGCTAGTTGAGGTAATTAAATTAAACCTATATCTAGTTAATTAAGCTTTCTAAATGAAGTGTCTGCACTGAAAATTGCTTAATTATGCAGCACGAGAAGAAGCAAAGAGTCCCAATATGCTATCTGGAAGATAGCTACACGGATGCAGTAGGCCATTATATGGTGTATGCGCCTATTGACATTCCTACAATGAATGCAATAGCGGGAGGCACAGCAGATCCCGATGCAGTGGCAATTCTGGCCTCTGGATTTGCTGTCTTACCCGATGAACCATATAACGGTGAGGAGGGGTATGACTTGGAGCATTCTGACTATTCAGGATGAGAATGCATCCCCAGCAGTCATACCTCCTCAATCCGTAGCCACCTTGTACAATGTCATAACGAGGACTGCTAGGAAGCTTTGTGGATGAAGTGCGAGGTTCATGGGCTGATGTGTACTTCACCAGTGGAAAATTTACATCAGTACTATGCATTTAACAAGTTTGACCTTGGTCAATTTGCTGATATGATCTTCTTTATGTAGGATTGTAAGATTTACATTATGCGACCATTTGATGTATTGAAAATTTGAAATGTAACCTGTAAATATATTTATAAAGTGGAAGGAATTGGTCGGACTCAAACAGTGAATACTTGAGATGGTTAGGCTCCTTTGTCCTCCCATTATAAGGGCCAGGTTAGTTGTTCCCCACAACTTTGTACTCATTTTTCTTTATTAATAAAATCTAGCAGGGTCTTGTCCCTGTTTCTCAAAAAAAAAAAAATTTATACTTGAGATGGTTTGTGAAAATGACTGAATATAATATCCCCATTTTTTCTCGACTCAGTCATTCAACCGTCTTTATGATACCATGGCCATACATACAAGCTTGCTTGTTTGCATCATCACGTTTAGGACCAAATAAATGGAGTGAGTTGAAGGGAACAATTACAGCTTAGATTATTTCCCAGGGTTACAATTGGATATTTTCATATTACTTTGACATTTAAAATATAAACTATCTAATTGAACAGAAGGGAATACCTATTGCACGTTCTTATTACACGGTGGTACTCGTCTCTTCGGGACTACCGTCTAGTGAAACTTTAGGATGAAAATCCATCTTCTATTTTAATAAAACGTCTGATTATTACTCCCCCTAGCCCCGAAACTATGGCCAACAGAGACGGTGATGAATAACTAGTTTTTTATGGATCTAAAATGCCGTATAATTTTGCCTATTCTTGGCCGAACTTAGTAGTTAGTAGTGCTCTTTCCATGTTCTATGGGCCTAACGATGTTTGGATACACACAATCTTTCCCCGGATCTGGAAAAATGAGGAGTGGCATTCACTTTTCCCTTGGCCACACGGCAGCAACCAAAGTTCAAGTGCTGATACAATTTAAGGGGAGATAAACAAACATACAAATGGAGGGATCAAATTTGTATTACTTTTGTTAAGACAAAACATAATACAAATCGAGAACAATGGAGTTGCATCTAATCTCTGTCTCTCTCTATCAAGTTGGGCATGACAAAACTTACACAAGTGTGCTGTTACATGGAAATACAGAGAGAAACTGGACAAGTGTTTCAAAGCAAAGTTCCAGACCTTCCAGGGAGGAGATCCGAGAAAGAGAAATCATGGAAGGGAGGGCCTGCAACAAGTAGAGAGTAGCCAAATGAACTCCAATTAGTCAAGAAAATGTTGCTGTCTATCTACAAGCCCCAATTGATTGTGACAAATGGTATTTGCATCTGGGGTGGTGAGCGTGAGTTTCAAAATAAATAAATAAAAACTCTCTATTCAAAGTGCCAAGAACAAGATTTTCACTTAAAGACGTGTTTGAGAATTGAACACCCATACCCTTGGTACTTCAAAGCAAAAGCAGATATGAAAAAACAAAAATACTAGGTTTACCACTACTTCAACAACTATTGCTACAACTAAGCCTTGGTGAAGGCCAAACCTAGCATTGTTGATGAAAAAACCCCTTACCTTCTTGTTCACTAAGAATATAAAATGGAATGTGAGCAATCATTTTCTTTCCACCCTCACTCCAGTTGAGGGTACCTGGTTTCTGCATGCACCCACTTGAAGGTCTTGAAGGGCCCAGAACAGAAGAACAAATTGCAGGTTCATTCATTAAACCCAAGTAATCGCGAGCTCGCCTCCACACCCTCGCATCAGAGATACGAGAACGTGCCACCTGTAACCCAAGTCCATACCAACAACGTTCGCCAAGCATAAGTATGAGTTAGCAAACAATCGATTAATCATAGGCTATGTATCAACATCTGCGCATTTATCTTTTCCCAAGCTGTCAAAGACTGACCTTGCCCAAAGCCACACGGGCCCTTGGCAGTAACTCAGGATGGTGTGTTGCAAGCTTTGCTATTGCTGTCACAACAAAACAAAGAAGCCTTGATTGTGATGATTTTCTAAAGGTTGCAGTTCCAGAGCCAAGCGCCACATCTCCTAAACCCACACGACTTCTCAAGTTGACACAAGAAACAGACAAAATTTAGTAAAACAAGTCGACAAACAGTAAAGTGTAAAGTGTAACAAGGTAGCCTGTTGTAGTTACCTTGATGCAAGATTTTCATACAAAAGCAGTTCTAAACTCTCAAAAAGTTCACGAGCAGAATCTTTGTGAGACACACCACCACCTCCATACTCCCCAATGGCCCAACATAGCTGTAAGGCCAACTCAGTCTGTTGAACAATCATGGAAGCAATCTTTATTCCATTTAAAGAGTCTATGTAGGACGGACAGGTAGTCATTATAACAAAACTGCCAACATTTTACTACTCAACCCTTCATGCATGGTAAAGTAAGAAAACTGTAGAACTTTCACGCATAATTTCCCAAAATATGGGCATTCCAAGTGGAACAACCTAAAGGGGGAAAAGGAAAGTAGAATGTTGGGAGTACAAAGAGGTAAAAGTGACAGCTTAAATTTCAAACAAGGACTCTATATGCTTGTCTTAAACACTGACCTTCACGCGACTGTCATAAGCTTCTCCAAGTCTGTTCACTATAGGTTTCTGCAAAGTACTTGAAAATTAATATTATCATTAGTAAGAAAGAAAGGGTGGATATTCCTGAGAAACTGAAGTCTATCAGAAGTATATGCAATGCATAAATATATAAGTGACAACAAAAAACACTTTCTCTTTCCATTCAATCAATAGTTCTTACATTTAAATATTATTGTAAATAGTACTTTGATATTAAAGCTACCTCTAGCATACCACAATTACACTACTTGGCTAGATGGTTCCTGTTTTCATCCTGCATACAATTAACCCCTGTAATATTGGTCTTCAGTAATCCAAGAGCTAAAAGAAGGGGAGACGAAAGAAAGTATAAAAGCCATCACTTCAATAAAAGAAACAAGGAGAAAAATGAAAATATTTAGCAAGCAACAAAAGGTTTATTTGACTTTTATCATGTATGTTATAATCTGTTAAAGATAGGTTAGACATTCACACTCCAGCTTCAAACAAGAACAAATCAGAAGAAAATTCATAGACAAATTTACCAGAAGGATACCTTTAGAAGAGCTATGAAACTAGGGGATCGGTGAAATGCAGCAAGCATGAACTCTAAGAGCCTTTTCTGAACCTACAAAAACTGCCCCAGATAAATCATAAATATTCCAGAACTCACAGCACACTAGGTAGTTGAGTACACACTGATAAATGTTTATTTAAGTAAAACAAAAGAAAAAGCCTCTAAGTCGCTGTTCCACTGTAAATAATATAGGAAGGCGCATCTGCTTCTTCTACATCTTAGGGTCAAGGTTGCACATTAAATGTCATTCTGTCACCTTGGATTTCAAGTCCAAGAATCACAAGGGCAGCAGGTTGTGATTAAGAATGAGAATGTACACTTAGATTGAAATTTAGAGCATCATTAGCTTTGGCATCTGCAATACCAGTCCAGAGGACAAGAAGGTACAATGAGATTGACAGAAACACATACTTAACAGAAAGAATGAAGGGAGAAAAATATGATCAAAATCATGGGTCTCTGTGCTGTAAAATATAACCATCAATTCAATGCTGGTAGTGATAAAATATTTCGTTTTCCTTAACATTCATGGGGCACTACATTTGCAAAGAAAGTTATATTCAGAAAGCAATAGTAACATAACTGCATCAATACAAGATATGCAAAAGCTTAAGAAGTCAAAGAGCAGCCACTACATACACTTGTTAACACAATATTTTAAACAATATCCCCTCAGTCCTAACAACCAAAAGATAAGTTCAATATCCACATCCTGTGTAGTGTGGAATACAGGAATGTCTGATGAAACAAAGCTAGCATAGACACACAAATATATATACATATATCACACACACACACACGTCGGAGAGATGAAAGAAACCAGCATTACTTGAGAAATGTATGATTGAAAAGGAACTTCTGAAGGATCAACTCCAAATTTATTGGGAAGGGAATTTACCTCATAGGAGAAAATTTTCTCTGGAAAAAGCATTGAATTTTTCGCCATTAGTAATGGAATCAGTGCACATATTAAAGCTGCAAGATTTAACATTTGACAAAATTTTGTGTCTTCAGTGTAACGAAAAAACAAAGTCATAACGAACATCAGGATTCAAACAAGAGCGTACAATCATTGACATCGTGTAAAGCTTCATCAAAATAAACATCAAGAAGCCGAGGTGCCATTTTAAGTGCTTGTTTCAGTCTATCAGACTGAAGGGTATTCATTGCTGCCTGCAGAGCTGCAGTCATCCCGGAAGTCCAATGGCGTTGCTGAAAGATCAATTAGAGAACTAACAATAAATCTAATATTATAAAAAACAAAATCTAGCTATTTTTTGAATTAAACATATAATATACCAAGTTCCCAACATCTCAATCAAATAAAACTAGAGCTAAATTCAAAATAATTCTAGTTCCTTCATTAATATTTGGGAGTTTCATATAAGTCGTCAGAAGGCTCAGAACTGAATGAACCAAAACCTAAGAGGCTTTTGTACCTGAACAACTTTCCAATTAACCTCAACGGACCAACCAAGAAATTTTTTGAAGCATTACACCACATCCCCAAAAGCAATTTTTCTCAACATGCTACAAAATTTAATAACCATCTCCAACAAAAAGGATGGAAGTACACATCTCAAGAAGCAGATCTTTCCCAACACACTTAAAAGAGCTCCTCAACCATGTCTTCACAAGAAATGGAGAACTATATAAATTCCTAGATAGAAATTCACTCTAGATATTAACAAGAGAACGTGTGATATCCTGTCACTGGATGGTATATGTCCAAAAATCCACACCCATTTCCTCCCGGCGGTGCCGCAATAGAGGAGTAGATACAGATGCCCAGAAGAGAAGGATGCATATCTCCAGCGTACACCATGGCTACCTTGAGTGTCCATTATTGTATGAAATATAATCTTTACACACCTAAACCAGAAAGAGAGGCCAAGAAGATACTCTGCTAGGACAGTGTTTTAAGGCTGATTTCTGTCTTATTTCCTAAATATTTTGTTGTTATGATATCCCTACCCCCCCAAACCCCAATACACACACACACACACCAATTTGTACTTCTTTTAATACCAACGTCAAATGCGAGCTCACTCATTAGGGTCTGCAATGTAGTAAAGTATTATTACTGTCAAAACTGTGTCCTGAAATTGTAGTTAGATGCATATTAATTTTAAATTTGAGTGAGCAAGGAGAGTAACGACTCATCCCTCCAACTTTGCAGCAAAGTTTCAGTGTATGTCTATCAGTAGGCAGCAGTATCAGATGCACAATAATATGCAATGGATGCTCCACAATAGAAAACATTGAAAAATATTAAGGGTCATACAGCAAGGCCATCATTTTCATCCTTAAGAAGCTCAAGAAAAAGTGGATCAGCTCCAGCAATTGCATTGCTATCCTCATATTCAGAGTCTCCTCCTCCATCCCCTATAGTTGATCCCGTATAGGCCTCATCCATGAGTGCCAGTAGCATCTGCATCCAGGGAGGATCATTCTTGTGATATAAAAGAGCTATTTTTTCAGTTCTATTATAAACAAGCAAGCTTGAAAATAACCTCAGGAGCTGCACTTTTCTGGATCGATGCTATGCTGTTGCCAATTAGTGGTCCAGAGCTCCGTTCCACCTTCTCCAAAGCCACAACCAATACTAGTAAAAATGAGGAAGAAAGATGTCAATGACATAGTTATGAATCAATTTTTCTTATAAGATCCTTCTACGTATTAATTATGCAAAAATAAAGAGTCAAGAACATGGACAAATAAAATGGGTTTGTAGACTCCAATCTGCTCCAAGGGACTAGATGACTCCAAATAAAAACATAGAGAGCAAGAATAATGCAGAGGGATGCTTGATGGATGAACTCACTTGGTAAGTCCACAAGTGATGAAAATAGTGGAAGAAATGACCCTGGAGACATCAAGCCAGGAAAAACACTCAGAAATGACTTTTCTAATCTGCATGGACAAGAAATATATTCAGATGTTAGCCACTACCATTAGTTGCACCTAGATGGTGATCAAATCAAAGAAACAAATATTTTTTTCAACCTGGTGACTGGTCACTTCTATTTTATTTTACTGTTGTTTTTTAACTTGATCAGCCATCTTCATTTTATTTTATTAATCTAAGTCTTACGAACCCTGAACATGTGACTTCTCCATTCGTAGATGTGAGCAATACCAACTACACTGGAGCTTACAAATCTTTAAGATATTCCTTCCGTGGAATGAGGCCAAGGGCTAATTACCATGTCAGCCTAGATACGGCCCCATCAAGAGATACATCATCCAAGGGAGGGCACTATGTCACCTGGCACCATTAAGGGAATAACCCACCCCAAGAAGGACGGGATTCCCCCAGCTCAGGCAGTAAGCGAGTAAGCAGGGCTTGGAGGTATCACCAGACGTGGAATACCTCTGATGTGAACTTACAAAAGAACATTCAGAGCCAAATAATAGAGCCTGGGATGAAACACCCCAGCCCCCCAAGAAGTACCCCGCAAGGGGACATGTCGAACTTCATAGCAACACCCCCAGGAAGAGCAACCTAGGGAAAGTACTACGAAGGGCCTCACCAATAGCGGTAGTACTCCGGGAATGCATCAAACTTGACTTTGCATTGGTGGATGAAATAGGAGTACGTCACGGAGGGCTCTTCTTGAGGAAACATTGTAGACCTTGGCTTTAAAGGGGAAAGAGAGCTAAAAGGAACCCTGTGGGGGAACATGTCATGAAAAGTACGTTCACCAGCACTCCATTGAATGTGACAAGTTCCCTTGTGCTCCTCACGACAGAGTGACATCACTGTTTACTTTACTATACTCACTGGTGGTCTCAGTGCTAAGTATAACCTCAGAAGAATGTGAAATCTGCAAGTTCGGCTTAGAGGAAAGGCAAGAAATCCACTTGTCTATCTTTGCTCGGCCAACTCTGATGAATGTCCCCTCAAATCGACCATTCAAGGACCTTTCCTTCTATCCTATGCCGTCTGATTCTTTCTATCCTAAAGTCATAAATTCAGTAACCAAGCAATATTGATTGAATGAAAAGACTCGCAACTTTGTTGATCTGACGTCGCTGGAGGAGGATCATCCAGCAGTTGCATTCTCTCCTCTGATTAGCTTTGTCTTGATTCCTTACCCAAAGTTCCATTCCCTTATAGGCCCTTAGACTAATAATGAATAGCGCCAGCTATTAGCAAGCAACCCCTTCTTGATACGCATGAGGAGTACCCTGGGCTACTTTCACAGTGGTCCTTGGGACCCATGGGGGGATACTTATCATCTACACCATCTATACCCGTCATGAAAGACTACCTAACCTCATATCCTCATATCTGGAATAATGTTTTGACAAAAAAATTATCTTGTGCCAAACAAACATATTATTGATAAATTGAGTTCATGCAAAAAATAGAACTCTTGTTTTTGCAAAAGGTTCTAGTTTATGACAGCCAAAATGATAAGCAAGAAGCTTACTTATCTCCATTCCAAGCAATCAGCTTCAGTAGTAACGGGAAAAACTGTGAAAACAAAAGCAATCGGTGGGTATTACATAATATTCAAGTGTTTGAAGACATGCAAATACATGCTTGAGAGTAGGGAATAGAACGTTCAGGAATTATAATTAATATCTCTCAAACTCCAACCCAGCTCTTTTGATAACGAGAAATGCTTCCTGCCAATTAGTAAAAACTTTGCCAGAACCATTTAGTGGCTAACACAGTGCTCAATAACAGTTACACGAAATATGTGAGAATCTACGTAGAGCCATTTACAATCTTTAATGCAAGTGATGTACAACACTTCCATTAATCACTGGTTCCCTTCATGTCATAAAGGCTGCCAAATCACGCAAAGAGTTTCTATTCAGAACAGATATATGCATGAGTTGGGAAATGGCCCAACGAGGTACAGAAGGAACTTAACTACTGATGCCGTCATAAAGGTTGCCAAATCACACAAAGAGGTTCAATTCAGAACTGAAAGATGCACGAGGCGTGGAGTGGCTCAAATCCAAGGTACAGATGGAACTACTGAAGCCCAAAATATACACAACATTGCTTACCAGAACATAGATGCTAATGCGTTGTGTTAATTACACTATCTCATTGGGACTTGCAACACTCTTTATTTTTAGTTTCAGACTCAGTATCAAGGTCCATCACAGGCTTAGATTTCTAACTTTTACAATTACATGGTCCAAAAGAAAAACATGCTCACTCGCCTCAGTTTTTCATGAGTCCTTGAATCGTTAGATGTACCATTATATATGATATGTACTAACAATTTCACATCCTTAAAGAAAAGAATTGGAAGATTGCAACCTAACAGTGGAACAATTTATCAAAGAAAGAAAGAAACTAACAGTGGAATAAAAACACTAATTTTCTGGTACTCAAGTTGAACAAAACTTCTGTGAAGTAGGATTCTGTAGGTGTAAGACCACAGAAAGCACCTATCAGATCATACTCTTTCAGATTGCTATTAGCAGTTAGAGACGAAAGTTGCATAAGAAACCTGAGGGAGTAAGGTAGGAAATGAAGTTAAAATCTTTCTCTTGTTCACGTTCAGAAAATCAAGAGTCGCTTGTGCAACCACGGGGTCAGCGAACTCGCTGCAGGTAGAAAAGAGGTCAAATTTCACTGCAGGTGTGTAACTGTAAGAGAAAGACTGTAAAGATGACAGATGATTAAAATCATTCCACCAAAAAAAAAAGAATAAATATTGACGTCCAACTAATGAAATCTGGAACAGAAATTACTGTAAATCTTACCGGCTCAAGCATGAACGGAAAAATGTTGTCAAACTAGGATCGGCATCATGTAGAACCACCTCTCCAAAATCAAGGAAAAATTGAAGAATAACCTGAGTAATGCCAGAGATTTGGTATAATAAGCAAAATGGATAAAGGAGCAAGCATCTGTCAGAAAATATATAATGAAAGAGAAAGACATTATGAGGCAAAGTCAGATATTGAAACAACAATCACATTTTGAATGATCCAGTGACAAAAGAGTATGAACTTCTAAGGATGGAAAAGGGGGGGCAAAACAGAAAATTGATAAGAAAAATATTGCTAGAGTTTTTTCCAAAAAACAGAGCAAGACAATGAATAGCCGGTGATAACCAAATTCCTGTACAGTAGCATCTGTCCAGATAAAATCAAAGAAACTTGCAATTTGATGCAAAACAATAAACCACTGACAGAAGCTTAAAGTTAAAAGGCCAAACCAGAAGGAAAAATAATAATGAAAAAGTCAATTCTGGTGTTTGGGCAACAAAATTGCATACTGAATGCAAAATGTTTGAGAATACATAAGCCATGTAACATGTATGAAGGGTGATATATTTCTGCAGTATTGCATCCCGACTCTCACCAACAGAGTAGAATTGTCTGGCTCTTCAAAGAAGTTTTGTTTTATCTAATCATCTTTTCACTGCACACCATCCATCGTCAAGAGCACATTTCAATTTCATAAGTATGAGAAATCCTGCATTAATTTTTAACTGGTTAAAGAGTGAGTTTTCATGAGTATAATAGTATATGTGTCCGTAAATCATAATTGGTGCAGCCCCCTACTTCTGACATGTAAATATGACTTCTCTCGTCACAGCTTGTAATAATTCCATGATGCTGCAGCCCACAGAGGTTCAGAATTAGGACCTTATCAGAGTTCCTTACATCTTAGTATTGATTCCCACTGTCAACATTGTACTTGCAAAACTCACTTCAGTTTAAAGTTGGCCTCAGTCAGGAATAGATCGCGTGTCTGCTATTTCTCTCTACTGCCTATCTATTTATCTTCTCAATTTATGACAATTCATCTTGTTGCTCACAGAACACCAATGAGGCAGACAAGATAAACTTAGAGGGTGTCAAGTGTAACACTGGAAAGTAAAAGGGTGATTTTGTCTCTTGTAATAGTTAGGTAGTTTCTGTTTGTTATTTCTCGTCTTCTTTGTAATTGGTAGTATAAAGCGTAGGAGGTGTGACTCTCTTTTCTTTTGATGAGTTGAATGTTAATTGAGAAGGTGTTTTCGGTTCTCTCTCTCACTGTCTCTCTTCCCCAAATTCAAATGCAGTTCTTATCATGGTATCAGAGCGAGTATGAACTGATCCAGAAATTCTTCCACTTCAAACTCTGCATAATTGTTCTCAAACCTAATCAAAATTGAGAGTCTGTTCCATCAATCGAGTGTTGTTTCTCGAAATTTCTTATTTGATTCGTGAGAAATGGCTGATAACAACAGTAGTGAGGGCAAAGAACTTGGGCAGGAGGAGGAAGAAGAAGCCATAGTCGAGTACGATCTGGAAGCTTCAACACTCCAGCTTCATCCTTCACATCCATTGTTTCTGCATCCAAACGACCATCCTGGTATGGTACTTGTCACACAAACTTTGAATGACTGTTAATTTCAATCAATGGAAGCTATCGGTAGTCATTGCTCTTACTGTGAAAAACAAATTAGGTCTAGTAAATGGAAAGAATAAGAAGCCTGCTTCATCATCTAAGTACCTTGTTCAGTGGAATAGATGTAACAATATGGTCATTGCATGGTTGTTGAATGTTGTTTCATGTGAAATTAAATCCAGTATCGTGTATTTCCTGACTGCTAAGACTATGTGGGAGGACCTTAATGCCAGATTTTCACAGAGTAATGTTCCAAAAACCTTCCAAGTTAAAAAACTCTTGTCTGAATGTCATCAAGGAACCCCAAGTGTATCAGCCTATTTTACAAAATTCAGAAGTCTGTGGGATGAGTTGTCCAATCTGAATAGCATTCCAAAATGTGTGTGTGATTGTAACTGTGGAGCAATTCAAAAGCAGGATGATTATGAACATGTGTAGAAGCTGTTTCAGTTTCTAATGGGACTCAATGATAGTTTTACTACTACTAGAGGCCAAATTATCATGATGAATCCTTTGCCTAGTTTAAGTAAGGCAGAAAACCTATTAATCCAAACTCAGCGAAAATGTAGCAACTCCGGTTCAAGCATTAGTGATATCTCTGCTGCATTGTTGAGCAAATCTTCTGAAGGTACCATGGCTGGAAGAACTGGCTTCAAAAATTTCAAGAATAAGACCAACACAGGAAGTACCAATTACACACAGAACGGGAAGTTTTGGTGTGAATTTTGACATGGTGATTCACATACCAAGGAGAGATGCTTATTTCTCCATGGCTTTCCAGAGTGGCACAAGTTGCATGGGGTGAAACCTGACCTTAGTAAGATGCCCAAGAAGAGGACAAAAGGTCTAGCTGCTAATGTACACAGTAATGATAACAGTGGAAGTGATGCTGCAGAACATAGCTCTTGCATTCCAGGCCTGAACAATGCTCAATACAATACAATCAACTGATGCAGCTTTTGTCCTATTCTGGTGGTATGCCAGAAAGCCCTGAATCTCACATAGCAGGTACTGTTATAAGTTGTTCCAGTTTTATGCCTCCTAAGGATTCATCTAGTCATAGTCTGTACAACACTGAATGGATTATTGACACAGGAGCCACTGACCACATAACTCCTATTTTTGATTTGCTTGTTAATCGTGTGTGCATTAACTCATCTATTCTCCTTCCTAATGGCCATACAACCAAGATTACTCATAAAGGTACAGTCATTCTTGATCAGAATATCATTCTATCTGATGTTCTGTTTGTGCCATCTTTCAAATTCAATTTGTTGTCTGGAAGCAAACTTGTTGTGGATAATAACTGCAAACTTGTTTTCTCCCCTTCGGTTTGCTTCCTTCAGGACCTAGCACACAAGGCAACCAAGGAGATTGGTAGATTGTGTGGAGGATTGTATAGAACTTTATTCACAAGGTAATTTTCTGACAAGTCTGTTTGTTCTGTTTGTTCTTTTTATTCTGATTCTTGTATTGCTACATTGAACAATTCTGAATGTCTTGCTCTGCTCATAATACTTTCAATAAAGAAGTTACTTTATGGCATTTGAGACTGGGTCACATTCCTCTTACATCATTAAAGCATTTGGATATTTGCAATATTACTCATTCCACCACTATATCTCCTTGTGACACCTGCCACTTTGCTAGACAGACTAAACAACCTTTTCCACTAAGTTCCTCCCACTCTGAAAAACCCTTTGCTCTTCTCCATTGTGATGTGTGGGGGCCTTATAGGCATCACACTTATAATGGTTTTAACTCATTTCTCACCATAGTTGAAGACAACACCAGAACAACTTGGACTTTTCTTCTAAAATCCAAAGCCCAGGTTCCTTCATATCTTAAATACTTCCTCTCTCTTGTTCAGACTCAATATCATGCCAGTGTTAAAGAAATTAGGTCTGACAATGGTACTGAGTTCTTCAGTTCCATTGTTACTTTGTACTGATACTCCCCAACAAAATGGGAGGGCAGAAAGGAAACACAAACACTTGCTGGAATTAGCTAGGGCTCTCAGATTCCAAGCTAATCTACCCATTTCCTTTTTGGGTGATTGCTTGTTAACTGCCACTTATCTTATAAACAGGTTTCCTAGCTCCATCCTTCACTGAAAACCCCTTATGAGGCTCTGTTAGGACATAAACCATCCTATGCTCATCTTAAAGTCTTTGGTAGTCTATGTTTTGCCTCTACCTTATCTCATAACATAGACAAATTTGGTCCAAGAGCAAGAAAATGTCTATTTCTAGGTTATCCTCAAGGCAAAAAGGCATACAAGTTGTATGATCTCTCCACTAAACAGACTTTCTATAGCAGGGATGTCACTTTCTATGAGGACCATTTTCCTTTTGCTATCAATCCTGTGTCACCACAATCTACTTCTTCCACCATGTTTCCCTCCTTCTCTGATCTTCCTACCTCAGTAGATGATATGTTTATTCCTTCATCTACTTCTGATGTGCCCCCAACATCTTCATCTCCCACTACATTCTCTCCTCAGTCTCCCCTCTCTTCTCCAGTTACTGCCCAGCAGCAACCTACTGATTCACTCCCTATCAGACCTGTTAGACAGAGGACAGTCCCTGTGAAATACAAGGACTATACCAATCTTCCATTCAACCTATCATCTTCAAGTGGGGCTTGTGTTCAAAGGTACTTTCCTTATTCTGTCAATTCTGTCATGTCTTACTCTCATCTTTCCCCTTCATATCAGACTTTTATTACTAATCTTGACAGTACCTTTGAACCCAAGACTTATGCTCAACCTGTTCAAAGTCCTCAGTGGTGTAAGGCTATGACTTTAGAATTGGAAGCCTTAGAAAGGCAGTAGGTTGCAAGTGGATTTATAAGGTCAAGCACAAGCAGGATGGTTTAGTTGACAAACTTAAAGCCAGGTTAGTGGCTAAAGGCTTCACTCAGACAGAAGGCCTAAGGCCTGGATTACTTTGATACTTTTGCACCAGTTGCCAAGATGACAACAGTTAGGGTGCTATTGGCTGTGGCAGCCATGAATAACTGGCCTCTTTGTCAAATGGATGTCTCTAATGCTTTCTTGCATGGTGATCTGAATGAGGAAGTCTTCATGACTCTTCCACCTGGCTATTGTCCTGCTCAGTCCTCTTCTTCCTCCTTGGTGTGTAAGCTAGTCAAGTCTCTTTATGGCCTGAAGCAGGCTCCAGTCAATGGTTCCATAAACTCTCCACTGCCCTTAAGTCTTTTGGCTACACACAATCTGCTAATGATCATACTTTATATTGATGACATGGTCATCACAGGCTCCAATCCTCATGCCATAGCAGCCCTCAAGTCTCACCTCCATTCCCAATTCTCCATCAAAGACTTGGGAGATCTTAAAATTTTCCTTGGTTTAGAAATAGCCAGGAAGGAAGGAAGGAATGCCTCTGGTATTTGTCTTCATCAAAGGAAGTACTGCCTTAACATAATCTCAGAAACAGGTCACACTAGTGCCAAGCCATCTTTTTTGCCTATCTCTCCAAATCATTGTATGGCTTCAGATTATGGTCCTCTGGTTCCCAATCTAGACAGGTACAGGTACAGAAGGTTGGTGGGAAGACTTTTGTATCTCACTATTACAAGGCCGGAGATTGCCTACACAGTCCATGTTCTTAGCCAGTTCTTGGCACATCCTAGACAACCTCATATGGATGCTGCTCTTAAGTTGGTCAAATTTCTCAAGATTCCACCTGGCCAGGGTCTTTTCTTCTCAGCTAAATCTACTTCTGCTCTTTCTGCCTTTTGCGATGCAGACAGGGCAGGATGCCCTAATACTAGGAGGTCCACTACTGGCTTCTGCATTTTCTTGGGTTCTTCTCTTGTCTCTTGGAAGAGCAAGAAGCAACCTACAATGTCTAAATCTTCAGCTGAGGCAGAATACAGGGCAATGGCCTCTACTTGTTGTGAGCTCATTTGGCTTACTGCTCTTCTCACAGATTTTTGCATGCCAAGTTTGCTTCCAATTCCCTTGTTTTGTGATAATAAGGCAGCTCTTCACATTGCTGCTAAGCCAGTATACCATGAGCGAACAAAACATATTGAAATCGATTGCCACATCATACGGGACAAAATTGATAAGGGAATGATCAAAACTGCCCACATCCCACTCATGATCAGTTGGCCGACTTGTTCACCAAAGCTTTGTCTACTACACAGCTTCATCATCTCCTTCCCAAGCTGAGCGTGTTGAATTTGTTCACCTCTCTCCCCTTGAGGGGGGGTGTTGACTCACAGAACACCAATGAGGCAGACAAGATAAACTTAGAGGATGTCGAGTGTAACAATGGAAAGTAAAAGGATGATTTTGTTTCTTGTAATAGTTAGGTAGTTTCTGTTTCTTATTTCTTGTCTTCTTTGTAATTGGTAGTATAAACGTAGGAGGTGTGACTCTCTTTTCTTTTGATGAGTTGAATGTTAATTGAGAAGGTGTTTTCGGTTCTCTCTCTCACTCTCTCTCTCTTCCCCAAATTCAAATTCAGTTCTTATCACATCTGGTACAAACGTAAGCCCAGACTTGAATGGTTGATAGTAATGATCAAAAAAAAAATCGAAAAGTAATATTGATCAACTTAATGGAGCTAAATTCCCGTTCCCGCAGTTAACAGTGGCAAGTTGAATATAATAATAAGCATGTTTGAGGAAATATATAGTCCATCACTATAGTTTATACTTTATACTCATCATTATAGTGGCTTTACATAACTTACATTTCATGGATACAAGGAATCTAAAATTTGACATACCGCAATTAAACTTCTTCAAAGGATGATTACAGGCCATCCATGATCTAACATCTATATTATAAATAAGCTCAATCTCCAAAGCTTTAAAACTTAAACGTTAACTACCGGCCAAGATTAAGTTTTACCAAACATAACTACTGGCAGAATTAACTCACACCACCCTCCCTAGCGTACGAATTCTACACAACTATTGCTTCCTCCCCGTGCGTCTTGCGAATACAACTCAACTTCTACATCTCTGTATCTATATACCTTTTTTTTCTTCTCCCTCGCCTCCCGTCCTTTTACTTTTCTTCTCCGTACGCCTCTCCAACCTAAAACAACGGTAAGGTTTTGGGTTTTTGTAATTTGTTTCTTTTAGTTTTGGGTTTGTTGTTCTACTGGTTTTGTTTTTATTTTTTTAAAGCTTTTTGTATTTGGTTTTGAGGATACGAAATTGGTCCTTGAAGAAGAAGCAGGGTCTCCTCCGATTTTACACACATTGGTAGACGAAGTCGCCGGACTTGAAGAAGAAGTGGGGTCTCCGATTCGCCGAAGAGAATCATCGATTGTAGATTCGAGGCGAGGTTAAATTATACCAGTCTCTTTAAATTGTAATTTTTGTAGTGGGTAAGAGTGCTTGAATCAATTTTGGGATAAGACTGTTGTTGTTTGTTAGAAATCAAAAAAGAAAAAGAAATAGAGAGAAGGGAAGGAAACAGAGAAAGAGAAGAACAAATAGTCAAGAGGGGGTTATTGTTTGTAAGTATTGTGTGAGTGTGTCTTTTGTGGGTTTAATGTGTGTGCAGAGAAATCAAATAGGGAAGATGAGTACTGGGTACGCATCAAATGATGAAATGAAAATTAATTATAGTGAGACCCGGAGTTTCTTATTATTGGATCTTTTGAACATGTAAGTTTTGGAAATTAATTACTTATAGGTCTCTAAATTCAGGATTAGTTACTTATAAGTATTGGATTATAACTCAGTCTCCAAAGCTTTAAATCTTAAAAGTTAACTACCGGCTAGGATTAAGTTTTACCATGCATAACTATTGGCCAGGATTAACTCACACCCTCCCCGACGTACACCCTCTCTAGACTACATCTATGTATCTACACCTTTTCCTTTTCTTCTCTCTATATATAACCTCTCCCTCGCCTCTCATCCTTTTACTTTTCTTCTCTGTACGCCTCTCCGAACTTAAATCAACGGTAGGGTTTTGGGTTTTTTAAGTTATTTGGTTTCTGTAATTTGTTTTTTTCAGTTTTGTGTTTTTTAATTGTTGTACTAGTATTTTGTTTCAATTATTTTTTTAAAGCTTTTTGTATTTGGTTTTGCTGGGTAGGGTACAAAATTGGTCCTTGAAGAAGAAGCAAGGTCTCTTAATTTGCTCTTTGGGTCTATCCAATCCGCACCTCTCCGACCCCGCGACTACATCAACGCTAAGTTATTTGCTTTCAATATTCTGTTTCTCTTTTTTTCTCCTGTTTTGTTCACATTTTTGTTTCCACTTATTGGCTTGACTGTTTTTTGTTTACCATTGTACACTTGATCTAATAAAATTCATTTTTTATCCAAAGGAAAACACTGAATTTAGTTCCCATCTACATAACAATTTAAGGGTGGAAAGCTACAGCTCTTACATGAACCGGCATAGGTTAGTCCTGTCCGATGTAAATTATCTGAAACTCAGGAAATTAGTTTCCTGCATTCCTATCTGTTTGTCATTTTTTCTCCTGTTTTGTTCACATTTTTTTCCACTTATTGCCTTGAATGTTTTTTGCTTACCAATGTACACATGATCTAATAAAATTCATTTTTTATCCAAAAAATATAATAAAAAATAGTAAAAACAATATTTTGATGAAATTCCTTACCCGCGCCGTGGCATAGGCACGGGCACAAAAAAACTAGTATGGTTTACATCACATCTCCAACACTACATTTAAATGAAATTTACACTTTTAATTGGTGGAATCGTACCAGTAAAAGAAGGCCATTGGAGGTTTGACACTGAGAAATTGAAGCAACGGAACGTTGAAAGATCTTGTTGAGCTGAGGATAAACCCTAGCGATCAAATTCTCCGATTTCTCAGCTTTACACAACTCCAGAAGCTTCTTCACCTAATGTTATAAATCCGCAAACACAATCAAATCAATATCTGCACGCTTCAATTTCATAACTACTGTGTGTGTTGTGAAGAGGGAAAGAGGAAGGGACCGAATGAAGGAGAGATGGATCCGAGGCAGGATCGCCGGCGAAATTGGAATCTCTGGCACTGGAAGATAGCGTTCGGAGATGGAACTCCCATTCCCGGTCTCGCTCCACCATTTTCAATTTGTTTCAGTCAAATTTTACTCTATCCCCCTAAAGACGAAACTTAAAAGGGAAAAAAGAAAAAAGTGAAAATTGTGCCCAACTCCGCTTTTGGTGGGTATTTAACCATTTTCTTCGGCGAGCGACCATAAACGCAACACTTAGATCATTAAATGTAATATCATTTAAAGAATAAAATTATCTAATTACCCCTTGTTAAAAACATTCATAAACACCCCTCATTTAATTCTCTAAACCAACACCCACCCCCCCTAATACTACTACCACTCTCAATCTAAACGTTCCTCACAATTCTTCATTTTTCAAAAACAAAATCTCTCTAAAACCCTCCACCCAACTCATAATCGGTTATGATTATAATCCTAATAAAGATGCAAATACTAACAATGATGATTATTTACAGGTAATTATTGATTTTTTATTGTATTTTCACTGTAATTTGGATAAAAATTTCGAACATTTCCAAAACATCCGCTAGGTCACAGCGGATATAAAATCAAAGTACCGCTACTGACCAGCAGTTGTTTTGGTAAAGTACCGCGACTGATAAGCGGTTCTTTTGGTGGATGGTTCGCTTTTTAGAAGCGGTTGTTTTATGTTAGGACCGCTTTTAGTAGCGGATGTTTTGTGAAGGACCGCTTAAGATACATAAAGAACCGCATAGGTGGCTCTTTGATTGCATTTTGCGAAAAAAAAATTCATTATTAATTATTAATATGATTTTTGTGTTATTTGTTGATAGGATTACCAGTTCGAAAACGAGAATAATTTATTTCCGGATGTATCTCGTTTTTTTGTGACGGATAAAAATTTCATTGATCGAGAAGCAGCAGAAAAGTGGGTTAGAGATGGACGTGAGAATATGTACTTTTATGTGTCTAGAAGTAAAAGTAAATTTGATAACACTCGTAAAATTTGGTTGAGTTGTGAGAATGGTGGAAAACCTCGGTACGATGGTAAAAAAGACTTGAATGATGTAAAGAAAAATGGTTCAAATAAGTTTCTTTGTAATTTCAAGTGTATTTGCAAGAAATAAAAGATGATGGTTGGAGAGTTAAAGTTAGCGAGTTTAACAATGCTCACAACCATCCACTTTCAATAAGAGAAAAATGGCACACTTCTGCATCGAAGTTGACAAAGGCTGAGATTGAAAGGGTTGATCAACTTTATAGTGCTAATGTGAAGCCGAAACAGATATTGAATCTATTGAAAAAGGAAAATCTTGATAACAGAAGTTCAAGAAAGCATGTAGAGAATGCTTTGGTAGGTATAAGAAAGAAGAAGATGTGAAATAAATCAAAAATGGAGTATTTTTTAGATGAAATGCGTCGACTTGGATATATTTTCTAGTTCATGTCAAAGAAACATGCCCAAAAAAACAAAGCTTTATTGACTGATGTTATGTTTGCTCATCTGAAGGCTGAAGAGATGTTAGTCTTATTTCCGTACGTTCTCCTTATGGATTCAACATACAAGACTAATAAATATGATTTGCCGTTATTGGAAATCATTGGAGTTATATCTGTGGGGAAGAATTTTCATGTCGCATTTACATTCTTGAAGAATGAGAAAAGTAAAACATTTGGTTGGGCATTACATCAGTTGCGTGCTTTATTAGTTCATGTTCGTCCACCGGATGTCATTGTCACAGATAGGGAATTGGCTCTCATGAATGCAATAGCGTATTTTCCAACGCCTCAAAGATATGTTGTGTAAGAGACGCATAGCAAAGGATGTCGAAAAGTATGTAAGGAACCTGTTGAGAAGTAGAAAATATACTACAATATTTATAAAGAGGTGGATGGATATAGTTGAGTCAAGAACTGATGAAGAATACACAGAACATTGTCGAGATATGGAAGAAGCGTATGCAAATACTCAAGCAGTTGTTCGATATATTAATTCTACTTGGTTGGAGCCCTATAACGATAGATTTGTTTGTGCTTGTACCAAACAATACATGCATTTCGGCAATCAAACGACAAACAGGTAAAACTTATACGTTTATGAATGCAATATATTTGTTATTTATGAATGCAATATATTTATTGTAACGGCAATATGTTACGTAGTCAGAGTGCACACTCCCGTGATGAAAAGATGGTTATGCACGTCAGCTGGGGTTTCGATCATATATTCGATCAAATCCACGATGCTATCGAGCTGCAGTTCAATGAGATCTTGGCTTTATTTGAAAGGAATTTGAATGTAGCTCATCCTTTGACATCCTCAATGTTTATTCTCCGTCGATTAAGATATAAGGTATCTTCTCATGCCCTTTAGTTGCTAGCATACGAATGGAGTTCGACACAACGTATAAAGGTTCCAGTGAAGGGTGATTCTAAAAGGTATGGGTGTTTGTTGAGGACAAATTACGGTTTACCATGTAGTTGCCAAATGTGGCACATGGTGCAAGAAAATGTCCCGACTGAACCCCATCAAATCCATGTGTTTTGGAAGACGTTGTCTATGGGTGGAGTTCAAGTTATGAGTACATCAAGGAATATCACTGATTTGATCAAAAACCTATTATCGATATGGACGGGACTTCAATCGCAACAATATCACTATGCTAAAGCTCGATGTTGTACATCCCCAACTAACATTGAGGAACCGTAAATAGGCCACAAAGGGCGCCCAAAGAAGAACTCGACAAAGAGAGACCTCTCAGGTTTTACAATGTTAAATGTATATGTCACATTACTTTTTACATTTGTGTATAGTAAATGATTTATGCTTTAATGTTTATAATTTTCACCTCAACAAGTTATGAACATGCTAACCGTCAACCAGAAAGACAATCTGGAGGTAGAGGTAAAGGTAAAGGAAAAGGACGTAGTTCATTAGCATCGACGGGTAATTCAATTCCATACGCCTCTCACCTTCCACCATTGATGATCACTTTCATATCAAATGTTATAGATGTCAAAGCGGATGGAAATTGTGGTTTCCGAGTTATTGCCCACTTTATTTATCACGACGAAGAAAAATGGGATCAGGTGCGTAATGACTTGATGCATGAACTTTCTGACTACTGGGACTTCTACTCAGCCATCAACTTCTTGGAAGGTGACCTTGAAGGATCGTGGTATGTCGAATTGGCATACCTCTCCCTCCAACTGAGCATTGGTTGAATCTGGGCATGCTTGGTTTTATCATTGCTACACGGTATCAGAGGATTGTGACTTGTTTGTCTAATATATCGCTTGGTTGCAATACATGGTTGCCGTTGCAAGCACAGTCTGTTGATGGACAACCGCCACAACCCTGGTCCACAAGTATTGACTTTGGGTGGGTGAATTGTATCCATTTCATAGCACTTGGGATGAAGCCTTCAAGTCCCCTGCCTCGTCTGCCTATTATTCCGAGGTGGGAACTTTCTTGTGACCCAACGATACGACATTGGCTGCCAATTTGGCATGATCGATTTACTAATTACCTTAGTGTAGAGAGTTAACAGTTAATTTTACACTTTTGTGATGTAAAACATTAATTAATTAATTACGAGGGTTAATTGTTATTTTTGCAAAGTTGTTAAATGTTAAATTTTGAATAGTGTGGGCTTAATTGTCAAATTTGAAAAGTGTAGGGGCTTTATTGTTAAATTTGTAAAAGTGTAGGGGTGAATCGTTAAATATGTAAAGTGTAGAATGTTAAATTTGTAAAAGGGGTGAATCGTTAAATTTGGTGTGTAGGGTGAATCGTTAAATTTTTAAAAGTGTAGGGGGTGAATCGTTAAAATAAACAACAAAATAAACTTATCTAACAATCATGTCCAAACAAATACATCACACTCCAAGTTCAAATAAAATACATCAAGTATATCACACAAACAACAAGTATATCACACAAACATATAGTATATCACAATACATCCTCAAACTGTTGAATAACTTCTTCACAATGACATATAAGTACCCCGACCACAAGTGAATCTCGCCTCGACCGATGGAGTGACCTAAGCCGAGGAAGTACACTGCGACTCGATCCTCACCGATCTACGCAAATGCCTCAAAGAACTCTCGATGGATGAGAAGGCCTGGGATGCCCTCTGGCCGTGATGCGATCGTGGGTGATCCACGATGGTTGATGATCCCCCATCTCCTCATCATCATCATCATCATCATCATCATCATCAACCGGTGGCATCACACGATAATGTGTCCGTTCCCGAAACCACTGCTCGTAACCATCTATGGTGGCGGATGGAACTCGCTACACTCGATCTAGCCCTCTTGGGTTTATAGAATGATGCTCCCATTGTTGGAAATTGCGAAGCATCTCATCGTGGACACAAATGTACTTCAACGGCTTTGGACCTCTATAAACCTTCGTACCGGAATACATGACCGAATAATTTGGATATATCCAAACTGCCTCAAGCAACGATCGGGCATGTATGGCTCAATGATTTTACGACAATGAATTATGCCCGAGAACAAACTGATCGGTACCTCCTGTGATGGTCTACGTGTAAAAGGAGTCCAAGTAACCTGGAAAAATAAATATTAATATAAATATCCAACCTTTTATTTAATACATTATTTATAAATGATAAATACTTACGGCAAAGAAATATCCGATCGAGGACTCTCCGATACTCCAACAGAGTATCGATCATTTCTTCTTCCACCGAGAGTAGAGGTCCATCTCTTAGCATATGGCTCTCGAGAGGTCCATGTCGCTGAAATACTTGGTCTGAATTGAGGAAAGTATTCATATATCCAGACCTACAATAAAATAAAATAGCCAAATAAAATAGTGTCAAATAAAATAGCATCAAATATAATAGCCGAATAAAAAAATTTAAATTTTATAGTATCTAAACAATTTATTTTTATACTTGTAGAAGAGACAAGCACCCACCATCCTGCCTACAACCAATCTCGATGCTATACCGAGCCGCCAGATAGAAAGGATAAAGTCGCCGCACCCCAAGCGTGATTGGGCATATCACGGATATCCAAAGACATACGGTAGAAAGTGAACATTTACCCGATTCGATGACTTGTCCATGAACAACGCCGTCCCCAAAGAACCACAACAAATAACCAACCGTCTCTGCTGAGCCGACACGCCTCGCCACCTAAATATTCTTGCAATGTCAAAATCTAATACCACTTCCCTCACCTCACCGTCCACCCCGGTAGTAGGCAAACGTAGAGAATGGCTAGAGATGACTTGATCTCGGGCTAACTTGTACTTGCCAAAATGGGTTTCCCAACCACCGATTTGTAAAATGTAATGCACATCGTGCAACGCCGCTATCTCCTCGAACGGTAAATGGAAACCGTTGGTTTCCCGCCATCTTTCCACAAAGGCCGATATCAATGGCATGTTCAAGTGCTGCAACATGCACTCCCTCAAGTGTCCCAGGTTACTCATAGTGATCCACTGAATACTCTCCATATCATTTATAGTCCAAGGCAATGTTGTTCGGCGGTCCACGGAGCTATGACAACTCAATACTGGCCTCTCCTGTTGAACATAATGAAATAATCTCTCATCAATATTAAAACAATACTACGTAGTCAATTTAATAAATTTTTGTCAATACTATCATGGTCAATATAATTAATTACCTCGCCATTCCATATTGCAGATGCAATATGACCACGAAATCCAGAAAGTAGCTCGTTGTTCTCGGTCCACCTCCATGTGGCTCCATCAACATCCAACCATACGCACGCCATCATCGCCTCGAATCATCATCGCCATCATCACCACCATCACCACCATCACCACGACCTCCTACTCGCCTCTACTATGTGCTCGCCCCGCCTCGTCGTCGACCAAAACCCAAATCCTCCTCCTCATCGCCCTCTTCATCAACTAACCTGTCTATCTCAGATTGCAAAGATATACATCAAGATTCATTGACCTTTCCCACGCCCGCAACATGCTCGAAGTACTACTCATGCCACCATGCCACCCATGCCACCCATACCACCCATACCACTCATGCCAGTCATGCCACCCATACCACCCATACCACCCATGCCACCCATACCACCCATACCACCCATACCACCCATGCCACCCATACCACCCATACCACCCATGCCACCCATACCACCCATACCACCCATGCCACCCATACCACCCATCATGCCACCCATCATGTTTAATTCGGCTTCCATCTCCTGATCCTCTCTCGTAATCGGTGAATGCCCTCTCCCCCTCAATGGAGCATTATAAGGAGCCTCAAATGGAATATCAGTGGGGTCTGAACTCCTATCATCTCCGTGAACGGGGGTCCGCGCATAATCACCCTCATCCCCCTCATTAGTGGATGTATGTCCCGATTAGCAGCCTTTCGCTTCTCAAGCAAAGTGACAACCCTATTACGTAGTCGACCTCGATCGCTCGCTCGATCGACGCTTCCCTCGCCGACGCTCTAATCCATCTATTACAAAAAAATAAATACAAGTTAAGTTATGAAATGATAAGTTATCTATAAGTTTATTGGCATAAAACATCCGCGAATTTGTTTCGACATGATTGTTAGATAAGTTTATTTAGTTTATTTCAGCTTGTTGTGATGCATTTACTATAACACTATGATTGTGTGTAATTTAATTAACCCCTATTTTACTTTTATTTAATCATTCACCCCTACACTTGTTAAATTTCTTAATTGTTAAAATTCACCCCTAAAGTGTAGGGGTGAATTGTTAAATTTCTAAAAGTGGGTGAATTGATAAGTTGCAAAAGTGTAGGGGTGAATTGTTAAATTTCAAAAATTGTTAAAGTTATAAAATGTAGGGTGAATTGTTAAAGTTGAATTGTTAAATTTATAAAAATGTAGGGGTGAATTGTTAAATTTCTAAAAGTGTAGGGGTGAATTGTTAAATAAAAGTGTAGGGGTGAATTGTTAAAAAAAGTGTAGGGGTGAATTGTTAAATTTCTAAAAGTGTAGGGGTGAATTGTTAAATTTATAAAAGTGTAGGGGTGAATTGTTAAATTTCTAAAAGTGTAGGGGTGAATTGTTAAATTTAAAAAGTGTAGGGGTGAATTGTTAAATGTAGGGGTGAATTGTTAAATTTCTAAAAGTGTAGGGGTGAATTGTTAAATAAGTTCCAAAAAGTGTAGGGGTGAATTGTTAAAGTTATAAAAAGTATAGGGGTTGAATTGTTAAATTTCTAAAAGTGTAGGGGTGAATTGTTAAATTTATAAAAATGTATGGGTGAATTGTTAAATTTCTAAAAGTGTAGGGGTAAAAGTGTAAAAGGCGGTCGGGTAAATTGTTAAGTTCTAAAAGTGTAGGGGTGAATTGTTAAATTTTTAAAATTGTAGGGGTGGATTATTCAATTTGTAAAAGTGTAGGGGTGCATTGTTAAATTTGTAAAAAGTGTAGGGGTGCATTGTTAAATTTCAAAAAGTATAGGGGATGAATTGTTAAGTTCCAAAAAGTCTAAGGGGTCAGTACTTGTTATTTTTGCACAATCATAGTGTCATGCATAACAACAAGCCAAAATAAACAAAATAAAATTATCTAACAATTATGTCCAAACAAATTTGCGAATGTTTTATCTAACAATCATGTCCAAAATGAATACATCAAATAAGTTCTTTTTTAAAAAAATTACATTTTTTTTCAGAAAAATTCAAAAGAGCCGCAACTCAGAGGCGGTTTTCTGTCAAAACAACCGCAACTCAGTCGCGGTAGTTTTATAAATCATCCGCTCATCAATAGCGGATGTTTTGGTGAGTCGCGATTGTTTTTCCAGAAAACCGCCTCTGAGTTGCGGCTCTTTGACGACAGATTAAAAAAAAACACCAAATTGAAACAATTTTACGTTCAGATGTGTAATCTATTCCAAATTGAAACAAAAGAGGTGAGAGATTGACATACCTAGAAGTATCCAACTTGAGATTTCTGCTTGGTTTGAGTTGGAGTGAGTGAGGGAGAGAGAACATATTACATATCTTTCTTGATTTGAGTCGATTGGGAGCAGAGAGAGAGAGAGAGGCGACTGAGAGAGCGAGAGAGAGGCGACTGGTCGCTTAGAGAGAGAGAGGGAGACGGGTGAGAGGGGTGGGTGGGGGGGTGGGTGTTGGTTTAGGGAATTAAATGATGAGGGGTGTAAATGAATGTTTATAGTTAGGGGTAGTTAGATAATTTTATTCTTTAAATGATGTTACATTTAGGGTTTTAGGTGTTGCGTTTAGGGGTTCTGAAATAATAATTAGTAAATCTTAGTAGTACACCATGAGACGAACCCGATTCTTGATCCAAACGAAAGTTTGATTGTTAAGTTAATGTGTGAGCATGTGGTTGATATATAGATTAGCATAGGCGTGGATCCCACTAAATAAATAAATAAATAATCATTCTTAAAATATCTCCATTATCCATACGACGACAAAATACTACTAATGCAAAGTTCACTATTTTATTTCGGTATGTTTTACTTCAAATGTCTATTTTTAAAAATTAAGGTATAAAAGTGTCATTTTATTTCTAATAGACTACTAAAAATATTATTTTTCTTAAAAAATTTTACTTTCAAATAAAGATTCTTTATCGGAAACAGAAAAAATATACTTCCTCCGTCCTTTAATAATCGTCATGGTTGACCCGGTGCACAGTTTAAGAAAAAACAATTGACTTGATTATTTATATTGATTTAATATGTAGTTTTCTCTAAAGCTCATGTGTATGTGGCCCATAATTAAAGTAAAGTGAAAAAGTAAGGGTAAAGTGGTAAAAGTGATGTTCTAAAAAGATAAGTTTCAAACTGGACAATTATTTTAGGACGGACGAAAAAGGAAAGGAGGACAATAATTTAGAGACAAAGAGAGTATTACAAAAAAGTCAACAACGTGATTTAGTCACACGTGTCCAAAATACTAGTAAATAAATTTATTGCCTTGATCTTAAAATACTAGGAGATGAAGATTGGAATGACAATGTACATTTCCACGGGCGGACACAAGCTTTGGGTCTGGGGGAAGATGCCCCCACCTGGGGCTTTTTGTTAAATATTTTTTTTAAAATAATAGTCTTTTATGTTTTACAATTTACCCCACCTGAATATTTAATTTATATAATTGTTGTGATAGATGATATTATGATAGTATTGTTTTATTTAATAAATTTGTGTATTCAACATCTTGGTATGAAATATCTGTTTATTTAATATGAAATTAAAGAATTTTAATTTAAGAGTTGAAGTAGTTGACTTGTGATATTTTTTGTTTATTTGTTTAGATTTCCAAATTATGGTTGATTTAAAGGAATTTGGTTTTAATGATTATGGAGAAATTTTTTAAATGTAAACTATCAGAACATTAAATGATTGTCAAGATGGATCTACGAAACCGAATTTGTGATCAATTTTTAAATAATTGTCTTGTATGTTTTATTGAAAAATATTTGCTTAAGAACAATATAAATAATTATGTAATTAAACGTTTTTGTTTAAGTAGACATAATCTAATGAATTTTTTTTATAAGTAAAAATATATATTAAGAAATAAGAGCGTCAAATCAGAGACGCATCTTTTGTACACTGACTGTATACAAAACTAACTACACAAGTCTAAAGCTATTCACAAGATCCACAAAAGAATTATCAGAATGATCCGCCACAATGCATCAATGAAAGAGAATTCGCAAAAGAGAAGGCTTCAATTGATCCACCGATCTCTCAACATTATCAAAGGATCAAGAAAGAAGCACACAGAACACAGCAAATCAAGTTCAAAAGACTTGATAAATAGATGCTATTTTATATAGATAATCATCACAATCAAATCATAAAAACCATTATGTCTAAGTAATTAACTATATAAGTAACTGTGTATATTGCAAACAAATCACGTTACAAAAACGTCATGAAATTGCAAGTATAGATATACTATCAATATAGTATAAGGGTTGCGGTTAAGTATTTTCAGAAAACGGGTTTTTGTTTGTAACAAGTATGAAAAAAAGTAAGAAAGAGATAAAGAGAAAGATACTAGGACCAAAATGAAAGAATATTCAAAACCCCCAGCCAAGTTACTAAAGCAAGCAAGGAAAACGGACCCATACACAAAAACAACCCCAAATTTTGAAGAAAAACTCCAATCTTCAAGTCAATCATCACTCTTCCAAACTTCAAAAGCTTTAATCTTCAAGGATGAGATAAGATTTACATACTATTACATATAGCTAGGCTAATTTGGTAAATATAAGTAATTAAGTACGTATAAAGGTAAAGTTACACTTAGTTACGGTTTGGTACTAATAACACCGTATCCACATTCCAAACCATTCCCCAATTTCTGAATTTGGTTATTCCCTGTTTCCCACCCCCCATGTCCAGTCAAACCAGTAACTGGTTCAGTTCGAAATTGTCATCCCTAGATGAAGAACTTGGTTAAGACTTGTTAAGCTTTGCCCAGCTGCTTCACAGAAGCCATCTAAACACTACATAACAAACTCAACCTGCTTCTTTTGAGGCTTGAGCAAACAGCAGCAAGTTGTCAGCAAATGCCAGATGAGATATTAGGACCCCCTCTACCAGCATTTAGAGTCCTGCCATATTCCCCATGTAGGCTGAGAAGGAGCTGTTCCCTTCCCCATTATAAAGAAAATGGACAGGACTCAAGTCTTAACACATGATATCATGAGTTTTCTGAGGTTTTAAGGAATGTTAAAGAGTTCAAGGGTTTCTTCCAGAAACTTCCAGCTCAACCTAATATTATAGGCTTTCTCCAGATAAAGCCTTATCACCAGGCTCCCTACCCCACCCTTATTGTTTCTAAGACAGTGAATTATTTCCCGTTTCAACAAAATATTCTCATTAGTTTGTCGACTGTGGATAAAACAGCTCAGTTTGGACTGACATTTTCGGAGAGAAGACTAATGAGGTCTAACTTTAGAAACTAATGATTTTTCTAATGACTTTATTCATCATAATAGATAGGCCAATTGGTCTAAATTCTGTGACTTTGAGGTTTAGCTTTGGGAATAAGGCTAGAAAAGATCTGTATATTTCCTCATGAATGCACCCTAAAGAGAAAAAAAATCTCCTTAATTTAACAAACTGACACAGCTTTATCCCTATAAGATCCCAAAATTGCTGGTATAAAACAGTCTGAATACCACTAGGTCTAGGTCCATGAGCCTTATAAGGCCCCCATATTCTTAACAACATAAAGGATATCGGAATCAATAACCCCCCTCTCTCTCTCCATAAACTGCTTATTATCTTCCAAGATAGGCATACAGGGATTACCTTCTATCCCCACTTCACTCGCAATCACATAGCTAAAATGGCCGCATATCATTTCTCTAGACAGCTTCTCATCATGACACCATTCCCCATCATCCTTCCTGAGTGCTGCAATCTTGCTTTTATTTCTGCCAGCAAGCACAGCCAGGTGGAAGTCTAGGCATTCCCCAGAATCCAACTAGCTTTAGATATCTGAAAACAATGCATCTCTCCTTGAGCAAGGACCTCATCTTACTCTTCAAGTCTTTTTGCAACTTCCCTTCAAGTTTCTGCTCCTCCAAGTAATTTGAATTCCTTTCGCTCAAAGTGATTTGTATCCTAGTCAATCTTGCTATTAGCTTTCTTTTCCTTTGAAAAATATTTCCAAAGGTTTCTTGATTCCATTTTCTAGCAATCTACTTAAATTTCCTCACCGAATCGAACATAGTATCCAATCTGTCAGCCCAAGCCTCACGAACAACATTCTCAGAAAGATATCGACTCAGCCAAGCAGCTTCCGTTCTAAACGGCCTATTCAACCAATTAGGAACTGAAGCTCCTGCTTTATCCAACAGCAAAGGAGAGTGATTCGAAGAACTTCTTGCTAGATGGGTCATGGTGGGTGACTATGGCCTCTGGGAACAGAACTCTCCACTCTTCATTAACTAAAACACTATCAAGCCTCTCCTTAATTCTCCTCCAGCCCCATCATTTAATCATTAATGATCCAAGTGTGCCAAGCTCCCTTAAACACCATATCCTTGCAACCACTCTCTTTGATCTTATTATTGAACCGCTCGCATCTTCTATTCTGCGTCCTTCTTACCCCCCCCCCTCCTATGTTTCTCACTTTGGCTAAGGACTTCGCTGAAATCCCTTGCCACCATCCACACTAAACTGTTTCCTTTACAAAAATTGCTAATTAGAAAATAGTAATTGTAACTTTAAGAATCAGATATCAATTTTCTAATTCTGCTCTATGTCCATTTTCAGATATAAATTTATCAAGGTGTTAGATAAACACGCCGAAAAATTAAACCTTGCACCGTCAAGTAAAATGAAATGTGTCCCTTAAAAACAAATTACTTTCTCAATTTGGAACTAGGTTTCACGCTTTATCTTTAGACTAACTTAGTATCACACATTTTCAGTACCATATTTAAGGAGCAGAAGAGTTGCCTCCGTTACGTAAATATGTGGGTGAAAGAAAGAGTGTAAATACCTAGGCTCCCAGCCAATGCTTCATAAATTCCTTGCGAAGCATTAACAAATAGCAACAGAATATAGGAATAAGGAAAAAAGACAGACAGGAAACATTGTTGAAGCTTAATGTCACAGACGGATGACAGTATTCACACACTTGATCACGTTTTATCTCAAAAGGATCGATGCACACGTCATAAAGTAATATAAGATGGTTTTCTATATCATCTCAAATAAATGAGAAAATGTGATAAAAGAAAACGGAACCACGGAATGAAGAAGATTAGATAAACCAACATTGCCAGGTCAACAATCAAGGAAAAAATTTCAACATCAGAAGCTAACAAATGAAAGCACTTCATGAAAGTGGTGCTATGCAAATTCATTTCAACATATCACATATATAAAACATCTTCCTTTTTTTATTACTTTCATTTCTCCTTTCGTGACTCTATACAAAGCTGATTTCTCATCACCTAAGAGATTACTTTCTACTTCTGTAAACAGCAGTGGAAGTACAAAACTCGATGCAGAAACACCAACCACTACAAATTTAAATAGGGGAGAACAGAGTAGCTAAACCTTGATCCACTGTGATTTGAAGCTTGTCATATGCCATCAGGGACTTTTGGTCACAGTTGTATGTCCCTTTCCCTCTTGCGAGGACCTCACCATCCGAATCTATGATCCCTTCCTTTTTTGGGTCTTCAGTTCGTGAACCAGGCTCCAGTATGAATGCCTTCACCTTAATGTACAGGACATGGGGTGATTTGACATGACCCCCGTTGCTCACTTCACTCATCAAAGATAGCAAGGCCAACTTTGGGCAATCCTTTATTATGACCAAGTCCAAGTAACCATCTGAGAACTGTATGTCAACGAAAAAAGAATCAGCAAGAAGTACAGTATGCCCAAAATAACAGTACCAGTACCAGTTTAGAATTGTAAGAGAATTAAATTACTTTAAAATCACATCTCAAATTTCCTGCATAATTTCCATTTAACATCCATGTTCATACACAAATCAAGAGGATAATGGAAGAAGTAACTTGTGTACTCTAAAAAGAATAGAAATCAACCTGAGCATCAGGTGCTGCCTTGGTAGCTTCAGCACCCCACGGTACATTATGAAGCCAAACTGAAACAAATGGACCCTGGAACTTTCTCCAATGTAAACTTTCTCCGTCAACCTTTGGACCCTGGTAGCCTGGCTGAATCTTAACAGGATCCAAACATTGGCTGCTTGGCTCTCCAATATCTTCAAAGCCAGGTGCAGGCACAAAAGAAATACAGCCATTATATTTCCTCAGCCGAAGTATCCGTTGAAGAGCCTGAATTCATAGCATGCACAACCAGAGTTAATCTTGAATTATGCAACTAGCTTAACGTATTTTCTGATCAGCACTTAATTACATGGGAAGCATATCTGAACACAGTACGTGGCGTGACTGATATCAAGCTGGCACTGATGTTATAAAAGTAACCAAGTCTACTGCTTACTATTAAGAAACTAATGGCTCTTCCTTTTTGGGGTGGTCAATGCTTTTGTTTAGAGTCTTTTGTACACTCCTGGTGGCTGGTGTACATGAATCGAGTCCCCTTTGTGAACCACCTCAACCAAAAGCAGACAGAGTCCAAATATATATATATATATATATATATCGGGGAGTTTTCAATGGTTGCTTTCTCTCGCTAACCATTGATGGTTACTATTAATATTATCAATTGGATCAAAAATCAAAGGCTAAGATTTCATTTATTGCATAAATGGTTTGTATTCTTTTGCGGTGAATTAACTGCATTTTCAACTACCCAGTGAATCTCAACCTTTGATTTTTGATCCAAGGGACAATACAATAGTAATCATCAATGGTTAGTGAGAGAAAGTAACCATAAAAACTATCTCCACACACACACACACACACACACACACACATATATATATCATGCTTTAACAATCCCCACGTGTGACATACCCTCTCCCCCCCCCCTACACGTGTGGTTGCGGAGAAACCTATGAACATTCCTAGGTGCCTCGCAGACTAAAGAAGGTGTCAATTTGTCAACTAACAATGCGAGGAAGCAAATGCAAGAACAAAGGCAGATCACACCAACGAATTTGAAGTGAAAGCTCTTATATTATGTAAAGTAACCAACTAACATAAAAAGGTAAGTTATTAGAAAGGGCCAACAATGAATATCATGCTCTAACTCCCTTTAAAGTGTTCCAATATTATTTTACTTGTCAAAAACAGTATATAAACGGTTTAAACACATACAACTGAGACTTACAAGTGTATCCATTAGAAAGAATGATAACATCAATATCGAAGGCAATGCTCGAGATAGGAGGGTTGATGAGTGAAAAAGAAGAACGTCTTAATTCTTCTAACAACAAAAAACTTCTTGATGTTTGTCGCTGGCTCACTGCTCCTGTTTTTGGATATTCTTAATATTCTTTCTAAGAAGCACCTCAATTTTCTTTTGAAATTTTTTATTTTCATCCTTTGAATCATAGAATCAATCAATTACGTAAGAGGCTTTCATATAACTTTTTTTTAATTTAGACAGATAATCTTTACGAACCATACATATACGTACATGTATCATAGTACCATTGACTCGGTAACGGAAACATGTCCCAACTCCAACAAGTGCATCCAAAGAAGCTTCTGTGAGAAGATGAATGAAGAAGAAAAGGGAGCAATAGCATAATACAACTAGGACAACTCTAGATCTACTAAGAACCAAATGACTTTACTAATCCGAGAAGATTAATGTATTACATAAAAATTTAAATCAATCTAGTTGCACATAGATAGAAACTAAGCAGCCCTTAGGAATCCATGACTGTTGAGTTTACGTGCCACATTATATACCCGTCAAGGAGCTCAATTCATAAGAACACTGTCAAGGAATTACATTTTAAATGGTTACAATAGCTATTGCTTGTGATTTACGTGACCTAGTGAACACCCAGTAGAAGATTGAATGCTCCTTCCTTGACAGTAATGCATGCAAAAAGGGGGTATCAGAACTTACATAGAAATCCATTCGAGTAACCCCCATCCACCTATACTTCTCAGACTCGATGTCTATATCTGCTACAAGTCCTGAAATAAAAAAGAGTTTGTTATTAATCAAATGTCACATTCTAACTTATATTTATAAATTCAAAACATAATTCACCAAGAACATAATGCAAAATTCTAGAACACCACAGAATACAGCTGATGTGTCCTTTCATCGTACCCCAAGCGAGCATCAAAACACTAAAAAATCTGGTCTCTCCTTGAGAAATCGTAGCTACATCTAGTTGGCGCGTATGCCCTACAAAAAGTTGACAATGCAGCAGAAATTATTTTGTTAGACAAAACAAACCGCAGGTTCTGAAAAGCAACCTACATATATAAATTTTAAAAATAATAATAATTAAAGCATTGTAACCTCGAATAGCAGCAAGAACAGCATGAGCAGCTGTACAGGGATCACCAACAGAATCTAGAAGTGATTTTATCATGCCATTCCCAGTACCTGCAACCATAAACATTTCATGTTTAGGTTTCAAATCGAGTTGAACATGAGACTACACCTTTTTATCCTGATGCCCAAATCATTTAACAAGCATATTCACTTATGACAATTTGACTGAAGAAAGATTTGTTCCAAATACTTGGCAATTTGGCATTGATAATGAGAAACGTCTTATGCCATCATTCTGTCTATGGCTATATCCTTGCCGAAGCACAGATGATGTATTTCTTATTTGTCTCCATGTTAGTTCCAGTCTGCACCCACCAATAGCAGTTGACTTTCTACCAACTGTATCAGAACTATAATACTAGTGCATCTATCACTAGCAAATGATCTCATTTTTACTGCCAATCATTTCTTGAAACATCTATAGTTAGATTTTATATATACCCATCATTATCAGCATAAAAATCCCTTCATTAGATGAGAACTGAATGTATTTATCACCTGTTGCAAGCCAAAAGGAAAGGAGAAATTACTATAAGGAACTAGATTAACACACCTGCAGGTACCAGTCCAAGGGGAGTCCTTACGGCAGCTTCCCAGTCCACTCTTTCAAGCAGTCCATTCACTACCTACTAAAATAGGCAACCCATGGAGGAAAAAGCATGGAGGTCACAATTCTTGTTAATATTGAGCAATTAAATTGCAGTATATACATGTACGAACAGAAACAATAAATTAAAGAAATTGGACATTATATGCCATACATGATTTGAGCAATTTATGCTATGCGATATAGACAATATAAATGTAGAATGATGACTAGTTCATATCACATGATATATTGGCTCGTGATTAATGATCCCAACCCATAATAAGTTTTAGTTTCCCTTTGCACTATCCACCAAACCTTTATCACCTAGATACTGGAATAAGTTATAAGGGTAAAGGGACATCTTGTCATCTTCTGAACCAAAAATTTGAATCAGGAATCAGGATGCGAAATGCTTTCTAGGTAGTCTCGGTATCTTCAGTTTTAGATCATTTTTACAGTTTCATGGTTCAAGAAGTTTCATAGTTGAAACAAATTGGCAGCTATTGTTCTGATTCATATTCAAAAGTTATACCACTTTGCAAAGTAGTATGTTGTTGCATTGATTCAATATGTTCGTGCACACCATGTATCTATTAATTAACCCATATAAATTATTCGAGTGACGACACTAATGCATTCCCAGGAGAAAAATGCTATCAAACTGCACAATGATATGTCCCAAACTTACTTGGGATGCAAATAAAAATATTTTGATCTATGTGGCAAACATGCATAACCAACCAACCTCAACCAATATGCCGTCTCCACTAACACAAATAATTCCATCATGCTTTGATACATCCAAAGTTTTAGCAACTTCTTTCGCATGAAGCTGATGTTTAGTTTCTGAAGTAAACAATCAAATCAAGAAGAAAGGTTAACAATCCTACAATATGATGCATTAGTGGGTGACATGCTTTGACAGATGTAAATGCAACAAACCTTGAAGTGTATACTCAATGTTAGCATCCTCGAGTAAGGGTTTTACATCATCAAGAAAAATCTTTGAAGCAGCTTTCATCCCTCCAAAAGGATTAACAAATATAAACAATCTCTTTGGTCGACCTGTTGAAAGAAATCAAAAAAAGAAGGGAAAATAAATGGAGTACTAAATAAGCATTAATTCTCACTACAGCCTAGCCTTCTCGTGCACTGACTTAAGCTGAAATGCATATATTCACTTGCATAAAGACTATTTGGGAGCATATGGAATCAAGCACATGAAAAGAAACTACTTATTACTAATACCATGATAATTTTAAGCCCTCCTGCCCAAACCACACAGAAATGCTAGGTCGACTTCTCTTTTTCCTTTTTTGGGTTAGACTCCAGAATCTTAAGAATCCTACACCTAAAAAATAAGCTCAAAGTATCTACCACGAACAAAGAGTAATGAACATCAGCGAAAGAACTAATGGTAGAAAAGATAGTAAATGTTTAAATGTCAAGTTTTAGAAGTTTCTATCCTTGAGAGTAGAGGTGTCAATAAAAGCTAAATAAACCAGCTTCTGTACTAGTGCATTCTATTAACAAAAAATTAAAAACTACAAAGGAAATCCAAATCCATTTAAAGGGTAACGAGATAAGGACTCAAATATATTCGATCATCATGGATAGTACATAATATCCCTAAGCCATCTCTAAATTTGTTACCGTATTAACATCCTATATCGAATAGGATATATCCAACCATCCAATAATCCATTATAAAGAGACCATTTACAAACTTAATCACTTATATGATGTGGCACTTAGCAAGACTAATGACAAAGAAATAGTCAAAATGGGCCAAAAACCACAAATATTTTCCATTTAAAATACTGGAAAATGAAGTTAACATATAACAAAATGTATGGACATACCCACTTACCCAGCATGGCAATTGAATATTTTTTTTTAAACATACTGATGGTAATAAATAAAACTAATTGCAATCCAAACAAGCTAAATTTATAAGAATTCCCTCATAAATGAACTAAAAATTTGACTTCAAATTTTTATATACGTCCATGGCAATTGCAGGGTAAGAAAACGAAGAACAGATAAAAAGTTCTAACGCGAACACTAATGTAAATAAAGCAAAATTATCAAAATCACCTAAAGAATCAACGTGTTCTTGTAGCTTTAGAGACCAAAGTTCAACGGCTTCCGGCGATAATGGCTCGAAAACGAAGCATTTTCTGATCAAATTCCCTTTGCTGCCGAAGCAAATTCCGCCCCCACTCTCAATCAAAGCTCTAATTTTGATTTGAGAGCCTTCGGTGGAGATACCGAGGACATGTTTCTCGATAACCAAGCACCGGAAAATTCCATGATCCTCCCACCGGAGTATACCATCGACCGTGAGGGTGACCGCCGTTCGTGTGCCGTTGACCAGAATCCGATCGGAGAGGACGAAATCTCCGGTCTCGGTCTGATCCATTCTCGTCTCTTTATTTTCTAACGAATTGTTTTCATCGTACGTTGGCTTTTTTGTGTATATCAGGTTGTTTAGAAGTTCGTTGCGGCTGGGATTGTACGTCCTCTATGACGGAGTTTATTAAGCTTGTTTTTAACTTGTACTCCAACAGAAGTTAGTTATAAAGATTTTTAGTTTTTATTTGTACTCCAAAAATGAGGTTCCTCATTGGCCACTTATGTCTTATTTTTATTCTAACTTAAAAATTTAGGTGTAACGATTTTACAGTTATTTTATTTTAAACGGATTTTATTGATTCAATTTATCGTGTGTTACTGAATTGAATTGTGAAAGAGAGACTCTATCTTATGAATTAAGATTCGTAAAACAGTTTTATATAAGACTTACTCTTATTCCAATCATTTTGCATCATTGCGTGTTACCTTTAGGTGCTCGTAATGTAATTGACTCAAATGAATAATTTTGAGAACAAGCTTAATTACCACTTGACCGAATCATGTGGTTTTTATACTGAAAAAGATCATTGAAATTACAATTATCTTCATTTTCTTAAAAAAAATAAAAAATTCCTTTGATTCTATTTGGAATTTTTTATTTTTTATTTTACAATTGTTTGATAGCATTAATATTGTGTTTTTGATTAGTAAGATTAATGGTGCAATCTTATTTTTTGATTTTTGGTTGCAAATAAAACTCTCAAATTTCTTTTGCATAAATAAAAAACTTCATATCCAAATAATTTTTTTATTTTCGTAAAGTCTTAAAATTAATTGTTTTAATACCAAAAACACTACAGGTATTATGAATTATGCATTTTATGATATTGAAAAAAATATAATAATATAGTTCAAATTTTTATTTAAAAATAGTTGGTTTAATTCAAAAAAATTAAACGTGACAAAAATTTAGAACCGTATGGGGAGGGAGTAGAATTATTTTATTTATTTTATTTTTAGAACAAAGTGGGTCTACAAATCCATACATGTCCGCTAATTTTGCGTTCTAAGACCATGTACAACAAAGGATCATCTTTGATTCCTTTTTAATACTCAATTTATTAAAAATAAATATAAAAATTCATTTGATACTTAAACAAAAAACTCATACAATAGTACAAACCCCAATAATTTTTATAGCCTACCATCTTTATCTCCAATAATTTTAAATTTTGGAAAAAATAAATTAGTGTCCAAATGAGTCAAATCAAGTCTATTTATAGATAAAAATGTACTTTTAAAAATATTTTTTATTTTATTTTGAATTATAAAAAATCAAAAATCAAAGAAAAGAAAAAAATCATGGGACCCATCCTTTATTTGGTGAGAGAGAGATATATATGGCAAAGTTTAAGTGTCTGACAATTTTATCTGATTTGAAATATCAAAGTTGATTTCGGTAGGATTGAGAGTATGATATCCCATTGTACGATAAACCCTCTTTCATTTATACTCCTCGTTGTATTCTTTCTAATAGGTAAAAGGTTTATACCATTAGAGGCAAATAGGTAAAAGGTCGAAGTTTAGGTCCATACATGTCAGAGAATAAATGTTGACTAGATTTTTTTTTAGTTGAAGATAGGGATAAATGCATATTAAAAAATAATAAAATATTTAGTTATGAGTTTATACTATAAAGATTTTATGAGTTTATATATAGTGGAAAATATATTTATATAAAAAAAATTTATAAACTAATAACGTGACAGTAGGGATAAATCTTTTAATATGTTTATTGTTATAGATGCTCTAAGCATGAAATGGTGATTCGTGTCATTTCGTTTCGTAAGATCTCATTTGTCACATTATCCCAACACGAATATATTATATATCACTACAAATTAAAAAATAGATAGTTTTAAACGCACGAACAAATATTTTTTTAATTAAATTATACTCAAATAACAACAAAGATGTAAAATAAAATAAAAAGAGTACATAAAATAAACAAATATCAAGAAAATAACAAATAATTGTTATTTAAAAAATACATGTCAATTGATTAAAATTAATTAGAGTGGTGAGCATTATCCATGGTTAACCACGTAATTGTGGGGCTCATCAGTTAAAGTGAGAATTGAATCAATGGAAAAATTTAATAGTAACTTTGAAAGATCAATAGTAGTTAGGATTCAACGAATCTGTTAGGGGTGTGCACGGGCCATAAGCCCGCAGGTATTGGTAATACCCAGTATAGGCCCATATGGCAGCGGTCATCATTTTAAAAAACCTAGTACCGTAACAAGCCCACGGACATCAGTGAACAAGCATTTGACGAGCACGGGCTTAGATGGGTTCTCCGATTGTCTACAATGTAAAAGAACTATAAAGAACCAAAATTCAACTAATACAAAGTATTTTCATTATTTCATTAGTTCCTAAACAAAACTACATATGATCAAAAACCTTGAAATCATTCATTTGACTTACAAACTCAACACACAGATGACAATTAACCTCTAATCAAACATTATGAACACCTAAAATTTGAAACCCATATGCTATTTTCAATAAAGAAGCAAGGAAACAAACTCAAATCAGAACAAACTTACATGAACACGATAACAAGATCTGCAATGTTTCGTAAAGAGAAAAATAAATATCGAGCGGGTAGCGGGCCCAGCGGTGAAGTGGGAACTGGGAACGAGAAGTCGCAATTCTACCGAAGGGTCACGATTCCGTCAAGGTACTGAAGAACCGAAAGTAGCAGACTAGCAGTCAATTTGATTTAGGGTTTCATACTTTCACTTTGCCTTTTGAGTTTTGACCTTTTGTATTGGACCTATTGATATATCACTAATTCACTATATTGACTAATCTGGATAGTGTATAATATATTATGGTGGTATATAATAATATAATTTGTGATTTTGTTTATATATAATTTTATATATGATATATTTAATACTAATAGACATTAATAGAGTAATGATATAATTATAATATATTTAAAATTTAAAAACTTAATGTGATGATGGGCCGAGCCGGGCTTAGATGGACATTAGAACTTGAAGGCTTAGTTGTGCCCGAGCCCGCGGGCATCTAACATCTCTAAAACCCAGCACTATGTATCAGTCCATAAGCACGGGCACTTTGGGCCGGGCACAGATGGGCACAACAGGCTGTACGGGTTAATGGGCTGAGCTGCTCACCGCTAGTCCTAGAATCTGTGTCATGCAACTTGTGATGCTTGAGAAATTGAAAAAATGCTTGCATCCGGAGCTTTATTCAAATTCAAGCAGCACAACTTTCTGAATATTCTCTCTTTGTGTATTCTGTATGTTCTGCTCTCTCTGCCGTGTGTATTATGCTCTCTGCACTTTTTTTCTTCTTGAACGTCATGCCCATATATATAAGTTGATGAAGTCCTATAATTTAATTAGGAAACAAATAACACTCTAAAACACTAAAAGATTTGGAAACAAGGTGTTAGTTTCTATAAACAATTAAACTCCTTTACTACTTATATTTTGTTTCCAAATATAAGTCAAATAATATATCTTACACAAATAAGAATCCAACAACTACAAGGAAACATAATGTTAGGAAACAAAAGATTTGTTTTCTAAATTAGTTTCCTAATTTAATTCAAATATCTCACCAAAATTTTTGTCCAACTTAATTATGGACTCTTGATTACTTTTGGAAGTATTTAAATATGATAACAGTTACCAATGCTTTAGGACAAGAAATGTATTCAATATGGTAACTTCTTACCATTGTTTTTTGACCAAGAAAAGACACATCAATAAAATCAATTGAGGAAAATAAAACGACCTTATTTTACCCTTACAAACTTTTAAAAAAATTAAATATTAAAATCTATACAAATTTTTTTGTTGTTGAACAAACTACACTGGAAAGCGTATTCTTTTTATATGATATTTTGTTCTTATTTATTGGTGTTTTCTGAATGAATTTCAAGAAACTTTAACTGTTTTTAATTGAGCTTCATTAATGTTTACTCTGATTTGATGAGATGTCAAAAAAAGTTGTTACGTAATATTGTAAGTTTTTTTTTTTAAAATATTTATTGGGAGAGGGAGATGGTGAGAGAAGTAGAGTGAAGTATATTTATTAATAGCCTTCTCAACTTCTCAAAAAACAAAACTAACGTAACTATCAAAAAATATTCTTTCATAGCCTCTTTTTGTAGCAATTGTCCATAATATCATTTTAGCTTCAAAACTAATATAATGTGCTTTAGTTTGTTCGATTAAGTTAATCAACGATCGATCAACTTGACATTTGAGTCTTATCATTTAGATCAGTCTTATCCAAAGGCCCCATTTAGTTTATCAAAGGCCTTATCGGAGTTAGTATCATTTAGCTACTCACTTATCTACTCACTTATCTTAAACGACCTTAAAATCTAAAAAGGTTGATATAGCCTACCAGAGGCATATTTGTTCGAGCCACCAAAGACATCATATATATAAAGCCTTTCAGGCATTAAAATAAAAAAATTTAAAATTTAACTTTAAAAAATATATATATAATCAAAGGCCATAAAAATATATTGTATGAGTTATAAGGCTCTATTTCAGCATTCCTTCGAGATATAGATAGAGAGGTCCCAAAAATGCTTTATCTCTTGTCTCAAATTACTACATCGAACTCCAAGAACACTTGACATTCAATAAATCAGATTTTAAAGGAGTGAACAGTAGAGAGTATTGTTAGCAATTAGTTTAACATATTTTTGTGTTCCCTATGCATGCATCAATTTTTTGTGCAAGTGCCATGGATTTGATAATTTTGATTTTCGTAGTATATAAAGAATGTACATATTACATAATGCTTAGTGTAAATACTAGGGTAGAATCGGGACGGGACCCATCCGATTAGTCTTATCCCGATTCCGTCCCGATAGAATTTAGGAATTTAATTTTCTTCTCGATCCCGTTCTCAATAAGTGGCGGGATCCGACGTGTCGGGATCCCAACGCGTCAGAATCCCAACAGTTCGGGAAATACATAAATCTCGTAATTCCGACTATAAAATTTATAAGCAATATCTTCTAACACTAAAATATTTTTAAATATATTATATACACATAATAATACATACATATATATTACATCATGATATTAAGATTTGATCTAACGATGATTAAGTTGGTGGTGATTTGGAATATCTATTCATTATTTAGAAAATACCATATATCGATGTAAATTTTTAGTAGATTTGACAACCTAATACTAAGCTTGTAGTAACAATTATCGTATATATATATATATATATATATATATATATATATATATATATATATATATATATATATATATATATAGTTGGTGAGGAGCACTATAGTTCTGACACCCCACCTAACTTTTGATATTGTTGAATCCTCAGGCCTCCACATCAATTGACTTGAGACTTTTCATTTTCTAGTCATTAGCTAAAAATAATAGTTAATAATAGTTAATATGATATTGTGATATTAATTATTTACTATTAATCTCTTCTATTATTAATAATAATGAAAATTTTATATAGAAAGACTTTTACTACCAACATCATTTCTTAACCATTGTGGGATAATATTATTAGATTGACATTGGGTGAGTACTTTACTCTAATAACTCACTTCTAACACTATACTTTAAGCCTTGATATTTTATTCATCCAAAACTTGATTTGGACAAATAAATATATATTACTTTGATGCTCTCATCGAGTAGAACACATTCGCACAATTACATTTACCAACAAACAAATGACACATAAAGAAATTTGTGTCTCAAGTTGCACAATTTCTTTCACTAAAAACACTAATTTTTCAACAAGTATTAGGTGAGTACTTTAACGATTTTTAAAATTAACATTAATTTATAACCAATGTAAGATGCATCTCTACTATAATTACCAATAAAAGTGATTTAACAAATATTAGTTGAAAATTGATGTTGGTTTAAAAAGTATTTAGATAAATGACTTTTACTAAACTAACAAAAAAAGATATATGTTCACAATTGTTTGAAGTAGATGTTGGCTTTAAAAGTCTTTAGGCAAAATCTTACTACTAAAAATGATTAATTCCTCATTGGTTACAAGTAATTATTTTAGTTTAAAAGTTTTTAGATAATTTTTTTTTACTAACAATAGAAGTGATGTATCTCACATCAGATAGAAAATAATGTTAGTTTCAAAAGTCTTATGTTAAAAGATTTTTGCTATTATTATTTGAGATGTCTGGCCCAATAGGCCCAAACAATCAGTCACGTGCTTGGCACATGATTACAATATTAGTCAAGCGAGCATCCCAAAGTCAAAACTATGAGGAGAAGATGAAATGGTTCTCATATATCACGAGCAGGATCTCCGCCTTCAGCGAGCAAGAGACATTAGCGAGCTGGGGATTTGATTAGCGAGCTGGGAGTTTGATCAGCGAGCAGGAGCATGTAGCGAGCATGAAGTATCATGCTCGAGAATTTAAGAGTTCTTATCAGTTGAGGACGGTTATGTCCGGATAATTCTCCATTTAGACCGTTGTGGTTAATGGAGCAGTTAATGGGGCAGTTAATATGCCCGCCATTAATGCCATGAGTGTTAGTGGGCAGTTATGAGCAGTTGCACTCTCCGGCAACTATAAAACCCCCCTGAAAATGAAGGAGAGAGGTACGTGATTTCATATTGCTAGCCTAAGCTCTGCTGAATTATATTCTCACCTGCATTCTTATACTAATTCTCACGCCGGAGGGCTTTTGCAGGGAGTGCCCCTGCCTAGTTTATAGTTTGCTTTGTCTAATTGCAGAGTTGGGCTTTGTGGATTATTGGATACGTTGAAAGCCAGGTATCCATTTGGACAAATCCAGTACATCCAGGTATATTTGGACGCATCAGTTGGTTGGTTCTTGCGGAAACGTCGTAATTTTTCGTGAATTGGCATTCGTTCTTGGTAAGCTGTGATAATGGCAGAAAACGGTGTTAATGGTGTTAGTGGAAGTCGTCAGGAAGAGGTGCAAGCAACTCCTAGTCTTAATAAGCTAGCTGGGAACAATCCTCCTCCACCTCATGATGCTCGTCATCAACTGAACCAAAGGCGCGGAGTGGATTCTTTGGCTAGAAGTGTCGTAGCAGCTGTTGGTTTGGCATATGAGTTTAGGGAGGAAGCTCTTCGTCAAAGGGCCATATATTTGGGGCAGATGCATCAACTCAATTTGCAGTTGATTGCCATGGGTAAACCGCTTTTACCTATTGAAGTGGACCCTTTACCAGTTTTATCAGCTCCAAGTCAAGCTGCAGGTGGTTCCCGTACGGGGGGTAATCAGCTAAATCCAGTGGTCATTCCTTCTCGGCGTGTCGTGTCGGTGATCGAAGGGGCGAGATCGGCGAGGAAGGTAGTAGGGCTAGTCACGGGGTTGTGCCCGGTGTTCATTCACGGTGGGACCACGAGTGGGGATGATTCGGCACAATCTCGTCGTCGGCGATCACCTTCCTTGAAGGTCTCATGCTCGCGAGCCGTTCACCCTCGCCACGACGATCGCATGCTCGTAGTCGTCGTTCCCCATCTCCAAGGAGATCTTATGCTCGTCGGCATATGACTCCTTCTCCTAGGCGGTCTCAGGGGCATTTGTCTCATCATTCAAAAGAAAAGAGGGATCTGCATCAACCAGCTGCACAAGGAAATTTACTGGTCAATGAACCAGTTGTTCAGCTCGCTGGGGTGCCTCAGGCACAGGTGGCGCATGCCGTGGGTGTAACTCAAGCCGTTGGAGCTATGGGTCCCCCACAGGTCCCTCCTATGCGTGCTCGGCCTCGGCCGAGGGGTGGTTTGCCTACAACCATTAATATGCGGGATTTTGAGGAGTTAAAACGCCGTATGGAGGCGTGGGGCGAGGTAAAGCTACGGATGGAAACTTCTTAGGCACTTCAGCTAGCCCGTTGGCACCATGGATAGAGAATGCACCGCCCGGCCTGAGGGCTCATTTTCCCAAACATTAAGGAGTATCTTGGGAAGGCGGCGAGATTGGTTGATGTCATTCGAGTCTCAAATTGGCTTAGTGACTTGGATGAGGCATTGAAAATTCGGGCTTTCGTGGGAGCTTTGCAAGGGAAGGCCTTGGCATGGATGGGAGCTTTGCCGCGTCGGTCAATTAATAATTGGGCTGATTTGCGAGCAAAGTTTCTGGCAGATTTCGGAACTGCGGGCAAATTAGCAAAGAAAAGGGCTAATTTGTCGAAAGTTAAGCAGGGAGCACACGAGTCAACGGCTAGCTATCTGGAACGATTCACCAAGGTGCTAGAGCAAGTTCCAAGGTTAACCGAGCAGGAGGTAACTTTATGCTTTGAAACGGGCTTGCTCGAAGGTGAGGGTGGATTGAGATCGGAGTTAAGCATGCGTGAGCCAAAGACGTAGGCAGAAATGTTAATGCGGGCTCAAAAGTGGTGTGCCGGAGAGACGGCAAAGAAAGAAAAGAAGAAGGAAAACAATGACGCTGTTGGAAATTCCAAAGGAAATGGTCAGGCCGTGGGTAGAGGATATATTAAGGGCAAGTCGAGATATGACCGCCCGAGGGAATTTCTTCGTGAAGCAGATCTTACCCCGCTCAATACGTTGCGCGAGGACATCATGTACGATATTCGAGATGAGCTTCCTCGCCCACCTCATATGAATCCTGAGACGGCTGATACTCGGGATAGGACGAAGAGATGTGCCTATCATGATGATTATGGGCATACAACAGAGGAATGTTGGCCATTGAATAAGGCCATTCAGAAATTGATTAATGAAGGTCGGCTTGACCGTTTCAAGAGGGATGGTGGAAACAGAGGGAATGCTCCCCGGAGAGATGCCCTACTAATCAGAGGGGTAATCAATGTCATAGTGGATGAATAACCCACTCCAACCCAGCTTGGTAAACAGATTTATTCTTTGTCGAAGGTTGTGGATCAACCCACGACTTTGCAAGCTGGAGAGGAAGCTATACAGTTTACTCGTAGCGAGCTGGCGAGTAATGTGGCAGGTGAGCAGTCCTTGATTGTTTCAGCCTTGGTGGATGGATGGGTCGTGCACAAAATCTTGGTTGATATCGGTGCTTGTAGGGATGTGATGTATTACTCATGTTTTCAGGGTTTGGAGCTGAGTGATGATCGACTCAAGCCATATGCTGGAACGTTGGAGGGATTCACTAATCATAAGGTATCGGTTAAGGGCACGGTCGAGCTGGAGGTCTTTATTGATGAAGGGAGTCGGACGCGAGTTGAAAAGATCACTTTCATGGTGATCGATTTAAAATCTCCCTACAATATTATCTTGGGTGTGCCGAGCATGACCAAATTCCAGATGGTTGCATCTATTCCACACCAGCGTGCTAAGTTCTACACTGATCAAGGAGTGGGTGTATTGAGGAGTCGGCCACAGGCGTGCTTGAATATGTGCTTGCGATAGTCAGCGGAAGAAGCGAGTTGACCTTGGAAGATGGCAAGCAGAAAATAACTGTTAGCACCAAGGAAACTTCTCATGTGACTGTGGGGCCATCAGCAATAGCCATGGTGAATGAAGACTGTGAGATGGATACTAGCTGCTGCTTGACAATGAAGTCGAGCGAGGACAATCACGGGGTTGATGTAAGCTTGATTGGGGACCAAACTAGTGAAGGGAACATTTGTTCTTTGTCGAAATTGAAGTCGAGGCGGGTCGACCCGGCAGCGAAGCCAGTTTGGTTCTAGAAAAGATTGGCGAGAAGCTTGATGGACCTTTGTCGGCACTGACGTCGGGGGGACAAGCGGAACAAGTTGAAGACATGGATGTGGACCAGCTTGACGCGGTTGAAGCTCAGGCTGAGAAAGAGGAGAATGTGGAGTGTGATACACTCTAAATGCGAGATGAGCAAATTCTGACTCGGGGCGAGCTCGGAGGTGGTTATAAATTACGCCTATCCAGAGCGAGAAAATAAAATTGGCAGGGCTTTGTCAGTGGAAGCTCGAGCAAATTTGATTAAACAGCTTCAAGATAGCTTGGATGTCTTTGCGTGGAGGCCAGAGGATATGAAAGGCGTAAGTGAGACCGTGGCTTTGCATCGTCTCAATGTGGATCCTGGTTTTCGGCCAATTCAGCAGCGGCCTAGGATTTATTCTGTTGAAAAAGATCAAGCTATCAAGGAGGAGGTTGAGAAGCTACTCAATGCGGACATTATTGAGGAGATACATTATCCAACCTGGTTGGCTAATGTAGTGATGGTTAAAAAATCCAACGGTAACTGGCGAATGTGCGTAAATTTCACCGACTTGAACAAGGCTTGTCCAAAGGATTGCTATCCTTTACCTCGAATTGACAAGTTGGTGGACGCTATAGCGGGATTCGAGCTTCTCAGCTTCATTGATGCTTATTACAGGTATCACCAAGTCAAAATGAATGAAGCGGGATAAGGCTTTGTGACTTCAGAGCAGCGGTGTATTGTTATAAGATGATGTCGTTCGGTCTGAAAAATGCAGGAGCAACTTATCAGAGAATGGTGAATAAGGTATTCAGCTCGCAGATCGGGAGGAATGTCGAAGCTTACATTGACGACATGGTGGTGAAGACTAAAGGGCATGAGCATACAGTGGACTTGGGCGAAACCTTTGCCAACCTTAGGAAAAATAACATGAAGCTTAACCCGAGCAAGTGTGTGTTCGGGGTGAAGGCGGGCAAGTTTCTGGGGTTCATGGTGACTGAGAGGGGCATAGAGGCTAATCTCGAAAAAATTAAGGCGTTGGTCACTATGAAGCTTCCCCGATGCATCAAAGACGTTCAAAAGCTCAATGGTAGGGTGATAGCCCTTGGTCGCTTCATTTCTAGGTCGGCCGAAAGGTGTTTTCCATTCTTTAAGGTTCTTCGTGGGAAAAAAGGGTTTGAGTGGACAGTTGAATGTCAGAAGGCGTTCGAGCAGCTCGTGAAATACCTGGGAAGTCCTCATTTGTTGAGCAGCCCGGTCTCGGGTGAAAAATTGTTTGTGTATTTAGCGACCTTGAGCGGTAGTCATTGTGTTAATTAGGGAAGAGTGTAATGTTCAGACGCCTGTTTATTATGTGTCAAAAGCCCTCATTGTTGTAGAGGGATGGTATTTTAATGCAGAAAAGTTGGCTTATTCCCTTGTCGTTGCTGCTCGGAAATTTCGAGCTTATTTTTCTGCACATTCGATCATTGTATACACTGACATGCCTCTTAGAAAAATCCTACACAAGCCAGATTCTTCTGGTCGTCTGCTCACTTGGTCTATCGAGTTAACTGAGTTTGATATTGACTATCAACCTCGACGAGCGATTAAGGCATAGGCTTTGGCAGACTTTGTAGCTGAAACTATCTTCAAGGATTCGTGTGAAGAGGAGGTTCCTTCCAAGACAGCATCAGCAATCACATCAATTCCAAAGCCCCGACCAGAGTATTGTTGGGAGTTGCATGTGGATGGTTCGGCCATCAGGTTTGGGAGTGGAGCCGGGTTGGTGTTAGTTCCACCCGAGCAAGATGTAGAGTTTGAAAAAGCATTACGCTTTAAGTTTCCGACTTCAATAACCGGTAGCGAGTATGAAGCATTGATCGCGGGGCTCGAGCTCGCCGAGGATGTGGGAATGCGAAGCGATAATATATTGTGATTCATTGGTTGTGAATCAAGTCGAGGCGATTATCTTTGTTCATCATCCAGTGTTGGTTCGTTACTGTGCGATGGTGTGGGTTCCCGGTAAATGTGCGCTCGCGCCCCGCGCGCCCTTGGATAGGGGTGTGCGTACGTGTGGATGCGGTGACATCCACTACTCTCGCTCCACCCTCCCCTTTTTAGGGGAAGGCGAAATCAAAAGTGCGAGAGAGTCTTTGTCGGAATAAGCGTGTTTGAATGCGCCTCGGTTGCCTTTAGTGGATTTTGATCCAATATGGGAGCTTTGGGTTTTCTATGTCAAGTTATCCCTTTTTTAGGGGATACCAGGATATAGGAATGCATCACCCTTCCATTCCCATTCTCCCTTTTTTAAGGGAAAGCGGGAAAGTGCAAGGAAGGAATGTTGCGCCCCCTTGTATGGATTTTATGAAAATAGCCTTATGGCCTATTTCGGATCACTATGGGTGCTTTGGGTTTTCTACATCAAGTTATCCCTTGTTTAGGGGATACCAGGATATAGGAATGCATCACCTTTCCATTCCCATTTTCCCCTTTTTAGGGGAAAACGGAAAAGTGCAAGGAAAGATGTTGCGAGGCCCCATTGGATCCAAAATGTTTTAGAGTCGCCATCTTTATTTTGAGGAAGAAATAAAGAAAAACCAAAAAGAAAACCGAGAGATAATAAAAGCGGGTCCAGGAGGCTAAGTTCTATTGGGAAGGTGCTACGCTTTCGCCAACTCGCCCTTCGGTCTCAAAAGCGGTTTTTGGCTAAAGTATGTTTTTGCTATATTTATTTAACAGATAAATAAAGCATTAGCGCCTACAAATACATCCATTGTGTCTTCATTATTCTGGACTTGCAGCTGTCCATTTACATATAATTCTGATATACTTGAAAATATTTGGTCATAATAACGGCTCTTTTTAGTGCTATTTCCTAACTAAATCCGGGCAGCACAACTGCTTATATATTTACATTGGGCCGGATTGAAAATAACACTTTCATAAATAAAAACTTTAAAACTTACCTATTGATGGCCTAGGGTGTGCTCGCTCTATCCTTCAGGGAGGGGGAGTCTTTTTGTTGTTGTGTGTGTTGTGAAGTCGGGCGAGTGGCTTAGAAAGTTACTTTTGGCCTCGGGATTTAGGCGGAAATGCTTGTGTTTGGTTGTTTGTTGGCTTGAGGTGGCGGAATCGGGCGGAATAAACTTATTCGTGATTTGGCCTTTTAAATCGGGCGAGAGCAAGCGCTCTTTCACGATTTTTGGGCCGGGAAATAGGGTGGATACCTAGGGCGGGGGGCTAAGGCTCACTTCTAGGTTGGTTTGTGTTTGGAGGAGGTTTGGTAGGGTTTCGAGGCTTTTGAGGTGATCGCTCACTATCTCACTTCTCTATTTCTTCGGTAACGAGGGCGCGGAGAATTTTTATCGATGAAATGGTGTCTTGGAAGCGGACCCCAAAGCCTCTGTTATAAGGCTGGAATGAGGACAACTGAGGAATTAAAATTCCTTCTTCGGCGTATCAACAGTTTGTACCTGGCCGAGCAAATTGGACTTCTGGCTTTCGAGAATCTGGGAGCCGGGAAGCCTCTTTTGGGCGCCATGCCCACTTTTCATGTGGGTGGTGCCACTACTATTCACAATTTCAATTTTTGACGCTTTGAACCCTGCATTTCACTCTTTTTGCGCATCTGCTTTGTCCTTTTGCACTTTTGACAAACTTGACATTTGTTAATGTTTTAACGAGGTCTTGATATTTTATGTCATGTCACATACTAGGGAGTGCAGTGGGGTGTCTACGGATGGTGAAGGAGATTCTAAAGGATTTTGACTATTGGGAATTGGTACGAATTGCTCGCGAGGATAACATGCGGGCAGATTATTTATCTAAAATGGTTGAAGATGAAATTCAGTCTTTGCACCCAGGAGTCATGATCGAACATTTGGAGGTACCTGTCATAGAAAAAGAGGTGATCATGGACATTGAGCCGGCTTCAAAGTGTTGGATAGATGACTTGAAGGCTTACATCGAGCGAGGACCTTGTCAGAGAGATAAGGCGGAAGGCTCGAACTATTCGAGCGGTCATGTCGGTATGTTATCTTGGGTAACATACTTTATAGGCGGTCATACACCAGACCTCTACTCAGATGTGTTCGACCAGAGATGACTTAGGGTATTTTAGGAGAGATACATGAAGGTAGATGTGGCGGTCATCTTGGCCAAAGGTCATTGGCAGAAAAAGTTACGGTTTGGTTCTCTTGGATCACTTTGAGGTGAGATGCTTGAGATGTGGATTCGGCGTTGTGATAAGTGCCAACGTTACGCGGATATACCTCGATTACCCTCTACCGAGCAGACTCATGTGGTTGCATCATGGCCATTTGATATGTGGGGTATAGATCTTATTGGCCCATTTCCAGTGGCTCGGTCAAAGTTTAAGTACGCGGTGGTTGCTGTGGATTATTTTACCAAGTGGGTGGAGGCTAAACCTTTGGCGACCATTAGCGAGGTTAATGTGATTGACTTTGTTCATGAGCACATATGGTGTCGTTTTGGAGTTCCACGAGCAATTGTGTCCGATCATGGAACCCAATTTTTAGAGAAATTTACTAAGGCATGTGAGCAGATGCGAGTGAAGCATTGGCAGTCCTCGGTGGCATACCCCTAGGGTAATGGGCAAGCTGAGGTCGCTAATAAACAAGTTTTGCATGTCCTCAAACGAAACCTTGAAGACAAGGCAGGAAGATGGGTGGACGAGTTGCCCTCTGCCTTGTGGGCGGTTAGAACGACAGTCAGAGGTCCTACTGGAGAAACAACCTTTTCTATGGCTTATGGATCTGAGGCTATGGCTCCAGTGGAAATGTACTTGTCCAATCATAGGGTGTTGCATTATAATACTGAATCCAATTATGCGGCTCGGGCAGCTGATCTGGATTTGTTAGAGGAGAAATGGTTGGAGTCCAAGATGAGAATGGCCAATTACAAACAGCGAGCAAAGGCCCACCACGATAAAAGGGTTCGTGGTCGGTCATTTGCTGTGGGCGATGGGTTCTCCATAAGATTGAAGCAACAGGCCATCGAGCAGAGTGGGGAAAGCTTTCGCCGAATTGGGAAGGACCATTTCAGATTGCTAGAGTTGTTAAAGAGGGCACATATATGCTAAGAACAAAGGATGGAAATGAACTGAGACATCCATGGCATGCAGATCACCTGAAGAAGTATTATCGGTGATTGGCAGTATGTAGTTCATTTATCTCTTATTTTTATTTTGCAAGAGGTAATGGGTTGAATAAGCAGATGTGTTCAACTTATAATGTTTAATGCAAAGCTCAAATATACTTTCAATTTGAAAGTTGGTGTTTGAGTCAATTGCTTTTGTTATTTCTCTCGATTATTCTCTCTTGCGATCATGAGTTATTTATGCCCGCGTAAAGGGTTGGTGTTCGAGTTGAACTTTTTTTATTCTCGATTATTCTCTAGTACGAGTATAAGATGTTTATGCTCGTGAAAAGAGTTGGTGTTCGAGATAATTGTTTTTCTTGTGTTATTGATTATTCTCTTTTACGAGCATAATCTGTTTATGCTCGTGAAAAAAGTTGATATTCGAGTTGGTTGCTTGTTCAGTTATGATTTCTCTTTTCACGAGTAAAGGTTGTCTTTGCTCGGGAAAAGAGTTAACATTCAAATCAGTGATTGGTAGTTAAAGTGTTAGAATGCAAGCAGGCATAGCGAAATGAAGGCATTCATCAAACAAAAAAGTAAAGGAGTAGCAAATATTACAGAACCATAAAATAAATTGTTTTGAGATCAAGGCACGCAGGCCGAAAACCAAAACTTCATGCATTTGGTGGGGTGAAAGAGGCTGTTGGATTGTTATCAGTTGAGGCTGCTTGATCGGGATCAATTGTTCCTTCGGGGGCGGCCTCGAGGATGATTACTTCATCGTCACCAGCCTGGTCGGAAGTACTTTCATTTTCTATGGGCTGTGCCTGAGATTTCCAAATTTGAGTCATAAGCTCGCTAATGTTGGCCTCGGCAACTGGAGGAGGGGCCCAGGGAGATAGGTTTTTCTCTGCATCAGCTTTAGCGAGAGAGTCTAGTTTATCTTCGGTGTATGGAACGAAAGCGTGACCAGGCCGGGCTGAAGAACAGAAAAGTGGGTTGGTACCCCATTCGGCTAGTAGCTCTGGCTTGATTTCCAGCCCGCGGCATGAAAGTTGCCTCAGCACGTGGTTGACTCCCTGGAGGAAGAAGGGGTAACCTTCACTTTCCACAGAGGCAGCAAAGTCCTCGGAATCTTTGTAATCCTCAATGATAGTTTGTTTCTGGTCCTCGCTCGGGAGAGATTCTGCTACCTTCAGTTTTCCCTCTAGGTCAGCAATCCTGGCTTTGGCTTCTTCCAGTTGAGTTTGTCTGGCTCGAAGATCTTTCCGGACCCCAGCAATGTTGTTGAAGGTCGTTTCCTCGGATTTTTTTGGAGAAATCCAGATGGGACTCTAAGTTTTTCTTTTCGGCTTCGACCTTGGAGAGCTCGGTCACTTTGTTAGTGAGAGTCTCCTCGGTTATCTTCAACTGGGCCCGAACAGAATTGACAGTTTCCTCCAGCTGGTTCTTTTCTTTCAGTAATGCGACGTTTGAGTTGATGTTGTCCATCAACCGTTCATATATCATCTCCGTTTTTGTAGCGATCTGTAAATAAAGATGTAGTTAGCATCTGAGGAGTGTTAAAAAGGATGGATTGCGAAGAAAGTGTTTACCTCAGATAGGCACATCCCGACCTCACCCACCATAACCGAGCTCGCCTGGTCGGCACTCTTCTTCCTAACCCCACCATGACGTAGTCTTTTTACCAGGCCAAGTCCCACAGTCGTTGGGTAGCCACTGCGTTTGAAGATATTGATTTTGTCAAGGTCGGGTACATTGGCGATTTCAACAATGAGGGCCCCGGCCGATTCCCGGTCATTGGGCATGAGGAAATTTTCCTTGTGCCAGGATGGTGTGGAAAGGGTAGCCTCTTCGAGCACAGCTTTGTCTGCTCGGCGTGTACTTCTGTCCCTTCTAGGACTTTGACTCGATTCGGTGATATTGATTATGGGTTGGGGAGTCGGTTCAACCTTTTTTATGGCAGGAGTTGGGACGGTGAGCGTAGCTGGGATGACTGGGTTCTGGTTGGTTGCGCTTGGTACCGCGACCAGTGGTAGTGGTCAGGACAGTTGGAAGGGCAGTAGCAGGTTGGGTTGATGAATGTTTGTTCCGTTTGCTCGAGCCTTTTTTGGCGGCCTGGAGAAACTTGTTAACATCTGTCAACTGCTTCATGTCTGCAAAAATGAAAATAAGAGCATAAGAAATATAAAAGAGAACACGTTTGCAAGTTCGATATAAAGAGCAGAGTTAAAAGAATAGACCAGTAAGAGAGAAAGGTGGTCTGCAGTTGGTTCCGGTCTGTGCACATTCAAGGCATTCACTGGGAAATTTGTTCCCATGACACGGGCCCAGTATGGATGTGGGAGTTCGGGCTTGATGGTAACTCTTGGCTCGACACCTTCCATTGGCCAGTTTAGAATTCCAGCTCGCCGAAGAAGAGCTAGGTCGGATGTGAGAGCTCGCCAGTCAAGTACGAAATCCTGACCAGCTCGGCCATCTCGTCCCTCCTTCACTCCGAGTAATGATCTGAAGGCCTTAGCTATCCCGGGTTCTCCAGCTCGGTAAGCATTTTTGTCATAATCGGGAGTCCGTAGTCGTGGAGGTAAGGGGCAAAAGGCCATCCGACACTCGACTCGATCAATAAGGCTTTACTATCCCAGTTATCTACTTTGTTCGGGCCGTCGGTGAGAAGCTTAAAATAGTTCGGGTTTGAGCGACCTGTGATACACCCAGACTTTTTATCCAAAGAAAAGAGAAAGAATTTTCTAAAGAGAGTCATATCGGGTTCAAACCCGAGCAACCTGCAGGCTACTGTATAGGCCATAAGAAACCTTACTGTTGTAAGGGTCAGATCGTAGGGAAGGGTATTAGATTCGTTTAGGAATTCCACGACAAAAGGGTCGAGGGGAAGGCGAAGTCCTACCAGGAAAAAGTCAAAGTAGAAGACCATGTTGTCTCCCTAGTAATTATGTCCTTTCTTGTCGATGTCAAGGTCGAAGGTGCGAACTCGGTAGTGTTTGGGATCTATTCCTGAAGAATAAAACCAAGTATTAACTTCATCTTCAGAAGTCAGTTCGTCCCACTTGATCGAGGGAGGAATGTTTGGAACGATTTGAATAGAAGAATTTTTGTTTTGTCCAGGTTGGTAATTGCTCGAGCAGGGAAGGTTTTCTGCTCGGTCATTTTCGGAAGGGTTTTGATGGATGCTGCTTGTTTCTTGTTCGGTTGACTGTTGGGGTTTTCGTCATATCGGGTTCAAACCCGAGCAACCTGCAGGCTACTGTATAGGCCATAAGAAACCTTACTGTTGTAAGGGTCAGATCGTAGGGAAGGGTATTAGATTCGTTTAGGAATTCCACGACAAAGGGGTCGAGGGGAAGGCGAAGTCCTACCAGGAAAAAGTCAAAGTAGAAGACCATGTTGTCTCCCTAGTAATTATGTCCTTTCTTGTCGATGTCAAGGTCGAAGGCGCGAACTCGGTAGTGTTTGGGATCCATTCCTAAAGAATAAAACCAAGTATTAACTTCATCTTCAGAAGTCAGTTCGTCCCACTTGATCGAGGGATGAATGTTTGGAACGATTTGAATAGAAGAATTTTGGTTTTGTCCAGGTTGGTAATTGCTCGAGCAGGGAAGGTTTTCTGCTCGGTCATTTTCGGAAGGGTTTTGATGGATGCTGCTTGTTTCTTGTTCGGTTGACTGTTGGGGTTTTCATCTGCGAGGAATCAAAGTGATCTCTTCTTGCTCACTTTCTTCGGAGTTGGAACTTGAAGATGGTGGATTTTCTTCGGGTGCGCCATGGTCGTAACTCCGGCCCTCAATTTCTGATTGGGTATTTTCGCTAGACATCCTACAGGAAAAAGGAATCGAGGAATCAATATTAAACTTTGTTTAGGTGGTCGGGCAAACATAAATTAAATCAAAACCCATGGCAAGAGCTGGTTATGAGATCGGTGAACAGGGCACCGATCATATATTCCTCGATTCCCTTGGTTCGGTCTGAAATAGTTGGGTGATAGAAAGGAAAACAAGATGAGTTGAAGGGATCAGAACCTATAAATCTACGCTTTTAACAGTTGGCATTGTGAGTTTAAAAGGTCGAATGATGCAGAAGAACCCTAATTCGGGGTCAAAATAATGAAAATACGGCGGAAAAGCAGAAATGGAAACTTGAGGAAGTACCTGTTCTTCGCTTCGTTGAGGAATGTTGATTTGAAATCCTGGAAGACTGCTACAGATTGAATCTTGATTCTAGTTTCGTTGATGCTTTCACATGCAAAGATCAATTTCGCTCAAGCCTTGAAGTTTTTCGGATGCGATAAAGTTTGAAATGAGGAGGAGGTTTCCGTTTTTATATGTGGGGAAACCGGCGTTTGGCGGTCATTCATCATTAGGGTTCGCGTTCCGAGGCTCAATTCTTGAGGCAGCATTTAAAGCCTTGTTGGAAAACGGGCATGTCCCTTCAAAGAAGCGGTGGCTGACGGCTTGGCTTTCTGCCTACGTTTTCCTAAAAACCTTTTGGGTGACCGTCTGTTTAATCGTTGGTCAGGATAATCTGATTCACATATTGAAAATATTTAATTATGCTTTGGAAGATATTTATGATTTCTGAGTTCTTCTCCTCGCTTCGAGCATGAATACTCGGTGGACAAGGAGTAGGGGCTACTGAGCTGCCTGGCCCAATAGGCCCAAACAATCAGTCACGTGCTTGGCACATGATTACAATATTAGTCAAGCGAGCATCCCAATTGAAAACTATGAGGAGAAGATGAAATGGTTCTCATATATCACGAGCAGGATCTCCGCCTTCAGCGAGCTGGGGATTTGATCAGCGAGCTGGGAGTTTGATCAGCGAGCAGGAGCATGTAGCGAGCATAAAGTATCATGCTCGAGAATTTAAGAGTTGTTATCAGTTGAGGACGGTTATGTCCGGATAATTCTCCATTTAGACCGTTGTGGTTAATGGGGCAGTTAATATGCCCGCCATTAATGCCATGAGTGTTAGTGGGCAGTTATGAGCAGTTGCACTCTCCGGCAACTATAAAACCCCCCTGAAAATGAAGGAGAGAGGTACGTGATTTCATATTGCTAGCCTAAGCTCTGCTGAATTATATTCTCACCTGCATTCTTATACTAATTCTCACGCCGGAGGGCTTTTGCAGGGAGTGCCCCTGCCTAGTTTACAGTTTGCTTTGTCTAATTGCAGAGTTGGGCTTTGTGGATTATTGGATACGTTGAAAGCCAGGTATCCATTTGGACAAATCCAGTACATCCAGATATATTTGGACGCATCATTATTAATAGAATAAATGTATCTCACATTCGTTAGAAAATGATGTTAGTTTCAAAAGTTTTAAGATAAAAGACTTTTAATAACTTTTAAAACTAACATCAATTTATAACTAATATAAGAAACATCTCTTCTAATGACAATATTAGTAGAGATGTATTTCATATTGATTATGAATTGATATTGGTTTTAAAATTCTTTTGATAAAAGACTTCTACTTATCACCATAGAAGATATGTATCTTACATTGTTTACAAAAAAAAATGTTAGTTTTGAAAGTTTACACTACAAGAAAACAGGGCAACTGCAACAGAATATTGCAACGAAATTGAATTCAGTTACAATATGAGTGGACAAAGAATTTTTAACGAGGAAACCCATCAGCTGCGTCCTTTTTTGGGGGGAAAAGTTGGAGGGAAAAATGATGTCAAATATTGAAACGGAATTTTGCAACAAAATTGAAATCAGTTTCAATGTCGTCTAATTTTGCAACGGTTTTTGAAACAGATGAGCTTCCGTTTCAATTTTTCGTTTCAAGTTCAGTTGCATTTATTAATATAAGATTTTTATATTTTGGGAGCTGTGTTTGTTTTCTTACTTAAAAAAATTTAAATGTGTCGAATTTCATGTGTCTGTGCAAGTGAGATGTCGATATAAGTTCCTAAACTGACCAAATAATATAACTTTTGCAGGTTTATTTCACAATTTATGAGCAGTTTAAAGGATTGCTTGGCTCAGGTTGTTAGTTCATGACCTACTTTTTTAATCACAATGTCGGGTTGAGGCGTTGGTTTTTCTGCTTCTGCAATATAAATTACCTATTTTAAAGTGAATAATGTGTTTTTAGTTGCTATGCATGTATAGATGGGAGTCATCAGCTTCTAGTCGGTGCCAATATGTTAGCTGCTTCTGGTGCTGGAGCTGTGACAACCTTGTTCACAAATCCTCTCTGGGTTGTGAAGACAAGGGTTCAAGTATGTATCTAAGTGTATATTCTCTTTTGGGGTCTAATTGTGTAGCTTCCTTGTCTAGAAAATCTAGGGCTGATCATAAGTGTTATTATGTGAATTTCATCAGTGTGTTTCAATTCTACAGATTTCTCTGATGAAGGCCTCTTGTAAGTTGGCACTCCCTCGCGAAAGGAATGGGCCCCGGAAAGTACATATCCAACACACGACACATCTTGTTGGTGGCTACGATCAAGTAATTTACTTTTTATCCCGACGGGAAGAACATTGAGGATAATTCCATGTATGTGTCGGTGTTTATAGCCTTGGCGAGCGAAGGGACCGATGTGAGGGCGTTGTTTGAGCTTACGTTGTTGGATCAGAGCGGGAAAGGGAAACATAGAGTTCACAGTCACTTGATCGGGCTTTGGAAAGTGGGCCTTATACTTTGAAGTATAGAGGAAGCATGTGGGGCTACAAGTGTTTTTTCAGGAGAGTGGCATTGGAAACTTCGACTATCTAAAGGATGATTGTCTTTCTATGCATTGCCGTTAGAGTTGTCGAAACCGTGTCGAGGGACCCAAGCAAGATAGCATTCCTATACCACCTTTCGACATGGGCCGTAATCTTAAGCACTTGCTGAGTCCGATGTTGGTTGCGATATTGTTTTTGAAGTTGGCGACGAGACATTCAAAGCTCACAAATTGATACTTGCTGCTCGCTCCCCTGTATTTGGAGCCCAGTTTTTTGGACTCATTGGAAATCCTAATATGGATAAAGTAGAGTTGGAGGATATTGAACCCTCTATCTTCAAGGCCATGCTCCTGTTTATCTATTCGGATAAGCTTCCTGATTTAAGAGAGATCACAGGCTCATCATCAATGAGCACATTGACCAACATAATGCAAAGATCTTTTGGCCGCCGCCGACCGCTTTGGTCTTGATCGGAAACAATTATGTGAAGCAAAACTCGCGTGAAGAAGTCATCCGTCTGATGGCTACAACACTTTCCCTGACGGCAGACGTTGTTCACAGCTCAAGGCCATCTGTCTGAAATTTGCCGCAAAGAAACAGGAGGTGCGTGTTCTCCGTAGAATCCAGCGTGCAATGTTCAAGGGTTATCTGTCGATGGGTTCAAGTACTTGGAAGAAAGCTATCCCTCATTGTTGTCGAACTTCGAAACGGTTGCATCGGCGGATGAGAGGTCCGGGTTACCTCTAAGTAGGAAGAGGAGTGGCAGAAGCATTATTGGGCTAGATTTAGCTACAAGAAGGCAGATGGCGGCCAGCCTACGTAATCTACGAATCCAAATATGAGGCGAATGCCAGGAGGCTCTAATCTTGTGGTCATCTTTTGCTTAAAGTGCAAGGAATGATTATATTAGCTTCAGTGGCATGTTTATAGTTAGTCTTCATGGATGCTTTTTGAAGGTGAAGTTTGGCCTTTCCCTTTAATGTTTGTCATATTTGTTTTTTGTCTTGTAGAAATGGAATGGTTGTTATTAGTTTTATGGAATTTCAAAGTATCTACAGAAAAAAAAAAGGACCTAAAATATTGGACGAAGTTTAAAAGGTAATTTCTTAAAAAAATACTCTAATTGGAACTTTGTGAGCCATTTTGTCTTGTTAAGGGTAACATTATGCAATGCAAATCGTTGATTTTTCTTTTCGTGTTAAAACCTCAAGTGACCGTATTTCTGCATCAGCATAAATAGTTTCCGAATCCTTGGGTGTTGTATTGGTCATATCAGCATGGAACTACCCTTTATGTATGTCCATTTTCAGTATTATTTCTTACTTGCTTGAACTTGAAGGTTATCTTATCCAAAACATTGACAATTTTAAAAAACATCTCTCTTCATTCCTATAATTGTTGAATTCTTCGCTGTAACTTGCATCTCCATAAGTTTAGTCTCTGTTTACTCTCAATGTGGTGCCTCTAAGTGCACTGATGAAGTTATTCATGTATGTGAATGCTTTGTTTTCTTAAAGATTAATTACAATGTTACCTTCTTCCTTTCTTATCCTGGGACTTTTCTGTATACCTTGTCAAATATTGTATGCATGAATAAAAATTTGTAATGTATCTCTTATGCTCTCCTTCTATATTGGGTCTAATTATGCTCATCTAGGAGTTTGAAGGTAGCTCATTTTTACTCGCAATCAACTATCCAAATCTGTTTCTGTTCCTTTATCTCTTAGCATATTGGAAGGTTTAATGCTTGTTAATTAGGCTATATTAAGAAAATAAATTGAAAACCAAGGTAATTATCCTCATAGTCTTGAAATTCCTCATAACTGGGGTTTAATTATTTAATCTGTTCTAACTGTTTCAGTAACCGTGTATTCATCCAAGGAGTCTATTTATTTACTGCAACATCGAACATTGAGAAAATCTAACGCACATAGCCTTGTAGACTAAGAAATGATGTTGGTAGTAAAAGACTTCTACTCTTATTACCAATAAAAGAGATGTATATCACATTATTTAAAAAGAAAAGTTGGATTTTAATGTCTTTAGATTAAATGCTTTCATTCTTACAATATATGTATCTCACATTGGTTACAAAATATTTTACTATTATTAACAATAGAAAAGATGTATCCCACATTGATTAAAAATTGATGTTGGTTTTAAAATACTATTATTAATTACCAATCGAAAAGAAGTATCATGCATTTGTTAGAAAGTGATGTTGGTTTTCAAAGTCTTTTGATACAAGACTTCTACCATTATTACCAATAAAAGATGTATATCTGGTTAAAAAATGATGTTGATTTTTAAATTATTTTATATTAGATAAAAGACTTTTACTATTATTAGCAATAGAAGAGATATATCACGCATTTTCTATAAATTGATGTTGATTTTAAATTACTATTATTACCAATAAAAGAGATGCATCTTACATTGGTTAAAAATGATGTTGATTTTAAAAGTCTTTAGATTAAAAAAAATTATACTTTTATCATCAATAGAAGAAAAGAGAAGAGAAAAGATGTATCTCATTATATAGAAAGAAATGTTGGTTTAAAAAAATTAAGATAAAAAACTTCTGCTATTATTACTAAATGATGAAATTTATTCCACATTGGTTAAAAAGTGGTGTATGTATTAAAAGTTTTTTTATAAAACACTTATTACCAATAGATAAGATGTATTTCTCATTGGGTAGGAAAATGATATTGGTTCAAAATGTTTATAAATAATGTATCTCAGATTGGTTACAAAGAAATGTATCTCACATTATTTAGAAATAGATATTAATTATAAAAGTCTTTAGAAAAAATATTTTTTATGTTATTATCAATAGAAGAGATGTATTACATTACTCAGCTTTTGATATTGTTGAATCCTCGAGCCTCCACATCACTTGACTTGAGACTTTTCATTTTATAGCTATTAGCTAAAAATAATAGTTAATATGATATTGTGATATTAATTATTTACTATTAATATCTTCTATTGTTAATAATAGTAGAAATCTTATATTGAAAGAATTTTACTACCAACATCATTTCTTAACCAATATGAGATAATATTATTATATTGGCATTTGGTGAGTACTTTACTCTAATGACTCACTTATAACAACATACTTTAAACTTTGATATCTTATTCATCCAAAACTCGATTTGTACAAATAAATATATCATTTTAATGCTCTCACCGAGTAGAACACATCTGCACAATTACATTTGCCAACAAACAAATGACACGTAAATAAATTTGTGTCTCAAGTTGCACAATTTTTTTTCACTAATAACATTAATTTTTTAACAAGTATTAGGTGAGTACTTTAATTATTTCTAAAATCAACATTAATTTATAACAAATGTAAGATGAATCTCTACTATAATTACCAATAAAAGTGATGTAATAAACATTGGTTAAAAATTGATGTTGCTTTAAAAAGTATTTAGATAAATGACTTTTACTAAACTAACAAAAGAAGATATATATTCACATTTGTTAGAAGTTAATGTTGGCTTTAAAAGTCATTAAGTAAAATCTTACCAATAAAAATGATTTATTCCTCATTGATTACAAAGAATTATTTTAGTTTAAAAGTTGGTAGATAAAATTATTTTACTAACAATAGAATAGATGTATCTCATATTAGATAGAAAATAATGTTGGTTTCAAAAGTTTTAAGATAAAAGACTTCTATTATTATTATTATTATTATTAATATTATTAATATTAATATAATAGATGTATCTTTCAAAAGTGTTAAAATAAAATACTTTTACTATTATTATTATGTATCTCACGTTGGTTAGAATATATATATATATATATATATATATATATATATATATATATATATATATATATATATATATATATATATATATTCCACATTTGTTAGAAAACGATGTTGGTTTTATGTTCCAACATTTAAATCATAATGCCTAAAAGTTTAAAAAGTATACTAATACTATTATCAAAAGTAGAAATGTATATCGCATTTAAAAATTATAATAGTATTATTACCAAAAGAACTTATGCGGAGCACGGGCTCTATAACTAGTTAATACCATAGCTGATGTAAAAACAAGTTGCCGGTCAATAGACTTTGCTATACAGCTATTAAACTGATGGCATAAAAAAAACTATAATATCACTATAATACTTGATTAAAGATGTGTGGCTCTAAAAATAATTTATTAACAATAACAACCTTAAGAGTTAAGAGAGAGAAAGGACCCATATATGATATATTATTATAGGGTTAAGTATACTATTAGTCCCTGAACTTTGACCAAACTCATCATCAGTCCCCCAACTTCAAAAAGTTTCACCACTGACCAAAGTAGGTATTTTTTGCACATCGGATGTCCCTAGCCCTAACGCCGTTTGTGTATTTCCCTCTCATGACTCACATCCCTTCCATTCATGTCTTTGTAACAATGTCTTGGTGAGACATTTTATCGAACACCAACTGTGCATCACCAATTTCCCCACAACCAGCATACATACCCATCGTGCCAGCTGCTATTATTGATCAGCTTCAGGACCTATTAATGACAATCCAAAATCAGAAACCCTAGCTACCCAATTTGAATCCAACAATATGTTAGAAGACTTGATGTCCCGATGAATTATAGGAGGAACCGCGTAATTGTGGAGATATTCAATTCCTCGGGCAGCATCTAAGAGCATGTACAACAATGGATCTAATTAGATCCTCATATACTACCCAATTCATTAAAAATAAATATAAAAATCAATTTGATACTCATAAGCTACTCAAACAAAAAAACATATACAACAACTTGACACAAATTCCAATAATCTTTTATATCCCACCATCTTTATCTTTAATAACTTCAAATTTTGAAAACAATTATTCGTTGTCCAAATGAATCAAACTAAGTCTCTATTTATAAATAAAAATGTGTACTTCTTAAATATAATTTATTTATTTATTTTTTTGAATTACAAAATGACTAAAAATCAAAAAAAAAAAAAAAAAGAAAAGAAATAAAGTGGCCCCACCTGAAGGGAGAGAGATACACGGTTGGAAAGGATGGAAATTGACAACTTGGCACACTTTTCCGGAATTGGTGGAAATTAGAAGGTCTCTTGGCATGAGACGGAAGAAAACAAATCATCATAGATCCTCTTATGATTTAAAAGAAATACCCTGTTGTACAACTAAATCCCTATATACTACCCAATAAAACCACCGTTAAACCCTCTCTAATAAAATCTAGATTCTCATTTTCCATGAATTCAACACACTACTACTCTTCTCAACATTGTTCTTATCATGTAAATGATCATAAAGTACCACTTTTTTCATATACTTGTAAACCAACAGCCTCTCATCTCTCTCTTCACAATACCCAACAAGCCTAACCAAGTGCTTATGATGAAATCTAGACTAGAATGCCAGTTCTGAATCAAATGAACTCTCTTTCTGCTGAAACTTCTTCGTTCTTAGATTCGTCTCTCCCCTCTTAATAGCCACCTCTCAACCATCCAATAGTTTACCTCTGTATACAACACCAAAACTCCCAGAACCTATCTTATTCTCCAACGAGAAGTTGTTAGTCGCTAGAGCTAGGTCCGCAAAAGTAAACTCTCCTTCCCTTTATGCATGCTTTGACGAGGTCCTACTTCGTTGCCGCCTGAAAGCTCTCAAAGCCTAGCGCCTAATGGTGGATGATCTTGAAAGTGGGCTACTATTTGATGGTGGGGGAGTATTGTGATTGGTACCAGTAATAGTAGGCTGGATAGAATTGTGAATTTTCTTGTTCCCGCAACAAACACCAGTCCTCAAACAATAAATTATAGTGCAAATATCGGAGAGAGCTCCAACTGACCCAACAATGGAAAATGCCAATAAACCCCTTCTTAATGGCCTTGAGGGCAAAGATGGCGAAGGAGTAATGGTGAGCGGTGGGGGCACAAGAAAACCTGGAGGAGATGGATTTGGTAAACCACAAGGCCTACATATCTGTCCATTTTCAGAACAGAGTGTTTGAGACTGTCGATAAATACCACAATCACAAGTAGATCGAACACATGGCCCCCTTATTTTGATGATGTTATACATGACCCCCTTATTTTGTGCATGTGAGTGGCACATGCTCACTTAACGGAAATACACAAACAACGTTAGGGTTAGGGACCTCCGATGAGCAAAAAAAGCCTACTTTGGTCAGTGGTGAAACTTTTTAAAGTTGGGGGACTAATGATGGGTTTGGCCAAAATTCAGGGACTAATGGTATACTTAACCCATTATTATATTAGGCAAAAATCAAAGAAAGAATTGAGTAAAGGGTTGAACATTAACAAAAAGGGGTGAAAACTGAAAACTGTGAGAGTAAATGCCTCCCAATTGCCTTCTCAACAGGAAGACCAGTAAGGTCAGCAATTTTTATATTCCACCCATTGATCAACCCATCTATATCCACCGCTAAGATTGGAACCGAAGTCATTTCCTACCATTGTCCTTCATGCCTGGTTCATGCTTCGCAGTTCGCACCACCCCTATTGAATTTCCGAAGCGGTGTTAGACCTAAACCAAAAAAGCATATCTTTGGAATTTATCCTCACCTGCCATACCACACACTATATCTTCAACACATTGTCTTCCTTTACGTAAAAGCATAACAACAATGGATTTTCTTCATGTAGGACTAAATAAATTTGAAAAAATTCAAGACCAATTTACATAACTGAAGTTCACCATAAAAAATTGTTATAAAACCTAGCAGAAGCGCGAGAGATGGAGGGAGAGAAAAAAAAGAGCGAGAGATTAAGAGAGTGAGACTTACAGTCAGAGAGAGGGAGGGAGAAACGGTGGCCGGCAGGGAGACGATTGGCGATTCGACAAAGTCGAAGTTGAAAGAGAGAAGCGGCGGAGTCGAAGTTGAGAGAGAAGAGGCGGAGGAGGGTTTGGTATTTCCTAATTCCTAGGGTTTGTTTTGTGTAAAGAGAGAGAGACACACACATTTTACTTTAAGCATTTAACTCATTAAGTACACAACACATGAACACACACTACACAATATTTTTTTAAAAAATTAAAATTAGTCGGGACATGTCGGGAATCCCGACGGGATTGATAATTTTTCCCAATCCCGTCCCGAAATAAGTCGGGATCGGGAAATGTCGGGTCGAGATCAGGATGGGAAAACGGAACTTTTTGCAAGCCCTAGTAAATACAGGTTTTGGCGATATTATACTATTTTTGAACTTAGCTGTCGTTATATTATATATATATATATATATATATATATATATATATATATATATATATATATATATATATCTCAAAATCATATGTATCAAACAGGCTGATAAGCTAGTTACATCATCAAAAATTAATATTCTTTTGGTAGCTGGTTTATCCATATTCTGGCATATAATAGAATAATTTGAGGGTGAGTTTGGCTACACCAATTCCATGACTTGGAATTGGAATTGGAGCATAGAATTCCAATTCTATTATTTCGATGCTAAAATGAGGGATAGAATTGCAATTGGAATTGAATTATAATTCTACTACCCCCAATTCCATAATAAATGTAAAAAAATACAAAACCAATTCTACACCAATTTGAAACTATCAGAAATTTTTTTAGGTCGTTGGTTCCTCGTTTCTGTCTCCATCTTCCGCAAACCCCCTCCCCTCGAAGTCTCATCGAAGAGGCCAAGCAGAATGGATGATCCATAGTAGGATCTCTCCTTTTCTCCGATTATTTCAATCTCTCAACATGTAAGTTCATTGATCCCATCTCTATATTTCTCACTCCCTCTCTCTAATGTCAATATTCTGGATTGTCATTCATCAGCTCGCATAAATTGAAGCCATGGTATCCTCTTGTTATTATTTTTTTTTTTTTTGCCTCCATTTACAATCTCACGATCCATCTCTTCATCTATGGTGGATTCAGTTGTTTGATTAAGAGTATATATCATAAGTATATTGGTTTTCAAATTTAGGGTTTCCTTTGAATATTTCAGTTTAGGTCTATAGTTTTGATCCGTGTTAAAGGAAAGAATTTTCGGTAGATATGTATGTGCGTGTTCTGCGTGTAAAACACTGTAGCTTTATTTGTTTACTTGATTGATATGGGTAATCAAAATTGTAGCAATATGGAGATCTCGTATATGTATAACTTGTAATGTCTTTGCTATTATGTATTTGTGTTTTGGCTTTTGAGACAAAGGGAAAACGAAGATTTGGGGAAATTGTTGGTAGTTTTGTGCATTTTGTTGGTTGAGTTTAAAGAAGATTTATGTGGTTATGGGTGTTTCTTGGTTAGTTGGTTACTGCTCAATGCTCATTGCTCAAGAATGATTATGTACATCTCTATAACTATCTGCCATGGGTCTCCATTCTTGACACACCATCATTGATTCCTATATTCACTCCCATGTTCATAACCATGTACCTCTTAGGCTACTTGAAAATCTTTAGAAAAAGGGCTGGCAAAACAAGGCCAGATGCTTCAAGTTGTCTTATACCTCTAGCTCATGGCACCCCTACAGTCCTCCACCTCATATAATTAACATATCCGTATCCACTTCAGCCTAGATAGAAGCCCTGCTTTGGGCATATTATTGGCCACAACAAGAACACGAGTTGTTGATCCTACGCTTGTATATATATATATATATATATATATAGGATTCATCTCAAAACTTAATCGACTTTTACTAAAACTAAGGTAGTTTTCTTTTAGGTCGTTTTAGTAGCAGAAATATAATTATATATATTAATGCCCTTAATATTGCAAGTGAACACTAGGACATGATAGATAAGCAAAGCTGAAACAAGTAAAATTATACAAAAACTTTGGGACAAGTAAATTATTAAAAATGGAAACTCATTTGGGAGTATATACCATATTATATTAGGCTACCAAAAACATCTCATTCCAACTAGGAGGGAAAAACATTTGACTAACTTCAGTTCTCTTTTATAAAGAGTTTTGTAAATAAAAAACGGTTATTGGGGTGAGAGAGGCTCGAACTCTCGACCTCAGGATAACTCAGAAGCTATGAGACCTACGCGCTAGCCAACTGCGCCACCACCCCTTTGATGCTCATCAGATATTTTTGCTTATTTCCATAAATTAAACTCTTCAAACGACACAGTGAACTCTTCAGCATAATTTTAGTCATGTATAACAGTAGGAATCAATTCCAATCTTTCTCTTTCCCAAGATTTATCTACTACTGTATCTCTTTAGGCCACAGTGACTATCGCATGGTTCGAGTCTAGACCGATGCTGAAATTGGAACTCCACATTCAGTAAGTCATTTTCTTCATACCTGTCTATTTTCTCATGCAGAGAAAATTTGTTTCATCCTAGTGATCTTATCTAGTGCATAATTAAATTGAAGGGATCTTAATCGGGTTATGTTAACGACATACACGTCGGACCATGTGGTTGTTTGCATAATGGTCTGGTACATGTGTAAGATTGAACCACATCTACCTCTTCTTAACAAGTTTTATCGAGTTGAGGGGAAACCTTTAGATCAATAAAATCAGGTGCAGAAATATGATGCTGTAGCAGGGTATTGCATTCCTGTTGAGGTTGAGGTTAGGCTTTTATGTACATGCATTGGTAGGGGTGTTTATCTTTACCAATGAGCATGATAATTACTTTGTAGTCATAACAGATTAGTCAGCTGCGGATTTATGAACAAAGATGAAATTGTGATCTGTTTGTTATTCAGTGTTTAGTTAAACAGTTTATTTCACCAAATGCCATTGACATTCATACGATTGGGAATAGAAATACAAACACTTCTCCAACATCTCAACGAACATCCCTCAGCAATAGCTTATAACCGAACAAAGCATACATAAAAATTGTCTATGTTCATCTTTATCTTACACGTATTGTTTTTGTAGCTAGCTTAATTGTTTGGAGATGAGCATTAACAAAAGATTATATACATATATGGATGGTTAGCATATTGTGGGTTTCGAATCACTGGGCAGAGTTCTTCAGATAAAGAGCCAAGCTTAGGAAATTGAATTAGGAATAAACTTCTTTCTCCCACCTAATGGTAATTTGTGTGCAGTACATTATAAACTTTTAAATGTGGGAATATTGTTATTTTGGTTGCTTATTTGGATTGAATATTGGATTGTGGTTAATCTGTTACTGTGTCAATTCAAATCTTGATTTATCAACATGCTTAAGTTTTCGCTGACCTAATTATTTCATTAATTAACTAGCTATAGCCTATAAACAACCTAGATTGAAATATGATAAATTAGTTATTTTGAGCCAAGCCTAAATTAGTGTTCCAGATAGACACAATACGATCCAGCTAATATTAACTAGCCAAGTTGATATCACGCAGCCCTTAACTTTTGACTTAAAAAATGGATTGTATTTTTCTATAGGTAAAACCATAATCACTTACTTTACTTTTATGTTTGTATGATCAATGGTCAATACTACTATAGTATTGATCAATGTTTCAAATAGAAGTATAGAAGTATATGTATTATGATCAATGTTGCAGATATTCAAATGTTTCAAAGAATTCAATGGTACATGTCCAAGTCTCAAATGCAAGAGGGTAACATCTTTATTTCAGGTATGATAATGAGAACGTGAGGAATGAATATAAACAGAACAAGCATGTGAGCGATTAATAGGTACAGAACAACCGTAAGCCTTGCAGGAACCATCGCTGGAAGCATGAAGCTTACTTATATAGCCCTTCAACCATCTTAGCAATCCCCTTGACCTTCTTGTGTACATGGTCTTAAAATAGACAGAATTGAAGGAAAAAACAAGATTGATGTTGCTATGAAGGGTTGGTTTACTGCGAGATAGAAGGTTAAACATAAAAAAAGGAACATATAAAACATCATGTAAGATGATGTTTTCTGTGTGAATGATAGTGCCTTTATGAGTGATTTTGGCAGTGTGACCATTGGGTAAGTGAATGAAAGAGTTTACACAAACAAGATTAAGAAGAGATTTATAGTCTAAAGTATTATGGTCTGTACAGTGTTCTGGTCATGACTAGGTAAGCATTTGGGAATTATAAAAGTTGAGCATTTGGTGATGCGATAAATGAGAATAAGATTAGAGTAGTTCGAACAACCCGTGCATGGACTGAAAAGAGGGATGCACTAGAAAAAGCAATGTTTGTTGAGTATCAAATTAGACATGGTCGAGTTTAAGGATACATAGTACAAGTTATTTGCCACTAAGGAAGTAGTTCCATTTAGTGTCTATGCTACATGAGTTGTTTGACATTTATTGGTTTTACTATTACTATGAACTATTTACTTCTTACCAAGTATCTCTCATTTACTCCCTTAATCCCACTCAATATGAAGTGACTTTGTTACTTATTCTTGAGATTGTTTGACATTATTATATATTTTTCATGCTCTTAGATTTCCCTTCCAATCATGTCCTCCTCTAACTCAAAAGACAAGAAGGTAAAAAAAACGTTACTTTACATGGACCCCAATGATGGACACGATTCTGTCAGAAGCTTTTATCAATCAGTTAAACGGAGGCAATAGACTGGATGGAAAATGTGCATGGAAATCGATAGATGGACAACACCTATAAATGCTCTGAACAAAGAACTTGGTATTACTGTGACCAAACAGAACATTCAATCATGCCTAAAGACCTAGGAGAAGCACTATGATATAGTGAGTAAGATGCTTGGTCAATCTGGATTTTCTTGGGACTTCTTGAAATGAAGACTAGATGTGACTGAAAGTGTGTGGAACGAGTATGTGAAGGTATGACTTTCTAATATTCATTAAACTTCCCACACTCATTTCCATATTATTTTTAGTTGTGTTTGTATGTGTAAGTATGTAAACGAGTAATACTAATTGCCATAATTTTTTTTATGTTTTTTCCTAGTCACAATCAAACATTTTCGGCTACATGTACGTGCAAGTTGCAACCATTCGTTTTAACTGGTTGTGGGATTTAAATATGATTGTTCTGGTGGTGGAAACTTCATAAATCACATGAATGGATAGAGTTAGTCAAAAAAGAAATGGTGTTGCGTGCTAATATATAATTTGTAAATAATGTTCTTCCCACATTTCCATAGCAGTAAGTTTATTCTAATATGCATGGGACATCTTGATAATTTTGGCATCCTTTTTTTGTATATACACACGCCCGCACACTTTCAAATGAGTGTATTTATCATTTTACATACACATGTCATTATCGGATTTTTTAATTGTGTTTGTTCTTCTTTAGGTTCATCCCGAAATCGCTCTTATGAGACAAGAATTGTTATTGGCAACCGTGAAGACATTTGTCAATTGTTTGCTCAAGACCGTGCTAATGGTGAGGGTGCTCAAACAACAGTAGAAGTAGAATTAGAAATGGAAGTGAACCAAGAGTCTTTTGACTTAGAGGAGACCATTGGGACCACCGAGGGAAACGTGAGAAGCTTAGAAGATGATGTTATGCATTCACTCGGAGGGGAAAGTAGACAAGGAAAGTCAAATGCCTCATCGTCATCTATTTCTCGTCCCTAAAAGCGGAAACATAGTGGTTCCCAAGCATTATATGATGCACTCTCTCGTATGGCGGAATCTCTTGACCATTTCATGAACTCTGACGCTCCTAAAGCTACTAAATGGTGTTGGACGAGTTGTCTAAAGTGGAAGATTTGAATCAGACCATGCTTTTGAAAGCAGTTGATATATTCATGAATGATCAAAGGAAATTTGAGACATTAGCAGGCTTCCAAATGAGTTGAAGGCACAATATGTTTTGATGCAACTTGATCTTGTGTAATGGTGTTTGTTAGTTTATTAGAATTATGTGGCTCTTTATTATCATGAGTGGTTAAACTTATTGATGGTAGTAACACTACTTGTTGGTTAAACTTGTTGACATTAGTAAATTTAGTTGTTGAGAGAATAGTAATATTAAACTGTGTTAGCTTTTTATTTTATATTTATGAAAGTTGAAACTTGTTTCGTTATTATATATATTTTTTATTTGAAACATTGTAGCTTTATTTGTTTACTTGATTGAGATAGGTAATCAAAATTGTAGCAATATGGAGATCTCGTATATGTATAACTTGTAATGTCTTTGCTATTATGTATTTGTGTTTTGGCTTTTGAGATAATGGGAAAAGCGAAGATTTGGGGAAATTCTTGGTAGTTTTGTGCATTTTGTTGATTGAGTTTAAAGAAGATTTATGTGGTTATGGATGTTACTTGGTTAGTTAATTACTGCTCAATGCTCATTGCTCAAGTATGATTATGTACATCTCTACAACTATCTGCCATGAGTCTCCATTCTTGACACTCCATCACTGATTCCTATATTCATTCCCATGTTCATAACCATGTACCTCTTAGGCTACTTGACAATCTTTAGAAAGTGGGTTGGCAAAACAAGGTCAGATGCTTCAAGTTGTCTCATACCTCTAGCTCATGGCACTCCTGCAGTCCTCCACTTCATATAATTAACATATCCGTATCCACTTCAGCCTAGATAGAAGCCCTGCTTTGGGCATATTATTGGCCACAACAAGAACACAGATTGTTGATCCTACGCTTGTGCTCACTCTGAACATATATATAGGATTCATCTCAAAACTTAATCTACTTTTACTAAAACTAATGTAGTTTTCTTTTAGGTCATTTTAGTAGCGGAAATATAATTATATATATTAATGCCCTTAATATTGCAAGTGAACACTAGGACATGATAGATAAGCAAAGCTGAAACAAGTAAAATTATACAAAAACTTTGGGACAAGTAAATTATTAAAAATGGAAACTAATTTGGTAGTATATACCATATTATATTAGGCTACCAAAAACATCTCATTCCAACTGGAGGGGAAAAAACATTAGACTAACTTCAGTTCTCTTTTATAAAGAGTTTTGTAAATAAAAAACGGTTATTGGGGTGAGAGAGGCTCGAACTCTCGACCTCAGGATAACTCAGAAGCTATGAGACCTACGCGCTAGCCAACTGCGCCACCACCCCTTTGATGCTCATCAGATATTTTTGCTTATTTCCATAAATTAAACTCTTCAAACTCCACAGTGAACTCTTCAGCATAATTTTAGTCATGTATAAGAGTAGGAATCAATTCCAATCTTTCTCTTTCCCAAGATTTATCTACTACTGTATCTCTTTAGGCCACAGTGACTATCGCATGGTTCGAGTCTAGACCGATGCTGAAATTGGAACTCCACATTCAGTAAGTCATTTTCTTCATACCTGTCTATTTTCTCATGCAGAGAAAATTTGTTTCATCCTAGTGATCTTATCTAGTGCATAATTAAATTGAAGGGATCTTAATCGGGTTATGTTAACGACATACACGTCGGACCATGTGGTTGTTTGCATAATGGTCTGGTACATGTGTAAGATTGAACCACATCTACCTCTTCTTAACAAGTTTTATCGAGTTGAGAGGAAACCTTCAGATCAATAAAATCAGGTGCAGAAATATGATGCTGTAGCAGGGTATTGCATTCCTGTTGAGGTTGAGGTTAGGCTTTTATGTACATGCATTGGTAGGGGTGTTTATCTTAACCAATGAGCATGATAATTACTTTGTAGTCATAACAGATTAGTCAGCTGCGGATTTTTGAATGAAGATGAAACTGTGATCTGTTTGTTATTCAGTGTTTAGTTAAACAGTTTATTTCACCAAATGCCATTGACATTCATACGCTTGGGAATAGAAATACAAACACTTCTCCAACATCTCAACGAACATCCCTCTTCAATATCTTATAACCGAACAAAGCATACATAAAAATTGTCTATATTCATCTTTATCTTACACGTATTGTTTTTGTAGCTAGCTTAATTGTTTGGAGATGAACATTAACAAAAGATTATATACATATATGGATGGTTAGCATATTGTGGGTTTCGAATCACTGGGCAGAGTTCTTCAGATAAAGAGCCAAGCTTAGGAAATTGAATTAGGAATAAACTTATTTCTCCCTCCTAATGGTAATTTGTGTGCAGTACATTATAGACTTTTAAATGTGGGAATATTGTTATTTTGGTTGCTTATTTGGATTGAATATTGGATTGTGGTTAATCTGTTACTGTGTCAATTCAAATCTTGATTTATCAACATGCTTAAGTTTTCGCTGACCTAATTATTTCATTAATTAACTAGCTATAGCCTATAAACAACCTAGATTGAAATACGATAAATTAGTTATTTTGAGCCAAGCCTAAATTAGTGTTCCAGATAGACACAATACGATCCAGCTAATATTAACTAGCCAAGTTGATATCACGCAGCCCTTAACTTTTGACTTAAAAAATGGATTGTATTTTTCTATAGGTAAAACCACAATCACTTACTTTACTTTTATGTTTGTATGATCAATGGTCAATACTACTATAGTATTGATCAATGTTGCAAATAGAAGTATAGAAGTATAGAAGTATATAAGTATTATGATCAATGTTGCAGATATTCAAATGTTTCAAAGAATTCAATGGTACATGGCCAAGTCTCAAATGCAAGAGGGTAACATCTTTATTTCAGGTATGACAATGAGAACGTGAGGAATGAATATAAACTGAACAAGCATGTGAGTGATTAATAGGTACAGAACAACCGTAAGCCTTGCAGAACCATCGCTGGAAGCATGAAGCTTACTTATATAGCCCTTCAACCATCTTAGCAATCCCCTTGACCTTCTTGTGTACATGGTCTTAAAATAGACAGAATTGAAGGAAAAAACAAGATTGATGTTGCTATGAAGGGTTGGTTTACTGGGAGATAGAAGGTTAAACATAAAAAAAGGAACATATAAAACATCATGTAAGATGATGTTTTCTGTGTGAATGATAGTGCCTTTATGAGTGATTTTGGCAGTGTGACCATTGGGTAAGTGAATGAAAGAGTTTACACAAACAGGATTAAGAAGAGATTTATAGTCTAAAGTATTATGGTCTGTACGGTGTTCTGGTCATGACTAGGTAAGCATTTGGGAATTATAAAAGTTGAGCATTTGGTGATGCGATAAATGAGAATAAGATTAGAGTAGTTCGAACAACCCGTGCATGGACTGAAAAGAGGGATGCACTAGAAAAAGCAATGTTTGCTGAGTATCAAATTAGACATGGTCGAGTTTAAGGATACTTAGTACAAGTTATTTGCCACTAAGGAAGTAGTTCCATTTAGTGTCTATGCTACATGAGTTGTTTGACATTTATTGGTTTTACTATTGCTATGAACTGTTTACTTCTTACCAAGTATCTCTCATTTACTCCCTTAATCCCACTCAATATGAAGTGACTTTGTTACTTATTCTTGAGATTGTTTGACATTATTATATATTTTTCATGCTCTTAGATTTCCCTTCCAATCATGTCCTCCTCTAACTCAAAAGACAAGAAGGTAAAAAAACGTTACTTTACATGGACCCCAATGATGGACACGATTCTGTCAGAAGCTTTTATCAATCAGTTAAACGGAGGCAATAGACTGGATGGAAAATGTGCATGGAAATCGATAGATGGACAACAGCTATAAATGCTCTGAACAAAGAACTTGGTATTACTGTGACCAAACAGAACATTCAATCACGCCTAAAGACCTAGGAGAAGCACTATGATATAGTGAGTAAGATGCTTGGTCAATCTGGATTTTCTTGGGACTTCTTGAAATGAAGACTAGATGTGATTGAAAGTGTGTGGAACGAGTATGTGAAGGTATGACTTTCTAATATTCATTAAACTTCCCACACTCATTTCCATATTATTTTTAGTTGTGTTTATATGTGAAAGTATGTAAACGAGTAATACTACTTGCCATAATTTTTTTTTATGTTTTTCCTAGTCACAACAATGAGTTGGTTTGCTACAATTGCAGGAAGCCTGGTCACTTTGCTTCTAAATGTCCTAAGCCAAAATATGAAGCCTATAAAAGGAGACCTTCTAAATCATTTTCTAAACATAGAGGTGTACTGGTTGAGGACTTAGAAGAAAACCATGTATCCACTTAGTTTGAAACTGATTCTGATGAGGATGATAGTGATGACTCACCCGAGCAGGCATACATTTGCCTCGTTGCTCTAGAGTCACCACCCACCTATGACTCAGATAGTGAAGTTAAATACTCTCCTTTCCAAGCTAACATTGAACAATCTTCTGAAAAGCCTTCAAAAGAAGAAATCCTCAAGGATGCTCAAGACATGCTAGAGGAATTCAATGAATTTAGAAAGGCCTATGTTAAGTTAGCTAAAAGTCATGAGAAGTTGAATCGAGAAATCCATGCTGGAAGCCGAGTTAAAAACTCTCCATGGAGTCCAGCAGGAAAGTATCAAGTTAAAAGAAGAGAACAAGTTTCTCAATGAAAAGGTTGCCTGCCTTATTGATCATGCTAAAGAGATATCTACTGAGAAAGATGAGTTGCAAAAAACCATCAACTCATGGAATAACTCTTTTTTTTTCAGGAAACAGGGGCGGTACCCTGCAGAATTTTATTAGAAATAAAAATAATAACAAACTTGAGGGGGACAATCAGCATGGCCCTTATAAATGGGAGGACAAAGAAGCCTGACCTCGAAAAGGAGATACAAAGAGAAGGCAAAAAAGAAAACTTAATGTCTACGTCTAATGTAAGGAGTACCAACTTTATCCAAAGCAATAGCACCACGGATACGAGGAGGCAATGTAGAGACATCATAAAATTGGAGAGAAGATGAGGAGTCGCAGCCCAGATTGGCAAGGAGATCCGCAACACTATTAGATTCCCTAAAGCAAAGGATGATTAAAAATTCATCTCCCGTTGAATATCTTTCACCTGGTGAAGAATCGCCCAACATTTCCAAGGGAACTTATGATTTGCTGTGAGACAATCAACAAGAATCTTGGAGTCAATCTCAATTATGGCATCCCTATAACCAGCTCCTTTCAGCCATTTCAAACCCTCCAACAAAGCTTTGGCTTCGGCAATTGAATTTGTAGAATGAGCATAATAGGAAGAGAAGGCATATACCAGATCGCCATTTGAATTATGAACTATGCCGCCACCCCCACTAAAACCAGGATTACCGCGAGAAGCCCCATCCGTATTTAATTTGACCTTCAAATGAGAGGGGGGATCCATTTAACAATACTAGAGGCTGAGAGACTCAACTGATGGGAGCATGAAGTCGAGGGGCTGAAAAAAGAATCAGACAAAGCAGCTAAGTCTTACCGAATAGAGATGATAAGGGAGTTTGCCGAGTGACCATGCCCATCAAAAAAGAATGCATTTTTGTTTTTCCAAACGTGCCAAAGGATCAAAGAGGGAAGAACAATGTGAGGCAAAGACTTCGGATGAAAAAGCCACCAAGAAAGACAACAGTGATGGATAGAAGACTTGTAGTTCGGCACATGAAATTCGTGATTCAAAGACGTACTCATACATGAGCAAATGATTTGGCAATGGAGAAAGACATGGTTGAATGTCTCTACTGAATTAGACGAACAACAATAGCACCGAGAAACCATGTTAAAACCTCTTTTGAGAAGAGCTTCGTCAATTGGTAACCGACGAAAGAAGAGTTTCCACATGAAAACACTTATGTTCTTAGGGAGCTTTGAATGCCAATAAAATTTAGCCGAAAGTAATTCAGGCCTGTGATGACGAAGATGTTGCCAAGCAAATGACATGGAAAAGAGGCCAGAAGAGGAAAGCGCCCAAGAAGCAAGATCCTAATCATGAAGGAAGCGCCTTGGGCCTCGAATACTGGATGTCTCGAATGAAGACGGGCAAAGAATGGAAGAGTCCAGATGAGAGCTATCAGAGAATAAATCGCGCACTGAAGAAACATCAACATCAGGAGGCTTAAGAAGAAGACCATCGTCTAACCATCTGTCAAACCACGGGGAGCACTGCCCATGAGCAATTAACCAGAGCATATGTTGCTCCACAAATGGTCTAATAGAAACCATACGACGCCAAACATGAGACCCATTCAAGGGAGTTTGGGCAGGATGATGATGCCGACAATATTTTGCCATGAAAAATCTAGACCAAAGAGTGTTACGAGTTCGGAAACGCCACCAAATATTAGCGGAATAAGCCTTTGTAATCTCCTGAAAAGACCGAATACCAACTCCACCTTCAGAGACGGGAGAGCAACATTGGGACCAGGCAATCCAATGGGCACGATTTTTCTGTTCGATTTGGCCCCAAAAGAAATTAGCAAGCAGCTTCTCAACCATCCGAATGACATATTTAGGTGGATCAATGGAAGCTATATGATAAGCCGTAACAGATTGTAGGACAGAATTGATGAGGGTGATTTTTCCCGCTGCCGATAAGAAATGCCCGAGCCAAGAATCAACGCGGGAGCAAAGCTTTATAATGAGCAGATCAAAGTATTTTTTGAGTTTCCTGCCACTAAATAAAGGACATCCTAAGTAAATTAGGGGGAACTCCTTTCTGACATATCCCAAACAGGAAGCTATAGAAACAATGCAGGTGGAGGCTAGCTTCGGAGAAACTGTAAAACTGCTTTTACTAATATTGATGGATTGCCCGGAAAGCTGTTCGAAATCAGAAAGGAATTTGACGATGTTTGGCCAGAGATTGAAGGCTGCCATTACAAAAAATGATAATATCGTCAATAAATGATAAGTGGGATATGATTGGACAACCACTAGTAGAAGAGTAGGAAACATTAGGATTGGAAGAATGTAATTCATTCAAGCTACGACTAAGAACTTCAGCAGCTATAATAAATAAAGCCGGGATAGGGGATCTCCCCGACGAAGGCCTCTTGAAGAATGAAAAACCAGAGGAGCACCATTAACCATCACCGAAAACCAATTATCGAAATTAATCTCCAAATCATGTCGATAAAAGTCTCACAAAACCCAAAACGCCGGAGAACTTTTATAAGAAAATGCCGCTTGACCCGATCGAACGCTTTTACACATGTCAAGTTTCGTATCAATGTTGATCCCGAAGTCTTCTTATTAAGATTGGTCATCAATTCCCCGGGCGAAGAATGTTATCCTCAGATCACTCGACCTTTAACAAAGCCGCTTTGATTTGGAGAAATTATGTCGTGAAGAATATACCCCTGCACGAGTGGCAAGAATCTTGGAAATAATCTTGTTACTGAAGTTGCAGAGACTTATGGGTCTGAAATCTCTGAAAGAAATCGGATGGGAAACTTTAGGAATGGTTACAATGAGCGTGCTTGTCCAGCTTTTAGGAAGAGGGAAAGCCGGAAAAAATTCCACCACCGCGCAGAAAGATCGAACCGATGATTTCCCAACAATGGGAAAAAATAATCCCGAGAATCCATCCCACTGCCGCACTCTCTCCGCTTAAAGACAAAACCGCATTTTTAACCTCATCATAAGTTGGGTAGGCCGCCAAAGTAGAGTTCATATCCGCCGAGATGAGGGAAGGGATAGCGTAAAGCCTATCATTATCAACGCTTGGCTCGGCTTGAAGCCGGGATTGATAGTGAAGCACCGCCTCGATTTTTTATTTCATTAGCATCCGTAACAAACTGCCCATCAGCACCTTGAATGGCATGAATATGGAGCTGGCGACGGGATTGTTGAACTGAAGCAAAGAAAAGCTTTGAACTACCTTCGCCGCCCTTAAGCCATTTGATTTTAGCTCGACGCCGCAATTCTCCTCAATTTTAAGAGCTTGCTTAAGTTTAGCGTGGCCGATTCATAGCATCGATCACCGAGGAGCGAGTGACCTCAAAATTAGATTCAAAGACATTGAACTTCATCTTCTCGCTTCAGATATTAGAAAAGATATTGCCAAAAGTTTCCTTTGTTCCAAATTTTTCAAAGCATGCCTACAAGAAGAGAGTTTTTAGCAAAAACATGTAAAGGCCTACCGTAAATTTGAACTTGCCGTTGCTTTTGAATGAGAGGTAAAAGGAATTATGTGTAGTCCAAACATTAAGGAATCTGAAGGAGGAAGGATGTGAGTCGTTATCCTTAGTGATAGTAGTAAGGAGAGGAGCGTGATCGGAACAAGTTCTACTCAAATGACGAATAGAAGTAGAACCAAAAAAATTCTGCCACGAAGAATTACACAGCATTCGGTCTAGGCGCTCAAAAATGGTGGCTGGCCCGTCTCTAGAATTCCACCACGTGAAATCATTACCCATATAACCAAGATCAGATAAACCCGAAGTGGCAATACAAGAGTGAAAGTCCATGGCTCCCTCACGATCCCATCCATTGCCACCCGATTTTTCTTCCGGAGATAAAATGATGTTGAAATCCCCGCCCACAAGCCAAGGAGAAGTACCAATAGAAGTGCCCATATCTATAAGATCTGCCCATAAAGATTGCCGCACAAAGGTATCGCAATTAGCATAAACACAAGACATATTAACCGAAGATGACCATGAAAAATGCTTAGCCTGAATAGAGATGTGCTGATCCGTGGCATGCAAGAGATTGCACGTGAAGGAGGATTTAACAAATAACCAAATAGAGCTTTGGTTATTAGTGAAGTAGGTTTTAAATTTCAACCGTTTAGCCAAAACAGGAACTTGTTTAATATCTAGCATGGGCTCAAATATAGCAAGAAAAGAGATTTTATGAAGTTTAACAAGACGTTTGAGTCTACCAACGGAGGGGTCATTACCAATACCCCGAATATTCCAATATAGAAGATTAACAGCCATGTGATGGAGAGGATTCTTGCTGAGACTTAGACCTTGTTCGCACAGTGGGATGAGGAATAACTTTTGTCTTTTGTTTACCACGGCTCTTAGAGATAGGAACTGAAGAATCTAGGTTAAGATGATCCAGCAAAGGGGAATTCGGGGGATCTGCATTTAAATTGGTAAAAGTAGTGTCTCTAGTTTCTTCCCCCGATTCATCATCTTCAGAAACTTCACTTAACGTGGTATTTTCCATATCAAGGGCAGCAAACCGATTTGGAGATAATATTGATGAAGCGGGTTGTTGGGCATTCTCATGAATGGCCGGACTAGGTTCCATAGTAACCGAGTCCGAATTCGCATTAGGTCTTGCAAGCATGGCTCAGGATCAGAAGTGTTGGGGTTTTGGTTACCTATAAGGGTTGGATCGGCAGAAGTCGAGGGTGTAGGTGTAGAGCTTGGAGCAATAGGAGGTTGACCATTATTATTATCTGAGTTAATGGCATTCGGTTGATCGGCTGAAGCAGTAGGTTTTTTTGGAGTCCATCGAGTGGCTGGCAGAGGAGGGGGAGGCGGAGGAGGGGCCTTAGGAGGATGATCACGAACCTGATTGGGAGGGTTTTTAATCTTACAGGTAAGTTCGGAATGTCCTTGCCGAAGACAATGAGAACAATAAAGGGAGATTTTGGCTACAACCGATCGCCAAAAACTAGGAAAAGGGTTCCACAAATCCACCCAAACTCTTTTGGAGGAGGTTTGGTTAGATCAATTTCTACACAAACCCTTGCAACACTAGGGCGAGAGAGATTAGTAGTAGGCTGATCTAGCATAAGGGGTTTACCGAAGAGGGAGGCAATGGAGAAGAGGGTGGTTTTATGGAAGAGATGAATAGGTAATCCCGGCAAAGAGAACCAAACAGGAACAATGGAGCTCTCGACATCGGGCGAAAATCAGGTGACCATTTGAAGACGCGCATAGGAAAACGACCCAAGTACCATTGATCCTTTATCCAGAGCCTTTGGAAATCTTCTTAAATCATTCATAATTGTAGATTTAACAAAATAGTTTTTCGGCTTAGGCACTAATGTCCAAGTCTGATTAACATGAAAGGAATTCATTTCATCATTCATGGCATTAATCCACTCATTACAATTTGTAGATTTCAAGGCTTGATAATATGTTTTAGGCTCGGTATTATCAATGGACTCAAACACACTAAACACAAATGAAGTAAAATCATCAAAATGAGAGGGTTGCCTAACAATGCGTCTAGGTCTATCACGAACAAGTTGATAGTCATACAAATCATCCATTATAGGCATTTCATTTTTGTTCATTTTTAACCTCTCATTTTGTTCATTAGGTTCAACATTTTCAGGATTAACTTTATTATCATGCTCATTTTCAAAATTCACATTTTCATCAATTTCATGCAAATTTTCAGAATTCTCAATTTCAGGTTGCACACTTGAACTAGCATCATTGGATCCTAAAGGATGCTCCACCATAATGGGAGCCGCGGGAGGGATAGGTTCAACAGGAACATTTAAGCACATGAATTCATTTTCTTTAAATATAACATCCCTACTTCTTATCACTTTAAATTTCGGTTCCTCTCTTAACCATAACCGGTAACCTTTCACACCTTCGGGGTAACCCAAGAAGACACATATCACAGATCGAGGTTCAAGTTTATCAAATTTCCTATGAGCATAAGCAGCACAACAAATTTTTTTTTAAGTTTGAAAAATCAATTTCCTTACCAAAAAACACTACTTTCGGACATCTACCATGCAAAGAGATAAAAGGAGACTATTAATGAGATAGGCGGCAGTCAAAACTACCTCTCCTTAAAACCTTTTGGAGAGACCTAAGAAGGCTAACATGCTCCTAACACTTTCCATTAGGGTTTTATTCATTCTCTCAGCAACACCATTTTGTTGCGGATTATAAGGCACAGTCTTGTACCTCTCAATCCCAATTCCAGCACAAAATTTATCAATTTCAAAGTTGCAGAATTCTAATCCATTATGTAAGACCCCGAACCTTCGTGTATTTGACTTTCTCGTTTTGCTTGTCGTTTAACCGTGAGCTCACTTACTAAAACTTGAGAAAAGAACCTTGATTTGTGTAGGTAGGCTATCTAGAAGCCAATACCTTAATTCCATATGTTCCATAGACTTTAACTAGTTAAAGTTACAAGTCGTATACCGACGCTGTTCGTTACTTGACTCAGTTGAGAGTTTTCTCGCGTAATGTGAGAACCCAAACCCCTTTACATGAACGACATCATTATAACATGTTTATTATGTGTCTTGACATGTTAGTGACTTCATTTCATTCATATCATGTTTGCATTGAGTTGGTTGAGATCATATTAGAGTGTTGGTCTTCCATGCGTTGCATGCCTTGTTGTTGATGTTTCGAGTGTTCATCGTATCATGATAGCACCTAAATAAGTCTCATTGGAGTCTTATTACCTTGCATTTATGACTTAGAATGTTCATAGATTTGTTGCATTTGGAAATAAGATGACCAACATATTACTTCACAGATTCAGTCCTGTTTTTGGGCGAACTTCGGGAAAATTCTGGTACCAATCTACTAAAGAGAATTTTCTAAACATTTAGTATGTTTTACCTTAATATGTTAGGTTATTCCCTGTAAAATTTGGTAATTTCCCAAGGTGTCTAAGTACCTCATTTAGGTCTTGACTTACGGCTGCGCCAGAATTCTATTTTCAAGAAATCAGCTTCTGTACTAGATTTTGTTGTAACTTTATTTTGATGAATATAAGTCCAAATTGAGTAATTTAAAATTCTAAAATATATTTTAATGAGTCTAATTTCAGAAAAATAAAAAATCACCTCATTTTGAGTTGTGAGAGATTTATGGTCGATTTTACAAGATCGATTGTCCAGTAACAACAATCTGGAAATTGGTCCCTGAATTCACACTTACGCGATTTTTGGTTGGTTTTGGTTGATGACCACCATGCCCTTGCCCCTTGGACGTCTTGAGTGACTCAAGTCACTCTTGTTGACCTTAGTCAAGCCTCTCTAAGCCCTTAGATGAACCCTTATCAATGGCCATCATTCCTTAGCCAATTAGAAGGCTTATAACCCCTTCACTTGGATGGTGGTTTACTTGGTAAGTATATAAACATTTTTCAGCCATTTCAGCCATTTTTGATCACCAACAACCAGAGATTCAGAGCTTGAACCTCCATTTTCGTCCATATCAAGAACACCAACTTGAGAGACCATTTGCCGGAGTTCCGGTGATCCGATTGGCGATCCGAGACCGCCGAATCGAAGGCCTTGCTCTCCTCTACAACAATCCTTGGTTTATTCTTCCTTTTAACCATTATTCATAGGCTTAAGGTATGTTTGCAATTCCCAGAAATTTCATGTTAAATATTATGACATGCCCCCTTCATTAATGTTGTTCTAATCATGCTTAGGATGATTTCTAGTGAAGTAGAATCCTCCAATTCAATCTATGAAATGTGTGTAGGATTTTATGATTTCTATATGAAGTTATGATTTTGACTTTGTGCAAAGCATGAATGTTGTTCCATATGTGCCTAGGATCAACTCTTGTGAAAGAATATGTTTCAATTGTAGGTTTAGCAAAATCGGCAATTCTAGAGTTTGAAACTTGGGATTTCGTTTATGGCTAGTCTAAGGTCATGAACGGCTTAGTTATTAAGTTCTAAATGAACGGAGAACATAGAATTGAGCAATGGGATGCATTTAGTATCTATGCTCCACTTGGTTGAATTTTAGAAATGACTCACCGGAGTTGAGATTAGGGAGTTATTGAACAATACCGACTCCACATTCGATCCCTACGATGTTTGTAGTACGTTAGACTAATGTATTAGTTTACGTGACTTGGGGATGAATTGAAATGCAAGTTTGATATGTGTGCCTATAAGACTCAATCGAGTTCTTATGCGGTTTATATGATTGCGTGAAAGAAATGCATAATTGAGAGGATTTGGATTGTGACTATCTTTAGTACTCTATACATGGAGTCTACTTGTATAAGTCGCTAGGATAAACATGTTGTTATTTAAGACTCACCGGTATGGTTTGACCTTACGGGTTATTACCGCTCTAGTGTTGCTTAAGTCTTTGACTACTATCGACTTTTGCGTTATTGAATGAGTTACTACTCTAGGAAGGGTTTAGTGAATGGCTTCATGATCCTAGACTAACGGAGTAGTCTTGGATAGTACATAATGGACTGATGGTTAAATTGTGACTCTGCTGAATTTCATAAGTGAATATGGAATACTGTGTATATTTTATGTTATGACTAAATGCATGATTTCCTACATTGTCAAGAATTGATTCTTCTACGTGTTTCTATGATATGGCTTATGAGCATATTGAATGTATTTGCCTTCGTGCCTGATCTGTTCTACAGTTAATGAATTGTGGTGAACTTAGATTCTACTATTAAGTGGAATTATGAATCAAAAATTGAACTAAGCTTGATTTCACAATAATCAACTTAGGCTTCCCTTATATAATTGACTTGGGACTTTGAACTAAGATTTCTAAATGGAACGAGGACCTTGCTATGCCTCAAACGAGAACATAGAAAAGAGTCTTGGAACACATATAGTGTTCAAACTCTATTTGGTTGGAATTGTAGTAAAGACTCAACGGAGTCGAGTTAAGGAACAATTGAACCTTACGAGGATCGTGGTGAGATCCTATGATAATTATATTCTATTTGACTAGATTACTAGCTTTTGGGACTTGAATCGAATAGAGTGAACAACTTGACACTTATGATTTAGAGACTCAAATGAGCTCCTATTATGGTTTTGTGATTATTGTAACAATGTGCATAATCGTATGAGTTTTGTAGATCATTATATCTACTTGAGAATTAGCAAGTAAACATCTACTTGTGCATTGCATATAAGTCCAACTAGCATTACTTGAGTTTTCATGATGATGGTGGGACGATGCATTGTCTTCACGAATTATGGGATTCGTGGTTGCAATGTATCGCCGTACCTGATTCGGGTTTCACACACACCTCCAGCTAGCTACGGTGGGGAAGTAGCCCCCTTTCGTAACCAATTGAGCACATTGGCTAGTGCTATTTTCTGAGTAGAGCTCGGACCGAGAAGAGAGCTCGGTACTTTGATACTGAACACGGGTATCAGCGGCACGATATGATTAACGGTTGTGATTGCGGGAGTAATCGACGAAAGTGATTTGGTATCTTCTCTATCCTTTATGTGGCTTACTATGGGCACTTATGTGATAACAAAGTGTTAGTGAACATGAGATCTTATTGACCATGTTTGTGTTGGTTGGTGTTATATGGAGGACTTGAAATGTGTATATACATATGCACACTTATACATGACTAATATATGAGAGAATTGATATGTACATATAGAGATATACATACTGATATAGGTGTATATAGATAAATATGCACCCTTACACGTGGTAATAATGTGAATAGCTTGATTTGTATATATAATGATATGTATACTTGCATATGATGTTTTGTGGGAACTACCTTCTAATTCGTTTGATTTGTGTTTGAACAGGGAATTACACTCTGGTTCATTTGGACGGTTTAGTAAGTAAGAAGAAATGGATATCTTGTGGAGTATCGAAACGATACGACGCTTCTTCACGGTTTTTTCTGTCATTTATAAAATGACACCATGAATATGTTTATGTTACATAACTATATGTTGCATATTTATTGTAGTAGCGTACTGGGTCAATATGACTCATCCCGTACTTGTTTCTAGTTACAGTGATAGATGCACTGAGGTCGAGTAGATCGTGGGCTTGGTGATCGATAGAACAAGATTAGATCGTGTGGTTCGTGTTTGTAGCAGCCGACTTTCCCGAGTAGCAGCTTGTGGAGTCTTGTTCTTTTTTTAGCATTGTCATTGATTTCATGTACTTTGCTATTCTTGTGAGATCGACATTTTGTAAAGTTATTTAGACTTTGATCGGGTAGAATACTTGGGTATTTGCATTGGTTATTTCTTGGGCCGACGTGTTGTGTCGTGCCTTGTTTGTGGTTTTAGTATTTATTTCAGTTGTCTCCCAGGCACGCAGTAGCTTTGGGGCTTTTCTGTATTCTATTTGTTATAGTTATTGATTGACCCCGGTATGCTTTAGTCGTTGGGTAATTTAGATATCTGGTTGGTTCTTTGTTGAAACGCCGGCTTGGAATGCTGATGGTTTGATTAGCGTCTGCAATGTTGCGGCGCGCGAGTTTTGTTTTTCCTCCTTTGAGAGATAATGTCTCTCTTGGTTTCATTGTCGTTGGTTTCGAGCTTCATAGCTTGGGACTTCTTTTCTTATATTGCTTCCGCTGATTCGATTTTTGAAATACCGTATTTTAGTGCGGCTTTATGTTCATGTTTAGAGCGTGTTAGCTCGACTATTTGACCTGCACTACTGTTTAACAAGTGTTTGTCCTCTTCTTAAGTTAGTTCAGCGGCACGACCTTGGGATTTCGTGTTGGAATCGGTCGGGTCGTTACACATTATCGATCAGAAGTTTCTTGATTTTAAAGACTAGTTTGGTTTTCAATCAAAGTTTTTCTAGTTTTTAAAATTTTCAAACACATCAGATTTGTTTCTCAGTAAAAACAACCATACCTTCCTTGAAAAATCATCAATGATCGACAAGAAGTAACGACTTCCACCATGAGTGGGCACAGTAGTAGGACCTCACACATCCGCATGTATATAATGAAGTGCACGTTTTGAAGAATTTTTTTTTGGGGGTTAGGGGAAGGTGGAAAACTAACTCGTTTTTGTTTGTTCATCACACAAGTTTCACAAAAGGGCAAATCAGAAATTTAATCTTTTCCAAAAAAACCATTTTTGTTCAAAATTTCAAGACCCTTACTACTCACGCGTCCAAGCCTTTTATGCCACAAACTTGTTTTATCTTCTTTAACAAGATTAGAAAGTTATCATCAAGACAAACAGACATGGAAGAACAAAAATACAAGGTACGACGTTTTTCAACCTTAATGACTACTAAGGATACCTTTAGAATTTTCATCATCCCTTTTCCCCACTTACCCTCTAAACCATCATCTTCTAAAGATGCACACAAAATCAGATTATTACATAAATCAGGCACATATTGAACATTTTTTCAAGGTAAAAATGTCTCCAGAATTAAATTTTAAACATACATCACCAATTCCAGCTATAGAACACTTTTTTCTCATTGGCCAAAGAAACAAAACCATGTCCTAAATTCTTGTAAGAAGAAAAGAAGTTTTTAAATAGTGACATGTGATAAGTGCATCCAGAGTCAATTAACCATTCATTTTCGCAAGCAGGCATGGTATGAATAGAATCAAGAACATTTTTACATAAATCAGTTACCATAAAAACATCACCGCAGTCCTCACTAGCAGAGGCCAAATTGCAATCACTTTGCTGATTCAAAATTTTCTTTTTAGGATTTGGGCAATCTTTCCTAAAATGTCCACTTTCAGCACATTTGTAATACTTCCTACCTTTAGTCCTTCATTTTGACCTACTTTTGCTTCTACTCTTATTTCTAGAATTCAGACTATTCTCTTGGTTTTGATTAAGATTATGCTTATGAGCATTATTTCTCTCAAGCGTCGTACCCCTAACCATGTGAACCTCAACGATGTTTGATTTACCCTTGTTAGCTTTCAAATCCAATTTTTTACCTTTTAAACTGGTTATCACTGTATCAAATGTGATCTTATCCATACCATACTTAATAGCATATTTCACGTCAGCATAAAAATCAGGTATAGCATTTAAAAGCACAATCAAAGAATAATTATCAATGTGTTCATCACCGGTTTGTTTTATATCTTCAACCAACTTGGTAAAAGCATAAACATTGTCGTCCATGTCTTTGCTAAGATCCAATTTAAAACTAAATTTTTTTTCTAGGAGATAAATTTTACTTGGCAAAGTTTTTCCAAAATAAATTTGTTCCAATTTTTTCCAAAGACTCTTAGCATGTGCATGTTCACCACATTTCCGAATAACCGTTTCGGAGAGATTCAAGATAATCAAGGAGCAAGCAGATTCATCCATTTCAGTTATGACATCTTCAGAAGTGTCTTTAGCATTTTTAAAGTTATGGCCTTGAAAACCTTTTCTTTAGTTAAAATGCTTTTAATCTTTTTTGGACACATAGAAAAATCAGTTTTCCCATTAAAGGGTTCCAAACTATAATTAGATGAATAACCCATCTTTGAAAAACAACACAAAATCAACCAATCAAACCAAATCAAAATTTATAAGAAGTTCTAAAACAAAATTTATAAGAAGTTCTAAAACAAATTTACCAAAAAATCGAGAAAGTAAATGAAGTGGTTTAAATTGAGCAACAATCAACGAAATAATTACGAGAATTTTTTTTTCTACTAGCAGATTAAACAAGGATTCAATCAATAACGCAAGAAAAAATAACGTAATTATTTCGAGATGAAGGAAGCTCACCCAATAAACTCTTAGAGTTACTGTTTTGGATCGAAGGCGGTTCTACCATTTACAATTGTTGTAGATATGTTCCACACTGCCCGGAACAACTCGTATAGAAACAGAGCTACGGAATTACAAACCCAATAATAATAATCCTAGTTAATACAGATTAACTAGCCCAACACACACGCACGTACAGTGGGGGGATGGTATAATAGATTATTTTACTAGGGGGTGAAATATAAATAAGGATGTAACTCCAAGGGACTAAGGTGTACTACTCCAAAACCTGCAAATAGATTGTTAATATAGTCAATTATAATAATAGGAATGAAGTCACAAAACATCATTAGCCATTTTTATAACCTGCTACACAGTTGGGTTAGACAATAATAAAGCCACGGGAAGAATCAAAAGAAAAGGAACGAAGAACTTCACAGATACGCCGTGACACAAGCACGACTCGCCTTCATCAACCACAAAGGTCTAGGCTACAAGCTCTTCGGCTTAGATTCCTTTCACCGACCATTGTCCACCAAAGAGTCCTCTATAAAACCAGTAACTGACCACCAAGGTTAGAGCCCTAATATCAAGTCCGACCAACACTCTTCGGTAACACAACGAGGGAGATAACCAGAGAACCGTGCAGCCAACAATCTCTGACGTACAGAGATACAATCGGGAAAAGAACCTTCGCTCACTCACTATATCACAGAAGGAAGGGCACGCCTCCCGTCACTAAGAAAAGATGAAGAAGAAGAAAGGAGGCTGCTGCTCGAATCTCTCTCTCACACACTGCACAAAGGGGCACCGAAGGAGGGAGTATATATAACAAGTCAACATTCAATCAATGAGAGATAGAAGGAGTACACAAGGTAAGTAGGTAACCGGTTGAGCAAGTCACCAAGGAGATGGGCCAGACCGAATTTTGGCTTTGGTGATAGAAGGCTGCTACGAATTGGGCCTCCAATTCTAACAGTACCATTGGCGTAGAGCAGTGAGCTGAGCATGGCACACATGCACAGAGGCCATGTGATTGTGTTAAAATTTACCTCGCAAGTGCACAAGTCTAGTGAAATATAGATGTGCGGTAGCAAGGGTCGAAGCATAGAGAGAATGAGTAATTAAATGAATTTAATCAAACAGAAACAAAAATAATTTATCTATAGAGGGGTTTTGATTTTTCATTAATTAAAATTAAATATTAACGAAGTAAACTAATTTAATAATTATAGCAGGAATCAAAGAATTATCGAAAATTGATATGATGGGAGAATCTAGGGATTAGGATTCACTTGTATCACCTCTTATGTTTTTTTAACTAATGTATCTATCAAATTAAGGGTTCGTTCACTAGTGTAAAGGATTGGGACTCATGGATCAAGATTTACAATCCTTAGTACCCCGTTTTAACTGTGCTTTCTTGATCCGTCCACACAGCAATTAAGGGTCAATTAAGATAAACACGGTCAATTAGATCTCATGTTCAACTAACACTTTGTTATCACATAAGTGCCCATAGTAAGCCACATAAGGGATAGAGAAGGTATTGAATCATTGTCGTTGTGTCGCTCCTGTAATCACAACCGTTAAACTGTTTCATGCTGTCAGATATATGTACGTGATTGATACATCGACATACCGAGGGATACTCAGGCCAATTTAGCATAATCCATGTGCTCTATTGGTTACGACAATGAGCTAACTTCCCCATTGTGGCCAACAGTGGAGGGTGTGTGAATTGTCTCTGGTACGGCAATACATAGCAATCACGAGTCCCATAACTCGTGAAGACGATGCATCATCCCACCATCAATACATGAAATCAAATAATGCCAGCTGGACTTACATGCAATGCACAAGTAGATGTTTACTTGCCAATACTTAAGTAGATATAATGATCTACTAAACTCATACGATTATGCACAATGTTACAATAATCACAAAACCACAAATAGGAGCTCAGTTGAGTCTCTAGATCACAAGTGTCAAGCATGCACACTTAAATCAATTAAAGCTCCAAAAGCTAGTGACTAGTCGAATGGATTATAAATGTCGTAGGATCACACCATGATCCTTGTAAGGTTCAATTGTTCATTAAGCTCGACTCCGTTGAGTCTTTACTACATTCCAACCAAATAGGGTATAAATGCTATATGCATTTCTAGCCCTTCTATGTTCTTTTTTAAGGCATAGCTAGGTTCTTGTTCCATTTAGGAACTCTAGTTCACTTATCAATAAGTCAAGTAGAAGATAGAAGCCTAAGTTGATTAATATCAAATCAAGCCCTAGTGCAATTCAAGTTCACAATCCCACCTATTAGTGGAATCCAAATCTCAATGCAAGTTAACAACCCAATAGTAGAACATGCATGAAGGCAAGAAACACTATATGCTTTATAAGCCATATTCATCAAGGATGGAGAATCAATCCTTAACAAGTATCACAATTATGTTTTCATAAGTCATAATAATATCTAATAAACATAGATGTTTATTTCTAGCATAAATCCAAGTTAAGTTCTTAACTTAACAAATACCAAATCACATATTGTCCAAGACTACTATGTTAGTCTAGGGTCATTAAATCATTTAGATTATAAATAATAAACACATCCTAGAATGATAATTCATCCGTTAGGGCTAGGGATTGAGCAAAAAGCCTTAGGTCAGTGGTGAAAAATTGATAGTAGTCCATGAATTAAACAAAACTATCCTTAACAAGTTCAAATATTACAAATCAATCTGCGCAACAATCTTGCAAATTGTATTAAAAATTACTCTCAACTCCAAATGTACTGAATCTTACTTATGCAAAAAGTAGACTCTTTAAACTATAACTTAGCCTTTTAAATCACTTCATTCGGACTTGTATTCATCAATCTATGATCATATCAAGATCAAGCTAATAATCTATTTTTCTGTTATGATTATTCTGCCCAGTCAACTTATAAATTCGACAATTAATTTCACACAATTCCAAATTCCAATAATTTCATATATTCATAAACTAGACTCTTGTAACTATAAATTAGCACTTTAAATTACTCCATTTGGACTTGTACTCTTTAAGATACAGTCACCTCAAGTCATGTTAAAAATCCGGTTCTCTGTTGTGACTCATTCTACTTAGTCAACTTGTAAATTCAACCATGAATTGCTCACAACTCCAAATGAGACGATTATTGCCTATTCTGAAACTAGACTCTTGATACTATACTTTAGACTTTTAAATTACTCCATTAGGACTTGTTTTCATCAAAATACAGCCCCTCCAAGTTCAGGTCAGAAATCTGATTTACTGTTGTGGCCTGTACTGCATGTCTATCATACAAACTTCACCAAAAATTTCTCATTGATCCAAATGATACATATCTTACGTTTCCAAAAACTAGACTCGTTGATCTAGAGTTTGCCATTTTAAAACACTCCAATTGGATAAGTATTAAATCGATTTATGATCACATTAAGATCATGTTAATAACCAGTTTCTCTTGTTCAGTCTCACTGTCGCAGCCATGGTTCGTGATTTACTAAAAATACTTCCCAATTGCAACAAGTCCATGAACATTAGTTGTTCCAAATCATGTTTAGAACACGTTTAATTCTATACACAAACCCAATCTATTATGTCTAGAGGAAAGCCCCAAAATTTCCAGAATTTAACCCTAACATGAATAATTCTTTAAAGTTAACAATTATAATGAATTCCTTCACAAGAATTACTCGTAAGCACAATTAGAACAACATTCATGCCTTACCCAAACTCAAATTTATAACTTAACAAAACAGCCCCAAAATTTCTAGAATTATAATTTGTTGAAATGAAGATTTCTACTTCACAAGAAGTCTTCCTAAGCAAGTATACATACTACAGCTATTATGAAGGGAGTATGTCATTATATAGAACATACAAATTTTCAGGGATTAGAAGCATACCTTAAGCCTAGAAAAGGCTGTGAAAAATAGGAAAACAAAGTAAGGATTAGTAGTCTCCTCGTCGATAGCAACGATTGGGTGGTCTTGAATCCAAAATCGGGTGGCCAGATCTCCAGGAAATCAAGAAATACACACTAATCTCACCTCTAATCACCCACACTCAAGCTCCACCATTGTTGAACACAAATATCTGATGTCAGGAGGTGTAATGAGTGGAGTTCTACAGCCATGGTACACTAAGAGGTGAGAGAGTGAGTGGCGTAAGTGTCAAGCTCTTTTAGGTCAATTTTTAAGTGAGATTAAGTCCCTAATTGAGGACTTAATGCTAAAATTTTCACTTAGGATTAATCCACTCTAATTAATGTCTAATTAAGGTCTCAAGTCAGGTTTAATGAAATTCATTAAGGGTCTCCAAGTAAATCCAATAAACAAGGCAAAACTCAAATTTCTGAAAATACCGAGAACAAATTATTCAGTCAACTTTAAAAATGTGCATATAATGAAATACAAGTCCAAAAATTAAGCAAGAGATATTGTTAGAAAGATCTTGAAGTCTAGTTTCTAACGCATCTAACAGATCTTAATTCCGAGTTGTCTACAGAAAAAATGGCCAAATTACTACAGGCCTATCATGGCCGAGGCGAAAACACAAGTCACACCGGAAATGAAACACGCGTGTTCAAACTTAAGCGACCAAACCAAAATAATACCAAGTTAATCCCCAAGGTCCCCCAAGTCATCCAGGGCCAAACCTAGGATCAAAATACTACTAACCGAGTAATACGGAAATAAACACAACGATACGAACTAGTACGACAACACGATAACTAAAATCGCGAATCGGGGAATCAAACTTACGACGACAACTATTATGAATGTCGTGGCCACGTGTAAACTTACAAACATGTATATTATGAAAGTAAATGCATCTGAGCAAGTACACCAAGACCTAGGATCTTTCAAAGGTTGCGAGCAAGAACGACGTACGTAAAGGTTCTACCGAGTCAAGTACTTAAGGATTCAGGGTCTCACATTTCCTTAAAAAGAATTCTCCTCGAATTCAATTTCCTTAAATCGGCGATAAGGTCGACACTCGACCTACTAACACAATCGAGGTGACATATATGGTGTGTCTCCTCTCTTGGGTGTAACTCTCAAATGTTATCTCAATCAAATATCTATGTGGTGCCATGCTTGACTCTCGACAAAATACAACTTTCAAACCAAATTTCTTCGGGCTTAATATAATACTCCAGTTATAAACGAATCTCTATAGTTCATCATATTCTCAAACATTAAACATGTACTTGATCATGTAATTAACATTCATTTCAGGACAATACTCATTTATTATTAAGAACATTTACCACGTCAAATTACTCATTCGAGAACAAGCATTGCAAATTTCAAGCTGTTACAAACTACACACATAAGGCGCTTATAGCAATACATCACATTCATAGTACAACTTTCATATACATAATGTACTTATTTGCAAATGTATAGCATTACACCATTTTCTGTTCCATTCCATTTTGGTAACGGGTTCGGCCAATTTCAAATCTAACTTATACCATTCTAGTTCTCCGATGAAGACCTCTTGATAATCAAGTCAGGGGCCCTATGAAGTGACTTCAAAAGCTTTCGTTGTATAGGATGCGGGGTGTTCGTGAATCACATAAAAGCATCCTTTATCACGGTCTCATGTACACATAATATAGTCATATATAGGCATGCCAATCAATATCATGTACATGGTATATAATCTACTATGCAAGTATACAATACTAATATTTTCATCAATGTATTAGGTTTAAATCAAAGCAAACCAACGTCTCAAAGTCACTAGGTAACACGAGCATACACGATTAGGCACTACAATAACTATATATACTTATATAGAAATCACAGAATACACTAGGTACTACGGGAGGCTTAGCCACTTTGCTCTCGAAATGTACAACAACGAACATTGGATCTAATGAACACCACGAAGATCACTCTCGGGATCGACAATTTTAACTTATCTAATCTTAATAACGAGACTAAGAAATAATGGCTCTACGGAATTGCATCACACGCTCTTGGTGTAACTGCAACTTAAAAGCGACATAGGAGGAATATAATACTCCTAGACACAAGCTTGCACTCACGGCAATATAGACCAATTGAACTTAGTACTCCAAGACCTACACTTATACAAAAGAACATGCCACCAAGGCACAATACACAACACTCAATGGTAAATATTTGATGATAACCCATACCCCAACCTAGGCCATGGAACCTATCCTGGCTTATAGCTAACATAAGCTCTGATACCAACTGTGACGACCCGACCTGGATACCAACACGAAATCCCAAGGTCATGTCGCTGAAACTAACATAAGAAGAGGACAAGCACTTGTTAAATTGTAGTGCGAGTCGAACAGTTGAACTAACAAGCTCCAAAACATGAAATAAAGTCGTACTAAAATACGGTTCGATCGAAGATGCGGTTAACCAAATGAAACCCGAGCTATGAAGCTCGAAACCAAAGACAAAGAACCCAAGAGATACATTATCTCACAAAGGGGAAAAAAACAAAACTCGTGTGCCGCAACATTACAGACGCTGAACAAACCATCGGCACTCTAGACCGGCGTTTCAACAAAGGACCAACCTGATATAACAATTACACATGGCTAAAGCATACTGGGGTTAATCAACAACTATAACAATTTAGTATAAGGAAAAGCCCCAAAGCTCTTGCTGCAGGAGACAAGTGAAATAAATACTAAAACCACGAACAATGGCACGACACAACACGTCGACCCAAGGAAGAATCAATACAAATACCCAGTACTCTACCCGGCCAGTAAAGTCTAAATAACTTTACAAAATCGATCTCACAAGAATAGCAAAGTACATAATATATGTGACGGCTAAAAAGAAATAGGACTCCACAAGCTACTACTTGGGGAAAGTGAGCTGCAACTAGAGCGAACCACACGATCAAATCTCGATCTATCGATCATTGCGCTACACTGCGATCACGATCTACTCGACCTCAGCGGTTTACCAATTTCGCAACTAGAAACCAAAGTATAGAATGAATCATAATGACCCGATGCGCTATTACAAGAGGTATGTAACATGTAATTATGTAACATAAAAAGATCATGGTGTCATTTACAAATGACGAAAAACCCGTGAAGAGCGTTGTATCGTTTAGATACTTCACATGATAACCATTTCTTCTTACTTACTAAGCAGTCCAAATGAAGCAGGGTGTAATTCCTTGTTCAAACACAAATCAAATGAATTAGATAGTAGTTGCCATAAAAACATCATAAGCAAGTATATATAATTATATATATACTAATCAAACTGTTCATAGAATCATTAAGTATAAATGTGCATATTTATATATATACACATCAAGTCTTTCATAGAATCATCAAGTAGAGTATGTATGTTTAAATATATACATATCATATCGTTCATAGAATCATAATGTACAAGTATGTATACTTACAGATATACACCTCAAGTATTTCAATAATACACAATCAAGATAAACACAGTCAATTAGATCTCATGTTCAACTAACACTTTGTTATCACATAAGTGCCCATAGTAAGCCACATAAGGGATAGAGAAGGTACCAAATCATTGTCGTTGTGTCGCTCCTGCAATCACAACCGTTAAACTGTTTTGTGTTGTCAGATGTACGTGATTGATACATCGACATACCGAGGGATACACGGGCCAATTTAGCATAATCCATGCGCTCTATTGGTTACGACAATGGGCTAACTTCCCCACTGTGGCCAATAGTGGAGGGTGTGTGAATTGTCTCAGGTACGGTAATACCTAGCAATCATGAGTCCCATAACTTGTGAAGACGATGCATCGTCCCACCATCAACACATGAAATCAAATAATGCCAACTGGACTTACATGCAATGCACAAGTATATGTTTACTTGCCAATACTTAAGCAGATATAATGATCTACTAGACTCATACGATTATGCACATTGTTACAATAATAACAAGACCACAAATAGGAGTTCAGTTGAGTCTCTAGATCACAAGTGTCAAGTATGCACACTTAAATCAATTAAAAGTCCAAAAGCTAGTGACTAGTCGAATGGATTATAAATGTCGTAGGATCACACCATGATCCTCGTAAGGTTCAATTGTTCATTAAGCTCGACTCCGTTGAGTCTTTACTACAATTCCAACCAAATAGGGTATAAATGTTATATGCATTTATAGCCCTTCTATATTCTTGTTTAAGGCATAGCTAGGTTCTCGTTCCATTTAGAAACCCTAGTTCACATATCAATAAGTCAAGTAGAAGATAGAAGCCTAAGTTGATTAATATCAAATCAAGCCCTAATATAATTCAAGTTCACAGTCCCACCTATTAGTGGACTCCAAATCTTATTGCAAGTTAACAACCCAATAGTAGAACATGCATGAAGGCAAGAAACACTATATGCTTTATAAGTCATATTCATCAAGGATGGAGAATCAATCCTTAACAAGTATCACAATTATGTTTTCATAAGTCATAATATCTAATAAACATAGATGTTTATTTCTAGAATAAATCCAAGTTAAGTTCTTAACTTAACAAATTCCAAATCACATATTGTCCAAGACTACTATGTTAGTCTAGGGTCATTAAATCATTTAGATTATAAATAATAAACACATCCTAGAATGATAATTCATCCCATTGTCCAAAATCGATAGTAGTCCATGAATTAAACAAAACTATCCTTAACAAGTTCAAATATTACAAATCAATCATGTAACAATCTTGCAAATTGCATTAAAATTAATCTCAACTCCAAATGAACTGAATCTTACTTATTCAGAAAGTAGACTCTTTAAATTATAACTTAGCCTTCTAAATCACTTCATTCGGACTTGTATTCATCAATCTACGATCATATCAAGATCAAACTAATAATCTATTTTTCTGTTATTATTATTCTGCCCAGTCGACTTATAAATTCTGACCATTAATTTTTATACATAAAAACATTATGAATTTTATGAATTCAGTAACTAGAATCTTGGAACTATAAATTAGCACTTTAAAGTACTCCATTTGGACCTGTACTCTTTAAGATACAGTCACCTCAAGTCATATTAAAATCTATTTCTGTTGTGACTCATTTTGCTTAGTAAACTTTGTAAATTCAACCATGAATTTCTCACAACTCCAAATGAGTGGATTATTTCCTAGTATGAAACTAGACTCTTGATACTATACTTTAGACTTTTAAATAAATCCATTAGGACTTGTATTCATCAAAATACAGCCCCTCCAAGTTCATGTCGAAATCTGATTTCTTGTTGTGGCCTGTCTGCATGTCTATCATACAAACTTCACCAAAAATTGCTCATTGATTCAAATGACACATATCTTACATTTCCAAAAACTAGACTCTTTGATATAGAATTTACCATTTTAAAACACTCCAATTTGATATGTATTCATCGATTTATGATCACATTAAGATCATGTTAATAACCAGTTTCTCTTGTTCGGTCTCCTTGCATCGCAGCCATGGTTAAGTGATTTAATTAAAAATACTTCCCAATTGCAACAATT
>CM028380.1:77822339-77849364 GCA_013146195.2 Codonopsis lanceolata | reverse complement strand
TGATGATGAGAAGAAGAAACAAGAAATACTTGAATTTGGCGTAAAGTAGTTACAATGTAGAGAGAGAGTATGAATAGAGAGAGAAATATTTTGTCAAAGGGTTTCAGAAGTTTGGCAAATGACGGTTCAAGGACTATTTAAAGGCGAGAAAATATCGCTTTGAAAAGCTAAACTTAAGATATTTTCTTAAGTACCAAATTTTATCCTTGACCCCCTTTATTGCTTTAGAAACCTTTATCAAAAAAAAATAGACTAAGTAAGAGTACTAACCTTTAAGTCTTCCCAGAAAGAGAAGAACTTACGCCTTCGATTAGTCTTAAAACTAGGTCTACCTAAGTATGAAAGAAACATTAACAAAATGTTGAAATTAAGCAAGAGGGATCAATCATACCAAGATTTCTCCTTAAATAAGCAAACCCGTGGCATCCAAAGGGTTTTGGAGAATGTCTCACACTGATGCTCGCTGGAACATATTCCAAACTGATGTTACCTTTTTCCACATGATCTTTGAGGAAGTGATAACGGTCATCAATGTGCTTTGTCTTGAGTGCATCATCGATTTTGGAGATCGAATAGCCGATGTGTTGTCACATGATTGCAGCTTTGCGCCTTGATGTTGTAGTCCACTATTGTTGCTTCATCCATAGAGTTGAGAGCAACAATGCCAAAGAATGTATTCTCGCTTCAGGGTTGAGTTTGCAACAGATCCTTGTTTCTTGCAAGACCATGAGACAAGTCTATTTCCAAGGAATTGACAAGTCCCACCGGTGCTTTTTCCGCCACTTTGTGTCGCATAATCTGATCCGAGTATCCAACTAGATTGAAGTTCTTGGATTTGGAATACCCGATGCCTAGATTTGTTGTTTTTGAGACATATCGGATGATACGCTTGGCAGAAGCAAATGTGGCCTTTGGATACACTTTGAAATCTAGCACTGAAACACAAGCAGCAAACATAATGTCAGTCTTACACTAGCGGTAAGGTAGAGAACCTATGATTCCTCGGTACTTGGTCATGTTCTCTTGCTTTCCCTTTTCATCTTTGTCAAGATGGCGGTCGGTAGACATTGGAGTTCGAATCCTTTGGTTGAATCAAGACCAGAACTTCTTGATTAGTTCCTTTGCATATTTGGTTTGGTGATGAAGATTCCATAAAGTCATTGTATCTGCTGATCTAGAAAATAGGTAAGTTCACCCATCATGCTCATCTCGAACTTGCTTTGCATCGACTTCTCGAATCTTTTACAGGCTTTGGTTAGTTGATCCAAGATGATATCGATCATAGATTTGTACGAGAAGAGAATGGCCTTTGTTCTTGAGGATGAATAAAGTAGTGTCTATCCTTCCTCTCACGAATCCTTGTTCTATTAAGAACTTGGATAGAGTTTCATACCAAGCTCTAGGAGCTTGCTTTGAAATGATAGAGCTTTCTTGAGTCGGTAGATGTGATCCATTTATGCAAATGATAAATCACGGAGAATTTTCACGTATCTGATTTCTTGAAGATCACCATTCGACACTCTTTACATCCATCCGATACACTTTGAAGTCCATGAGCGAGGCATAAGCTAGAAAAAGTCGATTGCTTCTAGTCAGGCAACGAGGCAAAAGTTTCATCAAAGTCAATTCCTTCTTCTACATTGGTATACTGACCCGGTCTAGCTTTGTTTACGTGACATTTCCATCTTCATCTCTTTTATTTTAGAAAACCCACTTGATCTTAGATGGAGGATGATCGGTCTTTGAACTAAGCTCCACACTTTACATCTTTCAAAGCTGGTTCAGCTCTTCTTGCTGTAAGCTTCAATCCGATGATCTTGATAGCTTCATCAATCTTCTTTGGTTCGAGGTTCGATACAAATGCATAAGCAAACATAGTTTCTTCTTGAACTTTATATCTCAATGCGAACTCCTGAGTTTAGATCACCAATGATTTGAGAAATGGGATGATCTTTTGCTGATAACGTTGGAGAAGATCCTTCTAGAGGATTCTTCCTTAAGAATTAGGAGTAGGTTGAGAGGAGATTCACCAAAATGCAGTTCGAGAAGAGATAGAATCTTCAAAGCTTTCATTTTAGTGAACAAGAAGGATGAGTGATCTATAAAGGTGCTTGGGGTGAAACGGAAGAGATGGGTTCGGTCAGCAAAGAGTTGTTATCGATCGGCAGAGTTATCGTCTGGGTGGAGGGTTAAGCGGTACTTGATGGGTGCAACGGTTGTCGTTTTCGATGAGGAGTGGAAGTAGATCTTGTATTTGTACTGTCTCATCATTATCGAGAATCATTAGCAACGTTCGGAGCTTTCTAGGCTCTAACAAGTCATATTCATCAAAGAAACATGCATAGATTCTAAAATTTTTAAATTAGATTTCTTGAAAATGCAAATGCTTTTGAATGTTTGGAATACCCGAGAAAAATTCCTTATGCGATTTTATCAAATTTTCCTCTATATTCTTTTCCATTATAAAGAATAAAACATTTACAATAGAAGATTTTAAGAAATCCTATGTTGGGGGATCTTCCTCTCCATATTTCATATGGAGTTTTATTATGAAACTTGTTTACCGGGGATCTATTTTGGGTAAAACATGCGGTGTTATTTGCCTACGCTGAAAATACTTCGGAAGTTTAGCTTCGCGAGGTATTCTTCTTTGCTTCAATCGGTGTTCATTCTTCCGTTCGGCTACACCATTTTGTTGAGGAGAATGAAGTTGTGGCGATCCCGTGGTCATCGCGATATTTTTCTCACCATTGTTCTTGAATTCGCTGACATTGTCGATCTTATGTCACAAATGTCTTCAAGCTTTTGAGTTTGAAGTCTTCGAAAAGTGCAATGACTAGATCATACGCTTTCATCTTTAGATGTCATAGTTTCAATCAAGTGAATCTAGAGTAGTCATCATCAACTACAAGTGTGTACTTGTCTCGAAATACCGGGCCTTGTTTGTTGTGATAGGTCCAAAGAGATCCATATGCGAGAAAGTGAAGAGGTCCGCTCTTTGTTGACAAAACAGACTTTCTTTTGAAGGAAGACTTGGAAATTTTTCCTAGTTGGCAAGCTTTACAACTTCTCGTCATGGTCGGCGGAACACCGTAGGTAGACCTTTGACAAGCCCATTTTTGGAGAGCTTGGAGAGGTGCTTGAAGTTGAGGTGATCGAGATGCTTGTGCCATAGCCATTATTGTCACGAACATTGTTGGCTACTAGACACTGATTTGAGAATCTCCCTAGAAGATTTAAGTCCACGACATAGACGTTTCCTTGTCTATTGCCGGTCAAGATTGTAGAGCGTGATTCACCTGCTTTTGATGAGGCACCTTGGTTGGAATTGAATTGGCATAGAAGTCCTTTGTCGCAGAGGTGGGATATGCTCGAGAAGATTGTGCTTTAAACCACTTACTAGAGAAACTTTGTTGATGGAGAGACTTCCTCTAGTAATTGAGCCATATCCAATTGTCTTTCCTCTTGCATTATCTCCGAAAATAACATGGGTCCTTTTGCTTCAACTATATACTAAGAAGAAGACTGCTCCTGTCGATCATGTGTCTTGAGCGCCCCCGCCTAGGTACCGGATGTCTTTGTTGTTCTCGATTCTATAGCCATGAAGCATTCCCTGAAAGAAATTGAGGTAAACAAGGTACCCTTTATTTTCTTTCGGGTCCTAAGGATTAGCAACCTTTGCAACCCATACTGCTTGACCTTGAGAGAACTAGGTCTCTCGGATCTTGGGTGAACCTTAGCGGGCATTCGGTGCCGATGGCCTAGGCAATTGCAAGAATGACATAAATGGAAAGTCCAAAGAGAACTGTTAGTGACTTCAACTGAAGAGTACTTATGATTATTCCTTTTCTTGACATCCATTCTTGGTTCAGCTTGTTTGTTGATGGTGGACTTAATTGGTTTCTTTCGAGTCTTTCTAGGTAGGTTACCAACAGACTTAGCTTTAGCTTTTCTGTTGATTACCTTTTCAGAAGGATTCGGTAGAATATCTTTAAGTTTACCTTCAACAGATAAAGGAGCCTTGCCTGTTTTATAGACAAACTTGATAGTTACGGTAGAGGTTCGAGGTCTACCGCCGCCAGACTTTGCCTTAGCATAGGCATTCTTGGCGGACTTCACTTTCTCTACCGCTACCTTTTAGGTTTCTCATTTGAGTCAATCATTTTGGCTTTTCCTCTTCGAACTTTGGGATAAATGTAAGGGACACTTGAATAACCAAGCCTTGTTTCCCTATATTTCCAAATGTACTTTAGAGAAGGAAATATCATTTGCGATCTCAGAGGATTCACCTTTCTCTATGGTGAAGAGGTTGTCGGAAGAGGCACATCTGAATATCCTATGCCAGTTTTATCATTACTAGATTTTTGGCTTGAAAGGATTTCTTCGAATGCATCCTTGGAGGTCATTCAGAGTCAATTGTCTTTTTGCAAGACAATTTTCTCTAGGTCAAGTCCTTTGATGTGCTCGAGATAGACAATCAATTTTGTCATAAAGAAATTTATTTTCTTCCTTCGGTTTGATACTCTCTTGTTGACACTATTGAGAGTTTGAATCTCACCGCCATCATAGATTTCTCATTGTAAGTTTCTCACGATTCTTGGCAAGTTTAACATAGGCTACTCTAAAGGAATTAAATTCTTCAAGCATATCCCGATTATCCTTGAGAAGTTCTTCCTTCTTGGTCATCATTGTTGGTTTCATTTTTGTCCAAAGGACTAGGTGAAACTTCGACTTCATTTTCAGAATCATAGGTAGGACTTGAATCATGAGCTATTAAGCATATGTTAGCTTGCTCACAATCCTCTTCCTCCTCTTCTGAATCAGTCTCAAACCATGTAGCAACATGTTTGTCTTCTATGTCTTCAGCCAACATACCCTTTTGTTTTTGAAATTTTTTAAAAGAAGGTTTTCGGTATGTTTCAAATTTTGGCTTAGGACATTTTTAGGCAAAATGACCAGGTTTCCTACAGTTATAACACACAAGCTCTTCCTTAGATGAGCTTTCACCATTTTTCCTGAAAGGTTGTTGGTGTGTGTTCTTTCTTCCATATTTTGCAAATTTTTGAAATCGTTTAACAAACATAGCAAATTGTTCGTCGGATAAAAAATCATTTTCACAGGAAGAAGTGGACGGTTTGTTTTCAACAATGATTTCTTCTTGGACCATGGCTGGCAAGGATACAGTTCTGAACTGTTTGTCTTGCTCTAGAGCTTGATTAACTTCAAGTTCGTAAACCTTTAAACTTGCGTAGAGACTACGAAGAGTCATCTCGTTTAAGTTCTTAAATTCTTTCATAGCCGTGGTCTTAACATGCCATAAGCTACCTAGAGAGCCTAGAAACCTCATGTTCATTTCCTTTTTGTCATACGTTTTACCTAGAGAAAAGCAACTATTAATTACCTCACTGAAGCGATCATATGCTTGTCTCAAGGTTTCCTTAGGATCCTTTTTGAAAGAATCAAAGCTTTGGATGTATGTATATTTTCTGTTGTCTCTTGTGTCTTGGTCTCCTTCCAAGTATTCCACAAGAGCTTCCCACATCTCTTTTGCAGTTGTACATCGAATCACTTGCTGGTATGTGCTTGTGTCTAGAGAGCTGGTGATTATGTTGATTGCTTTGTTGTCAAGTTCTACCAGCTTTCTATCATCCTCTGTCCATTCAGATTCTTCTTTAGGAACTTCTGCAGGATTCCCAGCAATGGAGGCTAGAAGATTTGCCTTCATTGGTACATGTTGACCTGCAGTAACACATTTCCATAATCTGTTGTCAATAGAGTTCATAAATCTCATTACTTTATCCTTCCATACATCAAAATGACCTTCGTCCAATATTGGGACGTGGTTAGCATTAGATGTAGGCAGCATGTAGTGTGTTTGTGCCATTATATCGTATCTCTCAAGAGTTTAATCTTGGAAAAACTTGTTTTCAAAGAGTAAGGCTCTGATACCAATTGTGGGTCCCAATGGGAACAATAATAAGCTAGAAGGGGGGGGGGGTTGAATAGCTTATTATACACTTAAAACTTTTAAGTAAATTCTTTGAAAGTTACTTGTAATTCTATCGAAAAGAATCAAGTAGCGGAAGACCTTTAAGGAAGTTGTTCCAGGTCTGCCGATAAGGACTACCGGTAGACCTTTTACAGTTTACTTAAGTTCTGCTGTAAATGGATAAATATAAACAATGAAACTAAGCAGTTCAAGTATCAGACAAACAGTAAGAAATAACACAAGTATTTTGGGATGGTTCACACTATAATGAGTGCTACGTCCACCACCAAGGCAGTCAACCTTGGATTTAAATTGTGCACTATGTTTTCCACTTAGATCAATTACAAAGAATATCCCTAATGGATCGTGTACAAAATATTGACTTGTGTTTGGGGTCTAGGGAATTAAATATTTGTAAATACATGATATTTAATTTGTGCAGAAGTATAGTTAATGGAAGTTAACAACAAGAAGATTAAAACAATAAGTGTTGATTAGCAGCTTCTTGTTGTTGACGAGAACTTCTAGATCCTGTTGAGGATCTATTGAATGCTTACCTTGGTGAAGGACTTGGAGTTATGAAGTTTCGTGAGCAATCCTTTAAGTGTTCGATTGATTTGTACAGTTCTGTTGTTCCAGTCTTCAATGGCAGCATTTATAGTAGGTGCACTTCAAAGGATCCGTTGGAGGAGACGAAGACTTCAACAGCTCTTTTCATCAATGCATTAAATGCATGGGGCTGTCAGTCAAGGATTTTCGTCTTTCACAGATATCTAGAGCAGGTAATGATTTCTGAGATCTTCAAAAAGGTGGGCTATTTAGGTGTCAGATCTGAGAGTTGTAGCGAGTAGGGGGGATACCGCTTTTCACTCGCTTTCATCGCTCGGGGACGAAAAGTCTTCTGCTCGCTGAAAGTTGCTTTCGACGGCTTGACATGTCAGGGAATGTCTAGGATTAATTCAAATAACGATGTTGGGATAAGTTTGAATTAATCCAATCAATCTTTGCTGGATAGGACACGTCGCTTAAGAGTAGGTGGACACGAGGTCTACCGATCTTAAGCTTTAAGGTCTTCCTGTGAAGAGGTCTTCCGTCGAACCCGAAAAGTCCTACAAAAACTATACAAGGCAAACTCTATACACGATTGCCATGCTAATCGATCACGCTTACCGATTAGCCACGAAATATAAAACTAATGTAATGTACTGAACAGATATAAATTTAACATAAGAATCAACAAAGATCTTGTTCTCCAGTAGAGGCTGAGTTCCTAGGAAACAATTCACTCCGCATAGCCACAAGACGAACTACGTTTAGTCTAATTCCTTGACTAAGGATACGTAGGCAGTCTATTACGGTAGACGCGACCATCACAGCACATATTTACCTTTGCCGTACTCACTTGATAAAGCTTTGCCACACTTGCTCATTTAGTATTGGCACTTGTACCACAACACTTACACGCCACATTTAGTCCCCACCGAGTGAACTACGCCTCGGTCGATTCCTTGTTTAAGGATACGTGGCGACCTATCACGGCAGAGCACGACCGTTGTGCAGTGATAGTTTAGGTTTTGGCACTTTGAACTACGTTTGGTCCGATTTCCTTTAATAGGGAATACGTGGCGACTACATTAGTAGGTCCGACCATCGAGCACATTAAATTCATATCTCGCTTAAAACTGCGATAATTTTTTATAACCGACTAAAAATGTCTAGGTTATAGAGTTTGGATAGCATGTTAACTGTGCATTGTAACTGCTACCAATTGCATTCTCCCGTTCTTAAATGAACGAAATTGGAGAGTCTCTTGTTTATCAACGATGTTCGTCTACTCAGTAAGCCTTAAGGTTACCCGTAGACTTTATCGTTGAGGGGCTCTGTAGACAACCCAATTTCGTACCCCTGGTATGCGAGTGACATAAAATATCAAGAACTGTTAAAACTTAACAAATGTCAAGTTACAGGAGTCAAAAATGCGAAAGGAAAAGCAGGATGCGTGAAACAGTGAACTGCAGGGGGGAAAGTGCAAAAATTTGAAAGATAAAAGCTTGCATGGTGCCGCACCAAGGCCCCTTGGTGCCGCACCAAGGAGTCCTTGGCCGCACCATGCCTTCCACTGTTCACCTCTCTAAGATGGAAAATGTACAAGTTCTGATGCCCATGGTACAAGCCGCTGATGCAGGGAGAACAAATCTGAAAATTCCAGCCACGTCCCTGCTTCACACTATAAATAGGAGGCCTCGGCTCCCAGTTTCATTTGCTCATTTTTTTCCGAGATCGAAGATCGCAACGAAGCTCTGCTTGTACGTTCTGCCGATACTCTTAGTACGAGAGGTGCGAGATAGGTGAGTGGAAGTCCCTAGAGTCTCCAAACCCCGTCCAAACTCTGCCAAAATCAAAACCCATAGGTTATAAGTGATCCCTAGCCTAGTTGTTAGCTATCCACCTCACTTCCCGGCCCAAAATCCCAAATAAGTCGCGTTACTCGCTCGAGTAACGAGTAAAAACACCCTAAATAAGCCGTTATTCCGCCCAACCAAAAAGGCCAAAACCACAAAAACTAAGCCGTCATTCCGCCCGGCCAAACAAGCCAAAACTACCATATATAAGCCGTCACTCTGCCCAAATCAAAACAACAACCACACAACAAACAACAAAAGACTCCCTCTCCCTGAAGGACAGAGCGAGCACACCGCCGCTCTAAAAGGTAAAACCTTTAAGGGCGCCGTTTATTTTATTTATTTACTTTTCTGTCTTTTATTTATTTTTTAAAGTTGTATTTAAAATCCGGCACAATGTAGTCTTTATAAGCCGTTGTGCTGCCCGGATTAGAATAGGAAATATTATGTAAAAGAGCCGTTATAATGGCCAAATATTCTTAAATGTGTCTGTAATTATTGGAAGGAAACGGCTGCGAGTCCGTAAATAATGTAGCCACGAATGTATTTGTTTAAATTTCCCTGTCATTTTAATACCTTATTTATTTGCGAGATAAATATGACAATAAACATACTTCAGCCAAAAACTATTTTCGAGACCGAAAGGGCGAGTTGGGTGCCTAGCACCTTCCCAACTCGTAACTTAGCCTCCGAACCCGTTTTCTTTTTCACTGTTTTATTTTTCTTTTCTTTGGTTTTGCTTTATTTGCCTTAAAATAAAGATGGCGACTCTAAAACTTTCGGATTCAGTGGGGCCTCGCAACACTCCCTCTTTGCACTTTCCCGCTCTCTCCTAAAAAAGGGAGATATGGGAATGGAGGGGTGATGCATTCCCATATCCTGGTATCCCCTAAACAAGGGATAACTTGATGCGGGAAACCCAAAGCTCCCATAGTAATCTGAATGGGCCATAAGGCTATTTTTAATAAATCCATAGTGGGGGAGTCGCAATATCATTTTTTGCACTTTTCCGTTTTCCCCTAAAAAAGGGAAAATGGGAATGAAAGGGTAATGCATTCCCATATCCTCGGTATCCCCTAAAAAGGGATAACTTGATGCGGAAACCATAAGTTCCCATATTGGATACAAAATCCACTCAAGGCAACCGAGGCACATTCAAACGTGCTAATATAGACAAAGCACTCCTCTCGCACTTTTGATTTCGTCTTCCCCTAAACAAGGGAGGGTGGAATGAGAAGCGTGGTGTCCCGCATCCGCACGCACGCCCACTCCCTATCCAGCGCGCGGGCGCGGTGGTCGCACCCCGAACCTCACAGAAAGCCTAACCCTTTCTACCGCAACAGGAAGTTCTTCAACCGATGCCTCAACCTAATCAAACAAATCCAATCCTCTTCCTATCTTCTATAATCCCAATGCCATTATGGGACAAACGTATCTCACCAAAGAAAATTATTTTAACTGGAGTGGGCTGTTTAAGACCATGCTTAGAACCCACAAACTTTTGTTTGTTATTGATCCTACACCGCCGGTAGAAATCCTACCCGATGGGAATAAAAACCCACTTCATGAATTATGGTTCTCGGCAATAGACTTGGTGTGTGGCTGGATTAAAGGCACGTGACTCGGCCAGATTACCTTATCTCAACTCTAATAACACAAAGACCAAAGGCTTGGGAAGTCCTTGCCAAGCAATTTGGTGCAACTTCGCTCTTCAAATCGAAAACTTGAAGGACAAGCTCCATGGGTTGAAGAAGGATCCTAAAACATCGTTGTTCGATTATTTGTTGAGTGCAACAAATATCGCCGGTGCCCTCACGGCCAGCCAGAGAACCCGTGGATGAAAAGGAGCTAATTCAGCGTGTTCTTGGAGGACTTGGGCAGGAGTATAAGGAATTTCTCACCTCCACGGCTACGTCAAATCTTCACCAAACTCTTATGGTTGATGATCTTACCTAGCTATTAATCAAAGAAGAGACATTATAGAATAAATTTGTGGTTCCGCAACACCAATCGATGGCCTTTGCCGCGGAAAAATCCAGCCCAACCGAATCTAGTTCTGTGGACAGTCAGGCCAATTATGCTAGAAATCGTGGTAATGGAGGTAATAATAATAGGGGTGGCGGCCGACATCGTGGGGTTGGTCGTGGCAATAATAATTATAATGGTGGTCGTGGCAACAATTGGAGAGCGAGGACGTGGACAAGGCAGGACGCGGGTCATATAATCATGGACAAGGCAGCCTGGGCGTGGCATTCTGCCTACTCCTTACAACCCCGGTTCTTTCCCAAACATGTTGCATTCAGACGTTACATGCCAACTGTGTTTCAAAAATGGGCATAGTGTTCAAACATGTAATCAACGCTTTAATGCAGCATATGTAGCAGAGACCGAGCCGTATATTCTTGATTCAGGTGCAACAAATCATATGACATCCAATCTCCATATTCAGGTAAAGATGCTGTTGTTTTTGGAAATGGGTCTAAGCTTAACATCTCGCATATTGGCTCTTCTTCTCTTCTAGCTAATAATCGATCTTTCTATCTCAATAATGTTCTGTATGTTCTTCAATTACACAAACCCTTATTATCTATCCGTCAATTTTCGAAAGATAATAATTACAATTTTGAACTTGACTTTTGTGGTTTTCGTGTTAAGGACAATCAGACACTGGAGATTCTTATTTCTGGCAGTAATTCGGGCAGATTGTAAAAGCTTTCTTTCAATTCCAATTCTCAAGAAAGTCCCATTGCTCTCATTGGTGAACGTTAGAATCAAGACATTTGGCATGCTCGTCTTGGTCACCCATCTCATAAAGTTTTACAAGTTTTGTGTCAACAGGCTAGTCTTCCTATTAGTGATCAAATAAGTGATAGTCATAAGTGTCATATTTATCCTTTGGGCGAATCTAGCAAACTTCCTTTTTATGTTCGTACATTTAATGCATTGAATCCTCTTGATATGTTACATTTAGACGTATGGGGAGCTTCCCCAGTTAAATCTATTCATGGCTATCGTTTTTATCTATCTGTTGTGGATGATTATTCTCGATTTGTATGGCTTTTTCCTTTGTTTAACAAATCTGATGTCACAAGTGTCTTTGCTAATTTCAAAACTCAAATTGAAAATCAACTATCCCGTCGTATATCTGATGTTCATACTGTGAAAGTTGTTCAAACTGATGGGGGGGTGAATTTACTGGACGTATGTTTACTTGTTTTCTTTCAAAATTTGGCATTCGCCACCAACTTACTTGTCCATATACCTCTCAACAAAATGGGGTAGTTGAACGTAAACACCGTCACATCGTTGAAACAGGTCTGTGTCTCATGTCTAAATCGAACTTCCCGTATCACTTCTGGTTAGAAGCCTTTAATACCGCTGTTTATCTTATCAATCGTCTCCCAATGGGACAACATCACTTCATATCTCCGTATCAGAAATTGCTTTTAAGAAAACCTGACTATCGGTTTCTTAAAGTTTTTGGGTGTTTATACTTTCCTCATATTCGTCATTATAACTCTCATAAGCTTATGGCTAGATCCGTACAATGCATTTTTCTTGGATATGATAATTGTTGCAGGTGCTTGGATTTGGTGAGTGGTCGTGTGTATATATCACGACATGTGGTTTTTGACGAAACTCATTTTCCTCTTCAAAAGTGTGACAATGCTACAGGGCCAGTTATGACTTCTCCACCAAATGCTACAATGCTACACTCTGTCGGAAACCCGATCATGGTCTCCACTGAACCGCCAAGTGCTCCTCCACAGGCTGAACCATCTACACCAGTGACCATTCCTATTGCTCCAATCAATTCTCGCTAGCGCTTTAGCTTCTTTGTTACTCCACAAGCTCCAACCTTGCGACCAAGTTTTCAGTCCTCCCCAGTTTCGTTGCATATTACTTCAGATGATGCGACTGTTCTTACTCATGTATTGTCGCCTATTACCAGCAACTTAACGACAACTAGTCCACCTTCATCTTCTGATCTGGCCTCCTCAGCAAGCCCGTCTCAGGTCACTCCGGACTCCTCTCCTCCCCTTCGGTATCGCAGTGTTGCTGAGCTGATGCAGAACACATCCCCGTATTCCCTTCCTCATGCCTTGGCAGCTCTCCGTAGTACTCCTCTCACTTATGAGCCGCGTACCTTCAAGCAAGCTTCTTAGATTCCTCATTGGCAACACGCCATAAAAGAAGAAATCTTGGCTCTCCATAAAAATAAAACATGGCATCTCGTTCCTTTTGATCCACGAATGAACATCATCGGGTGTCGATGGATCTACAAACTCAAGCGGAAAGTTGATGGGTCAGTTGAACGCTACAAAGCTCGGTTAGTGGCTCAAGGATTTAGCCAACAGGCTGGTGTTGATTTTGATGAGACGTTTAGTCTAGTGGTCAAGCCATCGACCATTCGCACTATTCTTGTTGTTGCTCACTCTCGCCGTTGGGACATTAAACAATTAGATGTTCGCAATGCCTTCTTAAATGGGGTCCTTCAAGAGGATGTGTACATGAAGCAGCCGCCGGGGTTTGTTCATCCCTCGGAGCCTAACCATGTGTGTAAATTGGACAAGGCATTGTATGGCTTTAAGCAATCCCCGCGTGCGTGGTATCATCGCCTTCAGACTTTTCTCATTGGTCATGGTTTCTTTAATAGTCGCTCAGATTCTTCTCTGTTCATTCGGCATACTGGCTCGTCCACCACTGTGATTCTCGTCTATATTGATGACATCATCATCACAAATTCATCATCTGCGGAAATTACAACTTTTATTGATACTATTTGTGACACATTTGATAGTCGTCAGTTAGGGGATTTGAGCTTCTTCTTAGGTCTTGATGCTACACGCAAGGGTGACACTCTTCACATCTCACAGACTCGGTATGCTATTGATTTACTTGATCGGTTTCATATGGCTGACTACAAACTTGCCTCCACGCCCATGGCACCTAATGCTTGGTTGCACTCCCTAGATGGTGATTTGGTGGCTAACCCTACACTCTATCGTAGTATGGTTGGTGGGTTGCAGTATCTCACTCTCACTCGCCCTGACCTTTCTTTCGCCGTCAATCAAGTCTGTTAGTATATGCATCAGCCTCGGACGAGTCATTTTCAGGCAGCTAAACGGATCTTACGATTTGTTAAAGGGACTCTGCACCATGACCTTACCTTCTACCGGTCTCATAGCCTCGCTATCAAGGCCTATTCTGATTCAGACTGGGCGGGTGACCCCAATGATCGACGTTTTACAACAGGTGCTTGCGGCTATGTTGGTCCTAACTTGGTCTCGTGGGCGGCAAAGAAACAACCCACAGTGTCTCGATCCAGCAGTGAGGCCGAATACCGAGCTTTGGCTACCACTGCCGCTGAACTTCGATGGTTTGCATACTTGTTTCGCGAACTCGACATCCACCTTGCTCCTCCATCTCTCTATTGTGATAACATTTATGCTCTCCATATGGCGCGCAATCCAGTGTTTCACGCTCGAACTCGTCACATAGAAATTGACTATCACTTTCTCCGGGAGTTGGTTACGTGCGGTTTCATACGACTTCATTATGTATCCTCTGATGATCAACTTGTTGATTTATTCACCAAAGGGCTTTCGAAACCTCGGTTCACCTCTTTGTCGTTCAAGCTGCAACTTCCGTTCGGACGTTTAGCTTGAGGGAGGGTATTAGCCATATGTATTTAGGGGTATATATGTATTTTCTATACTTGTAATTAGTTAGGAAAGTTCCAAACCTTGGAGGAGAGGTTAGGTTATTCTTTGTATATATTATACCCTAATGTGATGAATAAGACAAGTCGTAGCAGCTCTTCAGCCGCACAGTTCTATTCTTACTGCCGCACTCTTTCTCTCTTTCTCACTTCATGTTTCTCTCTCTTATAATCCTAACACATGGTAATAGACTTTTTAATTTGCGTAATGTTTTATGTGTTCCTCAAATGCATATAAATCTCTTATCTATTCGCAAATTTTCGTTGGACAATAACTGCTTCTTTAAACTTGACGGTTTTGATTTTCGTGTGAAGGATAACCAAACGAGGCAAATAGTGTTTTCTGACAATAGCTCCGACGGTCTTTATCATCTGTCGTTGACTCCTACACCTAAAATCAATCCCTTGACACTCATTGGCAAACGTGCCACCTCTTCTATTTGGCATACTCGGATAGGTCACCCTTCATCTCAAGTCTTTAATCACTTAGTTCACCAGTCTCAGATACCAATTAGCGGCTCAAAAATAAACAGTGGTTTGTGCCATTTTTGTCCAATGGGAAGTCATGTAATTTACCTTTTTCTACTCGATATTTCAATTCAATGCACCCATTGGATTTAAAGACAAAGAGAATGAATGAGGAAAAGTGATTCTTCTATTGATATTGAATTAGTATATATACAAGTCTAACAACTCTATATTAGGTACAGATTAAAGATTGACAATTACATACTAAAATTACGGGAGGAATTGATATTTACATACTAGGATTAAGGGGAGAATATACATCAGTAATATTAGTAAAATCAGGAAGATATTGGTGTATCTCCATCACGCCCCCGCAAGATGGACGATCTTGAGAGACCAATCTTGGAAAGCAAATCATGAAACCTGGTGCGAGGGAGAGGTTTTGTCAGAATGTCTGCTAATTGATCATTGCCAGAAATGTGTGTGATTCGAAGATTTTGACCTTGTACATTTTCTCGAACGAAGTGGTAGTCCAAACCAAGATGTTTCATTTTGGAATGAAATCTTGGATTGGCAGCTACACATGTGGCGCCCATGTTATCACAATATATGATCGGAGTGTGGGAGAGATGAACTATGATTTCTTTGAGTAAATTCTGAAGCCAAAGAATCTCGGCAGTGGTTGCGGGCATGACATCGATATTCAGCCTCGGTGGAAGACCTTGCAAGTGTGCGTTGCTTACGTGAGCTCCAGGAGATCGGGTTTTTACCCAAGTAAATAACATAACCAGTGGTAGATGTGTAAGTGTCCTTATCCCCTGCCCAATCCGCATCCGTAAAAGCATGGAGATTGGGGGAGAATTTTTGTGAAGAAGGAGGCCATAAGAAGAGGAGCCAGCAAGGTACCTTAGAACACGTTTCAAGGCTGCCCAATGAAGATCTGTTGGGCAGTGCATATATTGGGAGAGCTTGTTCACATCAAAGGAAATGTCAAGTCTTGTGAGGGAAAGATATTGAAGGCCTTCGACGAGGGCCCGATATTCTGTAGGGTTCGGAAGAGGAGAGTTGGCATGAAGAGAGAGAGGTGGATTGGTGGCCATAGGAGTAGGAACCGGTTTTGCCTCTGACATGTGAGCACGAGAAAGAAGGTCTTGGATGTATTTATGTTGAGATAAAAGGATACCATTGGGATGAGGAAGAACTTCTACCCCAAGAAAATAGGAGAGAGATCCTAGATCCTTGAGAGAGAATCTTGAGGCAAAGGCGAAAATAAAGGATTGGAGGAGGGTAGAGTTGGAGCCGGTAACTATAATATCGTCTACGTAGACAAGGAGGGATATTGAGCCAAGAGCTAGAGTGATTGAGTAGAAAGAGAGAGGAGTCAGATATGCAGTTGAAGAAGCTAATGGACAGAAGGTAGGATTTGAGCTCGTTGTACCAAGCACGTGGTGCTTGTTTGAGCCCATACAAGGCTTGACGAAGTTTACAAACATGAGAAGGATGAGTGGAACTAACAAAGCCTGGGGGTTGGATCATATAAACATCTTCCATGAGAGTGCCTTGGAGAAAGGCATTATTTATGTCAATTTGGCGTAAGGGCCAATCATTTGTAAGAGCAAGAGAGAGAATTGTGCGGATAGTGGCGGGTTTAACAACTGGACTGAAAGTTTCAGAGTAGTCCAAGCCAGGCCGTTGGTGAAACCCTTTAGCAACTAGTCTAGCTTTGTGGCGATCAACAGAACCATCTGGATTAAATTTTGTACGAAAAACCCATTTACATCCGACAATGTTTTGAGAGGGGGAAGGAGGAACAAGATCCCAAGTGTGGTTTTTAGGAGGGCGTCGTATTCGAGATTGCATGGCATCCTCCGTTTTACTTTTGAGAGCCTGAGTAATGGTTGTGGGTTCGGTTGTATGAGAGTCAGGGAGTTGGATGTGGAGATTCATTTTTGTAAGAGGTTTCCTGATATTATTTTGAAGGCGTGTAACTGGGCCGGATGGAGGAGGTGGTGGAGGTGGTGTTGGAGTTGGGTGGCAGGGGAGGAGTGGTGGAGGAGTGCCGAGGGAGGAGAATTTTGTTGGGGGTAGGTTCGTTTTGGACAAGAGTGGAGTTGGGTTTAGTGTAGGTTCGAGGCGGTAGAGAGAGGGGAGTGTGGAGTAGGGTTTATGGGTAGAGAAGCAGGAAGTATGGGAAGAGAAGAATTACACCAAGCATCAATGCTTTCAGAGTTGATAGGGGCAGCAGGATGTGTTTGTGAAGCGAATGGAAATTTATCTTCAATAAATTTAACATGACGGGATGTAAATATTTTAAATGAGGAGGGTTCAAGACAATAATAAGCACTTTGAGATGGGGAATATCCGACAAAAACACAAGGAGCGGAGCGGGGCTCAAGTTTATTTAATTTGTAGGTCGAAGCCAAGGATAGCAAATTAAGGCATCCAAAGCTTCGTAATTTGAGGTAATTAGGCGTTGGTAGGGTAAGGGGAGGTGAAGGGTAGGAGTAGGCATGCGATTTATTAAGTAGCATACGGTGGCAAATGCTAGAGGCCGAATTTTTTTGGGCGTAGAGAAATGAGTGAGAAGAGAGAATCCAGTCTCAACAATATGTCGATGACGTCTCTCTGAATACCCATTATGTTCAGGTGTATGGGGAGGGGAGGTGAGATGATTAATGCCATGAGATGCAAGAAGTGGACGTAACCCAATATACTCACCCCTGTTATCGCTGAAAATGGTAAGAATTGAGCGGTTGAAATATTTTTCAACTAAGAGTTTAAAGCGAAAGAAAACAGTAGTGGCGTCATTTTTATGTTTCAAAGGATAGAACCAAATATATTTTGAAAAATGATATAATATATGAACCCATCATAAGAGGGAATAGGGGAAGTCCAGACATCACTGTAAAGAATGTCAAGTGGACCAAAAAATTGAATGGAATTTTCATAGAATGGCAGTTTGTGACTCTTAATGCAGCCACATGAATTACATTGAAAAGAATTGGAACAAGGAATATTTAAATTGAAACTATTGCTAATGTGCCATAAAATAGGGTATGATGGGTGGCCGAGACAGTGATGCCAATTTGTAGTAGATGATAGATAAGCGGAATTTGTGGAAGGTGGAGGAGGGTGCCATTCGTAAACTCCGGAATTAGGTTTGCCTTGAAAAAGAATTGCCCTGTGGAGAGATCCTTCACAAAATATGAATTAGGTAAGAATGTGATAGACGAGTTATTATCGAGACAAAATTTGGAAATAGATATGATATTACGAGATATAGATGGAACATGTAGAATATTTTTAAGATGAAGAGTAGTAGTAGGAGTAAGGAAGGAAGCGGAACCAGTATGTGAAATATGGAGACCTGAACCATCAGCGATAAGAAGCTCTTCGGTGCCATCATATGGGGAGTGGAGTGCTAGGTTCTCAAGATCATTGGTGGTGTGGTGTGTAGCGCCGCTATCAAGGAGCCAGCCTGGGGGAGAGGGATTGGTTGCAGTAGCGATATGGGCACTCGGGTTTGTGGAATGATTCTGTTTAGGAGGCTGCCGAGAGAGGCCGGAATTAGTGGGGTTAGTGTTAGGGATCACAGCTCGTGGGTATTGAGAATGGAAGAAGGGGCATTGGGATAGGTAGTGACCTGGAGTGCGGCACCATTGACATTTGCCTTTGAAGACAGGTTGTGGCCGAGTGGAAGGAGTAGAAAAGTTGGGATTAAGGTTGATATTTGGTGTGGGAAGGAGACCGGCAGAAGGAGACCGACAGAAGGAGAGTAGTTTTTGTTAAAGTTTCGAGGAAGGTTTTTGGTAAGGTAGTGCGTGGTGGGAATGGAGAAAGCAGTTTGGATTGGTGTTGAAGAGAGAGTTCCTTGTTGATCAGCTTCTCATGAAGTTCATCAAAAGATATTGGAGTGTCTCGGCTTTGAACAGTAGTAATAACACTTTCATAGGCAGGGTCATTTAATTGATCAAGAATACGATCAATAATGTCATCATCGTCAAGGGGTCGACCAAGAGAGGCAAGATGATCAGTGCAAGACTTTATGTCTTGCATGTATTGATGAGGGTGTAGAGCCTTTGGTTATCAGGCGGTCTTTTAACTATTTGAGGTGTCCCTTCGAGGGGTTAGCAAAAGTTTTGGCTAGGGTTGTCCAGGCGGCTAGGGTTGTTTTGCATTGGGAGATAAAAGGAACGAGGGAGGGTGAAAGTGTCCAAACAAGTGCTCCAAGGATGAGTTTGTCTTGCCTGAACCATGTTGAAAAGGCCGGATTGGGAATTGATGTATTGGTTGCAGCGGTGGGAGTGGTAGGAGTAGTGTTGTGAGTAGATGGGTTGGCAGAAGTATTGGTGTTGGTGGTGGTGGTGGTTGAGGCGCTAGTGGCTGGTGTTAGGTATTGAGGAGGGGCTAGATGGGAGCCATCTATAAACTTATAAAGATCATGAAAGTAGAGATCTGGGTCTTCCATGATATGTAGTTTGTGGAGGTGAGTTTGAGAATGTGTGAGAGAGACACGACAATAAGAGGAATAGAGGGCTCAGCCGAGTTGGGTAGAAAGCATGATCGGAGGAAGCCATGGAAGACTGCTAGAGTTTGATGGAGGGAGAGTAGAGAGGAAGGAATTAGGGTTTAGTTGCAAAGAAAAAAAATTCGTTGGATCTTGTTTTGTTTTGTTTTCTTTTTCTTCTTGGCTCTGATACCATAAAGACAAAGAGAATGAATAAGGAAAAGTAATTCTTCTATTGATATTGAATTAGTATATATACAAGTCTAAGAACTCTATATTAGGTACAGATTAAAAATTGACAATTACATACTAGAATTACGGGAGGAATTGATATTTACATACTAGGATTAAGGGGAGAATATACATCAGTAATATTAGTAAAATCAGGAAGATATTGGTGTATCTCCATCAAATACCACCCTCCCTATTGATATTAATAATGAGGAGATAATGACTTCATCTGGGTAACTCGTGCTAGCTATTAGTTCAAACCACCTATTGCGTACCAAGCATCATACAACTTGACTTATTAATCATATCTGATCGTAATCCTGACTACCAAATGGCACCAAAGGGTAAAATTCAAAAATTGTTTCTTAAAAAGAAAAATTAATTTATGAATGATACTGTTTTAAGTAAGAAGTGTAAGGGAATTAATAGGATTAAAGGGTATTATAAATACCAAAAAAAAATTTGTTGGGAGCAGTTGGTGTCAACATATAAACCCCCTAACGTGTAGCATATAGTGATATTGATAGAAGGTTTTGAATTAATATTTTAATTGATGGAGGTTTTATCTGTCAAAAAAAAAAAGATCGTTTGATTTGAGATTTGTAAGTACTAAATTTTCTTTATATTTTTATTATTTACTCCATTTTTATTTTATGTTTTAGGCAATTCTCTCACGACTTAATTTATTTACGCAATAAGTAAAAACCTTCTCTTTTGTAAAGAATAAAATATTACTGTACCAACATTTTTCTTAGCGGTTTTAAAAAAATATTTCTTCTTTTTCGGGTAAAGAGTCTGCTATTATATTTTTAAATTTTTTCACTTAAAAAGACAATTTAAAAAATTAATAAAGAAAAGTGTAATTCTATAACAAATGAACTACTAAAAGTGTTATTTCTTAAAAAGTTTGACTTTCAAACGAAGACTCTTTCCCGGAGGAAGTATTTAATAAAAATCAACATGCACATAAATATCGCACCAACTTTAACTGTAAAAATTGAATATATTCATATAAAAAATATTCTACTCCATCCGTTCTGAAATAAATAACGTTTTAAAGAATTTTTTTTAAAAATAAATGACCTTATAGAGTTGCAAGTAACAATGGTTCACATTTTGTCAAAATTGCCTTGATGATTACTTTTTAATTGAATTATGTATTGAGTGGAAAGAGAAACTTAACAATGCAACTTGTCGACAATAATTGCACTTAAATAAGGTTAGATTAGTCTCTTTATAAGTTGTTGAATCTTGAAATTAAAAAATATTTGCTTAAAAACATTCCACTTGATTGTCAGCCAGGAAAAATAGACTATATGTGGTCAACTGAATATCATTTTGTCAGCCACTTATCCCAGCTGATCTATACGTACTTAAAGTATGAGTTTATCTTTCCTTATTTGTTTAATCATACACTTGTACTAACTCTTTCCCACTTTGTGTTTTTGGTAGATGTCCTGCCATATAATATCTCACAAGATTCTTTTATATCTTGTCTATGCCATAACACATTTTCAAATTCAAATGTGTTCCTAACGGGTTGCTTGCGAAGACTATCTATAAATACCCATTGGAAGCATTTGTGAAGACAATAATCTTAACAATTTTTTTAAGTCAAGAAACCTTCTACTCACAATCTCTCAGACTTTGTCTTCACGAAAACTTTAGCTAGATACTTCTCATTGAAAATTCCTCTCTAGTTATTGTTTAGGCAAAACACTGAGTATTTCATTTCAAATTATTTAGAACTCAGTCTGTTTGTCTCACGAGTTTCATTGTTCCTCAATCATTCTCCCCAAACACTGGTCTTTTGTTGTACACTGATTCATTAGAGATCAAATAGATTTTTAATTAAATTAGTGCACTTCAAAAATCCAAGTCTGACCAACTTGGTAGTGAACGTAGCAGTTTATCTGTGAACCACTTCAATTGCTTTGTCAGCTATCTCTTATATTCTTGCAAACTGACTCAACACTTAAGAAGTTATTCAACTGATTAAGTGTCAGCCAGTTAACAACAATTGTTTGCTTATTTGTTCAGTTAACTTGTATCTCAGTTTTCCTCTCTATATTCAATTGATCAAACATTAAAAGCATTTCTTTTGAAAAGTTGTGTCGACCAGTGACCAACTTTCTTCACTTAACGAATTTCAAAGTGTCGACCAACCAATGACCAATTCTTGATTGATCGACAAGATCAAGTTTTCACTCGCCAATCTTTTAAGCTTTACAAAGTCAACCCCCAAAGTTTTTAAAGGCTATTCACCCCCTCTAGCCTTAATCGTTGCCATCCGACTTACAATTGGTATCGAGGCATAACTTTTTTGAAAAATTACCAAGCTAACTTGGCTCGATCATGGCAACTCTAAAAGCTTTTCAATCAAACAATGTCACTCAAGTTCCCATTTTTGATGAATATCACTTTGATATACGGAAGGAAAAAATTACGAGATATATGAACAATATAGATAAGCGATTGATGGAATGTGTAGAGGTGGTCCTATGCAACCTATGAAAATAAATACTAAAGTTGGTAAATCTTCTACTACATGATGATCTTTAAAAACCCTCTTGCCCAGTAGAAGAAGAATATGTTCTTAAACCTCAAACATAATGGGTGAGAAGACAAGATAAGCGATTATTTGGATGCGGAGGCGTACATATCTGTCGATCTTTATTTTGAAAACTACAAGCGGATATAGTATAAAGGAAATTTGGGATGCTCTTGTAGAATATGTAGAAGGAGATCGAGGAATACCAGGACAACAAGCGTATGATTGCATCAAGAATTTGATGCATTCAAGAAGGACCCAAAGAATCTTTAAAAAATGCCACGACAGATTTCTCGAGGTAAGTAATAGATGTTCCTCTCTTTGGTAAAGTTTATAGTATGAAAGATTTGAATATGCGTTTTCTTAGTAGTTTGGGAAGTAAATGGCATGTAAAAGTCATATACGTAGTCTTGTTGCAAGTCTAAAATTTATGAAAAGAAGTTCTCAAAACTCAAGAAATTGAGAAAAGTTTTAAAGGTATATCCTTCAAGTGAAGAAAGAAAATTCAAAAACTTCTCAGCTCACGGATGATGACTTTGATGAGGATGATTCTTTGCTTTGCTAGACGATTCGAAAGTTTAAATCTTTTAAAGGAATTTTCAAAAACGAAACAAACTTTCAAAAGTCATCATCAAATCCTCAAAAACCTTCTTCAAGCTTCCAAAACCTTCAACTTCAAACTTTCAAAAGCCTTACTTCAAAACAAATGAAGGCAAGGTTGAAAAGATAAATTGTTATTAACTTTAAGCGTAGAAGGCACGGTCACTTTGCTTCAAATTGTCCTTTTACGAAAAATGAGTACTATAAAGAGTTCCCGAGAAATTTTGAAAAACAAAAAGGGTTTGGTTGCGAGAAGATCAAAATCTTGCAACTTGGATTGAAGCAGATTATGAAAATGAATCTTTGTTCGAGCAAGAAGCAAATATGTGTCTTGTTGCGAGAATCGGCAATATATGATTCGAAAATGAGTTTCCAAGTCCAAAATATTAAAGATGCGAAAATGATGTCAAGCTCACCTATTAGCTCAAGCCGCAAAGGTCATCAAACTTGATCGGTTATGGTTAGAAAATAGGAAATGGATTTTATGGACAAGGAATCATAAGTCGGCCGAGAAAAGAAAGTCAAATCGGCTTCTCAGACTACTAAAATAATTCATGATTCAAAAGGCGAGGAGGAGAAGATTGCGGCTCAAGTGTTGATGATTTGTCTGGAACAAATGCAAGAAATGTATTCAAATTTTGAAACAACTTTAAAGAATCCATGTTTCTTTATCTAGTGATTTTGAAAGAATTTACGAAGCTGTGAGCTTAAAAAGATCAATGAGCTTTGAAGTTCGGCAAAAGAGTTCTTCCGGCCGAAAAGTCTCAATGAAAATATGAGATTCAGCAAAAATCTCGGATGCCCAGGTGACTTTGTGAAAGAAATCTTCGACCGACCAATGTTTGTTGACAACTTACTCGAAGTCAAAAGTTCTTTGTAGAAACTATCATCGAACAACGAAAGATCATGAAGACCAACATGGTCTTGGATACTCAAAAGATGATGAAGGATGTGAGACCCATACTCAAAAGGTGAACCTAAGATTACGAAAAGGACAAGGATTAGTCTATAATGTTGTACCATTCACTTATCCAGAAATAAGAGTCAACACAAGAGGGTACATCAACAAAAGGATAGAGTGAACAATGAAAGTTGTCGGTCTTACGGTCACAAACCTCAAAATCGGTCGGCTAACTCAACAAGCGACAAATGTCAATCAAGCCGACAAATGTCGACTAGGCAAAAGAGGAGGATTCGGAAGAAAGACAAGCCGACAAGTTAATAATAAATTTTGTTCTTCTTCAAGACCTAAGCGAATCAAAAAGAATCAAAGAATTCACCTCAAATGATGATAAACTGGTTATCACAAGTTGTAATATTTGTTCTACTTTGGTCATCGTAATACGAATGCTTATATAGATTTAAACCTATTGACAAAATCAAAAGTCTAATTTCCTCAGCAAGTTCGATAACGAAGAAAACTAACCCTCGACCCAAAAAGTATAAAAGTGGTAACATGATTTAAATATTCATATTTCTCAGTATGCTTAACGGTCGATGATCATTCAACCGACATATGGATATTAGATAAAGGATGCTCCACACAGATCGATCACCGAACTCCTTACTAACATTATGCAAAGAAAAAGGACCTTTCCGTAATCTTTGGGGACAATTCAAAAGGAAAAACTATTCCGCTATGGATCCATTATCGCAGATCTATAATAATTGAAAATGTCTCTTTGGTACAAGGTCTCAAACACAATTCTAAGTATCCTCAATTTCGTGATAAAGGTATGAGTCAGCCATTCTCCTCCACATTGTTTCATCAAAAATAGTCTCACCAATGAAATTTTGCTTATCGGGTACTAGAAAAAGAAATGTTTTTTTGCTATAGATTTACTTTCCCTTAAATAGCAAGATCAAATTTGTCCGTAGCAAATAATATTTCCAAAAATTCATGGCTTTGGCACAAAAGACTTTCACATTTAAACTTTAGGCTTAAATCGCAATTTGGTCACCCTACTTTCCCACTTTTTGCAATATGGTGACTCTACAATTTTTTTTTTCAATTTAATCATCAGATTTTGGCAAAAAATATAGCACGTTCATCACTCCATCCAATTTTTTGATGGAAAACTTAAAACAATTGTAGAAACCCCGAAAATACCCTTAGCTTAAATCACAATTTGGTCACCCTACTTTCCTACTTTTGCAATAAGGTGACTCTAATCGAAAATTACATATCATCTTTATTTGGGTCAACAATGTTGGATTATTATCTAGTAACGAACCGAAGATGAGTGTGTGTTTGAGGAGAACGAACCGCAAGAAATGCCCCAGAAGAACATGCCCTGAAAAAGATCCCATCTTGCTACACTAAATTCAGACAAACCCTTTTCTAATAACTAATTTCTCCTATACCCTCTAAGAATCCAATGAAAAATGAACAAAATCGAGATGGGTTGTCTCCGAATGATGAAGTTCTTGCAATCCCGATTGAAAAACCGGCAAATCAACACACTCTTTCTCTGCTCAAGCTATCAAATTGATAACTTTGATTGCCAAGCATCTCAATCCATTCCCTCGTACTAAGAAAGGAGTTCTTTTGTCAATTTACGTAAGAAAAGAACATTTTCTCCAATGTATGGGCTATGGCGTAGACTTGACCAAATTAAAAAGAACCTTCTTGCAAATTAGAAAAAGTCAAACATTCCAACCCAAGAAAAAAAAAGTCAACAATGGAAGCTTTGAAAAGATGAACCCTTCAAGAATAACATGCAAGTAAATTACAAACAAACCCATAAAAACACGGATCTTGGCTCACGAAGAACATGAAATCAATTCAAGAAAAACCATAAGCGAAAAGGAAATCACACTGTCACACTCCTCAAATGCACACACACACACTGTACATGTAGATGTGAAAAATACCAAGAAAAGTGGCATACATTACATGTGATTGATGAGGAATTTGACTTGAGGAGAACGAAACGGCTGTGACTTCATCTCCCGCCAATCGATTTACGCGTACGATTCGTTGATCCTCATCTTCGTTACGCAATCGACGTACACTCATCTTCGATTCGTTTTTCCAACTGTCGACGTACATTTATTCCCTCATCTTCCGCTTTGTTTCAGTTCTTTTAGATCCGGTGAAGGCGTCATGTTCCCAAGCTTCTTCGTCTACGCCAATCGGCGGCCTTCATTTTCGTTCTTGGCCCAACAACTTGACCACAGTCCTCTCTCTTTGCCATGGCTTGACCCTCGTTTCCAAGCGGTGTCGGTCCCAATATTAATGGTAGTGTTGGTGTGTTCGGCAGGAGAAAGCCCAATTTTGGGGCGACTGGTAGAGAGTAGACTAAGAGTGCATTGAGACTTTTTGATATTTTCCTTTTTTTTTTTGTAGAAAGTTACCTTATTGCAAAAGTGTGAAAGTAGGGTGACCAAATTGCGATTAAGCCAAAGCAGTTTGATTTTTGTTCGAGAGGGTATTTTAGTCTTTTAAACATTTCCATCCAACATAACGGACGGAAATGGATTGAGTAACCTATTGAATGTCCAAACCAAGTAGAATGACTAAATTGAAAAAAAATTGTAGAGTCACCATATTGCAAAAAGTGGAAAATGGGTGACAGAATTGCGATTTAAGCCTAAACTTTAAGTATCTTTCAAAACTTTCAAAAGGAGATTTGGTAAAGGTTTGCCTCCATAAATTGTCAAGGACGAGCAAAAATGTGATGCATATTTTGGGAAAAATAACAAAAACCTCTTTTAAACCAAAACTATGTCTTTCTACCAAAAGAACTCTTGAGCTCATACACATGGATTTATTTGGCCTGTAACTCCGAGGGAGGAACAGGTATACATTAGTTGTTGTGGATTACTACTCGAGATATACTTGGGTTGAAATGATGCAATCCAAAGATGAAACTTACATTCTCAGCTTCACTGAGGAAGATTCTTGAGCTCAAAGGAATGTGAGATTATAAGTGTTAGATCGACAATGGTACAAGATTCAAAAATCTTGGGATGGACACATCTTGTGATGATCATGGAATTGATCATAACTTTTCAATGATTAGAACACCACGACAAAATGGTATAGTGAAAGGAAACATGACGATTCGGGCAATTAAAACAATGATAAATTTGAAACAAATTTGCCAAAATACTTTTTGGGCATCAACATAGCATGTTTACTCGAATAGATCTCTCATAAACAAGTTTCATGGTAAGACTCCTTATGAAATATGGAGAGGTAGAACACTAACATTGCTTTCTTTAAGATCTTCGGATGGAAATGCTTCATTCATTACAATGGTGGAATTCAGAGTAGAATTTGATGAAAAAATGATGAAGGTATTTTTTGTTGGTTATGCCAAGCATAGTAAAGCTTATAGAGTTTATAATAGAAAAACTCAAGTAATTGTTGAATCTATGCATGTTAATTTGGATGAGTCAAGTTTAATTGAGTCTTGTAAGACTCGATGTTACTAACCATTTTGAAATATTTGAGGCAGGGGAAAGCGATCTCAATTCAAAATAATCCTCCATCTTCAACTCCTACTACGTAAACTCTAAACCTTCCGGGATAAACCTAAACGATGACACC
>CM028380.1:77780049-77822239 GCA_013146195.2 Codonopsis lanceolata | reverse complement strand
TTCGCCTGCGTCCCTCTCAAAAAGTGGTCCTCAGGTTCGCCTCCGGCTTAGTTTACTTTCCTTTGGTTCACCAGCCCTTGACCAGCGGCCTTGGCCCGGTGGTGAGTTATAAACTTGCGCCGTGTTCTTTCGGGCGACGGTTCTGTTTTCGGGTTTTTCGTACTCGCCGCCGTGAGAGTTTCTCGCCTTCCCGGGTCTGTTGAAGGTATTCTTCTTCTTTTCGGTTTGCCTTCAATACTTAGGTTTTGTCAAGCTTTTTATGAGTTCGGGTTCGAGTCCTCGCGCCATACCACGATCGTTCCTCCTACAATAAAGCATATAAAACACGTTCCTCGTCTTCTTCGTCTTTCCCAAGGATCCCTCTCCCTCGGCCCTTTCTTCAGCTATGCGAACTAAAGAGCTAATCCGGGGTGATTTATGCTCGGTCCCCTACCACTCGGGTGTATAAGCAGATTGATGGGAATTGGGAAGGCTGTCCTTCCCGAGTGAGGCGAAGAGATTGTTATTGGCGTGGCTATAAGTTAGATGGGCTTCGTGTACACGAGGATGAGTCTTGGAAAATTGAGGACCGACCTCTCGGGACTCGGATGCATCTTTGTGAGTCGAGGGAGCGGCATATTTTGACCTCTATCAACTCTTTTCTGAGCTCGGCGCGCGTATAATGGAGCGAGCGTAGAGTTGGCGAGGAGAAAAAGGAAGAAAGGTCTTTGTTGGCTCTTCGTCGGCACGAGGCGGATGATCGGGTGAGCAAAGCGAGCAAGAAAGCAGGGGTGGAAGAACCGAGTAGCGAGGATCTTGCCGAAGAAGGTGGTAGGGCCGAGGCGGGTGGTTCTGGGGATGGTGTAACCATATTGAACTGAGGGCGTAGAGGCTTGGAATAATCGGTTCAATCACGGTCCCAGAGATTTGCAGGGGTGCGCTCGATATCGCTTGTCATTGCACGAGGCGAGGCTTCTTGAAGTGGTGTTGGGTTCTACGCCGTTTTTTGAGGCGGGGCCGATGCCCTTAGACCCCCGTATGCGAGCTATTAGGCGGCCAGGGGCTCATCCTTTGGATCTATCCCTCAATCGGTGAGGTACCTAATTAGTTTTATTGCTTGCTGCGAGTGCTCGGGTTCGAGCCTACCCTTCCTCTCTTGAATTACTTTGCGGTGACTATGTCCACTGGGTGGCCTTGATGCAAACACCATAACAATGGGGTCAACTTATTTGTTAGATCCTCTAAGAAAGCAGGGGCCTTTGGGGTGATAAGGTCGTGGTTGTAGAGAGTCGACGAGGGGTGGAATTTCCCACTCCTCGCGATCTTGTGGGTGAAGTCATTGTCTTGTTTCCTCATTGGCCAGAGTATGAGGAGGGGGGGAGGCATTAGAGGGTTTCTGGGTGCGGCGAGAACCGCTCGTGTTCAAGTGGAGCTCGATTTGTGTCAATGAAGAATTGCTTAGTCTAGTTGGGATATCCGGTAAGGCCATGAAAGACCTGCGACCCGATGTGCCATGCACATGTCGATGCTTACAGTGCGTAAGGACTGGTCTTCAAAAAGATTGCCTTTCTGTCGAACTTGAAGGCGAAACGACCTTGCCGATCACAGTGAATACCTTCTTCTTAATTATTTCCTTGCTTATTTTTCTTTTCTTTTGCTGTTCTTGACTTTAAACTTTAAACTTTTGTTTTTCGGCGATGAGGAGTCTTGATGCCGAATGGATTCGGCAGTCATGAGGATCTGGTATTGATCGTCGTCTTGTATTGGAGGCTAGCCTCGACATGCGGACCGGTATGTTTTGGCCAGAGTCCTTAGCAGGGGTGGCTGCTCTATTCCCCAAATAGCGAGGCGTTCTGCTTCATCTCGAGGAGGCGAGGGTCGAAGAGGCTGCTCCATCAGTATCTCCATCCCCTCCTCGTGGCGGCTTCCAAGTCCCAGATCGTCGTTCTTGACTCGGTAGATCCTTCCCTCCCAGATCCAAGTCACTTGCTAGGAAGAGGAAGGCCATGGTCTTGGTTGACGAGAGGATGAAGAGAATGAAGAGGCGGGGCCTCTTGGTCGGCTATCTCACCGGTAAAGGGAAATCAGTGGTCGGGGAGGGGGCTCTCCGGTTTGTGAAGAAGTCGGGATTCCACTGGTGGCCAGATGACTTTGGTGCCGCCAGAGGTGGCCAAGGAATGGGCCGGGATTATTGCGATGTTCCTCCTCAGGAAACCTTGATTTTACTGCTTGTGATGACATTACCACTACCCTCGGCCGGGCGTGGTATCTCGTGCGGCGCTTGAGGATTTGGTTGGCATAATGAACTCAGCTGAGCTCGGCTCGAATACTTGGTCGTTTTGGTGCAGTGGCGGCGAGGTGAGCCTTTTTCCTCCCTTTCGCTTTAAGTTTATTTCATTCTTGTTTTTGTTTGGTACTTATTTGATTCTCGTATTTGCGAGGCTTGTGCCATGATGAAGTCGTTGTCGACCCGTCTTGCTCGTCGGTGAATGGTGAGAAGAAGCTGGCAGAGGCCGTCGCATGAGGGCGATGTGAGCGTTTTGAAGGCAAAGGTCGCGTCCTTGGAAGCGACAACATTGAAAACGGCGAAGTTGAATGAAGCGATGAAACTTGTGGGCGAAGTGAAGGGCAGCGGAACAAGTTGTCGGCCAGGCGGCAATTTGTTGAAGGAAGGCGAGGGACTAGCCGAGACTTTCCTCGGCTATTGGAGAGAGAGGCTGCGATGAAGGAGAAGGATCTTTGCTTTAGCACGAGTAGTGGGGTTCGGCGCCCAGGCGGCTTCGGGTGGGCTGGCATGCAGATTATAAGGATGGCGAGGATTTTACGGATGACTTGGTGCCATACTATACTAAGGGTTCTCGCCACATTCTCCGATGTGCGGCGGCTTCGGTGTCTTAGATGGGGAGCTAGTCGGCGGGGGCTTGAGCCTTTCTGCGGCTCGTTTGTTCGCGAGGCCATGTCTTGGTCCACCAAGGTGACGAGCTTCGGCTTGTACATAGCGAGGACTAGAGGCTGGTTTGAATGAGTGGGTGCCCCGTGCCTTGAGGCGTGAATGTGTTGTGCGTGGTCGAAGCCATCAAAAGGAATGAAGATGTTCCACTTTGACCTGAGGCGACCATGCGGTCTTTCTTGGGTGAACAAACTAACGAACGGCTTCATAGATGATGTTGGAGCGGTAGAGCATCGAGCTTCCCTTGCGAGGACTGATCCCAGTTTGCCCCATTTATTATCTCATTGCGGCAGTGGTTTTAGGCCTTCGTGCCCATGTATCAAACAATTGTTGCTTTGACAATTTCACTTAACTTTTTCTTGTTCTTGATTATCGACGATTGACTGTCCTGGTCACTTTGCTTCTTTGTGGTTTTTGCAATTTATGAGAATGTCTAACTTCTTTTAAAGTTTGTTTGTAATCTTAAAGGGGCCTATCCTTGTCGAAGATAGGTCTTTTTGGGCTGCCCTCGTATACAGAGGATAGGTCTTTTACGGGCCTATCCTCGTATCTGGGGATAGGTCTTTCGGGCCTATCCTCGTATGCAGGGATGGGTCTTTCTGTCTCGTGGGGGATGGTCTTTCTGAGAGGGATGGGTCTTTTGGGGGGGATGGTCTTTCTGAACCATAGGTAGCATGCAGGGATAGGTCTTTCTGAGCCTATCCTCGTATGCAGGGGATAGGTCTTTCTGAGCCGTAGATAGGGGATGGGTCTTTCTGAGCTATCCTCGTATGCAGGGATAGGTCTTTCTGAGCTATCCTCGTATGCAGAGGATAGGTCTTTGTTTTGACAAGTGAGGCTTTCTTTACATGCTTGGGGAAGTCTATTTTGGTAGCACAAAACATAATGGAATTTCTTCATTTTTCTATCCCATTGCCACGGGTTACATCATTGATAGTATTTCTTTAAGTGATCGGCATGCCATGGGTTTTTCGGTGGTGTTAGTCTAGTTACGCGGTCGGTATGTCCGCTTCTCGAACAACTTTGGTCACCTAAGTGGTCCTTCCCAGTCGGAGAGAGCTTGTTTACTGCCGAGCTTTTTGCTGTTGCTTCAATCTTTCTTAAGACCAAATCTCTCTTGAAAAGCTCCTCGGTCGACCTTCTTATCATGGTTTCTCTTTGTGAGCTTCTTATAGTTGATCATCTTTAGTCTTGCCTCAATCCGCTTCTCCTCAATGTTGTCGAGATCAATAATCTTGACGGCTCGTTTTGACTTTGGTCGAAGAAGGTGACCACTTGGTGGGAGCGCTAGCTCGGCCAGGGGCCGTGGCTTAGATCCGTAGGTAAGTGCGAAGGGAGTTTCGCAGGTGGGGCCATGGGCGGTGGTTACGATGTTCCACAAAGCGATCGGCAATTGCTCGAGCCACCTCCCTTTTCCTCGTCGGATCCTCTTTAGTGCATGCATGATTTTCTTGTTTCTGCCCGGCTGGCCGTTGCCTTGAGATGGGCCACAGGGACATTATGTTTAACATTTAGTCTTTCGCGGCTCATTTGTGAACTTCTTAGAAATTGCGTGCGTGATCGGAGACTACCATCAGGGAAGACCGAATCGACAGAAGATGCGCTCGTATACAAACTTCACCGCTTGGTCCTCGGTGATCTTGGTAGGGGCTTGGCTTATCCATTTGGTGAAATAGTCTACGACTCTTATGACATATTCGCATCCATGCTTGGCTTTAGGGAAAGGGCCGACCGATGAGGTCTATTCCCCACATGTCAAATGGCCGGCCGCGATCACGGTGTCGAGGTATGGATGGGAGTCTAGGAATATCTGCAAATCTTTGGCACTTGTCGCATTTCTTCACATATTACTGCTGCGTCTCTCCTCGTGCTCGGCCGGTAGTATCAGTGAAAATTGATCTTATCGGCCAAAGTCCTCGCTCGGGTGACCTCCACATTCCCCTTCATGAACTTCGGCTAAGAGGCCTTGCAGCATTTTTTACGGTCTTACAGTGAAGCAAGGGTTTCGTATTGGATCGTTTGTCTGCATTCCCCAATGACCGAGTACTGCATGCTCGGTTTCTTACCATCGTGCCTTATCTTTATCCTCGGGCGAGTACCTTGTTCGATGTATTCTTTGATCTCGTCGATCCAACACCTCGGGGCTTCTTCGATCATCATCATTTTCTCCTCGTTGATCGCGGTCTTTCAAGAAACATTAGCTCGACCTCGGCGGGAATGTCCTCGCTTTCGGAAGAAGCGACTTTTGACAAGAAGTGCGCTCTTGCGTTGTTCTCCCTTGCAATCTGTTCTAGCTCCCAATATTTGAATTCCTTGATCTCTCTGGACTAATTGTTGATATTTGGCCAACAGGGTGATTTGCCCCATATTCGCCCGGCACTTGTTTCACCACTAGGCGGGAATCACTGCGTATTACAACGTTCTCGGCTCCCGGCTTCCTTGCCGGCTCGACACCGGCTACCGGTGCCTCATACTCGGCTTGGTTGTTTGAAGCTTTGAATCCGAATTCAAGAGCCAAACCTAGTTCTCCCCCTTAGGGGTAATCATTAAGATTCTGCCCCACTTTTAGTTGTGCCAGAAGATCCATCCACGAATATGGCCCAATGCTCGGGTGGTGCGAGCTTTCTTGGCTTGTCTTCAATCTTTTACGTGGTGTACTCGGTGTCCCAGGCTTCCCTCGTATCATCCTTAGGCTGCTCCTTTCGTGAATGAAGTTTCGGCGATGAAGTGCGCCAAAACACGTTACTGAATAGTTCTCCTCGGCTCGTATTCAATCCCGTATCACGATAGCTCGGCCAGGCCATTTTAGCATTCTTCCGCCATGTCGGCTTATGCGGGACTTGTCTCGTTGGGAGGTCAGTGTAGACCACTATCGGATGAGCTTGGAAGTATGCTCTCAATTTTCGGCGGCAATTACTAGAGGCGAGCACCGGTTTCTCGATCTCTAGATATCTCTCCTCGACCTCGGTTAAGGCATGAGACACATAGTAGGCCGGTTTTGCGGCTTTTCTTCCTCTCGATTAATCTTGCCGCGGCGAGTCGATGCGGCCAAGTATACATACAATTTTTCCTCGGGAATGGGGATCTTTGGCGAGGTGGCTTGCCAAGGTATTCTTTGAGTTCATTGAAGGCTTTTGCGATCGTCAGACCACGAAATTTCTTTCCCCCTTTTAACGTCTTAAAGAATGGTAAGCTTCTCTCCGACTTGGCGATGAAGCGGCGAAGCGATGATCCGACCATTGAGTTTACGCGTGCTTGATACACTCGGGAGGGTCCGTGGTTGTTAGAGCCTTTATCTTTTCGGGGTTGGCCTCGATTCCTCTCGTTGACCATGTACCCGAGGAATTTCCCGGCGACTACCCCAGCGCATTTCTTAGGGTTTAACTTCATTACGTGCTTCCTCAAATTCGAAAGGTTTCTCTTAGGTCTTCGACATGGTCGGCTTTGCTTTGTTTTGATCACCATATCGTCGATGTATGCTTCCACGTTCCTCCTAGGCGGTCGCCGAACACCTTATTCACCATTCTTTGGTATGTAGCCCTGCATTTTTTAGCCCAAAGGGCATCATGGTGTAGCGGTATAGTCCTCTGCGGCTCGGCTCGAATGCCGTATGGATCGTCTGCCCGGCCACGTTCGTATCGATGATATCGAGTAAGCGTCGACAAAACTCAAGATTTTGTGTCAGGCCAGCGAATCCACAGTGGTCGATCCTCGGCGAGGATACCGGTCTTTGGGACAAGCCTTGTTCGGATCGGTGAAGTCTACACACATTCTCCATTTTCCTCGACTTTTCACCATGACTACATTGGCTATCCAAGTGGCATCTGAGAACCTCCTTTATTATTTTTGCCTTGAGCGGCACGGACACTTCTTCCTTGATCGCTTCACCTTACGGGGAGAAAATTCTTGCCTTTTGTTGTATAGGAATGGCGTCGAGGTCGATACTAAGTTTATGTACGCCACGTCTGGTGATTCCTTCCATGTCCTCGACCCTCGAGGCGAAGACATCTAAACTCTCCTTGAAAGTTTGATGATGGTGCTCGTTCCTCTTACGGAATCTCTCTTGAGCCTTAACTTTACGCTGCAGGGAAATCAAGGTTGATCACTATTTCTTCGAGGTCCAAATCGTCGGCTTGATCTCTAGCCGTCCTTGATGTCAGAGCTTTCTACCATCTCTATTTTCTTATTTGCTCTTTTCGATTTTATGGGATTTAGGCGCCACTTTGCCTTCATGTCTTCTTTCGGTGGCGGTGGCGTTCCAGCTTCGCGCTAATTGCTATCTTTGTGGGGGCTTCAAGTGCGGCGGCGGGGACAATTTCCCCTCCCTCTTCTCTTGCCTTCTTTGTTGGTCTTTCCTCCTCTGCCACCTCGGATTCGAGGTTGGGCTTGTGTATTCACCCTTTGTATAGATCAAGATTTGGTTTGGGCTTTTTATGGGGATGGGAGGTCAATAGCAAATCCACCTCCTCCGTTCGTGGGAGGTGTGGCACCCTTGGTGACCTTGAGGAGACCATGATTTGGTTTGGGCGGGGACCCGGGATTGCGATGGGGATGGGAGGTCTTCCACCTCCTGGTGTCGGTGCGAAGCCTTCAATTGTATCGGTGGGTGCGAGATGGGCGTCTGACTTGGGCAAACCAAAAGCATTTATAGTACAGAATATCCCTTGATGCCCAGTGTCTATCAAGACCCTTTTCACGTCATTGTTATGAATTCCAACTCTCAAGGTCGGAGAATTTGTTGCCTTGCCGTTTCGCTAGCTCACTTGGCATAAATGTAATGCCCCCTTCTTCGTCTTTTTGAGGCATCGTGTTCACCACATGCTTGATTGTAAATCATGTTTTTAAGTCGAGTACCACTCGGGGTGGCCTCTCGATTGTGTCGATCACATTCCTTGGCCTTGGGTTGTCGGTTGCGGTTCTTGATTTCGTCGTTGTTCTCCTCCTCGGTCTCCTCGATCTCCTCGGTTATTTCTCTGTTCAAACCTCCTTAGCTCGCCTCGATCTATTAACTTACGTATTGCTCGCTTCAAGTTGATGCATTCTTCCGTTGTGTGGCCGGCGTCTTTGTGATATCTTGCTGATGCTTGTTGGGATTTCGGGGATACCGTGTTTCCTTTAGCGGGGTGGTCGCCCAATTACATTACGATCAAGGAGGGCGTTCATGATGTGCTCGCGGCCGGCGTTTAGAGGAGTCCGATCTATATCATCCCATTTGTTCCTTCCTCGGTTATCCTCGCGTCTGCGAGGAATCGCTTGACCATCTTCTCGGTTATCACGTGTCGGGTTGGATCCTTCACGATCTTTCTTCTTTCGTCTTTCTTTGCATCCTCGGCGTTGATCACCCTCGGGCGTGGGCGTACATTTCTCCCTCTTGACCCATGGTCACGAGCATCATCTCTTGTCTCATCGAGGCCTTCTTTGTAAGCCGAAATAAAGCACATCTTGATGGATTCCTCAGAGATGTATGGTATTTGGTCGACCATGGCCATGAACCGATCCATGTACATCGATTAGACTCATTGTGGCGTTGTTGAATCTTTGCGTAAGTGCATGCTTCGCTTCTTCTTGTCTTTGAAGCAAATTGCGTCACGAACATCATGCGAACTTCGTCCCACGTTCCCAGCTGAATGGGGGTAACCCGGTGTACCATTTCAAGGCTTTTCCTGTAAGGTGCTGCGAAGATTTTCCCCAAGCATCTTAGGTAGATGCAGGGCTATTGCGTTCATCTTGACTTCAAAGGCAAAGTGGCGATGTGGTCGGCATTTGGTGAGCCCACAGTAAGAGTCAAAGTTAGGCAACTTCTTGTCGGGCGGTGGGGCCTTCCTCATTCTTTCTTTGAGCGGTCCGTTCTTGGATGGAGGGAGCATCATCGGCTTCCCTTTTTCGATTGCTTCGAGTCTACCCGAAGATATTTCACCTCTTGCTCGACCTCCTTGGGCGGGGACTTAGGAGCATCTTTTTGCACCTCCGTGGTCGGCGTTCCACTTTTTCGTTGCTCTATTCCGGATTGTTGAGGGTGAGCGATTGCTGCGCGTTACGCTCTTCGCCGCCGCTCTTCTTGCCTCACTCTTGGTGAGATTCTCCTCTTCGCTCCTTTCCCTTGTTCGGGAAGGTGGGCATCTTGATTCATCGAGGAAATGTGAGCCGGCTATGAGCGCTCGGCTTTCGGGTGCTCGATCATCCTCCCTCCCAACCTTGATTTCACGCTTGGCGGAGGAGTAGCCTTTCTTCTCTCTTTGCGCCCTCGATGGGGCTTCCTCGTTCATCTGGCCGGTTCCCGAGTGACTATCATGTTGGGGATGGTCCCCACCTTTTACTCAACTTCGTATACTCTTTGTTCCGCTGGATTTCTTGGAGATAAAGTTTTCGGCGCTCCCAATACTTGAGTTCCTCCAAGTATTTTTCTTGTTCGTTCATTGGCTCACATGCGAAGTCTTAGAGCCTACTAGGTGTACCTCGTCGTTCTCCTCATCTCCCCAGCGTAAGAGGAATCCGCCGGGCTTGAGGTCGACCCTAAATTACGAGCCACATCGGTGACTCCTTTTCCTTTGAAGGCTTTCGAGCTTGGGGTGGTCAAATCTATTTACGTAGGTGCATTGGCCACTTGGGAGGTTGCATGGTCGAAGGGATAGGTTCGTTTGTTCTGGTTGGTTTTGTTTTGTGGGGTTGTTCTTTCCATGATTTGTGGTTATGGCTAAGAAATGGAAGGCTGGGAAAAGAAGGAAAGAGTTTTCGATTCGATTCAAGCAACGGAACCACGATCACGCCAAAATGTGGGTGACTACACGTGGAGTACACGTAAGATTGGACTAAGTGAAGACTGCTATGCGTGTTGGAATGGTGAGATGGATATCCTGCCTTCTTCCCAATCGCCTTCCTTGTTTCCTTTGAGTAAACCCCTCGTCAAATAAGAGAGAACACCGGTCGAGGGCTGGGAGGAGGTTATCGGCTAAAGCCCTCCGGCGTGAGAGTCAAGAGGATAACAATGGAGGGCACTCACTGTCACCCTTGGCAATATTTATCTAGCTATGAGCCGTTGAACAAGGAATATCTCAAGTGTGAATAGTGTCATACCTCGTGAAGTTTGGTTACCTTCCTTTTTATACTCCTCTCCGTATGGCTTGCCGCTGCAAGCAAGCAGACGTTGAGACAGATCGTTGGCTCGGCCGAGGTGGTCGCTCTTATTGGTTATCTTTTCAGTTTGTCGAGTATCAAGCAGTCAACTGCTGGTGGAGCGGCGGTGCAGAAGCACGCTTGGTGTTTCTCCAATCGAACGGGCCACCCTGGCGTACTTTGTACTATGATGACGTTTCTTCCCGTAGGTCGCCGACTTAGGTTCCTCGCTTTCTCGTAGTCGACTAGGATCGAGGACCGCCCATGTAGGCCCGCTTGGTGACAACCGACTAGTCTAACATAATTCGCCGGCCTGGTTGGGTTTGGTCGACTGTGGTGCTCGGTTCGAGGATGGTCGCCGAGCCGTGCCACATCGACGTAGTGGCTGTGTGTCGCTGTCCAACACCCACGTGTCTGCCACGCGGAGGGCGAGTGGTTGAGTCCCTTCAAGTCACCAATACCACTTCCTTATCTTTTGGGACTTATGCTCTTGATATTACCATTATTGCTCTGGTAAATTCTCTTTCCTTTTTTTTTTTTTTGTAAATTCAAAATATTCGTTAATAAAATTAAAACTGATTCACATTTTTTGCAGATGAATAAGGAATTTAACTTGACTCTGAAGGATCTTGTGAAGAATCTACGCTCCGCTTTCAAACAGTTCATGTGAAGATTATTGGAAGTACTCATCTTTAAGCATTCGTTACGATCTTATTCTCCTTCCCAAACCCCCACCCTTTTTTTCTGATAATTAGGCCTGAGTTCACCATTTCTGATCATCTGCCTTACGTCTTGTTTGCTTGCGAGGTTCATTTTACAGGAGGGTGTTTTGCCACCAACTTTTTTTCATGGTTGACTTGTTGACCATGTTAATCACCCTCCTGTTGTAAAGTAGTAACCTTAACAGCTTAACTAACGAGGCAATTTTTGTAGGAGGTTGAATTGATCAACTGAACCTGCATTATTTCTTTTTTTTTTGAAGTCCCTTTTATCTTTCTTTCAAGAGGGATAATCTGGTTTTTTTGAGGTGGATGAACAAACAGGCCTTTATACCAGTCAAGTGTTTGCAGTTTGCATGGTCAGTACTGTTTTAGAGGCCTTTTGGAATTGACTGTATTTCTTTGTGGTCTCTTTTTCTCTGTAATTTCCTTTTTTATTGAAACAGCTTATTGTACAATAATGTAACGACTATCGTGATTTTGTGATTGTATTTTACAGCTTACCTAGTAGAATCTTTTTCGGGGTGATTCAAAAGTGCACATATTTAAAATAGGTAAAAACTACGGTTCTACGCTTAATTTTTGAAAGGCTATCCTACTAATAATTTTCATAAGATGGATCTTTCTTATCTAATTCATCGTGCTAAGGCTGAGTTGTGAAAAAGTCTTAAATTCTCTTACTTAATTAAAAATCCATAAAACATTCTTATATGAGACTTACTCTTTAAAATTAAAGAGCCAACACTTGAATATTTAATCAATGGCGAACTCCGTAATCACAACTAAATTTATAGTTACAAGCGTTATTTAATCTTTTCTAAACTTTATGACGTTATTATTATTTTTTTTCTTTTCTAAATCTAACCAAATTCCTCAAAGACCCCCCAAAAGAGATTTAATTCTAAGACTAATAATATGAAGAGAGAGCGCTTTAACCAGTAGAATAAACATCGAATCTCATCTTTATGACATTATTGTTAAACATGACATAGTTTCCTTGATCAAACTGTCATTGCATGAAAAGGATAATTATAAGTCAATAAGACCAAAGAAAAGGCAAAAGAAGACAAGCTAGAAATTCTTACAGTATATATAAAAAGGGATCGGAGTATGATTATACTAATTAATACGAAAATAATTACTACTAATTAAATGGAAGTAAATTAGTGTTGCTGAGCTTAAGTTAAGTCAACTAAAGTTGGTGTTTGAGTTTGACAGGCAAAAATATGACAGCTCAGAAAGAGCTAGCATATATACGATCGATATTTGTTGGTTGATGAAGGGATTACTTAGAAAATACTAAAGTCCAACATTTACTTTGACTTATATGACATTATGAAGAGGTTAGTGATCTTATTCCATGCCACAGATTATGTTCTTCAAGACTTCTTGACACCTCTCACTCTCTCTCTCTCTCTCTCTCTCTCTCCCAAGTTTAGAAAAGACAAGAAATAAAGGGAATAAATTTCTCAAGTTTGTGATTCCATTCTACTATCAAATGAAAGATACCACAATCATCGAGTTTCATTCATATTTGTTTGTAATAATAATATAATTTTTAGATATTATAATTAGATTGTTAATCTCTTCCATGGTTATAATAAATTTTTTTTTCTATTGTTACTAATATTAAACGATTTTTTTTTACCTAAATACTTTTAAAATTAACATCTAACTTGATAATAATATTAGAAGTCTTTGTATTAAAAACTCATAAAATTATAATTCATTTTTAAACAATGTGGGACACTTATTTTCGATTTATATTGGTAATGAAAGTTTAAGTCTTTTATCTAAAGACTTTTAAAACCAACACAACATTCTAACCATGTAGTATACATATTTTTCAATTAGTAATAATAGTAATATATAACAGACTTTTTAACCAACATTCATTTCTAAACATTGTGAGATACATATTATCTATTGGTAATAACATAAAAATGATTTTATCTAATGACTTTTATAATCGATACTCATTTCTAAATAATGTGAGATACAATGTTTTATAACCAATTTGAGATCCATCATCTAATTTTTTTAAAAATCAATATCATTTTTCTAACTAATGTGAAATGCTTCTCTTCTATTGTTAATAATGATAGACTTTTAAAATCACCATCACTCTCTAACCAAAGTGGGATACGTACATATTCTGATTTGGTAATAATTGTAGAAGTCTTTTATCTTAAAAAAATTTATAACCAACATCTATTTCTAAATAATGTGGGATACATCTCTTCTATTATATTGATGATAAAACTAAAAGTCTTTTATCTAAAAACTTTAAAACCAACATCATTTTTTTTAACTAATGTAGGATATTTCTTCTATTAGTAATAATAGTAAAAGTCTTTTATCTAAAATTAAAATCAACATCACTTTCTAACCAATGTGAGATATGCATCTTCTATTGGTAATAATGGTAGAACTCTTATATCTAAAAACTTTTAAAACAAACATCTCTTTCTAACCATACAATATACATATTTTCTATTGGTAATAATAATATTTTTTAAATCAACACTAATTTCTAACAAATTTGGGATACATTATTCTATAGTAATAATAATAGTATTTTATATAAAAACTTTTGAAATCAACATCTCTTTCTAAACTATGTGAGATACATCTCTTCTATTGGTTATAACATAAAAATAATAATAGTAGTAGTATTTTAATTAAAGAGTTTTGAAACCAACATCTCTTTTTTAAACAATATGTGATACATCTCTTGTATTGATAATAACATAAAATTCTTTTATCTAAAGAATTTTATAACCAATATATGTTTCTAAATAATATGGATCTCTTTGTAACAAATGTGAGATACATTATCTAAAAATATTTTAAACCAATATCACTTTCCTAACCAGTGTGAAATACATATTTTTTCTATTAGTATTAAGCATTTTATAAAATTACTTTTAATACCTACATCATTCTCTAACCAATGTGGAATACATTTCATCATTTGATAATAGTAGAAGTTTTTTATCTAAATAAAATATAATACCAATATATCTTTTTATATAATGAGATACATATATTCTCTTCTCTTTTATTGATGATAAAAGTAGAAGTTTTTTATTTAAAGACTCTTAAAATAAACATCATTTTTTAACCAATGTAAGATTTATCTATTTTATTGGTAATAATAGTAATTTAAAATTAACATCAATTTATAACAAATGTGATATATATATATATATATATATATATATATATATATATATATATATATATATATATATATAATGGTAAAAATGGTAAAAATATTTTATCAAAAGACTTTGAAAACCAACATCACTTTCTAATCAATGTATGATACATCTCTTAAATTGGTAATTAATAATAGTATTTTTAAAACAATATCAATTTCTAACCATTGTGGGATATATCTTTTCTATTGGTAATAATAGTAGAATATTTTGTAACCAATATTGTGAGATAAATATCATGTAAAAGTGAAAGTCTTTAGTCTAAAGACTTTAAAATGTAACATTTTCTTTTTAAACAATGTGTTATACATCTCTTTTAATGGTAATAATATAAAATAATTTAAAATCAACATCATTTTCTAACAAATGTGAGATATACATCGATCTTCTATTGGTAATAATGATTTTAGTCTTTCATCAAATATATATATATATATATATATATATATATATATATATATATATATATATATATATATATATTAACTTTTGAGTTACCATTTCACTCTTTCTCTCTCTTATCTTCTCTGATTGTATTTCTCTTTCTCTCTCCCGTCTTCTCCATGTTTTCTCTCTCACCACCACCATTTTCCCTCTTTTAATTATGTTTAACCATTTTTCTTTCTTTAAATATAAAAAATAGTAACTAAAACAAAAATAATAGTTTCGGAGTCAAGAAAACAAAACTATAAGAGGTTAGTAAAATAAAAATAATTTATAGAACAAGCCGCTATAAAAATAAAAGTTACAGAATCAACAAAACAAAAGTAATTTCATGCGGATGTTAGTAATATAAAACAATTTACGGAACAAAGGTTTAAAAAAATTATTAAAAATTTATATATGTAAAACAAAAATACGTTAGTAAAATAAAAATATTTGATGAAACAAAAATAATAGTTACAAAGTCAATAAAAACAAAAACAATTTAAACCGAGGTTACTAAAATAAATAATTTATGGAACAAAAATTTAAAACAAATTCTTAAAAAGAGCTATGTAAAACAAAAATGTATTAGTTAAGTAAAAATATTTGATGGAACAAAAAGAATAGTTACAGAAGTCAATAAAACAAAAATAATTTAAACCGAGGTTAGTAAAATTATAAAAATAATTTACCGAACAAAAGTTTAAAAGAAATTTTTAAAAATAGTTATGTAAAACAAAAATACGTTAGTAAAATAAAAATAATTGATGAAACAAAAATAATAGTTACAGAGTCAATAAAACAAAACAATTTAAACCGAGGTTAGCAAAATAATAATAATAAATTACGGAACAAAATTTTTCTGTAAAACTAATTCTTAAAAATAAAACAAAAATAATAGTTACGAAGTCTATAAGACAAAAATCTATAATGGAAGTTATTAAAATCAAAATAATTTATAAAACAAAAATAATAGTTAACGGGTAAAATAATTTCGTTATTTTTACTTTAGCTTATTTTCTTCTCAGAAATTTCTTTATTCATAAAATAACAATATAATTTAATAAAAGTAATTATTCAAAAGGAAGAATTTATTTGAATTCAGATTCTATTTGCAGGGCGGAAAAAATTAAAGTTTGTTCGAAGACATTAATTATACATAGTTTTTGAATAGTATAAAGTGTTCAGGGTTATCAAGCCATGAATTGACACTTAAAATTAGTGTTCCAGTAATGCTATTGAGAAATATTGACCATGGTGCAGGGTTGTACAATGGAACAAGACTAATCATCATAAATCTTGGGGATCACATTGTTGAAACAATTTTTTTTAAAGGAAGCAATGATGGAGCAAATGTTTTTATCTAAAGATTGTTATTAACTCTATCCGATGTAGGACTATCTTTCAAGTTTCAAAGAAGACAATTTACATTACTGGTATCATATACAATGACAATTAACAAGTGCCAAAGTCAATAATTGCATGTATGTCTCTTTTTGAAAAAAAAATCAGTATTTAGCCATAGACAGTTATATGTCGTAGTTTCTAGAGTAACAAATTATTTTAGTTTGAAGATATTGATATGCGATGAAGATAAAAAATCAACTAATAAGACAACAAATGTTGTGTATAAGGAACTTTTTTTTAATCTATAATTATTAGTGATATACTTATGTGTACTTGTTAATAAACCGATCCTCCTTATTTTGTCTATGTACGATTTAGTTGACGTGCGTTTAACGCACGAGTTAAAAAACTAGTTATCACTAATAGAATATGTATATCTCACATTGGTTAGAAAATGATGTTAGGTTTAAATTATTTTATATTATTACCAATAAAAGAGATGTATAATACATTGTTTAAAAAGAAAATGTTAGATTTTAAAGTCTTTAGACTAAAGACTTTCACTTTTACAAGAGATGTATCTCACATGGTTACAAAATATTCTACTATTATTACCAATAGAAGATATGTATCACACATTGGTTATAAATTGATGTTTGTATTAAAAATACTATTATTAATTACTAATTGAAAAGAAGTATCATACATTGGTTAGAAAGTGATGTTGGTTTTCAAAGTTTTTTGATAACAGACTTCTACCATTATTATCAATAGAAGATGTATATATCACATTGGTTAAAAAATGATGTTGATTTTTAATTATTTTAAATTATATGAAAGACTTACTATTATTAGTAATAGAAGATATATATCACACATTTGTTATAAATTGATGTTAGTTTTAAATTACTATTATTACCAATAAAAGAGATAAATCTTACATTGGTTAAAAAATGATGTTGATTTTAAAAGGCTTTAAATAAAAAGATTTCTACTTTTATCATTAATAAAAAAGACTTCTATTAATCCAACTTTCTATATTGTTGAATCTACAAGCCTCCATATCATTTAACTTGAGAATTTTCATTTTCTAGCCATTAGCTAAAAATAATAGTTAATATGATATTGTGATATTAATCATTTACTATTAATCTCTTCTATTACGAATAATAGTGGAAATCTTATACAGAAAGACTTTTACTATCAACATCAGTTCTTAACCAATGTGGGATAATATTATTAGATTGACATTGGATGAGTACTTTACTCTAATGACTCACTTCTAACACCTTACTTTAAGTCTTGATATCTTATTTATCCAAAACTTGATTTGGACAAATGAATATATCATTTTGATGCTCTCACTGAGTAGAACACATTTGTACAATTAGTCAATTACATTTATCAACAAACAAATGATACGTAAAGAAATTCGTGCCTTAAGTTGAGCAATTTATTTCACTAAAAACACTAATTTTTCAACAAGTATTAGGTGAGTATTTTAACGATTTATAAAATCAACATTAATTTATAACCAATGTAAGATGCATCTTTACTATAATTACCAATAAAAGTGATTTAACAAACATTAGTTGAAAATTGATGTTAGTTTAAAAAGTATTTAGATAAATGACTTTTACTAAACTAACAAAAGAAGGTATATGTTCACAATTGTTAGAAGTTGATGTTGGCTTTAAAAGTCCTTAAGCAAAATCTTACCAATAAAAATGATTTATTCCTCATTGGTTACAAAGAATTATTTTAGTTTAAAAGTTTTTAGATAAAATTCTTTTACTAACAATAGAAGAGATGTATCTCACATTAGATAGAAAATAATATTGGTTTCAAAAGTTTTAAGATAAAAATTTCTACTATTATTATTAATAGAATAAATGTATCACACATTCGTTAGAAAATGATGTTGGTTTCAAAAGTTTTAAGATAAAAGATTTCTAATGACTTTTAAAACTAACATCAATTTATAACCAATATAAAAACATCTCTTCTAATGGTAATATTAGTAGAGATGTATTTCATATTGATTATAAATTGATGTTGGTTTTAAAATTCTTTTGATAAAAACTTCTACTTATCACCACAAAAGAGATGTATCTTACATTGTTTAGAAAAAAATGTTAGTTTTGAAAGTTTTATATAAAAGACTTCTACTCTTATTACCAATAAAAGAGACTTATATCACATTATTTAATAAAAAAGTTGGATTTTAAAGTCTTTAGACTAAAAGCTTTCACTCTTATAATATATGTATATCACATTGGTTACAAAATATTTTACTATTATTAACAATAGAAAAGATGTATCCCACATTTATTAGAAATTGATGTTGGTTTTAAAAATACTATTATTAATTACATATAGAAGAGATATATTATACATTGGTTAGAAAGAGATGTTGGTTTTCAAAGTCTTTTGATACAAGACTTCTATCATTATTACCAATAGAAGATGTATATATCTCATATTGGTTAGATTAGAAAATGATGTTGATTTTAAATTATTTTAGATTAAATAAAAGGTTTGTTCTATTATTAGCAATAGAAGAGATATATCATACATTTGCTATAAGTTGAAGTTGGTTTTAAATTACTATTATTACCAATAAAAGAGATACATCCTACATTGGTTAAAAAATTATGCTTATTTTAAAAGTCTTTAGATAAAAAAAAACTTATACTTTTATCATCAATAGAAGAGAAGAGAAGAGAAAAAATGTATCTCATTATATAGAAAGAAATGTTTGTTTTAAAATTTTTTAAAGATAAAAATCTTCTACTATTAAAGAGTATGTATATATTAAAAGTATTTTTATAAAAAACTTATTACCAATAGAAAAGATGTATTTCACATTGATTAGAAAAATGATATTGGTTTAAAATGTTTATAGATAATGTTTCTCACATTGGTTACAAAGAGATGTATCTCACATTATTTAGAAATAGATATTGATTATAAAAGTCTTTGGGATAAAATAAATTTTATTTTATTATCAACAGAAGAGATGTATCACATCACCCAACTTTTGATATTGTTAAATCCTTAAACCTCCATATCACTTAACTTGAAATTTTTCATTTTCTAGCAATTAGTTAAAAATAATAGTTAATATGATATTGTTATATTAATCATTTACTATTAATCTCTTCTATCTATAATACAATACAGCTCATAGTCGCATGTTCGCAATTGACTAAAGCTATTTAGGAGCTGAGATTGATTCATTTACTGAGATCTTATGGTCATTATCACTCCCCAAGTTCACTTGTGTGAATGGCGGTTGAGCAACTACCCCCTCTCTCTTCAACTCCCCCCACTATTCACGATTGGTGGTCGCTAATTCTTCCTCCACCAAACCCATATCCCTTCTATTTTTCGATATTTTAATTAATTAATCACTTTTATGCAAAAAAAAAAAATCGTAAGTTTTGTAATTTGAAATATTTTTTTTTACTTTTTAACTGTTATCGTAATTAACTTAATCAATTTATTTTTTGAAAATGAATCCCAATTTTATTTATGTCTAAGTTTTGAATATTTCTATTTTATTTTTTTTCATTTTTTATTGTTATCGTAATTAACTTAATCAATTTAATTTTTTTCCCGGCCCACAATTTCGTATACAAATAAATTTTAAAAAAATCGTAAGTTTTGTAATTTGAAATTTTTGTTTTTTTTCTTTTTAACTGTTATCATAATTAACTTAGACAAATTATAAGTAAGTATTAATTCATTTTCACATTATCTGTTTCATTTATTGATAAATTCATAAACTGGCACGTGCCATCGGCACGAGCAAGAGTACTAGTTGTTAATAATAATGGAAATCTTATATAGAAAGACTTTTAATACAAACATCATTTCTTAACCAATATGATATAATAATATTATATTGGCATTGAGTGAGTACTTTATTCTAATGACCCACTTCTAACATCATACTTTAAACTTTGATATCTTATTCATCCAAAACTCGATTTGTACAAATAAATATATCATTTTGATGCTTTCACCGAGTAGAACGCATTTGTATAATTACTTTTGCCAATAACAAATGACACGTAAAGAAATTAGTGTCTCAAGTTGCATAATTTTTTTTCACTAAAAACTCTAATTTTTCAACAAGTATTAAGTGAGTACTTTAATAATTTCTAAAATCAACATTAATTTATAACAAATGTAAGATGGATCTATACTATAATTACCAATAAAAGTGATGTAACAAACATTGGTTAAAAATTGATACTGGTTTAAAAAGTATTTTGATAAATGACTTTTACTAAACTAACAAAAGAATATCACATTTGTGTTAGAAGTTGACGTTAGCTTTAAAAATCCTTAAGTAAAATCTTACCAATAAAAATGATTTATTCCTCATTGGTTACAAATAATTATTTTAGTTTAAAAGTTAGTAGATAAAATTATTTTACTAACAATAGAAGAGATGTGTCCCATATTAGATAGAAAATATTAATGTTGGTTTCAAAAGTTTTAAGATAAAAGACTTCTACTATTATTATTAATAGAATAGATGTATCACGCATTCGTTAGAAAATGATGTTGCTTTCAAAAGATTTAAGATAAAAGACTTCTATTATTATTATTATTATTATTATTATTATTATTATTATTATTATTATTATTATTATTATTATTATTATTATTATTATTATTATTATTATTATTATTATTATTATTAGTATAATTGATGTATTTTTCAAAAGTGTAAAAATAAATTACTTTTACTATTATTATTATGTATCTCACGTTGGTTAGAAGATTTCCACTATTATATATATATATATATATATATATATATATACACACACACACACATATATATTCCTCATTTGTTAGAAAATGATATTATTACTATTACTAAAAGAAGAAATGTATGTCACATTTAAAAATTATATTAGTATTATTATCATAAGAACCTGTGCGGAGCACGAGATCTATAACTAGTGACTTTGAAAACCAACATCACTTTCCAACCAATGTATGATACATCTCTTTTATTGGTACTTAATAATAGTATTTTTAAAACCAACATCAATTTCTAACCAATGTGAGATACATATTTTCTATTGTCGAAAAATAAGTATTTTTAGTGAAAGAAATTGTGCAACTTGAGGCACGAATTTCTTTACATGCCATTTTTTTATTGGCGAAGGTAATTGTGCAAATGTGTTCTACTCGGTGAGAGCATTGAAATGATATATTTATTTATCCAAATCAAGTTTTGGATGAATAAGATATCATGACTTAAAGTATAAAATTTGTTTTTTAAAATAGTGTTTTTAGTGAAAGAAATTGTGCTACTTGAGACACGAATTTCTTTACGTGTCATTTGTTTGTTGACAAAAGTAATTGTGCAAATATGTTCTACTTGGTAAGAGCATCGAAATGATATATTTATTTGTCCAAATCAAGTTTTAGATGAATAAAATATGAAAGCTTAAAGTATGGTGTTAGAAGTGAGTCATTAGGAGTAATGTCTCACCTTGAAGACTTTTATCCCACATTGGTTAGAAGTAGTGTTAGTTGTAAATGTTTTTTAAATATAACCCTTTTACTATTGACAATAAAAGAAGTTATATACACTAATATTAATACCTCTTATCATATTGATTATGATTATTATTATTATGTATTATCATTTGTTAATGGCTAGAAAATTAAAAGTTTTTAAAACCTTCACATGGATGCTTTACAATGAAGATTTATCAAAATATGGTGAGGTGGCACAACCATAATATTCCTCACCAACTTTATATAAATATATATATATATAAATATATATATATATATATATATATATATATATATATATATATTTTAATATTTATATTTATATTTATTTTTTCACGTTTCTCGTTTCATTTTCTTATTAATTATTCAATTTAATTTTATCGTTATCTTTCTCTTTATTTGACTGTCACGAGTCACAACTAACTATCAACAATTCTAGCTAATTTAAAAAAGAATAATGGTTGCCTAAAATCTCAGGTTGATGATGCAAAACTATTGTCTAAAATTTCAGGTTGATGATGCAAGAATATTCATTATATAGGGGGTGCCGAAAGTCATTGTTGTGCATTAATTGTCCAGTGGTCAATTCCCTTACGACATGTTTATCACTATTTCAAAAAAAAAAAAAAAAAAGAATAAAAGAAAAAAAAAAAAGAGGGCGTGTTGCCCCGTGTGTATAGATGGAGATTGGAGAGTGGAAGTAATGAAAGAGAACTCCCCCACTTATGAGGTAATAAATGTTATTTGTACCTGAATGGCTTCTTTGGTAGTCAATTAGAGATAAGAAATATTAATAATTTCGGTATTATTAGCGTCCTTACTATTAATTCTAGGTATAATACTAAGGGTAGTTTTAGAATTACCATCTTCCTTTGTATAATTAGCGTGAGGATAAAAGTGTTATCCCGATAAATGGATTATTAGTCTAGACCATTTACTTAGTACCAAACACTTTTATATTTGATTTATTAATCTTAATCATAACTACCAAACGACTCGTAAAGTTAAATTGTTATATATAAACTTGACGATAGTCTTTGGTTGTCATGTCAATACAATGGGCCATTGGAGCGGGGAGCGCCCTTTGCCCAAGTGGGTCCCAAATCCAAAATATGGGCATTAGAGGTTTTGGAGGAAATATAGGTTGCTACGATTAGAGTTGTCAAACGGGTCGGCCCGGTCCAAGCCCACCGAGTCTCACTTAACGTCGGGTCGGGTTGGACTGACCCGAAATAGAAGCGGGTCTCATAGAACTCAAGCCCAACTTATGCGCACTTCGGGCTTCTAGGCCTGTGGGCCAAAAAATAACTATTTTTATTAAAAAAAAACTCACAAATTAGCTAATAAAAAGTTATATAGCACATTAAAAGTTAAAAACACACATACTTATTAGTCTAACTTACATAATTACAAAGCAAATATAGACAAAGGTAATAACTTCAATAATTAAACAAAACAAAAACTAGAAAAACTATAATGTTACAGACCAAAGGAAAAAATACATGTGCTACTTCAAGGGTATTTTTTTTCAAAAAAGTTATAACCAAATTGAAGTTTATCATAATGTCCCCAATTTTATAATATGTATTTTCTGATGATAGACAAAGTTTTTCGGGTTCTAGTTTGCAAAACCATACTAACTAGCAAATGTTCATTTTTTGATTCGCCCAACACAATCTAACATTTAAATTTTATTTCTTATCAAGTTTATACTATTGAGACTTTTTATTAGCTAATATCAGATAGAGATACTCAATTAAATATATCAGTTTTGATAAAATTACTAACCACAACCATATAAAACTAGATTGAAACTTGGAAGATCAACTCCAGTTCCTCTTTGTAAGTGTCACTTCCATCAATTTAGAATATGAGTTTCAACTGAAAAGAGAACAATGATTTAGAAATAGATCATACTGTGTCATAAATTCATCCAACCAAAAGAAAAAAAAAAGTAGTCTAAATGAATGTCTGATAGGTTTTTTCTTTTTAGATTTATGTTTTAGTTTTTAATTTTTAAATTAAGTTTAAGTATTTAACTTTATGATCGGGTTGGGCTTTTCGGGTTTTTTAAGCTCGGGCCTACGCCGGCCCATGGGTCTAACGGATCGGGCCAAAAAGACCCACCTTTTCTGAGCCTTCTAAAATTGAGACCTAGACCCTTAAAAATCGTGTGGGCCGGACTCAATTTTATGTTCTAACTACACTTTTTCAACATTTTGAAAAAAAATACACTCCAATAAACACCCTCAACACAGCCTTTTATGGGAAATTTTGTCAATGGTGTTTTGGGTTGCAAAATCAGGAAGAGGGCCCATTAATGTAATTAAGTGGTGGGGAGAGAGATGAGGGGGATGGGATGGAAGTCGCTGTAGTTCATCTGTTCATGGTAAAACACATTCTATTTTAACTTTTAAGAGAGCAACAAAATCGTGTTGGATGTAGCTATCAGAACAATTAGGTCGGGCCTTAAAGTCTTACTTTCATGACATATTAGCTGCATGTTTTAACAACTTTTTGCCAGCCAGCCAGCCATCACAACAATAATGCAATATAATACTATGAGGAAACCAGAAGCAGTTTTTAATGGCCAACTCACAAATTTTCAGTTCCCTAAATGGAAATAAACTAGGTGATACGTTGAGTCAAAGATAGAAACCTTTCCTGCAAAATAAAATAATAATAATAATAAATTCCTAATTTGCATTATGATTGTGTACTGATTAGAAAATACAGTTTTGACACGAGGAATTGGAATAAACCACGATATATATATATATATATATATATATATATATATATATATATATATATATATATATATATATATATATATATATATATATATATATATAATTTTTTCCTCAAAATCTCACTTTTGAATTATTGATTTTTAGATTACCATTTCAATATTTCTCTCACCTATCTTCTCTGATTTTATTTCTCTTCCCCTCTCCCGTCTCATCGTTATTTTCTCTCTCATACCATCTCCTCTCTTTTAACTATGTTTAAACATTTTTATCTCTTTAAACATAAAAAATAGTAACTAAAATAAAAATAATAGTTCCGGAGTCAAGGAAACAAAAATATAAGAGGTTAGTAAAATAAAAATGATTTATGGAACAAGCCACTATAAAAATAAAAGTTACAGAATCAACAAAACAAAAATAATTCAATACAAAGATTAGTAAAATAAAATAATTTACGGAACAAAACTTTAAAACAAATTCTTAAAAATATATATGTAAAACAAAAATACGTTAGTAAAATAAAAATATTTGATGAAACAAAAATAATAGTTGTAAAGTCAATAAAAACAAAAACAATTTAAACTGAGGTTACTAAAACAATAAAAATAATTTACGGAACAAAATTTTAAAACAAATTCTTAAAAATAGCTATGTAAAACAAAAATACATTAGTTAAATAAAAATATTTGATAGAACAAAAACAATAGTTATTGAGTCAATAAAACAAAATTAATTTAAACGGGGTTAGTAAAATTATAAAAATAATTTACGGAACAAAAGTTTAAAACAAGTTCTTAAAAATAGTTATGTAAAACAAAAATACATTAGTTAAATAAAAATATTTGATGGAACAAAAATAATAGTTACAGAGTCAATAAAACAAAACAATTTAAACTGAGGTTAGCAAAATAATAATAAAAAATTACTGAACAATTTTTTTTCGTTAAAATAATTCTTAAAAACAAAACAAAAATAATAGTTACAAAGTCAATAAAACAAAAAAATATAATGGAAGTTATTAAAATCAAATTAATTTACAAAACAAAAATAATAGTTAACGGTAAAAATAATTTTTTTATTTTGATTTTAGCTTATTTTCTTCTCAGAAATTTCTTTATTCATAAAATACAAATATAATTTAATAAAAGTAATCAATTCAAAATGAAGAACTTATTTGCGTTCGGATTTTATTTGTAGGGCAGAAAAAATTCAAGTTTGTTCGAAGACATTCATTATAATGAGTTTTTGAATAGTATAAAGTGTTCGGGGTTGTCAGGCCATGAATTGACACTTAAAATTAGTGTTCAAGTATTGCTATTGAGAAATATTGACCATGTTGCATGGTTGAGCAATGGAATCAAACTAATCATCATAAATCTTGGGGATCACATTATTGAAACAAAATTTTTGAAAGGAAGCAATCTTGGAGAAAATGTTTTTATCTCAAGATTGTCATTAACTCTATACGATGTAAAACTGTCTTTCAAGTTCCAAAGAAGACAATTTACATTGCTGGTATCATATGTAATGACAATTAACAAGTGTACAAGTCAATAATTGCACGTATGTATCTTTTTGAAAAAAATCAATATTTAGCCATGGATAGTTATATGTCGTAATTTCTAGAGTAACAAATTATTTTGGTTTAAAGATATTGATATGTGGTGAAAATGAAAAACCAACTAATATGACAGCAAATGTTGTGTATAAGAAATTTTTTTAGAATCTATAATGATTAGTGATATAATTATGTGTAATTGTTAATAAACGGATCCTCTTTATTTTGTATATGTATGATTTAGTTAACGTGCGTTTAACACACATGTTAAAAAAAACTAGTTATATTAATAGTGGAGGCTAGGTCTGACAATTGTAACTCATTACCCATTAACCCACTTAGCTCCAACCCACTAATTACCCAACCCAATCAATTAATATTTTTGGGTTGAAGTGGGTAACCCGTTTCGACCCGGTAATATTAATGAGTTGGGCCAGACCGGGTTAAAGTGGGTCGAACTCATTACCCATTTCGACCCGCTACTTTTTTATGCTATAAAGTGATTTTTTTGGGGGAAAACTTCGGGTTGAGACGGGTCGACCCGCTTTGACCCGTTACCTGTTCAACACGATCTATTTTGACTCAACCCATTTCAACTCGTTTGACATTTGGGTTCTAATGGGTTTCGACATGTTTCAATCAATTACTCATTCCAACCAAACCCAAACCCAACTCAACCCACCCAATTGTCAGACCTAGTGGAGGCTATAGTTTGTGTTGGAAAAATTGTGTTTAAAAAATGAAATTGTGCTATTTTGGGGCACGGATTTCTTCACGTGTCATTTGTGTAATGACAAGGGTAATTGTGGAATCGTGTTCTATTCTATGAGAACATCGAAATCATATATTTATTTGTCTAATTTGGTGTTTGGATGAATAAGTTATGATTGATTAAAGTGTGGTTGTTGGAAGTGAGTTTATCCCACATTGGAAGATTAACAAAAACTTGAGTGGTTTATATACAAGTGTCTTATGTGGTAAGGGACTAAGGGTAAGCTTGTATAGAATAGAGGCCCTCTCTCGCGCACGCCTGCGAGGGGGGGTGCAAATCATGGTCCAGTTTAGCCTTCGGGGTACCGTACTCATGCGTGAGCGCGTCCCGCGGACACGATTGTCGGGCCAAATTTGCTGTTCAGACCAACCCACATTTTGTTAATTATTCTTTTGTTTTTGTAACTCCAACATTTATAACAGACTTTATGGGCTGTTATTACTAGCTTTATTATGAAATATTATTTACCAATTGATGATGGATTTATTTCATCATCAATGTGGTTATTTAATCAGTCTCTTATCTACTCCTATAAAAGGAGATTATTTCAACAATTACAAAACACGATTAAGGACAATCTCCATTTCTCTTATGTATTCTGCAATTTGTTGACCGAATTTCCTTGGCCTCATTTTTCTATATTGGTGATAGAGTCAGACACATATTCAGTTCGCCGGAAACCTTTGTGCTAAAGGTCTCTTCGATGTCTCCATTGTATCCTGGGAGACAAACGTCCATTTTAAGTTTCCAAGCACATACGGGAAACGTCGAATCTGTTTAAAGGAAACTGTGTGCGACACAAACTTCGGACTTGAAGGTATTGTTCGTCAAGTAGATCACAGTTCTACACCAGCAGACTTCAGTCCACCAACAGACTTGAAGTTCACCAGCAGACTTGAAGTCTACCTGCAGACTTAGAATACAGAGCAATAATTTTTCGTTTGATTTTCAATTACGTATTTACTTAATAATTAATTTTGACATTTAAGAAAAAGTAATTGACTTGATTATTTCCTAATGTCATATGTGGCCCATTTAAAGTACTAGGTAAGTTTCAAAGTGGACAATTATTTTGTAATTTATGGACTATATATTGTTTTCCCATGCATTAGTTTCTAACAATCTTAAAACAGAATAGTACTGTTATCTTAGTTAACATTAGACCCTTCTAAAGGGAAAAACAAACTTTTACAAAATACATAATTGTATATTCTGACTTTGTTCATATTTCAGAGCAATATGACAAATATCCAAACTACTGGAAAGGAACATAACGTGACCTTGAACCCAACGACCTCTAACACTACTGTGACTCAGATTGTGGCCAATCCAACAGTGCATCATAGCGAGAAACCAGATTCATTGACTTGAATTTCAAGCGTTGGTAGCAGAAGATGTTGTTCTACTTGACCACTCTGAACCTAGCGAGGTGTCTGAAAGAAGATCCTCCAATGGTGGGTGAGAATCAGAATGATGTCCAAGCTATTATTACAGTGGACGCATGGAATCATTCTGATTTCCTTTGTAGAAACTACATATTGAATGGGTTGACAGACTCATTGTACGAAGTTTACCGTAACAAGACAACGACAAAGGAGTTGTGGACATCGTTGGACCACAAGTATACTTCCGAGGATGCTGGAGCCAAGAAGTTTATTGCTGGCCGCTTCCTGGATTATAAAATGGTGGATTCCAAGACTGTCTACAGTCATGTGCAAGAGTTGCAAGTGATCTTTCACGAAATTCAAGCTGAAGGGATGGTTGTAAGTGAAACCTTCAATTCAAAGTGGCAGCAGTTATTGAAAAATTGCCTCCAGCTTGGAAAGATTTTAAGAGCTATCTGAAACACAAGCGAAAGGAGATGAATGTGGAACAACTGGTTGTCAGACTTCGTATTGAAGAGGACAACAGGGGTTCTGATAAGAAGACATTCGTTCCTGTGGTTGCTAAAGCCAATATGGTAGAGCATGGCCAAAGCTCAAAAGGCAAAGGCAAGGCTGCTGCTGGAAAAAAGGTCAATTTGGGACCTAAGGAAGGAATCTCCAATAAGAGATTTTTTGGGAAGGGCTACAGTTGTGGTGGCATGGGTCACAAGGCTATAGCTTGTTGAAAGCCAAGTAGAGACCGTGAAGCAAACAAGGTGGATGACATCTCTCAAGATGTATTGGACTGAACCTTGCTACGGTTGTCACTGAAGTGAACTTGGTGGGTTCAAACCTCAATCAATGGTGGATCGACACTGGTGCCAGTAGGCATGTGTGCTCCAACAGAAAGATGTCCAGTACCTTTGAAGCTGCTGAAAATGGCGAGAAGGTTTTCATGGGAAACTCTGCCACTTCTGAAGTCAAAGGTCAAGGCAAAGTGGTGATGAAGATGACGTCTAGGAAGGAACTGACTCTAAACAATGTACTCTATGTACCAGATATCCGGAAGAACTTAGTCTCCGGAACTCTGCTGGTGAAGCATGGCTTCCGTTTTGTATTTGAGTCAGATGTTGTAACTCTGTCTAAGAGTGGAATGTTTGTTGGAAAAGGTTATGTAACTGATGGGATGTTTAAGCTCAGTGTAATGGTTGTTAAACCAGCAAGCAATAATAATAAGAATAAGTCTTTTGTTTATTTGCTTGAGTCTTCCTATGTGTGGCATGGTAGACTAGGACATGTTAATTATGGAACCTTGCGTAAGTTAATTAACATGAATTACATACCCAAATTCCAAATCGATTCCAAACACAAGTGTAAAACTTGTGTGGAGGCAAAGTTAACAAGGACATCATTTCATACTATTGAAAGAAATAGTGAACCACATGGATTAATTCACACTGATGTGTGTGATTTTAAATCAACACAATCACGTGGTGGAAATAAGTATTCCATTACTTTTGTTGATGATAACACTAGGTTTTGCTATGTGTATCTTCTCAAAAGTAAAGATGAAGCCATAGAGAAGTTTATTCTCTATAAAACTGAGGTTGAGAACCAACTCAATAGAAAGGTTAAGATGCTAAGAAGTGATCGTGGAGGTGAATATGAGTCACCATTTGCTGCATACTGTGCTGAGCATGGTATCATCCACGAGACAACAACACCTTATGCACCTCAACAGAATGGCATCGCTGAACACAAAAATCGAACTCTTAAAGAGATGATGAATGCCATGTTGTTAAGTTTTGGATTATCATAGAACATGTGGGGAGAAGCTGTGCTATCAGCTAATTACCTTTTAAATAAGGTACCCTGCAAGAAGCTAGACAAAAGCCCTTATGAGATGTGGCATGGAAGAATTTCATCCTACAAATACCTGCAAGTGTGGGGGTGTCTTGCAAAAGTTGTTGTTCCTTTACCTAAAAAGGTGAAAGTAGGACAAAAAACTATTGATTGCATATTCATTGGTTATGCACATAACAGTAGTGCTTATCGATTTCTTGTGCATGATTCTAGAATTGTAGACATACACAAAAATACGATAATGGAATCAAGAAATGCCTCGTTCTTTGAGAATGTATTTCCATGCAGACTGAGTAATGTGTTTAGCTCGTCTGTACAAATACATGATTCAATAGAAGAAGAACATGAAGAGAATGAGGTAGAAGAGGTAGAACTTAGACGCAGCAAAAGAGCTAGGGTAGAAAAATCCTTTAGTATGGACTTTCTAACCTACATGCTGGAAAGTGAGCCTCAAAGCTATAAAGAAGCTGTGAGTTATTCTGAAGGACCTCTCTGGAAAGAGGCTATCAAGAGTGAAATTGATTCCATCCTTCAAAATCACACTTGGGAATTAATTGATCTTCCTCCGGGAAGTAAACCACTAGGTTATAAGTGGATTTTCAAAAGGAAGATGAAAGCAGATGGATCGATTGATAAGTATAAGGCCATACTTGTAATAAAAGGTTACATGCAACGTAAAGGTCTTGATTACTTTGACACTTATTCTCCAGTTACGAGAATAACATCAATAAGGATAGTACTTGCAATAGCCACATTGCGGAATCTTAAAGTACATCAAATGGATGTAAAGACTGCCTTTCTAAATGGTGATTTAGAAGAAGAGATTTACATGGAACAACCAGAAGGGTTTTCTGCTCCAGGGCAAGAAAACAAAGTGTGTAAGTTGGTTAAGTCTTTGTATGGCTTAAAACAAGCACCAAAACAATGGCATGAGAAATTTGATAATGCCATGTTGGGTTGTGGATTTAAGATTAATGAGTGTGATAAATGTGTTTATGTAAAGGACACTGAATATGGCTGTCATTTTATGTCTTTACGTAGACGACATGCTTATCATTGGAAGTAATGATAATATGATTAAATCTACAAAAGACATGTTAAACTATAAATTTGACATGAGAAGATATAGGGCTAGCTGATGTAATCCTTGGTGTTAAAATTTCTAGAATTTCAAGTGGACTTACTTTAAGTTAGACACACTATGTGGATAAAATTCTTGAGGATTTAAGAAAGGATGACATTACATTGGCTAAAACTCCTATTGACACTAGTCTACATCTATCAAAGAATAGAGGTGAGACTATCTCTTAGGTAGAATACTCGAGAATCATAGGAAGTCTGATGTACTTAATGAGTTGTACAAGGCCAGACATTGCCTATGCAGTGAGTAAACTGAGTAGATACACGAGTAATCCTGAGACTAATCACTGGAAAGCGATAGTCAGAGTACTAAGGTACTTGAGATATACTCGTGATTATGGATTGCACTATACACGAGATCCAGCAGTGATCGAAGGATACTGTGATGCTAATTGGATCTTAGATATTAAAGACTCAAGGTTTCTAGTGGATTTGTATTCACTTTGGCAGGTGTAGCCATATCATGGAAGTCTTCTAAGCAGGCTGTCATAGCTAGAACCACGATGGAGTATGAGTTTATAGCTCTAGACAAAAGTGGTGAAGAGGTTGAATGGCTACGTCAATTATTAGAAGATATTCCTAGATGGACAAAACCTGTGCATGCAATCTGCATACATTGCGATAGTCAATCGACAATTGGTAGGGCACAAAGTAATATGTACAATGGTAAGTCTAGACATATACGTCGTAGACACAATACCATTAGACAACTACTCTAAACTGGAACTATCTCTATTGACTATATGAAGTCAAAGGATAATTTAGCGGATCCATTAACCAAAGGGTTAAATTGAGAGTTAGTTGATAAGTCTTCCAAAGGAATGAGACTTAAGCCTCTAGATATGAGTTGATACAATGGAAACCTAACCTTGTTGACTGGAGATCCCAAGATCTTGGTTCAAAGGGACAATCTAATTGTAAAAAGACTCTTAGCTTCATTGTGGGGGTCATCCCTTGTAACAGTGATGCTCGTGTGTAAGAGGATAAGCATATGGCGTTTAATGATTCCTAAGTAAGAATCACCGATGTGAGATAGAAGTGGGGCCGCTTCGAAGAGAATTGTGTGAGAATCAATTCTTAGACCCTCTGATAGAACCAATCGTATGTTCAAGGCCATGAATGAACATAGCTATGAGAACTGAATTGTGTTAGGATGATTCCTGTGTAAAGTATATGATCATTTACACTAACGGCAGAACAGTTCAAAGACATCATGTCTACTGATCAGCCAGTAAAGTAAATATGCTTTTTCGAGGGAAGGTTCAAAGGGTAACACCTACCTATATATCCTATGCAGGTTTTGACTGCTGGACTTTATCACCAAATTCGTCAATTTCCTTCTTGTGGAGGATTGTTAGAAAAATTGTGTTTAAAGAATGAAATTGTGCAATTTTAGGGAACGGATTTCTTCACGTGTTATTTGTGTAATGACAAGGGTAATTGTGGAATCGTGTTCTATTTTGTGAGAACATCGAAATCATATATTTATTTGTCCAATTTGGTGTTTGAATGAATAAGTTATGATTGATTAAAGTGTGGTTGTTGAAAGTGGGTTCATCCCACATTGGAAGTTTAACAAAAACTTGAGTGGTTTATATACAAGTGCCTTATGTGGTAAGGGTAAGCTTGTATAGAATATAGGCTCTCTCTCGCGCACGCCTGCTGTAATATTCGATTTCCGGTTAGCTTGAATTGCGTGCAATGCTTGCATTTATTCCTTTGTTTATTGTATGAATGGTTTGTGATAGAGTATAGATGTGTATGAGAGACCACATTAAGACCAAAATACTATGAAGAGATGCCCTATAGTTGTTGACTTTCTAAAGTCACAAGTCATAACTCGACATTAGTCGGAATCGAACGCGATTGAAAGTTTGCTTGCGCTTTGTGTTCGTGACCTCGATTTGATCCTAGATCTTTACTTGATGATTGATTAAATTTTTTATATGTATTAGACTTCAAGTTGGATGTGTTCCTTAGGTCTATTGATGATTCAGATGCTTTGGAGATAACATTCGTCTCTATCGCGTAGTTCGAGGTTAAGTCGCGTAAACGTCTCTTCTTTGGAGTTCTCATTCTCCTAGTTGTTATTCAACTTTCTAGAAGTATTCAATATTATTCATTAGCCTTTAGACTTACTTTAAGTCTCTTTTCATTGCTCGTTCGATTGCTAGTTCATTTGTCGTTTCGGTTGCACGTTGTTGCACCTTGTTCCGGTTTTGCTCCGAGTCGTTTTGGGGGTTGTTTGTGAGTGTTTTGTGGGATTTCTAGACCTTCTTTGAATGGGTTTTGAACCTCGTTTGATTTGGTTATGTGTTTGGGGTTGTTTGGGGTTGAATTCTAAGCCATTTTTGCTCTAGAAGGCTTGCGGCCGCAAGGGGGAAGAACCTTGCCCTCGCAAGGTAAGTAGAATATTAGACGGGAAGGGGCTATGGAGCATGTGCTCGCATGCCTAGGAGACCATGCGGCTGCATGGTATGTTACCTTGTTTCGGGCTGTTTTACTTTGTGACGAAAATTGGCTATTCTAATCATACCCAAACCTATTCTAAAACCTTCCTAATTAATCATAATTGAGTCCTAATACATTGAGTGGGTTTTATTGACCATCATTAGATTAAACTAAGTTGCAATTTACCCTAATCCATCACTATTTATTTTTTTTTTTATAAAAAAAGCAGGGGCGGCACCCTGCGCAATTTTATTAATAAAAACAAAAGATAACAAACATGAGGGGGACAACCAGCCTTACCCTTAGAACGGGGGGACAAAGGAGCCTTACCTCTAGAAATAAACAAATACAATCTCGAGAACTATTTTCTAAAACTATATATGCCATGCGAGTCAAAAGCTAAAGCCCGTTTAACACTGACTGGCAAAGATAAGTAATCTGAAAAAACTAACTGACTACCATGCTCGTGTGCAACAGCCGCTAATCTATCTAGCCACCGTATTCTGCTCCCTGTAGACATGTTGTAACTTAAGATCCCCTAACAGACGCCGGCAATCGCGAAGCTGATAAACATACTGCCACGGCTCCTGATGCCCTTTGGTGAGGACATTAACAGCTGTTAAAGAATCAGACTCGATCATCACATCATCAAGCAAGAGAGACCTGTAAAGCTGAAGACCCTCTCGAAGCGCCATTATTTCCGCTCTCATATTTGAACCATGGCCATAATCGCTGGAAAAAGCATGAATAAAATCCCCGTTTGCATTCCTAACAACACCCCCACCTGTACACCTCCCGTCTTTGGAAGAACCATCAGTGTTGAGCTTATATCCCATAACAGGAGGAGACCAACGAACCCAACAACCATGTTTGACTGAAATACTTCTGCTCGGTAACTGAAGATATTGCATAACCACACAAGCACCCCGATTGCTTAGAGTCTTAGGGACAAAACCCTGAAGAACAGCCCGACCACCTTCAAGAACCCGAACTGCTATTTTATTCCCCCTCATCTGTTGATTATCAAAAATGGCTGCACAACGAGACTTCCAGATTTCCCAGCAAGTATATGCAAAGATACTAAGCATAGTCACCCCCAACTGCGACCGAAGCGAAACTGAGGACCAAACCGAGAAAAGATGATCAATGCTAGAATATTGCCTTGGCAGACCGAAACAAGCAGCAAATTGAGACCATAATCTGACTGCCACCGTCGACTGAACAAAAAGATGCATTATATTCTCCGTTTCATGCAAATCTCCACAACAACAACACCAAGAAGCTAGAGGAATTTTCCGGGCCTGAACATTTGCGTCAACTGGTAACGCATTATGGAACAGTTTCCATAAAAAACAACTAACTCGCAATGGAAGCCATGGTTGCCAAATTAATTGAGCCCAGCGCATTACAGGATGTCGAACTCTGAAGTGCTGCCAAAAATCACGAGCTCTAAATTCACCGGACGACGAAAGCTCACTAGCAAGCTTATCGGGCACGAAATCAATACAAGAAATATACTGAACCAAACTGCGATGTTCAGGAGAAATACAGGGAATGATATCAGCCAGTTGTCCCATAGCCGAAGCAACCGATAGACTTCTATCCATCGGAAGAGGCCCAATCAACCTAACGCCGCACCAATTATCATCCCAGAAAGAAACCTTTCCTTGCCCGATAATCCATCTGCTGGTTTGGCGAACAAAAGGGATTTGAGCGCAAATGGCTTTCCACGACTGAGTACTATAGCGCGAACCCACTAAGCTGTCTAAACCATATTTGCCCATACAAAACCTAGCCCATAAACCCTCCTTATTTAAAACCTTCCGTGCAAGTTTAGCATGCAACGTACCAATGCAATGTCTATTCTACCCTCCTTAATCGTGGGTGTTATAACCACAAATCCCCAACCCTTTACAACCATTTTCCCCTTCATTTCATCCTCCCCAATTTGTGAGTTAGAGAGAGATAGAGTCCAAGTGAGACTCAAGAAACCCTAGCCTTTCTCTCTTCGATCCATGGAGATCCAACCGTCGGATTGCCTTCTAACTTCGGATTCTTGAAGCCCTCGACGAGTAAAACAACTTCACCGATTCGATTTTCATTTCTCTTGGTTTACATCCGAGCTAGGTAAGTTACTACTTACTTCTTTCTTTTGATTTTGGTTCATTGACCCTAAGGAAAACAGTCTACTTGCTATTTGTGGACAATGAACACTTGATATGTTATGCATGCCTATTTTGGGGATTTTTGGAAGTGTGAACTTGTTAACATCATTTATAGGATGATTTGAATGATATTGTGTGTTGTAAGAAATGGGTTACGATTTATGTTGAGTTTTTATGAATTTTAGGGCTTGTGAATTAAGCTCGACTTATTGGGGATTTGGTATGAATTGAAGTGGGTGTTATTAATGTTGGGATTGATGGAATGTGTAAAGAATGAAGCTTAGTATTAAGACTCAATGGAGTCACTTTAAGTTCAATGATGTGTTAATGAACTTGGGTTGAAATCCTACGATGTTTGGGTTTCGTTTGATTTTGTTTGTGAAGTACTTACCTTCTAAACTCTAAGTGGAATTATGATTATGATGAGTTATATGGATTTTAAGGCTTGAGAATCAAGCCCGAATGAGTTTTGGGATTTTGTTGTAAATTTGATTGGAATGTTAAATTATGGATTTATGAAATATATCAAAAATGAAATGTAGAATTAAGACTCAACGGAGTCGTTGTAAGGTCAATAATATAATAATGAGCCTTGGGTTGAAACCCTACGATGTTCGGGCTTTGGTTGGTTATGTTTGTGTGCACCTGAGCATCTCTATTTGTGTCCAATTTGGACACTCATGTTATAGAAACTTATTGGGGATTTATTTGGAGTATCTTTAAAGGCAAAACACACCTCCGGGCCACTGTACTATACAAAAGGTTGCAATTAGGCCACTGAGACTTCAAAATTTTCTGGATGGCCATCTCGTCGACTTATCTTGCACGTTAACCCTTTTTGGATGGACGTTAAGTTTGGACGTTAAGTTAGGTTAAATGTCTATTTTACCCCGTCTTCATCATCAACATCTTCAAACCCGTAAAATCAAACCTAAAAGAAAAGGGAAAAGGCGCGCTACATACTTTTCTCTCCTTTCTCTCTCTCTCCTCATCTCTCTCATCTCTCACCGATACCCCCATAACCGGCGAATTTCCCGGCCTCACTCCCCGCCCCATCTCCTTTCTCTCTCCCCCATCACAACCCAAGCGATCCCGCAAGATCTCCATCAATCCAGCCTCCGCCCTGCATCTTCTTCTCCTGGCGAATCCCCAACCTCCGTCTTCATCCGCCCAAACCCAGCCCTCTCTCCGTCCAAACAAGCCACGCCATCCAACCTTCTCCTTCATCTTCTTCGCGAACTAGTCGCCTCGGCCGCATCCATCACCGAATCCTCCTCCGCTCAAATCACCAACCCCGGGCCGCCATCCTCGCCATGGCAAGAAGCTAATTCGGCCTCACATCACGATCCAATCCTCCTCCTTCTCCAAGGAAGTCTCCGCCATCTTCATGACATCCATTTAGATCCGAGATCCGCCTGCCTCGCCCAAATCCTCCATGTCCGCCTCATCACAGACGTATGGCCTATCCCCATCAACCCCAACCTTTCCCATCCCAGCTGCCTCCAACCGCCGCCGGTGTCCCTTCATCTTCCCCTCCTCGGCCAAACAGCCCCCATGTCAAACCGAAAATCGAATTTGGGATCGAAAAATCCGACCAGATCTGCTCCATCTTCCCACTCATTTTTGCCTCATTTTTGCCTCAACCCAAATGAGCATCCAACTCCTACAAGCTTTGGAGAATTTCTGTCCTTCTCCCTTCAAATTTGGGTTTGATTTTGGTTTTCGATTTGGTGTCTATTGGTTTGATCGAAGCATTCAAATTGCTTGTTTGGGTCTATTGGTTTGATCTGCTCATCTGTAGCTCCAAAGAAATGATGTTTAAGTGATGAAGGAGAGGGCAAAAAGGGTATTTCACTTAAAGATAACGTCAAAAGGTAACGTCCGTTAAAAAATGGGTTAACGTGCAAGATAAGTCGGGTACAGTGGCCATCCCGAAAATTTTGAAGTCTCAGTGGCTTAATTGCAACCTTTTGTATAGTACAGTGGCCCGGAGGTGTGTTTTTCCATCTTTAAATGATGATTATTTGAATGAGTTCTCTTTTTAGGGAACTTGGTCTCATGCACATGAAGGCACTTGCGAGGGAGTGACTACGGGTTGTCTTGATGTTCTTGAGTATGGTATTGGGGATGTCGATTATATATGACGATTAGGGATATGGTTGAGTCCGATGTGCTTTTAAGTGAAACTAAATGCTAAGTATTGATTTGTGGTTGTTCTTAGACTGATATAATAGTCTTTTGTTTAATTTTGAGTAGAGGACTATAGTAGACTTCACATCATGATTTATTGAGCTTATATGCTATTCTTGATTGGATAATGACTTGAGGATTATGAGTACCTCAATATGTGGTTCTTGGACTAAACTTGTAAGTTAGTTGAGCATGTTAAGTATATGCAATTATGTGCATTGTTTATGGGATTTTGTAGAGCATTAGGACCTACTTGATTTGATGAGCCCGTTTTTGATGAAATTGCTCTCTTTTGGTTTATACAAGTAAATAACTACTTGAGCATCTTTATTTAAGTCCAGCTGGTGTCTTGGTTGTTGTGTCGGCAATGGGACGATTCATAGCCTTTGTGAACAATCACTACGAATCGCCGCATTGGGTCCTTTTCTCCTCACTATTTGGTCAATAATGGGATGTGGTATCATGTTAGTGCCATCTAGCCTGATATCAAGCTCCCATTTCTCATCCTAGGTTGCATGAAGGTAACGAGTACTCATTAAAGAAAATTGATGAGATGTGATCATTTGAGGATGAAACCCATGGTATGATCAGTTGGGGGTTGGACCCGGATTTTGGCAGTAGCAGTTCGGTTTACGTTTCTTGTTACACATGTTTATTTACGAGCATTTATGTGAAAAACAATATGCTATGTGGTTTATGTGAGATTATGTGCTTTGGTAACTAAGTACATGTTTATTGTTGGTATGATAGTGTAATATCACGATCCTTATATATGCTTGTGCATTATGCCATGCCATGACATGATATGCCATACAGTTGCATTTAGTAACTTACTGGGTCATTAAGACTCACTCCGTATGTTTGTTTTCCTTAGTGTTTGCAGTGATCCAGTTAGTACGCGTGGCATTTTCGGATAGTGATTTCTAGCAGGTGGACTTCCGGGCAATAGCTTGGAGTTATTATTATTGTTGTTATTTATTTGTGAGACACGGATGTAAAGTTATGTAGACTTTACTTGGGTAGATTGGATTAGTTTTTTTTTGTTGTATTATTTGGGAGCCGACTAGTATAGTTGAGCTATTGTATCTTTTAGGAGTTATTCCCGTTGTCATTTCGAGCAAGGTTTAGCTCGCTTATTCTAGTATTGTGTTATTGTTGTTTCTATCTCCAGCAACTTTAGTCGTGAGATCTTGGTTTAGTTGTTTAACATTTGAAATCTTATTTTTTTTTAGTTGAATTGTCCGTCCGGCATGTTATAGTCGTTGAGTGGTTGTTTATCAGGTTAGGATTTTGTTGGTTCACCGGCGTTAGGTTGCTGATGGTTTGTTGCCCGTTCGCAATATTGCGTCATGCGCGTCGTAGATTTGTCGAGAGATAGTTGTCTCTCAGCCTTGCGTTCCTTGGTTTAAGATTAAAAACTTGGGTTCCACTTATGATTTGCTTCCGCAGATTTTAGTTTTTATTGTTCTGTTTTGCCGTTATGGCTTTACATTCATGTTTCAAGCTTGTTGGCTCAACTTTTGACTCACACCATTATGCTTAGCAGGTGCTTGCCCGTCTCTTAGCTTGTGTTGATGGCTTGACCTTGGGATTTCGTATAGAAATTCGGGTTGGGTCATCACAGTTGGTATCAGAGCTATTGGTTAGCTATTTCGCCAGGATAGGTGATGTGGTGGATTTCATTATATGTAATTCCCTAATTTTCTAGACATTTTTATTATTATTTTATTGTATTTTAGTTTGGTTTGATGTAATTTTGAGTAGTTTATGATTTGGTAAGTTTTTGGTTAACTTTTGTAATTTTGAGACTTTTTGTGAGTATTTTGTGATGTCCCTGCAAAAGTTTATTATTGTGGAAGATAAAATTGCTGGTATCGAAGCAGTGGACCAAACTGTCAAAAGCCGAAAGTTCAAGGATCGACTTCAAAAGCAAAGAGTTCAAGTGTCAGAAGAGAAAGGTTGAAGGTTTAGGGATCAAAGTGAAAGAGAAGAATTTGGAAACTATTTATTTTTGGTAATAGATGGTAGGAAGATTTGTCTACCTTTTATTAAATATTCTCTTTCCTTTTTCTTTTAAGAATTTCCTTTTTAGTTTAGGATTAGGTTTTGGGAAACAAGTATTTATACTTGTTTTGACTTCATAATTCTTCTTCTTCTTCTCCTACGAATTTTCTTTAGAGATTTTAGCTACTTTCATGGAAGCTTAATTATATTGCTTTGGGTTTGAATCCTGAACTGTTTGTTTAATCCAATTGAGGTATTAATTTCTTTACTTCTGAATCCCTATCCATAGTTTTACTTGATTGAATTGCTAGATTGATTCTTAGGGTTTTGAGATTTGATCACCCTCTTCTCCCTTGCAATTGATTTAATGCTAGTTTAATTTTAAGTCTCAGATTATGATTTTACACAAGTAGCAACTTTGAGATTTATGCATGTGTCATGGTAAATTGAAAAGGGGTAAAAACTAGATTTCTTTCTATTTGCAAAAGAATAGAGAAATCCTTGATCTTAATTTCTCTTGATTTTATCAATTGTTATTGTGAACCTAGACTGTGTCAGTTAGGTTTAGGTAATAATTAGGGAAATAAGTGAGTGTGTCACTACTTATAACCATTAAAAAGGAAGAAATAGGGATTGAAATACATCTCGGATCAAGTGATTAGAGGAGGAGAGAGAAATTATACCGATGAAATTGGATTGATAAACGGGGACTCGAGACAAATCAAGTGTTAGTCCTACTTGTTTATAACTTAGTTTTAATTCCTCGTCGTTAGTAGTTAATTAATCATAAATCGACCCCAATCTTGTCAAGTGACAATTGTGCAACCAAATAACCGTTCTTCTGGATCGACCCCGGACTTGTCCTAGTGCGCTCGTAGCCGAGCCTTGTCTTGGTAATTAATTTGTAGGCGTGCGACTTTAGCCTGTCAAATTTTGGCGCCGTTGCCGGGGAACGGTTCTATTTGTTTGCACTCTTACTCTACTCCCTAATCTACTCTCTTATTATTGTCGTCCTGTGGTGTGGAACCTTTTATGGTCCATACTCGTTCTGCTAATCAAGTTGTTAGTCCTTTTGTTCCGTAAATGACGTATATTTCGTAGTAATGTGAGAGAATTTGCAATGAAAGCAGATGAATAATAATAACTGTGAAGCGAAGATGGGCCCGAGGTTGTGAACAATGGGGTAATGGAAGAGGCAATAATCACCCCAATAATGGTCCCCGAGGTTGTGAACAATGGAGGTAATGGAAGAGGCAATAACAATCCTCCACCTCGACAACGAGGCAAAGGATTGCTTCGAATCGAATGAACAGCAACCGCAAGCGCGTAAGCTATTTCTCGATTTACTACGGGCCGGGTGACTTTCGAGTTGAAGCCGGGTTGTTGAACCAGCTTGCCCCATTTTAATGGGATACTGGGAAAATCCAAATCGCACATAGCTCCATGCGGTGTCCAGGTAGATTTGCAAAAGCATGAAGCTACCGCATTGCCTCGAAAGCGAAAGAGCATCTATTACCGAGTATGCTTTTCTTTTACTCAAGACGAACGCGAATATGTGGTACTATCACTTGCCACCCAACAAAGATTACCTCTTGGCAAGAGTTGAAGGAGGTATTCCTTGATGAGTTCTTTCCCCGGATCAAATCAATGTCATGAAGAGGACATCAAGAACATGGAGCAATGGCCGATGAATCACTTTTACGATTACCACAACAAAGTTCTATAAGCTTCCCCGCAAGTTGTCGCAGATCATGGTTTTGATGATGAGCACTCATTGTTTATTTCTATGGGGGATTGACCGAGCAAGACAAAAGGTGGGTGGATTCGCCAGGAGGTAGTATTCTCAACCGAAAAAACTACAGTGGATGCAGCGCTTGATCGGCAAGAGCTAGCCAAAAGCACAAGGACTCATGGAAGGAGGTCTAGCATTAGACAAGTCGCATGGCAGATCGAGTGATTCAACGAGTGATTTGAAGACCGAGCCGCGTGATGTAAAGAGTCTGTTGAAGACATTGGTTTTGGGTCAACAACCTCATCCATGCGGTATACGTGGCCGATGTGACCCATCCGATCGACTTGTCCTACTTTCTTCTTCACGGATAACGTGGCGATGTCAATGCCATAGGCTTCAATCAACAGGGCAGAGGCCACCACAAGACAATTACCATAATGCCAATAATGTTCATCCGACCTAAGGTATGGTCCATTGCAGGGACAAGGGTTGGCGACCATTCAATAATCGGCGGATTTCGGCGAGGTCGGCGATTCGGGGGAATCAATACAATCGATGCAGAGCACTGTTGGATGACGGCAACAACAACGAGGGGCAGGTCTACCGAGGACTTGGTCCGATCACTGCCTGATATGACTACCATGAATGGCAATTTCAGCCATTCCAACGAGGAGACTAAATCGAGCATCGACAATTTGGAGAAACATGTGGGTCGGTGGCGGATGCAGTTGGGAGAATGGAGGCTAAGGATCGGGAAAGTTTCCATCTAGAAACGGAACCGAATCAAAGCTTAATACGGTCTGCAATGACTTTGCTTGCGATGGGGAAAAAAGATAGAAGAGGTGGTTGTTGAAGAGGCCTGAGTTAGTGGTTGAGAGTTACACACGAGGTGAAGATTC
>CM028380.1:77739439-77779949 GCA_013146195.2 Codonopsis lanceolata | reverse complement strand
CTCACATTCAAAGCAGGCCAGGTCCTTCGTCTTCTCTTGATCGAACATAACGAGAAGTCCTAATCCTCTTCTTGTAGTTCTCTCTCTCATCTCTACGCAACCCCATGCCCAACTACGGCCCAATTGTCCCTCTCTCCTAAGTCCGTCCTCTCACATACCATTAAATACTCCCAAGTCCTCACATTTCTCTATCTCTCTTGCGATCGAGGCCGCAACCCTTCCCTCAATCCTCTCCCAGAATTCAGGCCACTCCATTTCAAAGCTACATTGATCCGATCGATTTCATCACCACTTACTCATTTAAACAATCGTCACATTTGTTAAATCTCCGCCTTCCATCAATCAACTTTTTGTAATTCGGTTAGTGAGCCTTGAAGATTGAAATTGAGCATGTGTTCACATTTCCTACTCCATCTCGGCAATTATGGAGGAATCAGAACGTCATTTCACCCCGAGCACGTGCAGTCAAGTTCAAGCTCGACCACAGTCTCTGAAGCAATATCGGAGTTGCATTTGGTCCTCATTTTACGGTTTGAGCTCGAATTTGTCCAAATAACATCTCTCATACGTCCTAGATTTTAAAGATCTACTTTTCAAATTCTTTGAAATTATTGAAGTGAGTTGTTTTTGTTGTGTGAAATTTTGTCCTTGGTTGTTTTGTGACCTCCGGTTGGGAGTTTGGTACTTTATCGTAGTATTCTTGATTAGGTTGGGGTATTTGTGTTGTGATTGTGTTGGTAGTGTGCGGTGTTATCCCAATAAGGGAAGTGGGCGGCAATGGAGGTATTATGTCATTTTCGGGATGGTGGGGATCGTTGGAAGAATCGGATTAGGCAAAGATGGGATTGTTGTTGGGAGTGTCGGTAATGGGCCAGTTGTAGGCAACGGTGGCAGTGTTGGCTTAGGTAGTGTCGGCATTGCAGGCAGCGGAGGCAATGACCTTGGGCGGGATGGAATAGTAGGCAAGGTTGCCGGAGGTATAGCCACGGCTTGCAATAGATTGCGAGATGCAAAACTCATATCGTTGCTTGAAAGTGATAGGGAAATGATTAAACATAGAATGGAAAAATGCTTAAAAGATACCATTTTTGATAGAATGAAATGCTTTAAACTAAGAGCTACTAACTAGTATTGTGTTTGGGAATGAAGAAATGATGCAGTTATGAGTTGTAAGATTGATAATCGTAATAGGTATTTATAAGGATGGATGATTGAAAGGTTCTAAGAGTTTGATGAATTGTAGTTGAGAAGAATAGTGTTAGTTCACCTTCTAATTTGACTTCTGCTAATTAATAGAACATCCAAGGTTGGTTTGACACATAAACTGCTAGCTCTGGCCCGATATGTTACAAAGTGCTAAACCCGACATCATTCTAACATGTCACTATTAGTATTAGGATACCATTAGATTTATGAAGAGTCAAGAGCTGACAGTTCATTTTACCGGAAAAAATAAATTAGCTATTAACCATAGGTCTTAGGTTCGAGTGACGAGAATTTTCAGATATGCTAAAACTAGATAAGGGTCGGCTCGAGGATTAGTTTTGAAGTGAGATTAACATGAGAAACAAATAAAACCAAAAACAAATTACAAAATACGTAATTTGTTTTAATTAAAAAATTACTACAAATGCGTGTTTTATGAATTTGAAAAAACGTAAAAGTAGTATGAGTTAAATTTGTATTTGGAAAATATTTAGTTTGACCAAAAAATTCAAACAATACCATAATCTAAGAATGGAAATGGAGTCAAGATACGTAATAAACTCTCATTTTGGGATAGACCGAATAGCTAACAAAGAGACCTACCAACAAAACTAATTGATTCTATATTATTTCCTTGCATTTTGATTAGCTCATCGTGGCATGGGTTCTCGAATCACCAATCTTTGCCTGTTACTGATAAGTCTTTCGGAAAAGTTTTTAGTAAATCTTGAGTTCATAGTGCTTTTCGGGTAGAAACCTTCGTTTCCTGTGCTTGGCCTTTTGTTTAGTTTCCTGTGTTTATGGGTTTAGTTTTTGTCTTCTTCAATGTTTTTTTTGGTAAGTAATATGTTTTATAAAGAAAAGCAGTGTAAAACAGGTTGCTCTAGACCTTAAGTATACACAAGAAATTAAGAAGAAATGAAGAATTACAAATGCCCACCAATCTCAGGCCACCAAAAGAACAACAAATGAAGAACTTCATTCTTCAAAACGTAAAACAACCCTCTCCTCATTATTAAAACTCTTCAATTCCTCTTAAATGACCCTATCCTCAATATTAATCATAATTTGTTATGGGTCAGATTATTCATTGTTGAAATTATACTTTGTGACTTTGTATTGTTCACAAGAGAAGTAGCTTTATTTTTATCGCTTCTCCCTAGTTAACAACTAAACATCCTTATTAATGTATAATGTTAATTATCATTTAAAATCATATAATTTGTCTTAATTTAAATGTTGACTAAGTTGATTAATTTTATTTCTATTTGAACCATGAAACAAACCCACCCCCACCCCCACCACCCCACCCACCCCCACCCAACCCCACCCCAACCCCACCCCCAACCCCAAACCCAACCCTAAACCTAAACCCCAAACCCTAAACCTAAACCATAACCTTAAACCCAAACCCAAACCCCACCCCACCCCAACCCAAAACCTAAACCCCTAAACCCTAAACCCTAAACCTAACTCTTACACCTAAACCCTAAACCCTAACCCTTAAACCTAAACCTTAACCCTAAACCTAAACCATAACACTAAAACCTAAACCTAACCCCACCCCCAACCCAAACCTAAACCCTAAACCTCAACAAACCCTAAACCTAACTCTTACACCTAAACCCAAACCCTAACCCTTAAACCTAAACCTTAACCCTAAACCTAAACCATAACACTAAACCCAACCCCTAACCCCACCCCACCCCTACCCCCACCCCCAACCCAAAACCTAAACCCTAAACCCTAAACCCTCAACAAACCCTAAACCTAATCCCACCTAAACCCTAAACCCTACCCTAAACCTAAACCTTAACCCTAAACCTAAACCATAACACCAAACCCAAACCTAACCCCACCCCCACCCCCCACCCCAACCCAAAACCTAAACCCTCAACCTCAACCTAACTCCACACCTAAACCCTAAACCCTACCCTTAACCCTAAACCTAAACCATAACACTAAACCCAAACCTAACCCCACCCCCTAACCCCACCCCCACCCCACCCCCCAACCCAAACCCAAACCCTAAACCTAAACCTAACTTACACCTAAAGCCTAAACCCTAACCCTTACCCAACCAAACCTTAACCCTAAACCTAAACCATAACACTAAAACCTAAACCTAACCACCCCACCTCCCCCACCCCCAACCCAAACCCTAAACCTAAACCTCAACAAACCTACCTAACTCCTACACCCTAAACCCTAACCCTTTAAGCCTACCCAACCGCCCTAAACCTAACCCTAAACCTAAACCACCCAAACCATAACACTAAAACCTCCCCTAACCTACCACACCCCCACCCCCTACCCCCAACCAAAGCCTATAAACCCACCTACCCTTACCCAACCTCCACCAAACCTCCAACTTAACCTCAACCTAAACCCCACAAACCACCCTTAACCTAAAACCTAAACCATAACACTAAAACCCAAACCTAACCCCACCCCCTTTACCCCCACCCCACCCTCGAAACCTAAACCCTAAACCCTCAACCTAACTCTTACACCTAAACCTAAGCCACCCAACCTTAAGAAACAAGATTTGTTCCTCTCACTTGATGGTTCAAGCGAGTTGGATGGAGTCAAATGTACATTTAAAGGTGGGGTAGAGCCTACCTAACTATTATAAGTAACTAGAATTTGAAGTGAATATGATCCATTGGATTGGTTCATGCATCATGTTCCTTTTGTGATGTTAGTTATTGGGTTCATCAATGAATGGACCCTACCGCTTGCCCGGGCATTTGTACTAATAGTCAATCAATGAGGCAAGTTATCGAAGATAACTTTTTTTTTCTGTTCTCTTGTACTAATAGTCATTTGTGTTCGACTATTTTATTGGTGATGATTTGTTGTAAGGTCATGCTCACTTGGTTGGAGATTCCACTGGTTTCATAAAGGGTGTAGCTTTACTTGAAGGCCCTCTAAAGTGTATCTATGAGTTATTTAGTTTTTTTTTTGTTTATATTGGTGTATTATATTTGATTTTTTACATTAGTAGCAATGTTGGATTTTTGGTAGCTTCTTCATATTATTAATAAAGTTATTGCTTCTTTCATGATACTTGTGCGTAAAAAGAAACCTTTGTGTGAAAGTTACATTTGTTTGGTTGTAAACTTCTTCAAATTGTTTGCCATTCATTGCGAGTTTTTTTTTTTGTATTCTTAATGACGAGAGGTAGCATTTGGTTATTTCATTGGAATTATGCAAGTTTCATAGTATAAGATGAATAGAAGGCCCGATGCTCGTTAGATTTCGAGGATAGAGACTTTGGAAGCACGCTTGCGGCGACAACGTTTGTTTGCGGAATATCGAGAGCAAACGAGCAACGATTTGCTTAGAAATGATGGCGGCTTGATGCAAAGCATGGCACACCAGATGCATGGGTCTTCGAGCAGTACTTCCTCTAGCATGATTGGGTCCCTTTTCATCCCAGAAATCTCTTCCAAGATCACCTCCTCCCCACTTTGATTATTGGTACTGCTTGAAGTTGAAACATTGATATTTGATATTGTTTGATTTTGCATGTATATATTTGGTACTTCAATGTAATAACATTTAGAGTTCGATGTAATAACATTTAGAGTTTTATATTATTTTTTATTTTGTATTTTTAGTTTTGTATTAATTGTTATATTATCAGGTACAAAAAATTATAATGATAGTATTTTTGTGTATTTTTTAATTTTTTTTCCCATTATTAGCGACGGAATTTCCGTCGCTGAAATTCAAATTAAATTATTTTTAAAAGCCTTTAGCGACGAATTTTAAATCGTCGAAATTCAAATTAAATTATTTTTAAAAGCCTTTAGCTTAATGGAAATTTCTTCATCGAAATTCAAATTAAATTATTTTTAAAAGTCTTTAGCGACGAATTTTCCGTCATCCGTGAAATTCATTTTAATTAATTTTTAAAAGCCTTTAGCGGCGAATTTTAAATCGCTAAAATTCAAATTTAATTAATTTTTCAAAGCCTTTAGCGACGGAATTTTCCGTCGCTGAAATTCAATTTTAATTAATTTTTAAAAGCCTTTAGCAACGAAATTTTCCGTCTGAAATTCAATTTTAATTAATTTTTAAAAGCCTTTAGCGACGGAATTTTCCGTCGCTAAAGGTTGAATTTCAGTGATGAAAAATCTGGTCGCTGAAAATCAACCTTTAGCGACGGAAATTTCCGTCGCTAAAGGCTACCTTTAGCGACGAAAATCGGTCCGTCGGACATCAGCGACGACGGATTAGCGACGGAAAAATTCCGTTGCTGGGGGCCATTAGCGACGGAATTTTGCCTTTAGTGACGGAAAATTTCGTCACTAAAGGTCATTTTTCTAGTAGTGATGCTTCGACTTATGGAGTTATGTCGATTTTTTCGGCTGAGTGTTATGCTCTCCTTAGTGGTATGAGCTAGATTCAGGAAAATGATATGCATATGGTTGTTGTTGAGGTGGATTCCAAAGTTCTTTATGATTGTCTCACTGGTTCGGCCTCCTCCCCTTGGTGCTGCAGGTATATGGTCAAGGCTATTTTAAAAATTGTTTCCTCTATGAATATTTCTCTCTCCCATTGTTTCAGGGAAGCAAACTTGGTGGTAGACTCTCTGGCAAATTTAGGCTGCGATGAAGGCAGGGATCTTTTCTTCCTTTCCATGGATGCTCTTCCTAGTAGGATCCGAGGCCTAGCCATCCTGGACAAAGCTAACATGCCTTATATTAATATTTCTTAATCTTTTTTGATGTATGTCTTTTTCATTTTGTTTCCATTTATTTTACTTGTATTCATTTTAGAGGTCAGGCTCCTCCGTCCTCCCTCTTATAAGGGCAAGGCTGATCGTCCCCCTCAAGTTTGTACTTTTCTCTTTTCATTAATAATATTGTGCAGGGTGCCGTCCATGTTTTTAAAAAAAAATGTGTTCTACTTAGCGAGAGCATCAAAATGATATAGTTATTTGTCCAAATCAAGTTTTGGATGAATAAGATATAAAAAGTTAAAGAATGGTGTTAGAAGTGAGTCATTAGAAGTAATATTAGTTGTAAAAGTTTTTAAATATAAGTTTTCTACTATTGGCAATAGAAGAAGTTATATATAGTAAGTTTTCTATTAATATCTCTTATATATAGTAATATTAATATATTGATTATTATTATGTATTATTATTAGTTAATGGCTAGAAACCAAGAGTTTTTAAAGTCTCAACGGGGATACTTTACGATGAAGATTTAATAAAAGGTGGTGAGATGATATATATATAGATTTTCCGTTCCAATTGAACGCGTACACATTATTTTTATTAGTTTGTTGTAATTAGTCAGTCCATTATAATGCAACCCGTTAACGTACCTCGACCCGACTTGAAAATTATCCGACACAACCTAAACAATTAATATTTTTAGGTCGAAACAGATAACCTGTATTAGCTCGATAATATTAACGGGTTGGATCAATTAAAGTGTGTCGAAACCGTTACCCATTTTGAACCGATAGTTTTTACGAGAAAATTGTCGAATATGACCATTTGACCCGGTGAATATAAACATATTTGACCTTTGACCACTTAGAGAACCAAAAAAATTTGAACTGAGTAAAAGGCCCCTGCGATATAGGCGTAGTCGACTTTGGTCGTCGAGTGGTCGTCTAGTCGAGCTCGGAGGCGGTTCGGGAAATAGAAACGGGTCAGGCTTTTTCGTGACACGAAAGAAGCCGACGCCACCACTTCAACGACTCGTGGCATTGCCGGCTGGCCATTGCAACATAAACACATGCCATTTAAATTGATTACAGTATCTTAGTCAAACGCACGGAATTCGATCCTTCAATTTCACAATAAATACAGGGTGACGATGATATCAAATTAGATAATGAAATCTAGAGAGAGAAATATGAGAGAGAGAGAGAGAAGTTGAGAAAGCATTTAGAGAGAGTTGTAGTTAGTTGCATTTATAAAGAGGTTGGGATTAAACAGAGGGGTTTAGGCGGGAATTAAATGAGATATTGGAAGAGATTAATTTATTTCTTTATTCAATATCATTTGCCTTCTCATTTTTTGATGACAAAAGTCAACAAAAATCCTTAGGTTCAGAAAAAAATAGTTTGTTTGTAACGTTTACTATATTATCCTTACTTTTTCTTTATATTTTAATTATACGTTATATTTAGATGGGTTTTAACGTAATTTGTGTATCGAGTTAAATATGACAATAATGGACAAAGAAAGTATTATATTTGACAAAAACTAATGAAATACTGTCGTATGAGTATTTTCTTCAGGCGGATTCCTCTAACCTAACCTATTGTGTGTTGATGCATTGTGCTATAAAAGAGTAGTGTTCCGTCTAACGAATTAGTATCTGTAAATCGTTTTTGCAAGATACATAATCATTATATTTTATCTCTAAAACTACTTTGATGACATTAAAACTTATACATATTTAATACATTTTGGTATGCGAGTAGTGATGTAGCCACCAAATATATATATTCTGTTTGGTAATGCTACTAACACCTATCCAAATAAGATGATACATAAGACATCACATTATTTTGCAATCAAATTTATGTACTCTTTTCGTTTCAGGTAAAGAGTCCCCGTTTGATAGTTAATTTTTTAAGAAAATAACATTTTTAGTAATCTATTTGTAATAAACTGACACTTTTACGTTTTAATTTTTGAAAGTGGACTCTTTAAATGAAACATCTTAAAATAAAATAGTGAACTATATTTGTCTGAAACAGATGGAGTACTTATTAGATGCATGTAGGGTTACTCTAAAAAAACTGTGTTTATAATGGTAAAATATCTTATTTGTCGTCTTATTTATATCTTGTGACTTTTACCGTGGAATAAAAAAAGAAATTAACAAAAAAATGACACATAAATTAAAGGTCAAACACACAAAATTTGGTACTCCCTCCGTCCCTAAATATATGATGTTTTTGGGTTTTTTACATACACCAAGGAAACATATTGTAAAGATTAAACTATCTATATCCAAACATTAATGAGGTGTCTTGATATTTTTGCCCAAAGATCCAAAGACGAATTACGGAATCAATAAATATGGGTAGAATTGGAAAAAAATGAAAAAGTTTCTTAAAAACTGAAAGGTGTTATTTATTTTGGAGCAAAAAAACTCTTTCAAAACATCATATGTTTTGAGACAGAGGGAGTACATATTTGGTGAGTAGACATTACTTATATATCTATCTAGTGTATTTTGCATCCATTGAATGCTTAAATGCGAGTCTTGATGAGATCGAGCCTATTAACCACATGCATGTAGTCGTTGATAAAAATCTCATTGATGGCTGAAAGAATTTATGTTGTCATAGCTGAAATACAATGTGGTACAAAAAAACCTTCACTCGTTTTTATATGTGACAAAAACTTGGGTAAGACTATTGAATCATATACACAAGTCGTGTGGGACTCGGCCTCTTAACAAGACAAAGGAGTCCACAACTGCTCCCACCTAGCTGTACAAGATATCCCTCAAAGCTTTCCTATCTTTATCTCATAAATCTTCTCTCTCTATCCTGTATCTTTTCTCCTTATCATGTATTATTTAGATCCCTATATAAACAACCATCCTCTCTCACAAACAGTGAGCGGGATTATTATATCATTGGATTATTATATTATTTGTGTTAGACATTTGCTTGTGTTTAACTTGGTATCAGAGCCACCTTTAGGAATGGCCCAAACCGTGAGTTCCTCTTCCTCTTCTAGTCTGCCCGTGTCCTCCTCTAGTCCAACTGTGCCATCCCTTAGCTCAGCCCATCACTACCTCTCTCTTAAACTCACATGGACCAACTACCTTTACTGGAAAACCCAAAGTCTCCCATTTTTGCATGGACAAAAACTAGCTGGTTTTATTGATGGTAGCATTCCCCCACCGCCCACTCCCCACTCATATCTCTCAGGAAAAAGACACTGATTCTACGAGTTCTATTCAACCGAATCCAGCCTACCAAACTTGGTTCATTCAAGACCAAGCTGTAATGAGCATGCTCATCTCCTCCCTCTCTGACAGTGTTCTCCCTATGGCCGTAGGATGCACCTCCTCTCATGCCCTTGTTGCAGCCTTTGCATCTCCATCTCATACTCGTATACTTAACCTCCATGCCAACCTTCATGACCTTCGTCAAGGTGATAGTAGTGTCACTACTTATCTCCAAAAAGCCAAAGGATTTGCCCGACGAAGCGTTGGTCGTCCGTGTCAGACCACGAGTTTAACATTCGTTTTTTCGTGGCCTTATCTTGAATTCAAACCTCGATTGCTACTCTTTCTGCTCGTGTCGAACCCGTCACCTTTCCCGAACTTCATAGCCTCCTTCTCAGCCATGAGTTCCTTAATCGTGACTCCATGCCTTCACTCACTATCTTTGCGCCTAGTACAGATCCTCCGTCTAACCCGTCTTCCCCCCTCTCCTACTGCCCATTATTCCACCCGTGGTGGTGGTACCTCCTTCCATCGCGGTCGTGGCCGTCATAACAATGGCAGTTCCTCTTACCCACATCGTTCCTCCTCCTTCACCCATCGTCCTCAATGTCCTTTTTGTGGCGGTTCCAATCATGCACCCTTCTCACTCGCCCCGACTTGGCTTACCCAGTTAACAAGGTCTGTCAATTCATGCATGCCCCATCCGAGTCTCATTGGAGTGCCGTTAGACGCATTCTATGATATCTCAAGAACTCTCTTGATTGTGGACTTCTTCTCACGAAAACTCCATCTTCTCAGTTACAAGCCTTTTCAGATGCTGACTGGGCTGGGTGTGTTGATGATCATAAGTCCACCGGTGGGTTTTCTATATTCCTTGATGCCAATTTGATCTCTTGGTCATCACGGAAGCGAGACGATTGCTCGCTCCTCCGGTCGAGAATATTAAGCTCTTGCTATCTTTGCCGAACTAGCAACTCGGTCTCTTGCATGGTGAAAGTCGGCATCATCACCTCCTATTATTTGGTGTGATAATCTTGGCGCCACCTACCTTTCGGCAAACCCGATATTTCATGCCCATACAAAACATATCGAGATTGATTTTCACTTTGTCCGGGACCAAGTGACTCGTCATGACTTGCGGTCCAATTCATCTCTACAGGATCGGCTTCGGCCGATATAATGACAAAGCCATTATCTTCTCCTCGCTTCCAATTTCTACGGGACAAGTTGCGTGTGCTCCGAGACCACCCTCATCTTGCGGGAGGATATTGAATCATATACATAAGTCGTGTGGGACTCGGCCTCTCAACAAGACAAAGGAGTCCACAACTGCTCTTTCGGTTGCCTCTGTTATCCTCACTTACGCCCCTACAATCGCCACAAATTTTCCTTTCGGTCCTCTCCGTGTGTCTTTCTTGGTTATAGCTCGAACCATTTGGGCTATCGCTGTTATGACCCTGCAATCGATCGTCTTTATATTGCCCGATACGTTCGGTTCAATGAATTCGCATACCCGTTTCTTTGGCCCATCTATTCTTGGCCCAATTCCCAGCCCGTCCACCTCTATTCTCGACCTCATTCCCAGACCATCTCAGTCTACCACTCAATGGGTCGCTGCCACTCTACCCGTTCTCTCTTCTTCTCTCCGGCCCACTATCAACCCGCCTTGTCATTCATCTCCCATTCCTACAGCGCGCACAACTCCTTCAAACCCACCATCACCGTCTCAATTCCCTTCTGGCCCAATCTTCTCCAGTACCCAACCGCCACCTCCTTCCCCGCCTATTCAATCTATTCCTCCTAGTTCCAGTGCACCCCAACCATCCTCTCAACGCATTCATCCCATGCGTCTTAGGCCCAACCCGAAACCTTCCACCAAATATACTCTTCATGTCTCACTTTCACGCTACGATTCCATTATTAAGCGACATGTTTTCTAATGCAAATAAAATCTCGAAATGGCGTCATGCAATAGCGGAAGAACTCAATGCTCTTCTTCGCAGCGATCGTGGACCTTGGTTCCCCTCGGTCATGAATCTTGTTGGTTGTAAGTGGGTGTATCGTGTCAAGCGTTGTGCTGACGGCTCCTTAGATCGTTATAAAGCACGCCTTGTAGCAAAAGGTTTCCATCAACTGCCCCGCGTTGACTATGATGAAACTTTCAGCCCCGTTGTCAAGCCGACCACCATTCGCACGGTACTCTCCATTGTCGTTTCTTGTGGTTCCTCTGTTCGGCAACTTGATGTCAACAACGCCTTCCTTCATGGGTTCCTTGATGAGACGGTCTACATGACTCAACCACCCGGTTTCATTGATCCATCGAAACCCGATCATGTTTGTCACCTTCATCGTTCCTTATATGATCTTAAGCAAGCTCCTCGTGATTGGTTTCAGCGTCTCACTACCTTTCTTCTTTTACTTGGGTTCACTTCTTCCAAAACTGATCCTTCTTTGTTCGTTCTCTCCACTAATGGTGTCTTTGTCTATATTTTGGTGTATGTTGATGATATTGTGGCCACTGGAAACTCCTCTTCTCACATCCAGTCATTGATTCAGCCATTAGCTCGTGAGTTTTCTTTCAAAGATCTAGGCCCTCTTCATTACTTTCTCGGCATTCAAGTTCATAAACACCCATCTGGTCTTCTTCTTTCCCAGTGTCAATACATTATCGACTTACTCACTCGCACCGGCATGCTTGGTGCTAAGCCTTGTCGTACGCCTCTCTGTGCCTCGGAAAAACTCTCAAAAAATTCTAGTCGACCTTCCGACCCAGCTTGAAATTTCACGGGCGATCGGTGTTATCCAATACCTTACTCTCGCTCGCCCGACTTGGCTTACCCGATTAACAAGGTGCGTCAATTCATGCGTGCCCCATCAGGAGTCTCATTGGAGTGCCGTTGAGCGCATTCTCACGATATCTCAAGAACTCTCTTGATTGTGGACTTCTTCTCACGAAAACTCCATCTTCTCGATTCTGAAGCCTTTTTGAATTCTTGTGTGTTGATGATCGTAGAATCCACCGGTGGGTTTGCTATATTCCTTGGTGCCAATTTGATCTCTTGGTCATCACGGAAACAAAAAGCAGTTGCTCGCTCCTCATTGAGTCGAGAATATAAAGCTCTTGCCGATCTTTATTGCCGAACTAACTTGGCCGATCTCTCTGCATGGTGGTGAAAGTCAGGATCATCACCTCCTATTCTTTGGCAAGGTTCTAAAAATCGTTAGGCGCCCGCTAGGCGGCACACTAGCGCCTAGCGCCTAGGGGACTAGTCGGGACGTAATCGGGGACTAGGCGGGGCCTAGAATTAAGGCATAATTACCATTTTTTTGATAATTTACATCAAAGATCAAACACATTTAATATAAATTTAATTTTTTTTATGTTTGTCATTTTATCAAGCACTTGTCTATATTTGTAAAATGAACAAAAATATACAAACCTACCATTAATCTCAATTCTCAACAATCTCAAAGCAATAAACAAGCCAAGTTTATAACTAAAAACACAAACGATATTACTCTAGTTCGCCCCCTATTACCTCCCTCTCTGTCACACCATTACCACTCCCCCTTCTTTCTCCAGTTCGCCCCCTCTTCCTTATCCGGTCACCACATACCACAGAATCAAAGCTACAAAAATAAATTAAGGTCGGCGAGTGGTCGATTAGGCGGCGACTAAGAAAGTCGCGGCGGTAGAGAGGGGTCTAGCGCCTAGGCGGGGTCTAGGCGAAGCTAGGCGGGGAGTTTTAGAACACTGTTCTTTGGTGTGATAATCTTGGCGCCACCTACCTTTCGGCAAACCCGATATTTCATGCCCGTACAAAACATATCGAGATTGATTTTCACTTTGTCCGGGACCAAGTGGCTCGTCGCGAGCTTGCGGTCCAATTCATCTCTACCAAGGATCAACTCGCTGATATAATGACAAAGCCATTATCTTCTCCTCGCTTCCAATTTCTACGGGACAAGCTGCGTGTGCTCCACAGACCACCCTCATCTTGCGGGGGGATATTGAATCAAATACACAAGTCGTGTGGGACTCGGCCTCTCAACAAGACAAAGGAGTCCACAACTGCTCCTACCTAGCTGTACAAGATATCCCTCAAAGCTTTCCTATCTTTATCTCATAAATCTTCTCTCTCTATCCTGTATCTTTTCTCCTTATCATGTATTATTTAGTTCTCCTATATAAACAATCATCCTTTCTCACAAACAATGAGCGAGATTATTATATCATTGGATTATTATATTATTTGTGTTAGACTTTTGCTTGTGTTTAACTAAGACGGACCATTTTTACTTTATTTATCGTGTGTTGATAGGTTAAGGTGTGAGAGAGTAGAGCTCAGTCTTATAAATTAAGATCGATACAACGGTCTTACTATAGACCTACTCTTTATATATTGCTTCCATTATTAATAAGGAGTAGATCTTCTATAAAATCGTCTTACGTATCCTTTTTCGTAAAACGAAACCTCATGCTCTCAAAACTCAATCTATCAGCATACGGTGGGTTATGTCAGAGGATTCAACTTACAGAAAATTCTCGTAAAACAATATTTTCCTAAGTTTTTGTCATTAAGAAGAAGTCTTAGTTTCATTTTTAGGTCGTTTATAACAAATATCCACTTTTATAGTATTTTCTTTTTAAGTAGTTATTTTTATTATTTTGTCTTTAATTTGATTCTCATTTTAAATGATAGCTCAACTCTCACATGAGTATTTTTTAAAATGCACATTATTTTAATACTTAAAAGAAAATCAATTACCCTTTTCTTAATTAATATGTATGTCGAGTCAAATAGGACAATCTTTTGATTAATGATTTGTTTTTTTATCACATTGCTTATAAAGCTTTATAATTTTGTACAAAATGATCACATTTTTAATCAAATTTTGTGGAGCTTTAAGAGCTGTCATCAAAATTTTATTCATAAAACATACATTTTTCGGTGGTTAAAAATTAAAATGATTAATTTGATATTTTGAATCATTATGGTAAACTGGATAACATTATTATAGACTCTAGCCAAAAAATAAAAAAAACAATTGACGGATTAATTCCAAAAGATTAAATTTACTCAGTTTAAAAGAAGAGAAAAGTACATCAAAATAAATAAAATAACTAAAAAAAGGGGGAGTACTTAGCGAGGTTTGTTTGATAAAAAGTTATTGAGTTAAATTGATTGTTTTACAAATGAAAACGAACTCATTTTGTTCATAAATTATTATTTTGCTTTCTTTTTATGTCCGTTCCAAAAAAAAAATCTGTTTGTAAAGTTTAAGAAAAACAATTTTATCATTTTACTCTTACTTTTATTTTTACTTTAAGGCAAAGACTTATGTAGGACGGTCTTACGGATCTAGGATCCGTAAGACGGAGCCCCAATTAAAAATTCACGGTTTAATAAGTAAAGATGTTATTAATAGTCAGATAAATGGGCCAGATGAGTTGGTCCTTAGTAAACTTTAAAGGCTTGGTCCAAGTCAATCGTGAGTTTGAAACTCCTCGAATTATGTTTTTATCTTTCATTTCTACTATTTACGGTGCCCCCTCCACTTTCAATGTTTGTCGCCGAATTCTCATGTTTTGCATTTTAATCCTTTGTCAGCTCCGTTAGCCATCCATTAGCATCAATTGACTTGGGATACTTGATATATTCTAACGGACTTATAAATGAAAATTTATTATAATGACACATTTTAATGTTAAAAGTGACACTATAAATGAAAATTTATTATAATTTTTATTAAAATACAAAGTATCATTTTTAATACTAAAAAATGACACATTTAATACTAAAAATTGACACTTTTAATACTAAAAAGTGACATTCTTAATACTAAAAAGTGACACTCTTATAATACTAAAAAGTAACACTCTTAAATCTTAATTCTAAAAAGGTGACACTCTTATAATACTAAAAAATGACACTCTTAAAGCTAAAAAATGACATTCTTAATTCTAAAAAGTGACACATTTAATATTAAATGTGACACTATAAATAAAAATTTATTATAATTCTTATTAAAATATAAAATAACACTATTAATACTAAAAGGTGACACATTTAATACTAAAAAATGACACACTTAAAACTAAAAAGTGACACTCTTATAATACTAAAAAGTGATCCTCTTAATATTAAAAAGTGACATTCTTAATACTAAAAAGTGACACTCTTATTAATAAATAGTGACACTCTTATTACTAAAAAGTGACACTCTTAATACTAAAAAGTGACACTCTTAATACTAAATATTGACACATTTAATACTAAAAAGTGACACTCTTAATACTAAAAAGTGACACTTTTAATACTAAAAAGTGACGCTCTTAATACTAAAAAGTGACACTCTTATTACTAAAAAGTGACACTCTTATTACTAAAAAGTGACATTCTTAAATTAAAAAGTGACACTCTTAATACTAGAAAGTGACACTCTTAATATTAAAAAGTGACACTCTTAATACTAAAAAGTGACACTTTTAATACTAAATAGTGACACATCTATATATATATAAAAGCAGGGTAGTCTATATAGGGAAAAATCTCACCAAAACTTTGTTTCTCAAAATAGAAACTCCAATTAACAAGAAACAATTAATGAATTCTTTAATTAAATAATTCAAAAACTCATTGAAACTTTCACCATCAATTATCTTAATTTACTCAGTTTTTCAATTCTCGGTTGTGTCAAACGGAAATAAATCAACACATTGTAAATGATGATTAGTGAAAATGGATTAGTTCAGAACATGAACATATCAAATATTGAAATATTATACTAAAAAAATCAAGTAAATCAAGAAATACAAAAAAATTGAGATGTGCAAAAACCATTGACAAATTCAAAGTAGTATGAAATAAAAATCACCAGAAAAAATTATCTTTCGAGAATACTAAATGATTAAACCAGTTCGGAGATTTATCTAAAAGTAAATAACAAAAATCGATGTATAAAAAATATTAACAAATTCACAATAGATCTGAATGTCAAAAATATTTTTTTATATGAAATAATTAAACAAAATGTTTTTATGTGATTTCATTAGATCCGAATGATAAATCACCGAGAAAATATAATCAATATTTTTCCCTCAGAAAAAAGTTGGATATTAGAGAAAGAGAGATGGACCGAGCAAAATATGGAGCGATAGGACGAAAACTTACTGTGGTGTGGGACGGTGAGTGTAAGAGAAATTATCAGTTAGAATACGTGATATTTCCTGAGAGAAATAGAAAATAAGGGAGATTGCCAGTGGGGTTAATTTCCTATTTTCCTCTCATTCTTTCTTCTTTTTGTGTGTATGTAGTTAACGGAGGATTATTGAATCACGATAACATTTTGATTTTTTTCATAATGTTATTATTTTTCGATGTAGTTCTTTATAATTAGATTCTCTTCTTTTGTAGTATATTATTTTAATTGTTTATTACTTTTCATATAATGCAATAACTATATGACCATATATTAACCATATTTCAATTTATAACAATACTAGATTTACAACTATTTTTAAAATTATTGCTGCAATTAAGATTTAGTGAAGGACAAAGTTGTATTTATTTTATAAAAAATGACTTTATTTTCTTAGATCTTAAATAGATAAGTCTCTAATTTTTAAATCAAACAGGTTTTTTTTAATCGAAAGTAGTTACCTCAAACATTATTATTATTTTTAATTTATTTTTCTTCTTTATTTTACTTAAATACAAGTTAATTGAAAAAATTATATTGCGTGCGTTTAACGCACGGGTGTAAAACTAGTTTAATACTAAAAAGTGACACTCTTAATACTAAAAAGTGACACTCTTATTACTAAAAAGTGACACTCTTAATACTAAAAAGTGACACTCTTAATACTAAAAAGTGACACTCTTAATACTAAAAAGTGACACTCTTAATATTAAAAAGTGACACTCTTAATACTAAAAAGTGACAAATTTAATACTAAAACGTGACACTCTTAATATTAAAAAGTGACACTCTTAATATTAAAAAGTGACAAATTTAATACTAAAAAGTGATACTCTTAATATTAAAAAGTGACACTCGTAATACTAAAAAGTGACACATTTAATACTAAAAAGTGACACTCTTAATTCTTTGATTCCTCTTCACCATGACTCTTATTTTTTTAATATTAAAAGTGTCACTTTTTAGTATTAAATTTGTCAATTTTTAGTATCAAAAATGTCACTTTTTAGTATTAAGAGTATTATTTTGTATTTTAATAAGAATTATAATAAATGACCCTTCATAGTGTCACTTTCAACCTTAAAATATATCACTTTTGTCTTTTCAATGTGTCACGTTTGACTTTAAGCGTGTCATTTTGCATTTTGTTAAAGTTCATTAAGATCCGTTAAGTATCTCGAGGCGATTGATGCTTTGAGTGACAAGGTTTAAAATGTAAGGCGGGAAAACATAAAAATTACAGTGGCAAACCTTGAAAATGCAAGGACACCGGTGCAAAACAACATATTTTTAGCAATAATACTTAATTATAGGGTGAAGGAGCTTCGAACCACAGACCTAGGAACGCTATGAACTAAACCTTAAGCATTTTCCGTGAACCATCTCAGCTAGCTGCGTTTTGTGAATTTTTATAACATATTATTTATTTATTATGACCCGTGAATTTTTAAATGGGGCTCCGTCTTACGGATAAGCATCCGTAAGACCGTCTTACAGGAGACCACCTCATACTTTAATTATGAGTCACATGTTCATGTACTTTAAAAAAACTACATATTATACTAATATTACTAAAAATGTCAACTATTTTTTCTTAATTCATTAATTCGTGTGTTGAGTCAAACATGACAATAATTTAAAGACAAGTCGAGTATCTGTTTTATGATTTTTTTAAATAAAAAATATACATTATATTTTATTCAAAAAACACTCGATTTGACGTTAAAATATAACAATAACGGTGGAAGAGAGCGAGTAAGAGTATTATCGTTTTAATATTATCGTGAAAACTCTTAAAATATTAAAAAGTTCTTTAATTTAAAGAATACAAAGATGTCTAGCTAGAGAAAATCTTTTACTAAGTAGTTCAAATTTGAATCTAAGAACTATAACGGAATATGTTGGTGGTTCTTAAAGGGATAGCGATTTATTTAATTAGTACAAAAATGAGGCCAATAGCCCCAAAATTTATGATGCTCAATTGTTCATATCATAATTTTTAATGTCCCCGTGGACCTTATCTCTTCTTTGGTTTAAAAAATTCAATTTCTTATTTTAAAAAAAAACTAGTATACGTGTTCGTGTCATAAACACGGTGTCGGTATGAAATCAGTTTAATGAATGGTCGGGATAAATAAAACTCATAACTAACGGGGTAATTCAATTCTATGTAATTATAGAGGGATACTTCAAACATAACTCATAGTCGAGGTGTTTATTTCTAACTCGCATACTTACGAATCAATCTGGAAATTTTGGACCATCAGTTATGTTTAGCACAATTCGATCAGGATCATCAGTTAAATTTTGAGCTCTTTTATAATATAGATAAAAGATTCAACTTAGTCTGTAATGGCCCTTACATACTAATTTTTTTTAACTATTCTTTTTATTTTGTAAAGCTAGAAGTAATTTTCTAAAAATTTAATCATCGAGTCAACTATACGAGTTACATATTCGAGTCATTATCAAATTTTGATATAGGTATCACTTGCGCGCACGCACACACACACACATATATATTGAACAGTGTCTTTGGTGAAACTTGAATATCCGATCTCTTTGTGTAGAGTAGTAACGTACCAGGGTATCTTTAGTGAATCATGAACACTTAACTTTTTTGTTAAAAGAAATGAGTAGTACCAGTTGAGCTAACGCTTATCAGTTATAGCTTGCATGAGTTGCATATTGATAGACAGTATAGCATCAATTGTTAACCTAATGGATAAAAAATTATAAGTAAACTATTGCTAATTAATCAACTAATTTAAAAGCTTAAATTGTTAAAGAATACAAAATGAATCAACAAAAATCTATATTATAAAAGGGCTTGGAAAACACATGTGCAATTGAGTAGAGATAAAGAGGGGCTGAGATTTACCCTTTTACGATGATCCAACGCCCGTAATTCATTTTATCACTCACATGTGCGAACAACGGTTTCCTTCGGTTACGCCTTTTTCCTCCTACCGCGGCATTCATCTCTACCTTCTTCCCCATTTTCTTCCTCTGTTACCACTTTCCATGGATTTTCAAAACCAAGAGTCAAAACCTTCATGCGCCTCTCTCCTCTTTCTCTCGATCCGAGTATCTCTCTCAAAGCCAACCTCCTCCGGCCCCTCAACCTTCCGCCCTCCTGTTCCAGCCCACTTCGCTGCCTTCTCTGCGATCTCCTCCCAATGCAATGCGCCTCTCTCCTCTTTCTCTCGGTCCAGTTCCGCCGCCTCTGCGCCTTCTCTGCCGACGATCTCCCCTGCGCCTCTCTCCCTCTTTCTCTCAGTCCAGGTATGTCTCTCTGCAACCCTTCCTCTCATCTTGGTTTCTTGGTTTTTTATTAAATTTTGTGTATTGGGTATTGAAGGATTGTTATTCATTTGGACATCCTTTGCTAAATTTAGTTAAGTGTATTCGCATAAACCTGTAGTGCCATTAGCAAAGAAAAGGAGAAGCCAATGAATACTCCAACCAGTCTCATAAGTCCCAGAAACCATAATGTTAAAAGCGTCCACCGTGTAAAGGAAAGGTTGGAACAGAGATAAACTTTAGGTTCCTCCGAAACCATTCTCAATAATTAAGTAAGAGTACTCCAAATACCATGGTAACAATCCAGTATCCCATTCTGTACTTAACCAAAGTATGCTGGAAGCCCAAGTAATTTGGCCTGAAATATCTCAAATCCAAAGGCCCACAGGCAACATCCATGCTCGCCTAGCAGAACTCAAGTATCAGAACAATAAACTGTTGTCACTTTAGTACTATACATGGGATACTAAATACCACTTCACTCAAAGTACTCTGCTTAGTTTATTTTTTTGTACTCTTTTTTTCCATTTTCTTTTCTTAAACCTCTTTTCACAAGTTATACTGTTATAGTGTAATACAGAAAAAAAAAAAGGGTACCACAGGGCCATAAACAAAGTTTGTTAGGTCTTTGTTTCATTGACCATATGTTTCTCTCTATTTTCTTTCTTTTTCTTTGAGTGTGTGAGGGAGGTAGGGGTGTACATTCGAATCGCCGAATCGTGACCCTTTTTCAATTTACAGTGTTCCTCTCATCTTGGTTTCTTGGATTTTTATGTATTGGGTATGAAAGGATTGTTAACTAAATTTCTAATAGAGTGTTAACTGTGTGAAATTGTTAAAAATTTCTAATAGAGTGTTTACTTGCATTTTGCTTCCAGTTTCTTGGGTTTGCATTTTACCTTTTTCTGTTTTTACACCAATTCCTCTCATCTTGGTTTCTTTGATTTTTATTAAATTTTGTGTAAATTCATTTGCCCACTACCCTTTTTCAATTTTCCACTTATTTACTCTTTCAATCATAAAAAACTAAGAACGGACAGAAAAATGTTTCGATTAAGACTTACAAGAGGGGCCTTGGTAGCAACAGGATGGAATGAATGAAATTTACCCTGCAATTATCGCAGTCATTATCTATGTTAGTAATGCTAAATACGACAGTTAAGAAACAGAATCTTGGGAAAGAAAATGGAAGTGTGATAGAGGGGGGACCTCTGCCTCAGATTTAAGTTGAATGCGGTACTGAGTTCAGCAAGTAGGACCAAGTCATCCATGGCCCTCTTGCTATCTCCCACGTATGGCACATACTGAACCACAGAGTCGAAACACACAGCACACAGAAACCAACCTAATTAGTGAAGTAGACTGACAAGATTCATATTATCTCCATCTCTTCCATCAAAAGGATATGAAAGTGATATCAAAAGGATTGTTTACTTGCATTTTGCTTCCAGTTTCGTGGGTTTGCAATTGTGTTCAGTTATCTTGGGTTTGCCATTGTGATGGACTAGGACACATTTTTGTTTATCACTTGGTTCTCTTTCTCACTTGAGTCTTGGTTAATGAGAGATTAGCTAGCCTTTTGGCTCTCTCAAATGGAAAAACCATTCCCAAATTCAAGGAATACACTTAACATACAACTGCATCATTCCAACACAGATGTTTAACTAATTAATTAATATTTTCATGTCTATCTAGAAATATAAAAGTAGAATAAAGGATCAATAACTCACTGCAATTGTTTCAACTTGCTTTTTGATTCAAGCTTTTCCTTTATGCACCACAACAGGACAGATTCACATGGAGCTGATTTATCTTAATGAATTCAAGCGAAGAACTCCATAGAAAGAACCCAAGTACAGAAGTTTGAAGAACACGAAAAACTAGGTTCGAGATTTATCTAACAACAAATTGATGATTAATTGTTTCAAAAGTCAAAGCAAATTAAGTATAATGGGTAATTGGGTACAAACTAACAACCCAAATAACCAACAAAGACTAGATTTGAGATTAATCCACCTGAAGCAGTAAAGCTCAAAAGCTACATAAATATTGCTATAAACTAGGTACAAGATTAGTCTAAGATTAATCTAACATAATCAATAATCTAAAAATGACTATTAATGGGTATTAGTTAAATACTCAAAATGAATTTGTAAACTAGGTTCAAGATCAATCTGTGTGAACAAGCTAGCTGGATTCAAAGAGAGAACTAGGTTCAAGATTAATCTGACAACATTAATAGGTTAATGGGTATTTGCAAAAAACTCAAAAAAAATAATAAAATACAAATGTAAAACATAATCAAGCAAATGAGAAGACAGTATTACCATGGAAGACAACAAAAGGTAAAGCATGAGTGAGGATTGGCAACAGAGTCAAAGTAGAAGTGATCAAGATTATGAACAAGGCTGGAATTGATGACTTTGAAGCCATTTGGACTGTGGAGAATCAAACAGGTTTTGACAATCAGAACATTGGGGAAAAGTTGCAATATGGTTGGGCGTTTGATTCCTGCAGTTTTGGGGTGTTCCGGAAGCTACTTTTGTTTATGAACTCTAGAAATAATTAGTAATAGTAATTTACTAGCTTCTGTATTATGATGACTGTCCCGATATTTTATCCTGCTTCTATTTGCTTTTTCTTGGTGGAGTTGGTCACTTTAATTTAATTTGCATCTTTTGTGTTTTGCTGCTGAATTTTGAATTTAATCTCCATGACACTTTGAAATCACTACACACACACACACATAAACTGAATTGCAAAGTGGCTTTGTATTTTTTTTAAATTCCTTCATTCAATTTCTTTAAGGGAACCCATGTAATTAATTTTGGGGCAAATTTTTCAGTGTGCCAATCTCGCAACGCATCCTCAGTCCAAGACTTTTAAGTATCCGCTGCCAGAATCGATCAAAGCAATCTGCCCCTAAACTTTGTGCTTCTTCTCGAGCCTTCGCCCCCGCCGTTGTCTGAATCTGTAATTTTCTATCTCTTCATGTTTTTCGGCTGTTCGTATTTTTGTGTTCTCTTCATCTCTATTTTTTCGGCTGAACTTTGTAGCATCATTAGTCTGTTTTGACCTTTGCACTAATGTATTTTGGTTTAGAATTTGTAATTCATATTCTTAGAACAAGAAAGTTTATAAGAAACAACTTCTGGACTCTTTTGGGTTAGAAACTGACATACTGCATAAATATAGATTATGTATGTGTAAGCTAAAATCATGAATCATGATTTTTCCGGTTTGATCATTTTGGAATTGATTAAAAATGTCTTAGGGAAGTAGTTTAAGTTTAACAAGGAAATTGTCATGAAAAACTGGACTTTCTCTTAGGATTTTGGAGCAACAGTTTTCTCTTAGGATTTTAGTTTTCATGCCTGTAGGTCAATGCAGAAAATAGTGTTTTCTGATGAGTAGTGAATGTTTTAACCTTGATATTCTGCCTTGGTATTGCCATCTATACTGAAGTTATTAGGTGTGACAATATTGCAAACCACTTGCTTAGTTGTCAAAGCATCAAATACTGACCACAGTTGAATTCTTATGATTAATCATTAGAGCATAATGAAACTGAAAATAAGGCTCATTGTCCATTGGCAGATTTGCGACATGGTAGTTGTTGCCCGTATTATAAATGTAAAGCGAACATTTTTGCTTATATGGAATCATGCGTAAGTCTAAATCACAAAATGATTAGAAGCTGATTGGCATGATATATCATTATCAACCGTAGACTATTACAGGTCAACAGCCCTCGGTGATTAACTGTTTCTATCTTTTCATGTTTTTCGACTGTTCGTGTTTTTGTGTTCTCTTCATCTCTATTTTTTGTGTGTTTTGTGTATTCTGAACTTTGTAGCATCATTCGTAATTCATATTCTTATAACAAGACAATTTATAAGAAACAACTTCTGGACTCTTTTGGGTTAGAAACTGACATACTGCATAAATATAGATTATGTACTCCCTTCAGCTTGGTGAGTAGTACTAGGTCAACAGCCCTCGGTGATTAACTGTTTCTATCTTTTCATGTTTTTCGACTGTTCGTGTTTTTGTGTTCTCTTCATCTCTATTTTTTGTGTGTTTTGTGTATTCTGAACTTTGTAGCATCATTTGTAATTCATATTCTTAGAACAAGACAATTTATAAGAAACAACTTCTGGACTCTTTTGGGTTAGAAACTGACATACTGCATAAATATAGATTATGTACTCCCTTCAGCTTGGTGAGTAGTACTAATGTCCATGGATTTGTTTTGATTTTAAAGGTGGTTACTGGTTAGGACTTAGGAGAGAGCTAAGTGCCTGAGGTTGATGACTGATGAGTGATGTACAGAAGCCAGAAGGGTGTTGTAAGACTTGAGGTGGTAGACAATGTGTAGGGCCTATAGACATATATATAGAGACTAGAGTATAGACAGGAGGAACTAGGAAGAGAGAAAAAGAGTAACTTTTTTATATCCTAAAATTTGCCAACTGCCCTAGATATAAAAATAAGATAAAGTAAAATAAAAAAAAACAAGGAAGATAAAATAAAGGTATGATCGATAGTAACAAGTACAAATAAATTCGTTAAAAATATAAGTATTAAATAATTACTGAAAACTATTATTTTTAATTCGTTAAAATAATTTGCAATAAAAAGAATATACTCTAATCAATTTTTTGCTTTTATTTATATTTTGACTTCTGAATTTATGCACTATAAATTCAAGTAAAAAAAAAAAATGATTAAATAAACTAAAGCAATACAAAATATTCATCATACTGAAGCAAATAATTTCAAATTGCAGCAATTAATCAGACCCGCTTCTAGAATGGAGATTATAGATTCGAAGCCGGCCGTGATATTCGAATAATATTTATTTTTTTCTTTTTAACTGTTATCGTAATTAACTTAAGCAATTTAATCCCCCCATTACGGGCAAAGAGACCCCGTTTGAAAGTCAATTTTTTTTTAAGAAAATAATATTTTTAGTTGTTCATTTCTATAATATCTGCTTCATTTATTGAAGTACTCATTTTTGAATGCAGGACAAGCTTTTGGATCCAATAAGCGTCACTCATCTGTTTCCAGCTACCAAGTTCCTTGGCTTATTAGCTACAGGCACTCCAGGTTATTGTTTTTGTTTTGCTTTTAAACATTGTTAGTACGAATATTAGGAATTTGTTTCTTGGGACTTGAATCTCTTGGAATCACTGCCCTGTAATTATAGGAATTTGCTCATAAAGTTGAGATGTCATTCTTTGAATTTATCCAGTTTCTTGAAGTTAACCTTATGAAATAGGAGTATGTACCTTTTGATTTGGGTGGGCTAAAGTCTTTTTACCTATAATAGAAGGAGGTCGGCGAAAACTATTTCAAAATTTAATTCGGGGAATTATAAGAAGATTTCTATTTCCCACAGAGGCTTTGCTTGGGTGGAGGAAATAAATTTTTTCATAAATGTGGTATATTGTTTCTCAGACAAAGGATATAAGAATAAATATAAAAATTAATAATTGACCGTAAACCCAAAATAAAAAAAAACTCTGAAGTACTACTTTTTTTTTTTTTTTTTTTTTTTCTGTTTGTGTTTTTGTATTCTCTTCATCTCTATGTTTTGTGTATTTGTGAAAATTATAAGTTATTTTTAAAAGTTAATTATTACGTAAAACATCTCACAATAGTATTGGAGACTATTTAACTAAATCGAGGGGGGGGGGAGTATACGATATAATATGCATATAAAAAAATTAATAATTGACCTTAGACCCAAAAAAAAAAAACCAAGCACTACTTTTTTTTTCCCTGTTTGTGTTTTTGTATTCGCTTCATCTCTATATTTTGTGTATTTTTGAAAATTATAAGTTATTTTTTAAAGTTGATTATTACGTAAAACATCTCAAAATAGTATTGGAGACTATTTAACTAAAATCGTAGGGTGAGTATACGATATAATATGCATATAAAAAAATTAATAATTGACCTAGACCAAAAAAAAAAAAAACTCCCAAGTACTACTTTTTTTTTTTTTTTCGTAGACCCAAAATAAATAAAAAATTACAAAGATGGCAATGCAAAAGCATGAACCCAAGACCTCCAGCTAGCTTTATTTAAACCCTTTACCCAACTACCTAACCAATTGAGCCTAAAGACCATTCATTTATTAAGTTTACATTTTTTTTATAATATATCTAAATTAAACTAGCTTACACATATATAAAATTGAGCCCTCTTACATTAGGGGCCCTATTTGCTCGATCAATTTGAACCCCCCCCCCCCCAAAATCGGGCTTTTTATCCAGAATAAGCATTCTGATTGATCAGATCATGGTAAAAAAATTCTAAATTAAAATTTTGAATTATAGGAATTTAAAAGCATAACTATTTATGAGTCAAGTACCAATGCTTATATATGCATTTTATAAGTACGTGTTTTTCTACAATTAGGTTGGAAACGATCTACATTTTTAAATTTAAACGGTCAATATTTTTTCTATGTCGTAATCAAAACATACACTTTCCTTTTCGTTTATTTAATTAACTAATGATTTAGTAGATATTAATTAATATTCATCTATGCAGCAAAAAGTTCCACAAGATGGACCAACCTTCAAGAAAAGGAAAAGAACCATTACCACCAATGCCACCATCGGTGCAAGAGGTATTATCATTCCGTCGAAGGGCTTTCATATTCTCAATTATGTATTTTAGGTTTAACACTTTCAAAACCTATTTAATTAATTACATTTTTTTCGTTTGTTGCATGATTTTTCATTATTCTATGTTCTAATTAGTTTTGATTATACCATTCCATACTATATATGTATGTAGACTTATATCCTTTATATAGTTTATTTAGTTACATTAATTTCTTTAGGACGACGATTATGAATTAGCCATGCGATTGAGTCGAGAGAGACCCCAACAAATGTTTCTACCTTCTTTGAATATGGAGTTAGGGGAAAGCTCTTCTTCTACAATTCACATACCCAATCGTAATACTTCTTTATCGTCAATCGCGTCAATACTTCGAGCACCCCGTGGTAGACGTGGACTTGGACAAGCAAGACGTTTCGCAAGAGAAAGAGCCGAACGAGATAGGATTGGACGTATTATTCAACCTCTTGATTCAAACATTGTTTTGAATCCTTCGAGACGGGCATTAGCGCAAAGGAGACGAAGAATTAATGAATCACAACAACACACCGAGTCAATCATGTAACTTTATTTCCCCTTCACTCATTATTACTTCAAATAATCATACCTTAAAACTTTATAATAACACTTTTTTAATGTAGGCAACCTATACTAGAAGAACCTCTCACAACTGATCAACAACATAACCATACAAGTGACTTCAGAGAAGAACACAACCAAATTGGTGACTTTGAAAATGATGTGCATCCTCTACTCGCAATTGAGAATCAACAAATGTTGAATCAAAGCCGTCATTCTCTTGGAAGAATGGACGTCATTTGTGAATATTGTAAAGCAATGCACTGGATCGATGAGAGATTGGTTGGCTCTGCTAAGTCCAATCCAAAATTTGGGACATGTTGCTCTCAAGGGAAAATAAGGCTACCTCCACTTCGTGATCCACCCACTATCTTCAAAACATTATATGAAGGTAATAGCAGCCTATCGAAATCCTTTTTACACCACATTCGACAATACAATGCAAAGAAATGCCTTTACAAGTCTTGGGTGTAACATAGATCGCAGTTGTGATCGGGGAGGGTCCTTATAGCTTCACTATCCACGGCGAGTTGCGACATCGTACCGGTGCATTATTACCTCAACCGGATACAAATCCTGTCTATGCTCAGCTTTATATATACGATCCCGTGACCGCCTTACATAATCGTGAACGTCAGAATCCAACATTGAATCGAGAACTCTTGGAAATCATCCAAGAATGTTTGTTAGAAAACAATCCATTTGTATCTTTGTATCGTCAGCGCATGAAATATTGGAACAACAAGATCAAGCCCAATGTAATCAAAATTTACCAATGATTTTGCATTATAATCCGAGAACATCCACGATGATATAATGCACCAACGATAGATGAAATTGCAGTCATATTGCCCTGATGGTAGTGAAAGGAGGGAGCAAGAGATATTGTTGTATATTACAAAGGAAACCAAGGTTTGATGCGGATCTGAATGTCACCCATATGCACCGCTGCATTACGTGTTATTGTTTCCAATCTGGGAGCTAGGGTGGGAACCGTCAATGATGCTTTGGGATGTGCGTACAAATGCTTTTAGTACTAAAACAAGAAACCGCCTCACAATGATGGATTACTATAGCTATCGACTATTCCAAAGAACTTAATATTCAACCATTTTGAGAGCCCAAAATTATTTCGGGGAATATTTGGTAGATGTCCTGGGCCGCAATGAGCAAAAAAGCTTTCTACATCAAAGAAAACCAAGGTGAGTTTATTCTTTGATTGCTATAAAGACCTTCAAGAAATCTATGATGAAGAGAGAGACCAAGACCCAATGATAGGGCAAAAGATATATTCTCCCATCTTCTTTCCCGGTGAACCAAGGCAAATGTATGAAATTTTCAAGATTCCATGGCTATTACTCGCATTATTAAACACCCGATATTTTCTTAACCATGACAGACCAATCCAACGTGGCGAAATTAGTGATGCTCTTACCCTAAGCAAAATGCAGCGATCGACGGATCTGGTTGCTAGAGTTTTGAATGAAACGAAGAAAACGATGAAAATTGTAAAAGATACGAGGTGTTCGGGCGAATAGAAGCATATGTTTTCACAATTGAATTTCAAAAAAGAGGACCGCCTCATATGCATGCTTTTGTTTTTTCCGCGCGAACTGATAAGATTAGAACAATGGAACAAGTTGATGGGTAGTGTCTCGCGAGTTACCACGATCCAATTAATCGCCCGCACTTTTCGACACAGTTAAGAGATGCATGATACATGGACCATGCGGGACGAGAAACCCACGTGCACAATTTATGGAGAATAATTATTGCAAGAAACGATACCCAAAACTATGGGCTGATACTACTTCTATTGATCTTTACGGTTATCCGATCTATCGTCGACGCAACAATGGCTTCGCATTGATTGTCAACGGAAACACCTTGATCATAGAGATGTCGCATCGTATAATCCTTACCCAGAGAGATGTTTGATCGCCATATTAATGTGGAGGTTTGTCTTTGCCGAATGAGATGTGTCAAGTACATAAATAAGTACATCTACAAAGGACATGATAGAGCAACTATGGTTTTGGGAAGAGGTGATGAGATCCAACAATATCTTGATGCGAGATATATTGGTCCCCCAGAAGCTGCATGGCGGTTATTTGGCAACACTTTACATGAGATCCAACAATATCCATTCCCTGATGTTTATGATTCCGTTTGGGTTAAGCCGTTAAGGCCTTCCATTTGCTTAACTCGATTCCCTAAGCCAACGGCTTAGGGGCCTAATACACATAAACACCTTATCTAATCTTCATGTTTATTTGTGAGTAATTACTATGTTTATTTGAAGGACTCATCATGCAGTGATTCTGGAAGCATCTATAAACCTTTTCTTTTCCATACATGGCTTCAGCAATAGTGCTAGCTGAAAAGAAGTTTGTTCTGTTCTTACAAAGTAAGGACCTGGGTCAATTTTATGAAGAACTTAACATTTCTCTTCAATATCCTGAATTTTCTAAACAGTTATTCAACACCTAATTACAAGCAAATTAGTTATATTTCACTCGGTTTCTTTTGTTCATTTTCCCAGCCAGATTGCATAGATTGAAAATGCAAATTCTTAATCATGTTACTTTTTGTTGTTCATTTTGATTCCGATTTCAGTTTTTTAGTTTAACGCTGGTTTGCAATTGTGTTCAATTATGAATTCAATTTACACCAATTCCTCTTATCTTGGTTTTTTATTAAATTTTGTGTATTGCCGCAGTCGGAGGAAACGCTTAAGGGCTTCCGCCGCCTCTCTGACCGTTCCAGCCCACTTCGCCGCCTTCTCTGCCGACTCTGTTCGATCTCTCCCACTTCACACCCAATCTGTTTTTCTGTTTTTCTGGCTGTCTGTGCGCCTCTCTCCCTCTTTCTCTCAGTCCAGGTATCTCTTTCTGCAATCCTTTTTCAATTTACAGTGTTCCCTTTTTCTGTTGTTAAAAATTGTTTTCATTTTTACCCATGATTGTATTGGGTATCAAAGGATTGTTAAATTTTGTGTTAACTATGTGAAATTGTAAAACAATGAAAAAAATTGGTTAAGTTTCTTTATGTTATTAATCTATTTGCATATGGAATAATTTATTTGTATTATATAATTCTATGCAACAATCTTTTGTTTCACCAGCACTTAGAATTCTTAATTGGTTACACAATTTTGCATTGGTATGGATACAAACATGGATTCATTCATGTACACATAAATCTAAAATCGGAAAAAAATGGAAAGTTGGGTTTGGGCAAAATTTCAATTCTGAATGTGGCCTTTATGACTACACTGAACAGCATCAGTTTCTTTATGTTATTTCCAGTTTCTTGGGCTTCATTCAAATGGTTGTGATAAAAAAGATTAATCTATTTGCATATGGAATAACTATTTGCATATGGAATAATTTATTTGTATTATATAATTCTATGCAACAATCTTTTGTTTCACCAGCATTAGAATTCTTAATTGGTTACACAATTTTGCATTGGTATGGATACAAACATGGATTCATTCCTGTACACATAAATCTAAAATCGGAAAAGAATGGAAAGTTGGGTTTGGGCAAAATTTCAATTCCGAATGTGGCCTTTATGACTACACTGAACAGCATCAGTTATATAGCATACATGCACCCTTCTTGATTATTTCATGAACGATGTGTGATCGTGTTTATAACAGATCTGTTAGCCTATGAATAACTCACTGCAATTGTTTCAACTTGCTTTTTGATTCAAGCTTTTCCTTTATCCACCACAACAGGACAGATTCACATGGAGCTGATTTATCTTAATGAATTCAGTTGATTGGTTATATATGGTTCTAGGACACATTTTTGTTTATCACTTGGTTCTCTTTCTCACTTGAGTCTTGGATTTCTGTTTTGAGTCTTGGTTAATGAAGAGATTAGCTAGCCTTTTGGCTCTCAAAATGGAAAAGCCATTCCCAAATTCAAGGAAAACGACAAAAAATAACTCAACCTGTTTTTGATTATTCAACCTGTTTTTGATCGTCTTTATAACAGATCTGTTAGCCTATGGAACTAAGCGAAATTGAAACATTTATTTTGGTCGAAAACACAGTTTTTTGAGACAGTTCATTTAAAAATGGCGTTAGAATAAGCAGTGTAAATCATTAAGTTGAAGGATATATGTGCATAGTAAGTACCTGAACTTTGATCAATAGGGGTGTAAGGCAGAACTGAAGAATCACCAAACCAATTCAGTTGGTTTGGTTTGGTTCAACACGATTCGATTTCGTTTCAAAAATTGAAAAAAACATTCACTACATAAATTAGAGTGGGGAGCTGCCTCAACTTCTTATCCATTTCTTCTTGCCACAACTGTAACTACCGCTAAAATACAACACACAAATTATAGATTTGTCTTGCTCCTGCGAGTGCAGTTGGTAGAATTCCAAGAGGTTTTATTTGTATACGTCGGTCCAATGTGGCCATGCTTCGGAAGGTGCTTCCCCTTGGGTTGTTTAAAAAAAAAAAAGAGAGGATATAATCTACCAAAAGAAGTCAATTCAAGGTAGGCTAAGAGTGAAAACTACTTCAGTGTATTAATCTGCAGGAAAATTAAAATTTACCGGAAACTTAATCTTAAATGTATGGAGTTAAAGCAACTCTATAGATATAGTAAGTTGGAAAACTTCATCCTTACTGTGTACATTGAAGACAATAAAAGGAGAAAGAAATATGAATACATATATTATGCAAGAGCTGCTTTCTCCTACTTATTATTGTTTACTTTATTTGGTTACTTGATGCACAACATAACCCTACTATATAAAAAGAAAATTTCTTGCAATTTTTGCCTTTTGTTTTTTGCTTCTTTTTTTTAATACTGTTTTTTGTTTGTTTGTTTGAAGTTATTGTCATTTAACAAACCATGATGTGCAATATGAGTGTTTTGAATCTTCTTATATATTTGTGCTATGAACTAAGAAGGAATTCATGCCTGTAGGTCAATGCAGAAAATAGTGTTTTCTCATGAGTAGTGAATGTTTTAACCTTGATATTCTGCCTTGGTATTGCCATCTATACTGAAGTTATTAGGTGTGACAATATTGCAAACCACTTGCTTAGTTGTCAAAGCATCACATACTGACCACAGTTGAATTCTTATGATTAATCATTAGAGCATAATGAAACTGAAAATAAGGCTCATTGTCCATTGGCAGATTTGCGACATGGTAGTTGTTGCCCGTATTATAAATGTAAAGCGAACATTTTTGCTTATATGGAATCATGCGTAAGTCTAAATCACAAAATGATTAGAAGCTGATTGGCATGATATATCATTATCAACCGTAGACTATTACAGGTCAACAGCCCTCGGTGATTAACTGTTTCTATCTTTTCATGTTTTTCGACTGTTCGTGTTTTTGTGTTCTCTTCATCTCTATTTTTTGTGTGTTTTGTGTATTCTGAACTTTGTAGCATCATTTGTAATTCATATTCTTATAACAAGACAATTTATAAGAAACAACTTCTGGACTCTTTTGGGTTAGAAACTGACATACTGCATAAATATAGATTATGTACTCCCTTCAGCTTGGTGAGTTGTACTAGGTCAACAGCCCTCGGTGATTAACTGTTTCTATCTTTTCATGTTTTTCGACTGTTCGTGTTTTTGTGTTCTCTTCATCTCTATTTTTTGTGTGTTTTGTGTATTCTGAACTTTGTAGCATCATTTGTAATTCATATTCTTAGAACAAGACAATTTATAAGAAACAACTTCTGGACTCTTTTGGGTTAGAAACTGACATACTGCATAAATATAGATTATGTACTCCCTTCAGCTTGGTGAGTAGTACTAATGTCCATGGATTTGTTTTGATTTTAAAGGTGGTTACTGGTTAGGACTTAGGAGAGAGCTAAGTGCCTGAGGTTGATGACTGATGAGTGATGTACAGAAGCCAGAAGGGTGTTGTAAGACTTGAGGTGGTAGACAATGTAGGGCCTATAGACATATATATAGAGACTAGAGTATAGACAGGAGGAACTAGGAAGAGAGAAAAAGAGTAACTTTTTTATATCCTAAAATTTGCCAACTGCCCTAGATATAAAAATAAGATAAAGTAAAATAAAAAAAAAACAAGGAAGATAAAATAAAGGTATGATCGATAGTAACAAGTACAAATAAATTGTTAAAAATATAAGTATTAAATAATTACCTGAAAACTATTATTTTTAATTCGTTAAAATAATTTGCAATAAAAGAATATACTCTAATCAATTTTTTGCTTTTATTTATATTTTGACTTCTGAATTTATGCACTATAAATTCAAGTAAAAAAAAAAATGATTAAATAAACTAAAGCAATACAAAATATTCATCATACTGAAGCAAATAATTTCAAATTGCAGCAATTAATCAGACCCGCTTCTAGAATGGAGATTATAGATTCGAAGCCGGCCGTGATATTCGAATAATATTTATTTTTTTCTTTTTAACTGTTATCGTAATTAACTTAAGCAATTTAATCCCCCCATTACGGGCAAAGAGACCCCGTTTGAAAGTCAATTTTTTTTTAAGAAAATAATATTTTTAGTTGTTCATTTCTATAATATCTGCTTCATTTATTGAAGTACTCATTTTTGAATGCAGGACAAGCTTTTGGATCCAATAAGCGTCACTCATCTGTTTCCAGCTACCAAGTTCCTTGGCTTATTAGCTCTGTGCACTCCAAAGTTATTGTTTTTGTTTTGCTTTTAAACATTGTTAGTACGAATATTAGGAATTTGTTTCTTGGGACTTGAATCTCTTGGAATCACTGCCCTGTAATTATAGGAATTTGCTCATAAAGTTGAGATGTCATTCTTTGAATTTATCCAGTTTCTTGAAGTTAACCTTATGAAATAGGAGTATGTACCTTTTGATTTGGGTGGGCTAAAGTCTTTTTACCTATAATAGAAGGAGGTCGGCGAAAACTATTTCAAAATTTAATTCGGGGAATTATAAGAAGATTTCTATTTCCCACAGAGGCTTTGCTTGGGTGGAGGAAATAAATTTTTTCATAAATGTGGTATATTGTTTCTCAGACAAAGGATATAAGAATAAATATAAAAATTAATAATTGACCGTAAACCCAAAATAAAAAAAAACTCTGAAGTACTACTTTTTTTTTTTTTTTTTTTTCTGTTTGTGTTTTTGTATTCTCTTCATCTCTATGTTTTGTGTATTTGTGAAAATTATAAGTTATTTTTAAAAGTTAATTATTACGTAAAACATCTCACAATAGTATTGGAGACTATTTAACTAAATCGAGGGGGGGGGGAGTATACGATATAATATGCATATAAAAAAATTAATAATTGACCTTAGACCCAAAAAAAAAAAAAAACCAAGCACTACTTTTTTTTTCCCTGTTTGTGTTTTTGTATTCGCTTCATCTCTATATTTTGTGTATTTGTGAAAATTATAAGTTATTTTTTAAAGTTGATTATTACGTAAAACATCTCAAAATAGTATTGGAGACTATTTAACTAAAATCGTAGGGTGAGTATACGATATAATATGCATATAAAAAAAATTAATAATTGACCTAGACCAAAAAAAAAAAAAAAAAAACTCCCAAGTACTACTTTTTTTTTTTTTTTTTTTTGACCCAAAATAAATAAAAAATTACAAAGATGGCAATGCAAAAGCATGAACCCAAGACCTCCAGCTAGCTTTATTTAAACCCTTTACCCAACTACCTAACCAATTGAGCCTAAAGACCATTCATTTATTAAGTTTACATTTTTTTTATAATATATCTAAATTAAACTAGCTTACACATATATAAAATTGAGCCCTCTTACATTAGGGGCCCTATTTGCTCGATCAATTTGAACCCCCCCAAAATCGGGCTTTTTATCCGAGAATTAAGATTCTGATCGATCAGATCATGGTAAAAAAATTCTAAATTAAAATTTTGAATTATAGGAATTTAAAAGCATAACTATTTATGAGTCAAGTACCAATGCTTATATATGCATTTTATAAGTACGTGTTTTTCTACAATTAGGTTGGAAACGATCTACATTTTTAAATTTAAACGGTCAATATTTTTTCTATGTCGTAATCAAAACATACACTTTCCTTTTCGTTTATTTAATTAACTCATGATTTAGTAGATATTAATTAATATTCATCTATGCAGCAAAAAGTTCCACAAGATGGACCAACCTTCAAGAAAAGGAAAAGAACCATTACCACCAATGCCACCATCGGTGCAAGAGGTATTATCATTCCGTCGAAGGGCTTTCATATTCTCAATTATGTATTTTAGGTTTAACACTTTCAAAACCTATTTAATTAATTACATTTTTTTCGTTTGTTGCATGATTTTTCATTATTCTATGTTCTAATTAGTTTTGATTATACCATTCCATACTATATATGTATGTAGACTTATATCCTTTATATAGTTTATTTAGTTACATTAATTTCTTTAGGACGACGATTATGAATTAGCCATGCGATTGAGTCGAGAGAGACCCCAACAAATGTTTCTACCTTCTTTGAATATGGAGTTAGGGGAAAGCTCTTCTTCTACAATTCACATACCCAATCGTAATACTTCTTTATCGTCAATCGCGTCAATACTTCGAGCACCCCGTGGTAGACGTGGACTTGGACAAGCAAGACGTTTCGCAAGAGAAAGAGCCGAACGAGATAGGATTGGACGTATTATTCAACCTCTTGATTCAAACATTGTTTTGAATCCTTCGAGACGGGCATTAGCGCAAAGGAGACGAAGAATTAATGAATCACAACAACACACCGAGTCAATCATGTAACTTTATTTCCCCTTCACTCATTATTACTTCAAATAATCATACCTTAAAACTTTATAATAACACTTTTTTAATGTAGGCAACCTATACTAGAAGAACCTCTCACAACTGATCAACAACATAACCATACAAGTGACTTCAGAGAAGAACACAACCAAATTGGTGACTTTGAAAATGATGTGCATCCTCTACTCGCAATTGAGAATCAACAAATGTTGAATCAAAGCCGTCATTCTCTTGGAAGAATGGACGTCATTTGTGAATATTGTAAAGCAATGCACTGGATCGATGAGAGATTGGTTGGCTCTGCTAAGTCCAATCCAAAATTTGGGACATGTTGCTCTCAAGGGAAAATAAGGCTACCTCCACTTCGTGATCCACCCACTATCTTCAAAACATTATATGAAGGTAATAGCAGCCTATCGAAATCCTTTTTACACCACATTCGACAATACAATGCAGCAAATGCCTTTACAAGTCTTGGGTGTAACATAGATCGCAGTGTCCTGATCGGGAGGGGTCCTTATAGCTTCACTATCCACGGCGAGTTGCGACATCGTACCGGTGCATTATTACCTCAACCGGATACAAATCCTGTCTATGCTCAGCTTTATATATACGATCCCGTGACCGCCTTACATAATCGTGAACGTCAGAATCCAACATTGAATCGAGAACTCTTGGAAATCATCCAAGAATGTTTGTTAGAAAACAATCCATTTGTATCTTTGTATCGTCAAGCGCATGAAATATTGGAACAACAAGATCAAGCCCAATGTAATCAAAATTTACCAGCGATTTTGCATTATAATCCGAGAACAGATCCACGACGATATAATGCACCAACGATAGATGAAATTGCAGTCATATTGCCCGGTGATGGTAGTGAAAGGAGGGGAGCAAGAGATATTGTTGTATATTACAAAGGAAACCAAGGTTTGATGCGGATCAGTGAATGTCACCCGGCATATGCACCGTTGCATTACGTGTTATTGTTTCCAACTGGGGAGCTAGGGTGGGAACCGTCAATGATGCTTTGGGATGTGCGTACAAATGCTTTTAGTACTAAAACAAGAAACCGCCTCACAATGATGGATTACTATAGCTATCGACTATTCCAAAGAACTTCAGAATATTCAACCATTTGAGAGCCCAAAATTATTTTCAGAATATTTGGTAGATGTCCGGCCGCAACAGAGCAAAGTCGCTTTACTACATCAAAGAAAACCAAGGTGAGTTTATTCGCTTTTGATTGCTATAAAGACCTTCAAGAAATCTATGATGAAGAGGGACCAAGACCCAATGATAGGGCAAAAGATATATTCTCCCATCTTCTTTCACCGGTGGACCAAGGCAAATGTATGAAAATTTTCAAGATTCCATGGCTATTACCGCATACAAACACCAGATATAACCATGACCAACCAATCCAGCGGGCTGTAAATTAGTGATGCTCTTCTACCTAACCAAAATGCACCGATCGACCAGATCCGTTGCTCGAGTTTTTGAATTGAAACGAAGAAAACGATGAAAATTGTAAAAGATACGAGGTGTTTCGGGCGAAGCATATGTTTTCACAATTGAATTTCAAAAAGAGGACTCGCTCAATGCTTCTCGCGTAACTGCATAAGATTAGAACATGAACAAGTTGATAGTGGTAGTGTCCGAAGTTATTCCGATCCAATTAATCACCGCACTTTTCGATACGCTAAGAGATGCATGATACATGGACCACGCGACGAGAAACCCACGCGGCACAATGTATGGAGAATAATTATTGCAAGAAACGATACCCAAAACTATGGGTCGATACTACTTCTATTGATGTTGACGGTTATCCAGCCTATCGTCGACGCAACAATGGCTTCGATTGATTGTCAACGGGAAACACCTTGATCATAGAGATGTCGCATCGTATAATCCTTACCCGACGAGATGTTTGACCGCCATATTAATGTGGAGGTTTGCCGAATGAGATGTGTCAAGTACATAAATAAGTACATCTACAAAGGACATGATGATAGAGCAACTATGGTTTTGGGAAGAGGTGATGAGATCCAACAATATCTTGATGCGAGATATTGGTCCCCCGTAGTCGCATGGCGGTTATTTGGCAACACTTTACATGAAGAATTCCCTAATGTTGTTAGATTGGATCTTCATTTGCCCTGAGAACATAATGTTTCATATGATTCAAGATAGCCACGAGCCAGATAGCTCAACAAGCGAGGGAAGGTAACAAAATTAATGGCTTTTTTAATTGTTGTGCCCGATTTAAATGGCCCGTTTGTATCAACAAATCCCAAAGAATTACACATGGTAAGACTTTTTGGCAACGGCGACATCCTAACCGTCCGAGCAACGCGACAGAATATATTTTGCCGCCTTCCAGCCGAGAGAAATTTTACTTGCGACTATTACTAATTACCGTGAAGGGGCCAACATCATGGGAAAATTTACGCACATACAATGGTGTTGAATATGATACATTCAAAAATGCATGTGTTGCACGCTGTCTTTTAGAAGATGACGAAGAATGGGCGCAATGTTTAGAAGAAGCATCAATTATGAAGACCGGATACCATTACGAAGATTATTTGCACTTATTCTAACACAATGTTCGCCAATACACCTCGAGTTATGGAATAAGTTTGCAATAAATATATGTGATGATGTTGCACACAAATTGTGCACGAACTTTGGAATTCCAAATCCAAATGATGCTCAAGTAATGGATTATGGTTTGCATCTCTTGAACGAAATATTACAAGAAACCGGAAAAAGTTTACAAGATTTTCCACCGATGCCCTCCCAATTGAAAATTGGACACAAGCCGCAATCAATAACAAAGATTATGGGAACATATACAACTCAAGATGATGATCTGACAATTGGTGCGAAGAAAATATCAACTATTTGAATGTTGATCAACTAAACTAAGCCAAGTCCGTTATGTCTTCGGGGTTCAAAATCGGGAGGACCTTTTTCTTGAATGGGGTGCCGGAACGGGTAAAACATTTTTATATAACACCATTGCAGAAAATGTCAAGCCTTGGTCATATCGTGATTTGTGTTGCATCATCCGGAATTGCATCGTTGTTGTTGGTAGGTGGTAGAACTGCAAGATTCTACATTTTGTCTACCATTGAATGTGTTAGAAGACACTATATGTTCATTCACTCAAATGTCAATTCATGCCGAATTGTTAAGGGAGGCGAAATTGATAATATGGGATGAGGTACCTATGCAACATCGACATTGCGCTGAGGCCGTTGATCGCACTCTTCAAGATGTTCGAGACAAAGAACAACCCTTTCGTGGAATTACTGTACTTGGTGGAGATTTTCGCCAAACTCGCCTCGTTTCTACCGAAAGGATATCGTGAGCAAATTGTGGGATCAACTCTTCAAAAATCAATACTTTGGAATAAGATACACATCTTGACTCTATCAGAAAACATGCGAAATCGTAATGATTCCGCGAATATTGAATTTGCAACATATTTGAATGAGGTAATGTAAATTTTACACATCTACCATTAAACTTTACATTAATAAGCATTTTTCAATTAACATTGATGTAACTTCAATTACCAGGTTGGAACCAATCCAAATGCAACCATCGAATTACCTTCATCAATTCGGAAGTGTAAAGACCTGATTCAGCTAATAAGATAAGTGTATCCACAACTGCATAGAATAGAGACTTCTACGGCAAAATTCTTAACTGATCGCACTATTCTCTCAGCACGTAATGACGATGTTATAAATGTTCAAGCATTGAAGATATTCCCTGGAGATGTCATTAGTTATCTATCAGCAGACAAAAACGCAGATGATGTTATGAGTGATCCGATCATGGCAAATCGATACCCAATTGAATATCTAAACTCATTGAATCCCGCCGGTCTCCTCCTCCAATTAAAAGTTGGTTGTCCCATTATTTTGCTCAGAAATCTTGCCCCAAAGGATGGTCTCTGCAATGGAACAAGACTGAGGGTAGTAAGATGTGCACAACGGATTATTGAAGCCGAAATATTAACTGGAGATAAAGCTGGAAATTTGGTATTTATTCCAGAATTCTCTTACCCTTCTCGCTCGAGCTTACCATTCCTATTACTGCATCGACAATTTCCAATTAGGTTGGCGTTTGCAATGACTATAAATCACAAGGTCAATCTGCTAAATTTGTCGGCATTGATCTTCTGACCCCACTCATGGCCAATTGTACGTTGCACTTTCCCGATGTACTACATTCGGTAGGATAACACTTCTCTTACCATCACAAGAAGAAACTTCGACAACAAATATAGTTTATCCCGAAGTTCTTCTAGTACTTCTACAATGTATAAATCTCTATAATTTCCAACTCTAAAATTAAAATATTGTCATTTCATACACTATTACATCAAAATCATTTTTTACAATTATATAATTTTTATCTAACACATACATGGCTTCAAATAGGTCACTGCAACTCCATTTGACACTCCACCTGCATCTCCAACGACCCCTCTACCTAATTGTTATGATTCTGATTCTCTAGAGGAATTTGTAAGATCCAACTCATGTTTAGATAAGTGTTAATAATTACATATAATACAAATTTTACAATTACATAATTTTTATCTTACACATTCCTCCAAAATAGGTCCCAAAGAACTCCATTACAAGAACTCCACCTACAACTCGACACCCTCCTCCTCCATCTCAAATTCTACCTTACGATGATACGTGGGAGGATCCGAAGTTTGTAAATGAGGCGGTATGTTTTTTTTTATTATTTTAATTAATTAATCACTTTCATGCATAAAATATAGTTAAATTAATCTATGAATCTTTTTATCTCATGTAGATAGAAATAATT
>CM028380.1:77673293-77739339 GCA_013146195.2 Codonopsis lanceolata | reverse complement strand
ACCCGCAGGTCCCCTTATTTAGGCCGCCGGGGTTTTCATTTCGTAAACCACACGTAAACTTCACTCCCTCTTCAAGCAACAACAGCTAGCCAGCTTAAAATCTCTTCAAAATTCTGCAAGATCTTCTTCAAATCCGGCACTATCTCCAAGATAATCCCTCTCTCCTCTCAAACTCTTTCATCTCCCTCATCCACACATCCTCCATTACACCCCATAATTTGAAGATTTTGAAGAAGGAGAAGGAACCACCATTGTTTCCGCAAAAGATCAAGCTCCACTCCGGCCGCATTCACTGATTAAGGCTGCAAACAAGCAACTCTAACACCCTATTTAAATTCATACGTGAAATTATTTGCATGCTAAGGTGCTAGATATTTTTAACGTAGATATTTGTGCATGCTTTAGATTAAATTTTTTTTAAATTTTAAAACACAATTTTAATTGTTAAACTTTTAGTTTTAAAATTTGCTATCAAACAAAATGTTTAGAAAGCTTAGAAATACGGCTCATCCTCGGCCAGAGGAAGAGCAAAATTTTCATCACCTGCTGTTCTCATTAAGCATCGAGAGGTACACCAATAAACTCTCCAAGTCCTCGTGCCCCAGGGGAGCAAAGCAAGGTCAAGACTTTTGGTATCCGTCCCAATCGAGTGGCTCGTGGTGGGGCTTTTTGCTAGATTCTCCGCCCAGGACGCCGTAGTCCCATTGTCCGAGAATTCTACGCCAATGGGCATTGGCATGGATGGAGGTGTGCAGACACCGTTAGTGTTGGGACATCGTAGTCAATTTTTTCGCCCCTAAGCATTAACACCTATTTCGCACCGCCAACTTCTGGCTGGTGCCGATGACTTTAGCACACACCTCAACCCCCGTATCCCTCGCCGAGGTGGTAAATGTTGTCATTGCTCTCCCCCGTGTGGAGTGGTCCTATACCGTAACTCCACCATTTGGACCACGCATTCATGAGAGAGTCTTCTTCCAAGACACGCCAGCCTCGTATAAATTGTTCTGGACGTCTCATGCCTCAGTCGCAAAACACGGTGAATTGGGGAGGCTGTCTTGACTTACACCATTATGGTGGTGGGTCCATTGATGTTGGCCGTTTGATCAACGGCCCAAATCAAGACCACTTATTAGAGTAGGAGACGAATCACGGGGTTCGCGTTACATTTGATTGCTTGACTTGTGTAGGGGCAAACGTGAGAATGCTTAAGAAACACGGAGAAATTTGAAGATTTGGTCAGGTCATTACTAGGGCCATTTGTTTGAGCATCACCGGTAGGAGTGAGAGTTCTCAAGAGAAGAGAGAGAGGAAAGAGGACCATTTCGTTGGGATCTCAACAGGTTGAGGAAATGTCCTCCAGCGACATGAGTGGTCGGCCGGTTAGCGCACAAATGCGTATGCTTGACCAGTGAAATTTTTCTAAATTGGGTTAACACCGTAAATGGACATAATGTCTCAAATTATTATGGGCCGCCACTAGGCACGATCCCCGAGTTTCGATCCCTCATTCGTTATCTCCGCCCGACTCACCTTGAGTCGAGGCCCAAGTTTCGCCTCGCTCGTTAGGTGGACCCGCTATATCCTTTTGATATTTGTCCTTCCCCATCAATCCTCTCATATGTTCCTCTATTTTGAGGACAAAATAGAACTTAAGTTTGGGGGGGGGATTTAAAACTTTAAGTCTTAGCAGGTCCTAGCCTAACGAGGAATGGAGTTGGGCTATGTCGTTAGGGTAAAGAGAATTTCTTTATTTGATGATCATTTAACTCTTCACCCTATTTTTCATGTTTTTATTTTTTTCGATTTTCTGGGTGTTGCCTGACTGAATAATATTATAATAGGAAGGACCTTTAGGTCCTAATAATTGTGTCATCGTCATCATCTCCCAATTTCTTAAAAAATATATTAAAAAAATTTCAAAATATTCATCCTCGAGTTTAGGTGTGGTAATGCTAGTCGTAGTCCATGAGGAGATTAATGCAATGAACTGCATAATTAGTCTGTAGATCCCCCTGGAATTTACTTAATTTTGCGAAACTTTTACTTTTCTCCAAATTCTTCATGCACTCACACCAGTCATAACTATGGATTGATTAGAATAGTTTTATAAAGTTTATAACACCTATTTCACTTCAACAAGACATGCACAAGAATATGATGCATAGCCATTCGAACATGATTGTTGCATTAAATTGTAACTTAGGGTCAATTGCATGTTAGTTAGATCCCTTGGATTTTTCTCAAGCACACTTTTGAACCGTGTCTGCATGTTAGTCTCAATTGTCCCTACCATCTGTCTTAGCGAATGCTTATGTAAAATCCAGTGATGCTAAACACTCAACCCCAATTCCCATAGTTGATATGATATTTTGTGTTGTCTTACTTGCTTTAAATACTATGTGAGCATTTGGCATTAAGAAATGACTTAGGCCATCTTTGGATCGTTAGAGCCTAAATATTCCCTGACCTATACTAAATATATCCCTAGTGTCCCCTTTGAGCCTAATGAAAAAGAATGGAGTATGCTAAGCATACTATTTAAACCCCCATTCGCCATCGTTTCTATTACTCACATTAACTTAACCCTAAAAGTCTATACACTTTTAGCCTACCCTTTGAGAGAGTAGGATTGGGTGGAAATTTGATTCTAGGTGGACCACTTCTTTTCAGTAAGGTTATTTTTCAGAAGGCTTCTTCTTTCCGTCGTAGAAAAAAAAAATCATGTGTCGACGAAAAATGAAACGGAAGAAGAAGAGGATAAACAAGAGATTCAAATGAAAGCATAGCTTTCAAGAGAAAATATGTTAGAAAAATTCTGCTGATTAGAATGATGATATTTTTAGAAGAATATATTGCCCAAAACAAGTTTGGGGGGGGGGAAGAAGAAAAGTGAAAAAGTAACACAAAGCACCCCTCCACTTGTGGTCTTTGCAGGTCCTAGCCTAAATAGGGAAAACTTCCTTTTGCTTGGAAGTATGAGGGATAAAGGGTAGTCTTACTCTCTCACTTTGAATTCCAACTCCTTTCCTTCATATCCCCCGACACCTTGGCCTTACATTACAAGCTTATAAAGTCCTAATGATCTTCTTGCCAATGCTTATGTTGTCTTTATTGTCAAGTGAGTAACATGAAATTGATCACACACTTCATAATCATTATTATTCACCTTAAAGCTCACTGTGTTAGCATAATCTTAGCTATTACAAGTCATTGGGATAGGAGAGCATTGTATGTCATACATAGAAGTGCATGGGATGGATGTATGAATCTTTTGAATCCTTGGGACCTTTTCTGTCTATAATTGACCAGGTTTGGATGGTAGATCTCATACTTCTTAATGCATGATTTTCTATTAAACTGTGATTTTCATATGAATGTGGTGTTTAGCTCAATAAAACTGTTTTAGTTAAGATATTCTTTAAGACTGGTGATCACACACACACGGAGAAATTAAAAGTAGTAGCAGTATTAAGAAAAGACTAGTTGGTTTTATATGACTAAGCCTGCATATATGTGGTGAGCACCAAACTGAGATTACATGCATGCTATACACTTATAACTTGAGATGAAACCAAAAAGATTTTATGTTTTATTTCATATGTAATTTTATTCGCTTTTGTATTTATCTGTTTTTGTATTTATCTGCATAGTCGAGTCACTCGAAAGAGTCTCCTTGAGTTTGTGGGTTTATAGAGGAGTGTAAATAGTGTCACCCTCACAAAAAGATTTTAATTTTTGTTATTTATATGCTTTTGTATTTATAAGTTTATTTGTTTACTCGTGGACGAGCAAAGTTCAAGTTTGGGGGTATTTGATCGATGTATTTTATACGTCGATTTTATATACTTCTATGACTTAAATTATGCTATTTCATGAGTCTTTTGAGTACTAATATATGTTTTCGGTGAGTTTTGTAAGTTTCAGGATTATTGAGAAAATACGCGAAACTCCAGGGTTTTAAGTGCAAATTACAAGAAAGGGCAAAAGAGGAAAAATTAAAGAAAGAAAGAAGACTGCACAATCTGGACACCTTGCGGACGCAAGGTGCCTCAGACCTTGCGACCGCAAGGTAGGCAGTATAGGCCCCCGAAGTCAGCAATCAAAGAATCAAAAGCCACCCATACTGGAGACCTTGCGGACGCAAGGTATCCAGCACCTTGCGACCGCAAGGTAGGCAGAATGCGACCTTTTCGGATTTTCACACAGTCATTCGATCCAATCACAACTCCCGAGTATATATAGAAGTCAAGTGCCGAGCCTAAGCATAAGGAGGACGACTGGAAGCTCTCTTTACATAGATTTTAGGTAGTTTTAGATTGTATAACATAGTTAGGTTTTGTAATTTCAAGTATTGAAGATCAAATCATGTCTCCCATCATCTTCATGAACTGTTCATCGTCTATGATGAACTAAATCATCCCTAATCTAGGAGGTGGGAGGTAACTTGTATCAAATTTATGTTTTGATTCGTATATATATGTCTATTCAATGCTTGTTGATTGTGTTGTTTATCAACCCCTATATTATTTTGCTTTGAACAAATGAATGTAATCGCAAATAATAAAGGCTTAGAGGTGCGGATAACCGCATGACCAAGTGCATATGTCGCATTAATCGGCTCACCAACACAATAAATTGGACCTATCGAAGCACGAGAGTGATAAGTTAGGACCAGTGTTCTTACATGATCTAGGTGACAGATAGATCATAAATCTAGGTGACACTAGATTGACAGTTCTCGTGCTTAGGATATGGAATGGATGAATTTTATGGGATGGAGGCCGAACCAATTGTTCAACAGACTATATCTATTTTTAGTGAACGAACCCAAGACATTGAATGACATTATTATGAATTGAACATAAAGGAGATATAAGTGAAACCCAGAATCCTAGATTTCCACTCACCATAAGATCTTTATATCTGTTATTACTGTCTAATTAGTTAAACATCTATAACTAGTATATTAGAGTAGAATTAAACAATAAAAACCCCCTTACGTTAATAATTTGCTATCTATAATCGCACTGCTCGTGATCACTTGTCTCGTGGGTTCGACCCTTGCTTCCGAGTCTATTCTATAATAGTCTTGTACACTTGCAAGGAAATAGATAAAATAAAACATCGATCACCAAGTGAAAGTCACAGCTACCGCAGAGCCCGTGAACACAACGAAAAGAGGCATACCTAAGCGACGAGTAGACAGAGAGGTGGAAGCTTCGCCCGACCTTGCCTCCGGCCTCACGCGAGTATCGGTCGATCATGCCCGCTCATCTGCATCAACTTAGATGTCAAAAGCGCTGTCCGAGCGCATGGAGGCTATGAACGTGACATGGCAAAACGATGGCTAACCCGGCCGTGGCAAGCCCGCTATGGTGCCATCAAGCCACCGGAAGGAAGCCCTTTCACCCCTCGAATCGAGAATGCACCACCCGCGAAGGTATCATATTCCCACAATTTGAGAAATACTTCGGAAGACGCGGCAAGTGATCGCTCGATCATTCGAGGCACGTATTCGAATGGTGACGGATATTGAAGCCCTAAAAATGCAAGCATTCGAGGGGCCCTTCGTGGGAAAGCACAAGCATGGCTAGGAAGGGTTCCCCGTGGATCCATCGGCATTGGGAAGTGTTAAGGAGAAATTCCTAGAAGAATTCTAAGACCGCTGGCCAACACCTAAAAACCGGTTCGATCTCGCTAAAGTCAAACAAGGCGAGCATGAGTCCTACTAAGAAGCTATTTGAAGAGGTTCGAGGAGATGCTCGATCAAGTGACCGCAACCAATGACTCGAAATAACTTTCGTTATCTAAACAACATAAAAGCAGGATCACAAGACAATGTTAGCTATGAACCCTGAGCCTCCAAGGCCGAATCGCTAGCGAAGTTCCACCTTTTTCTCGCCGACCGAGACCGCCCGAATGCACAAAAATAAGAACAAGGACAAGGCTCAGACCACGCCACGCCAATGACCAGACCGTGAGGGCAAGAACCGTCCGCAGAGACGTAAGGAGATCATCTACTCCCTGACGAGGTTATTCAGAGAAGCACGCTTACCCCGCCGAACACAACGCGAGAAGAAATCATGCTCCAAGTGGGAGACGCCCGCGCCCCATATCCTCTGATCCCGAAGCTCGCCCATACTAGGGACCCCAACAAGTACTGCGACTACCATCATGGTACTGGGCACACCACAGAGGAATGCGTAGTGTTGAAACGCGAAATACAGAAATTGATCAACGCGAGCAAATTGAATCGCTTTAAGAAAGACCAGGGCGACGGGAACAACGCGGATAATGACAGACAAGGAAGACCTCCAAGAGGAAGAGGTGGCCAGGCCCCTCAGATCCGAGGAGTGGTTAATATGATCCAGGAAGAGCTTCCATCCAACACACAACTTGGGAAGCACATATACTCACTCTCCAGAGCAGTAAACTCTCCAGCAAATGCAATGGGAGCCCAACATCTTTTTACCCGCAGTGAGCTAGCAAGCACCCCTCTTGCTTCCGAGCAACCGCTGGTCATCTCCTCGCTCGTAAATGAATGGCAAGTCCACGAGTTCTCGCCGACAATCGAGCGCAGATATTATGTATTATTCCTGCTTCAAAGAGTTAGAGCTAGCAGATGCCCGGCTCAAGCCTTACCTAGGAAAGCTGGAAGGGTTCACCAACCACCAAGTGGGCGTCAAAGGGACCATCGAGCTTGAAGTTTTCATGGGAGACGGGGCGCAAACCCGAACAGAGATGATCACTTTCCTGGTGATCGACCTCAAATCAGCGTACAACTGCATCCTGGGCGCACCGGCCATGGCCAAATTTCAGATGGTTACTTCGATACCTCACCAAAAGGCAAAATTTTACACCGAGGATGGAGTGGGTATCCTGAATAGCAAACCCCGGGCAATGTGGGAGTATGTCCGAGACTCCCAAAAGAAAAAGCAAAAACTGATCGTGGACATTCCCGACCAGACAACACCAGAAAAAGTGATGCCCGATGCTCCTGTCCCCATCAACAACATAGAGATCGGACAAAAGTCGGGAGCAGGGGACCCCATGAAAACAGATGAGCCCGAACAGGCCACAACCCCAGCACATTCCAGGCGTAAGGCTAAACGCCCAAAGCCACAAGATATTGAGATGGATACCCTGCAAGTGCGGGATGAACCCGATATTCAACCTGAAGGCGAGCTGGAAGAAATCATCATCAACCCCTCCTACCCCGAGCAGAAAATCAAGATCGGGAAGGCCATGCCTCCTGAAGCCCGGGAAAGACTGATTGAACTGCTAAAAAACAGCCGATGTGTTTGCTCTGCCGAAGATATGCAAGGAATCGCCGAGGACGTTGCACGCCATGACTTAAATGTTGATCCAACATTCAGCCTATCCAAAGAAATAGCCCAAGACAATACTCCCCGGAGAAAAATGCGGCCATCCGGGCAGAGGTTGAAAAGCTTCTGAAGGCAGATATCATCGAGGAAATACAATACCCGACTTGGTTGGCAAACGTAGTGATGGTCAAGAAAGCCAATGACAAATGGCGGATGTGCGTTGACTTCACGAGCCTCAACAAAGCCTCGCCTCGCCCAAAGATCGCACCCGCCGCCGCGATAGACATGCTCGTGGACTCCATCGCCGGTTTCGAGATGCTCATTTCTCGATGCATACTGTGGTACCACCAGTCGATGAACGAGCAAGATAAAGCAAAAACAGCCTTCCGGCAATGGAGGCCTGATCGCTACAAGATGATGCCCTTCGGACTAAAGAATGCAGGGCAACTTATCAACATGGTTAACAAGGTCTTCGGCTCACAAATGGGAGGAACATGGAAGCATACATAGATGACATGGTCATCAAAACCAAAGGCCGCGACCACACTCTTGACTTGGCGTAAACATTTGCCAATCTACGAAGACATAACATGAAGTCAATCCGCAAATGCGCTGGGTTCGAGCAGAAAATTCCTGCTTATGGTTAATCAACGTGGTATAGAAGCAAACCTTAAAAGATCCAGCCCTACTCGACATGGAACAGCCCTATCGCATAAAACACATACAACAATTGAACGGTAGAATCATCGCCTTGGCCGCTTCATCTCCCAAGAAGTGTCTCCCTTCTTCGAGTCTCGCGGCAACAAAGGCTTCGAATGGAATGCGATCGTGCCAAAGCCCTAGAGCCTGTGGAATATCTCGGCAAGCCGCCTCCTTAGCGCCGTGTCTCTGTGAGCTCAGACGAGTATCTAGCGGCCACGCATCAGCCGCTGCCGCTTGGTTAGGGAAGAACTAGACATTCAAAAGCCCGTATTATGTATCCAAAGCCCTCAATCGCTGAGGGTCGTTACTTTTAATGCGTAAAAAATTAGCTTATTCGCTTGTTATAGCCGCCTGAAACTAAGGGCTTATTTTTCTCGCACATGTAATCATAGTATACACAAATGCACCACTACGCAAGATCTTCACAAGCCCGAAGCCCGACTCATCGCTCAACCCGGGCGATAGAGCTCACCGAATTCCACATAGACTACCCGCCAGCGAGCAATCAAGGCTCAAGCACTGGCCGATTTTCTGGTAGAAACAAGCTTCACTCAAAGCAAGAAGAGCCCGAAACCCAGCGGTCAAACGAGCCCGAGCAAAAGCCACAACCCCGACCGCCTCGTTGGGATTTATATGTTGATGGAGCAGCGAGCAAAGTCGGGAGCGGAGCTGGCATCCTTCTCATAGCTCCCGACCGTGTCACTTCGAGCTAGCATTACGATTTAAGTTCCCCGCCTCCAACAACGTTGCGGCGAGTACGGCCTCGAACTAGCAGCGGACATGGGAGTAGATATGATCACAGTGTACTCGGATTCACAACTGGTTGTAAACCAAGTCCAGGGGGAATACATGGTGCATCACCCCTCACTAGTCAAATATTGCGAACTGGTCAAAGGAATTTTGAAAAATTTCAAATTCTGGGAGATAATCAGAATTGACCGAGCGGACAACATGCGAGCAGATTACTTATCTAAGATCGCTGAGGAAAATTTGTCACTACTGAATCCTTCAGTAATGATCGAACACCTAGAAACTCCGGCTATCGATAGACCAGTGGTAATGGACATTGAGCCAACGGCCAGGAGTTGGATCGACGATTACAAGGACTATATCGAGCAGGGGATTCTCCCCGCAGACAAAGTCAAAGCCACCACAGTGAAGCCGGGCTGTACTGGTAGTAGGGGAATTTTGACAAGCGATCTAAGGTCAGGCCAATGCTTCGTTGTGTGCCCCCGGAATTAACTGAAGGTGTCCTATATGAAGTGCACGAGGGAGAATGCGGCGGCCACCCGGGCACCCGCGCCCTAGCAGAAAGGGTACTACGCGCAGGATACTACTGGATAACCCTCAGAAGGGATGCAGAGAGATACGTTCGTGAATGTGACAAATGCCAGAGGTACGCGGACATACCAAGACTGCCATCCACCATGCAAACCCCAGTCGTTGCGGCCTGGCCCTTCGACATGTGGGGGATTGACCTGATCGGCCCGTTTCCACTTGCACAAGGAAAATACAAATACGCGGTGGTCACCATTGATTACTTTACAAAATGGATAGAAGCAAAACCTCTGGCCAAGATCACAGAAGCAAATGTTATCAAGTTCGTTCACGATCAAGTGTGGTGTAGGTTCGGCCTTCCGCGGGCAATCATATCGGATCACGGCACACAGTTCTCGGACAAGTTTACTGACAAGTTTAATGTGCTCGCTTAGGCGTCAAGCATTGGCAGTCATCCGTAGCTTACCCTCAAGGGAACGGACAGGCAGAAGCCGGAAACAAGCAGCTCTTACATGCGCTCAAAAGAAACTTAGAAGGGCGAGCAGGGAAATGGGCCGAGGAACTGCCATCAGCATTATGGGCAGTCAGAACTACTGTGCGCGGTCCAACAGGGGAGACCCCATTCGCTCTCACTTACGGGTCGGAGGCAATGATTCCAGTTGAAATGGCTTTGCCTAGTTATCGAGTCTCTCATTACAGCGAGCAGAACAACCAACTTGCGCGGGCAATAGACCTTGACCTCTTAGAAGAAAGAAGACTGGATGCTCGACTCAGAATGGTCAACTACAAGCAGCGGGCAAAAGCTCATCATGACAAAAAAGTCCGGGGCAGAGCCTTCATGGTTGGTGACTGGGTGCTCAGAAAGATAGAGGTAACCGGCCAGCGGGCAGAATGGGGAAAGCTATCACCTAACTGGGAAGGACCTTTCCAGGTTACTGGCATAATTAGAGAAGGCACTTACACACTCCGGACTCGGGAAGGAAAAAACTTAAAGCATCCATGGCACGCTAATCACTTGAAAAAGTACTATCCTTATAATCGATCTTCGATACATGAACGGGCAAGACCCTAAGCCCTGTTGAGGGTCACGAATTTTATTCAATGAAGGCAAGTTTTCTATGATGTGTTCATTCAGACTTTATTAGCATCGATTGTTTACATTATATTTGAAAAATTGCTTGCCTCTGGCGACTGGGCCAAGCCAGTCAATACTTAAAATACCCGAGTACTAGTGAACTTAATTTCTCCGTGGGTGAGAGGCGGCCCTGCCCGGTTCACGTACTTAGGATGCCCGCCACGCGGTAGGGGCCAGGCCCATCGGAAAACAGCTAAGCTACCTCGGGTTCCTATAGTGACCGAGCAACACTGCTTAGTCGTATATCCTTACACCCAGTTGATATACCGATAACCGACTCGGGTTACCCACACCGAATAACGGCCATGCCCGGTTGTCAGTCGCCGAGCTGGGCCATGCCCGCTAGGCAATCATCTGAAGCTCGCCCTAGGCGATAGGGGCCCTGCCCATTCAAAAACCTTGGTCTATATCAAGCACTTCGAGCAGGAAGCTGTGGACCATATGCTCGATGGGGACACCAGCCAACATCAGGCACACATACCAAGTTCCTACTCGTAAGACATTAACCCGATGTGTTTACTTTATTATTTCCGGGTTAATTCTTGATACCATGTTGAATGATTACTTAATCAATTATACATGCCCGATATATTTTTGGGGGACTACCCTGCATACGATTGTGTTGGCACTAACAAACTGCAGGAAAACACAAGCAAATACCATCGGGCAGAAAGACAATAAATAAACACAGATTACAATCAGTTAAAAGGACCAGTGTTCAAAAACCAACAAAAATAAATACGGGTATCATCAGTCAAAGATAAGTGTTCAAAAGTCAAAGGTTACAAATCCTATTACAAAGGGCCCATCGGCCAAACAAGATAGGGGGTTTTCAAACTGCATCAGGGATTGCTTGGATCGTAGCAGCTGCTTCCTCGGTGACAGGGCCCTGTATTTCCGCTTGAAGCTGGGCAGCTGCCTCTGTGATTCTGTGACGACCCGACCCGGATCCCAAGACGAGATCCCAAGGTCGTGCCATCAGGACAAGCTAAGAGACAGACAAGCACCTGCTAAGCATAATGGTGCGAGTCAAAAGACGAGCCAACAAGCTCAAGACAGGAAGGTAAAGCCATAACGGCAATACAGGAAAATAAAAACCTAAAACCTGCGGAAGCAAAACCATAATGGAACCCGAGCTATCAAGCTCCTAAATGAAAACAACCAAAGAGATAGTAAATCTCTCGGCCCAAAATTCGGCCGCGTGGACGCAACATTAGACACGCACAACAAACCATCGGCAACCAAGGCCAACTATCAAAATCCCAACCCGATAAACAACACTTTTTTTTTTTTTTTTTTTATAGAAGCAGGGCGGCACCTGCGGGATATTTATTAAAATAATAAAAAAGTACAAACTTGAGGGGGACAACCAGCCTTACCCGATATAGGGGGGACAAAGGAGCCTGACCTCGAACGGGAGATACTATAAAACAAAACATAAAAGCTATCTAACCCGACTACGAAAACTATAAAAACCATACTTGTCCAACTGCATAAGATGCTTAGCCTCTTTTGATAAGGAAGAGAAGGTGACAAAATCCCTATCGCTCTGGAAAATATGCGCCTCATCGGCAAGGCGATCGACAACTTCGATTACGTTCTCTATAAACATGTACCGATTAAAATGCGCAATAAGTCTCTTGCAAGCCCGAAGATCATAGATATCTTGCCAAGGAACGCAAAGATTGTGAGATAAAAACCAAGCGCAACCAAGGAATCGACTCCACAGTCACCCAGAGAGACCCAAATTATGGCGAGCTTGAGTCCATCCAACAAAGCTCGAATTTCAGCTTTAGTATTCGTGCCATGATTATAATAATTAGAAAAAGCGCCAACAAAAACGCCATTGGAATCTCTAATGATCCCTCCACCAGTGCAGATACCATGCTTGGATGATCCATCCGTGTTTAATTTAAAAACTCCGGATCTGGGGGATACCATCTTAGCCAAAGACCCCTAGGAACCACCATCTTCTTGATAGGAAGACTCGGTAGAAGCATAAGCAAATTGCCAAGGAGCCACTTTGCCCGATTTAGGAGTATACATGAATAACATATCATCAATATCTCTTAAAATGGCCAAACGAATTTTATCAGCATGCATGGGAATGCCATCAAAAACTGCGGCACACCTGGCTTTCCAAACCTCCCAACAATAGAAAACAAAAAGACCCAAGCGAACCGTTCCCAATTGCCGACGAAGAGAACCCCGAACCCAACATTTGAACAACTGATGAATAGATGTAACATGAACATGTGAACCAATAAGACAGCTAAAATGAGCCCAAATAGTCCTGGCAGTCTCGGAAAAAATGAACAAATGGGGGACAGTTTCCAGATCATGGTTGTCGGGGCAGCAGTGACATTTGGAGGCTAAGAGAATGTGACGGGATTGCAGATTTACATCAACAGGTAAACCATTATGAAACAACTTCCAAATGAAACAACTAACCTTCAAAGGAATCCAAGGCTGCCACACCTTCGAGGCCCAATCAATAACCGGATGATGAAGTCTAAATTTCTCCCAAAAGGCGCCGATTGGAAATCTCCTGGCTAAGAGTCTGCAGACAAGGCGATCCGGGATACTAGAATCACATGTCACACGCTGAATATAGTCCATAGAAGAAGGCTCAATCAAGTCCCGAAACTCCTCCAAATTATCGAGAGCTTGACCGAGAGGTTTCGATCCACGTGCAAAGGCCCCTCTAGACGGTGACCACACCAATTATCAATCCAAAAAGATATGTCGCCTTTACCAACGACCCATCGGCTACACTGTTGCACACGCCATACTTGATTCAAAATGGATGCCCAAGGAGCAGAAACTACACGACTACAGCCCTGCACACCACCGTACCTACCCAAACAGAATTTAGCCCAAAGGCTTTTGCCATTGGGCTATAACATGCCGGAGGAACAATTCAACTATATCAATATAATTAATGCTAAACCACCAACCAAATCTCACGACTAAAACTGTCGGAGGATCCACAACAATCTACCACAACTAGAATAAACGAGCCACACATGCTCGAAACGACAAGAGAAATAAATTCTAAGGATACAAAAGTTCGGATATACAACCGGCTCCCAAATACAACCATAACATAATACTTCAATCTACCCAAGTAAAGTCTACATAACTTTACATTCGAGCCTCACAATTAAATAACAACATTAATAATAAATAACTCCAAGCTTATGACTTGGAAGACCACCTGCTAGAAATCGCTATCCAGAAGCACTCACTAACGCACACACTAGGAAAACACACACGGGTGAGTCATAACAATCACACTGAGTGAGTCCCATAATGACCCAAGAAGTTTCTAAATGCAACTATATGGCATATTATGTCATGGCATGGCATAATGTGCAATCATATAAAATCATGGTATCATGCTAGTATACCAACAAGAAACATGTACTTAATTTTTAAAGCACATAAAATCACATAAATCAAGTTGCATATTATTTTCGATATAAATGCTCATAAATAATCATGTGTAACAGTAAACGTAAATCGAACCGTTACAATCAAATCTGGGCTCAAAACCCAACCAACTTACCATGAGATCCAATCTCAAACCATGATCCGGGCTCAATTCCCAATCAATCATACCCTGGGGTTCCGTCCCCAATAATCACAACTCATCAGATTTCCTTTAATGAGTACTCGTTACATTCATCCGATCTCGGATGAGAAATGAGAGCTCGATGTCTAGCTAGATGGCATAACTCGAGATCACATCCCACTATTGGCCAAATAGTGAGGAGAAAGGGAACCAATGCAACGATTCATAGCGATTGTTTCCAAAGACTATGAATCGTCCCATTGCCGACACAAACCAAACCCGCCAGCTGGACTTTAAACCAAAAGATCAAGTATATATTTACTTGTATAAACCAATGAGACCAAGTTCATAATTATCGGGCTCATTAAACCATGTAGGACATAATGCTCTACAACAATCTCATAAACCATGCACATAATTGCATATAAGCAAGTAGGGCATAATGTTCCACAAAATCCCATAATCCATGCACATATTTGCATATAACCACGTAGGACATAATACTCTACGAAATCTCATAAACCATGCATATAATTGCATAAAACCAAGTAGGACATAATGCTCTACCAAACATCTTGAACAATGCATATATTTGCATATAACCAATGTGTTTAACTAACTTACAAGTTTAGTTCAAAAACTACATATTGAGGTACTTATTATTCCTCAAGTCATCAACCCAGTCAAGTATAGCTTACAAGCATAATAAAATATAATGTGAGGTCTTCCCTAATCCTCAACTCAAATCAAACCAAAGACTACTACGCTAGTCTCCAAAATATCCACAATTCAAGACTTATTATTTTTAGTCTCTATTTTAAGTACACCGGACTCAATCATAGTCCTAATCGTCATACATAATCGATAACACCAACCTCATACTCAAAACATCATGACTACTCCGTAGTCACTTCTCACCAGTGCTTTTATAAGCACGCAACCAAAATCCTTAAGGAGAGAATTCTTTCTTAACCTTCTCTTATATATACACGTGACCATACGTTGGTCCCAAATGTCCATGCTCTAAAAAGCATGCTCAAAACATATTTCTAATGAGTCTCCATACCATGAGTGTCTCTATTAGACACAAACCATAAACCCCGGTATGCATAATCATAACCCAAACAAACCCAAATATAGTAGGGTTTCAACCCAAGGCTCTTTATCATTTTATTGGCCTTATAACGACTCCGTTGAGTCTTACTAACACATTTCATTATTTATGTGTTTTACAAATTCACACCGTAATAATTCCTTAAAGTTTGTAACCAAATTCCAATAGTCATTCGGGCTTAATTCCCAAGACTAAAAATCCACAAAACACATCACAATCACCCACCATTTAAAATTTGGAAGTTATGTTTTTCACTCCATTAATCAAACGAAATCCAATCGTCGTAGGATTTCAACTCAAGTTCATTTAGCACTTTATCGAGCTTATAATGACTCCGTTGAGTCCAATCTACCCTTTCTAAAATTTTAGGGCATAGAAGCCATGAGTCTCAATATCCTCTATGTTCATAACCATCATCAATAGGCATCTTCCCATGTCCATTAAACTCACATAAACCCCACAAATCACTTAACAATGCAACTTAGAACAAATTGGTCATCTTGTGCATAAATTCATTCAAGTCACCTTACCAATCATAATTCCCAATTCGTGATTAAATCATACAACAAGGTTTAATATACTCTATTAAGCATATAAAACATAGTAATCAAGCTCCCAACAATAATTTGCAAGGTAAACCATAATTAGGGCAAAACACCCTCCAAGTATCTCTCCCAAATCAACTTCAATACTCATGGATAATCAACATAACCAAGTTCAATAGGCCATTTAAGACATGAATTTCATATAAATCATGGTCTCACATAGGTTCATCCAACCTAATCAACATTTGAAATCCTAGGGTTCATGGCATCTCTAGCAACCCTAGAAATTGCTTCCATTGACCTCACATAGCAAGAATGATTGTTTCCCTAGGGTCAATGGAGCCAAAAGAAGGAGAAAGAGGGGTAGAAACTTACCTTTGATCAGCCCCTAAAAGATGAAATCCCGAAATTCCTAGGTGTGGTGTTGTTCACCTTGACCTCCTCTTCAAAACCATGGTGTAAATTGGGGGAAGAAGGTCCCAAGCTTTGGCCTCCAAGATTGGGCACTCAAGAACCCTAAAAATCACCTCTCTAAGCCCCCAAGAGAGTCTCCCACGTTTTTAGAAGTTGTAGGCAGAAAATGGGAGGCTTAAGTGTTGTTTTGAGTCTTATATATGATAGAAAGAAAGTGGGTGTAGGTTAGATTAATGAGAATGTTTCTCTCTAATTAGCCACACTAATCCCCATCTAAAACACCAATAGATGGTTAGGACATGTCATAAGACACTTAGGAAGGTTTAGGATTAGTTTAGGATGGGTTTGGGTGGGTATAAGTTAGACAACATGTCAAATTCCTCAAAAATTCCCGTAACAGGGCACAGGGACCAATGCGGTCGCATTGGGTGGGTAGGAAGCGACCGCTTCCTTCTGCAATTTTCCAATTTTTGCACTTTACTCCCTCGTTTGTTCTAGGTCTCTCCCGCATGCATCCTTGAGCCTTAAAGCTTCAAAATGGCTCACAATTGAACCCTTAAAGTCCTCAAACACTAGGCTAAACCATACAAGTCTCAAACCACTTTTAAAGTAGGTCTAAACTCCCATAAACAACACCCGAAACAACCCGGGGCAAAACCGACGCAAAGGCGTAACATCTTGCTATGGCGTCGAATGAAACCGCAAACCGACGGGCAACAACCCATGATTATAATCACCTATTAGGGCTACAAAATAGGCCTGAAAGCCTCCCAGATGATGAACAATAGGGGAAATAAGTTCCCGAAAGACGAGACGTTCGCCCGGCTCAATCTCAAACTACGCGATAAGGAGAATTGCTATTCTCGAGGCGTCAAAACTTCACGAGACTTATGGAATACATCCAATTAGAAGTCTAACACATCTAAACATGTTATTTAATCATCATGTAAAGATCTGGGATCAAATCGAGGTCCAGAACAAAAAACCCGCATAAACTCTCAATCGCGTCGCATTTCGACTATCGTCGGGTTACGACTTTTGACTTTAACAAGTCAACCACTATATGACATCTCTTAAAAGTGTTTTAGTCTTAATGTGGTCTCTCATACACATTTAGACTCTCTCACAACCAACCGAGAAATCAACCAGAGAAGAAATGCGAGCATTGCACGCAATTCAAGCTAACCGGGAATCGGGATCTTACATCCTCTCCCCCTTAAAAAGAATTCGTCCCGAATTCGAAACTGTATCTCAAATCAATGCCAGGTCATCACCTTGACATGGAATACCCAGACACCACTACGGTGTCTCACAATCCCGAGTAAACACTCGATGCCCAAAAACCATAAACCTAGACTCAGTCTCCGAGTCTACCATCACAATAACCAAACCAAGTATATGAGGATCAAACTACCGTGATCCCAAACTCAGGTTTCAAAACCTCTCAATAGGCACAACCACATAAAACTCTTGAGATTGAAAATAATATGACTCATTTTCGAGTCGCGAAAACACATACGAACAACACTAACCAAATCCCGTACACAAACCCCAACGTTTAACATGAAAACAGGTTCAAGCATACCATAAACATTCAACTACCGAAACTATTTGTCCCGGGGCACATCATAAAATTTGCGCATAACAGACCTTAGGTCACAAGGAGTAATAATTGCCTATAAAGCAATTCTCAACCAAATCAGAGACAATCAAGCTGACATTTCTAGCCAAGCAAATAATACTCGCGATCTCCGTATCGCGGGTAAGAACACATAAGAGTGCAACAATGAAATGTTTTGAAAATTCTTTTCATTTAGGTCCATTCCTTTTGGTAATGGGATAGTCGATTCTACCACAATTCATACCAATCCTAGTCCAACAACGATCACTTTTGATCACCAATTTAGGGTACCGGCTAAATTGGATACTCAAAAGCTTTTCGTTGCAAGGATGCGAAGGTTCATGATAAAAAGGTTTTAAGCATCCTTCAATAGTCTCCTACGCTAAGTAAATGAATGAGCAGGAGATAACAATTTATGAAATGAGAATTTAATATACTACAATGTAGATGCATCAAGTAGGTGTTCCCTACAACTAATGCACATAACTGAATAAATCAAGCCAAGTAACAAGGTCTATTACCTTGGCAACAACAAGCATTTTTACCACAATACTCGTGCACCTAGCACGCAACCATGAAAACTCGCTAGAAGTCACCACGTATTGACTCGGCTACTAGTAGTCGTAACGTCTATACTTCAAAAATCCAACCTTTCTTAAACTCTAGACCAAGGCTACAACCGACGTATATTCTAACGTCCCCAAAACACCAAAACTTCAACAAAATTGTGGTGAAACATCATACTTGTTCACGCACTAAAATCAACCCATAAATCGCGATACTTAACCTTCGCACTTATCGAGTGTATCCTACTCGCATAATAATCATAAACAATATTATAGATGTATATTATTCATCACCTTAAACATATCCCCATAGGATATACAAGTATCATATCAAACCAACAAATATCATCATACCATTCATGCTTCATATATATATACATATATATACAAATATTCATACCCCGGCTCTTAATATAGGCCGACAAAACCGTAACCCCATAAAACCATTGGTTACTATCATCGTAACACAAATTCATCCTCAATGCTCTTTATATATAGTATAGTCCTATAAATATATAGACTACACAAGAATCCACAAACCATGTGTGATTACCTACCGGCAATTCACAAGTCAAACAATATCATATACCAACATCACATTGGGGCTTTATTCCCAATCAAGCAATAAACCAATAATATGCAATACACCATGTAATGTATGTATGAATGCACATGAGCTACCGATAAGACGTGTACTCATAATAACAATAATAGTATAAACGGTATAATATATATACGAGAATATACCTTCCTATTCGGATAGGTTTCAAACTCCGCAATGGCCAGCCGCCACGCGCACACGACCTCAACCTCTAGGCTGACCATTACCATCTCTCTTGGAGCCACTAGATTGTCACTAGTACTCCCAGACCGATTAACTCTCATCTTTGGGCAATCTTTACGAACATGATCACCTCCACAAGCAAAGCACTTTCCTGCCTTGCCTCCAACATCTGTTCTCGGCATGTCCTGTCCTTAAACAAAAATTACATATCAACTCAACCCCTCGTCGTCTCTGACTAGAGGTAGGAACATCACTCTGTCTACCAGTACGTGTGATTCCTTGATTAACTTTCTGAGGTGCTATTTGCCTCCCAATATTATCATCACTCTTAATAGCTCTCGAGGTTCTCTTTTGAGCATACTCCTCGAAGTCTAACTCCATCGCATAAGCACGATCCACAGCATCTCGGTACTCCGTGAGCTGTAAGGGAATAAAACGCCTCACGATACTTCATCTTTAGGCCTTTTACAAACCGATGGGTCTTCTTAGCCTCATCTGGTACTAAGTAACCACAGTAACGAGCCAACTCTGTGAACTTCGCTGAATACTAAGCCACAGTCATATCTCCTTGTTCTAGCGCAATAAATTCCATTTCTCTTCTTTCCCGAACTACTGCCGAAATAAACTGTGCCCTAAATTCCAGTATGAAATTTTCCCACACTTGGGGCACTCCAAAGTGTCTCCAATTATCTCGTAACACATACCACCAATGGTCAGCCACACTACTCAATGTAAACACTGCTAGGGTCACCATCTCTTTCGACGTACAACCCATAACTTCACAGATCTTTTCCATGCTTTCTAACCAATGCTCGGCTTTAGAAGCATCGGGCCCTCCATCGAAGCCCTCAGGTTTCAGCTTCAAGAATCTCCCAAGTATAGTGGAATCATTCTCCCCTCTAAACATTTGTTGAGGAGTCACACGAGGATCACTAACGTTTTCTCCTCTCTCAAAACCACGACGGCGGTACTCGAGCGAGCAGTGCGCTGAACTAGCTCCACGCCAAGCTCCTGAATTAATATATCTACAAGGAACACTCGACGTTAAAATCTCAACAATAAACCCAACCCAACTAGGCCAAGGAACCTATCCTGGCGAAATAGCTAACCAATAGCTCTGATACCAAGCTGACGACCCGGCCGGATCCCCAAGACGAGATCCCAAGGTCGTGCCATCAGGACAAGCTAAGAGACAGACAAGCACCTGCTAAGCATAATGGTGCGAGTCAAAAGACGAGCCAACAAGCTCAAGACAGGAAGGTAAAGCCATAACGGCAATACAGGAAAATAAAAACCTAAAACCTGCGGAAGCAAAACCATAATGGAACCCGAGCTATCAAGCTCCTAAATGAAAACAACCAAAGAGATAGTAAATCTCTCGGCCCAAAATTCGACGCGCGTGACGCAACATTAGACACGCACAACAAACCATCGGCAACCAAGGCCGGCAACTATCAAAATCCCAACGATAAACAACACTCAGCGGCTATAACATGCGGGAGGAACAATTCAACTATATCAATATAATTAATGCTAAACCACCAACCAAATCTCACGACTAAAACTGTCGGAGGATCCACAACAATCTACCACAACTAGAATAAACGAGCCACACATGCTCGAAACGACAAGAGAAATAAATTCTAAGGATACAAAAGTTCGGATATACAACCGGCTCCCAAATACAACCATAACATAATACTTCAATCTACCCAAGTAAAGTCTACATAACTTTACATTCGAGCCTCACAATTAAATAACAACATTAATAATAAATAACTCCAAGCTTATGACTTGGAAGACCACCTGCTAGAAATCGCTATCGAAGCATTGCACTAACGGGATCACTGCACACACTAGGGAAAACAATCACACGGAGTGAGTCATAATGACCCAGTAAGTTTCTAAATGCAACTATATGGCATATTATGTCATGGCATGGCATAATGTGCAATCATATAAAATCATGGTATCATGCTAGTATACCAACAAGAAACATGTACTTAATTTTTAAAGCACATAAACTCACATAAATCAAGTAGCATATTATTTTCCATATAAATGCTCATAAATAATCATGTGTAACAGTAAACGTAAATCGAACCGTTACAATCAAATCTGGGCTCAAAACCCAACCAACTTACCATGAGATCCAATCTCAAACCATGATCCGGGCTCAATTCCCAATCAATCATACCCTGGGGTTCCGTCCCCAATAATCACAACTCATCAGATTTCCTTTAATGAGTACTCGTTACATTCATCCGTCTGGATGAGAAATGAGAGCTCGATGTCTAGCTAGATGGCATAACTCGAGATCACATCCCACTATTGGCCAAATAGTGAGGAGAAAGGGAACCAATGCAACGATTCATAGCGATTGTTTCCAAAGACTATGAATCGTCCCATTGCCGACACAAACCAAACCCGCCAGCTGGACTTTAAACCAAATGATCAAGTATATATTTACTTGTATAAACCAATGAGACCAAGTTCATAATTATCGGGCTCATTAAACCATGTAGGACATAATGCTCTACAACAATCTCATAAACCATGCACATAATTGCATATAAGCAAGTAGGGCATAATGCTCCACAAAATCCCATAATCCATGCACATATTTGCATATAACCACGTAGGACATAATACTCTACGAAATCTCATAAACCATGCATATAATTGCATAAAACCAAGTAGGACATAATGCTCTACCAAACATCTTGAACAATGCATATATTTGCATATAACCAATGTGTTTAACTAACTTACAAGTTTAGTTCAAAAACTACATATTGAGGTACTTATTATTCCTCAAGTCATCAACCCAGTCAAGTATAGCTTACAAGCATAATAAAATATAATGTGAGGTCTTCCCTAATCCTCAACTCAAATCAAACCAAAGACTACTACGCTAGTCTCCAAAATATCCACAATTCAAGACTTATTATTTTTAGTCTCTATTTTAAGTACACCGGACTCAATCATAGTCCTAATCGTCATACATAATCGATAACACCAACCTCATACTCAAAACATCATGACTACTCCGTAGTCACTTCTCACAAGTGCTTTTATAAGCACGCAACCAAAATCCTTAAGGAGAGAATTCTTTCTTAATCTTCTCTTATATATACACGTGACCATACGTTGGTCCCAAATGTCCATGCTCTAAAAAGCATGCTCAAAACATATTTCTAATGAGTCTCCATACCATGAGTGTCTCTATTAGACACAAACCATAAACCCCGGTATGCATAATCATAACCCAAACAAACCCAAATATAGTAGGGTTTCAACCCAAGGCTCTTTATCATTTTATTGGCCTTATAACGACTCCGTTGAGTCTTACTAACACATTTCATTATTTATGTGTTTTACAAATTCACACCGTAATAATTCCTTAAAGTTTGTAACCAAATTCCAATAGTCATTCGGGCTTAATTCCCAAGACTAAAAATCCACAAAACACATCACAATCACCAACCATTTAAAATTTGGAAGTTATGTTTTTCACTCCATTAATCAAACGAAATCCAATCGTCGTAGGATTTCAACTCAAGTTCATTTAGCACTTTATCGAGCTTATAATGACTCCGTTGAGTCCAATCTACCCTTTCTAAAATTTTAGGGCATAGAAGCCATGAGTCTCAATATCCTCTATGTTCATAACCATCATCAATAGGCATCTTCCCATGTCCATTAAACTCACATAAACCCCACAAATCACTTAACAATGCAACTTAGAACAAATTGGCCATCTTGTGCATAAATTCATTCAAGTCACCTTACCAATCATAATTCCCAATTCATGATTAAATCATACAACAAGGTTTAATATACTCTATTAAGCATATAAAACATAGTAATCAAGCTCCCAACAATAATTTGCAAGCTAAACCATAATTAGGGCAAAACACCCTCCAAGTATCTCTCCCAAATCAACTTCAATACTCATGGATAATCAACATAACCAAGTTCAATAGGCCATTTAAGACATGAATTTCATATAAATCATGGTCTCACATAGGTTCATCCAACCTAATCAACATTTGAAATCCTAGGGTTCATGGCATCTCTAGCAACCCTAGAAATTGCTTCCATTGACCTCACATAGCAAGAATGATTGTTTCCCTAGGGTCAATGGAGCCAAAAGAAGGAGAAAGAGGGGTAGAAACTTACCTTTGATCAGCCCCTAAAAGATGAAATCCCGAAATTCCTAGGTGTGGTGTTGTTCACCTTGACCTCCTCTTCAAAACCATGGTGTAGATTGGGGGAAGAAGGTCCCAAGCTTTGGCCTCCAAGATTGGGCACTCAAGAACCCTAAAAATCACCTCTCTAAGCCCCCAAGAGAGTCTCCCACGTTTTTAGAAGTTGTAGGCAGAAAATGGGAGGCTTAAGTGTTGTTTTGAGTCTTATATATGATAGAAAGAAAGTGGGTGTAGGTTAGATTAATGAGAATGTTTCTCTCTAATTAGCCACACTAATCCCCATCTAAAACACCAATAGATGGTTAGGACATGTCATAAGACACTTAGGAAGGTTTAGGATTAGTTTAGGATGGGTTTGGGTGGGTATAAGTTAGACAACATGTCAAATTCCTCAAAAATTCCCGTAACAGGGCACAGGGACCAATGCGGTCGCATTGGGTGGGTAGGAAGCGACCGCTTCCTTCTGCAATTTTCCAATTTTTGCACTTTACTCCCTCGTTTGTTCTAGGTCTCTCCCGCATGCATCCTTGAGCCTTAAAGCTTCAAAATGGCTCACAATTGAACCCTTAAAGTCCTCAAACACTAGGCTAAACCATACAAGTCTCAAACCACTTTTAAAGTAGGTCTAAACTCCCATAAACAACACCCGAAACAACCCGGGGCAAAACCGACGCAAGGCGTAACATCTTGCTAACGAAGCGTCGAATGAAACCGCAAACCGACGGGCAACAACCCATGATTATAATCACCTATTAGGGCTACAAAATAGGCCTGAAAGCCTCCCAGATGATGAACAACAGACAGGGGAAATAAGTTCCCGAAAGACGAGACGTTCGCCCGGCTCAATCTCAAACTACGCGATAAGGAGAATTGCTATTCTCGAGGCGTCAAAACTTCACGAGACTTATGGAATACATCCAATTAGAAGTCTAACACATCTAAACATGTTATTTAATCATCATGTAAAGATCTGGGATCAAATCGAGGTCCAGAACAAAAAACCCGCATAAACTCTCAATCGCGTCGCATTTCGACTATCGTCGGGTTACGACTTTTGACTTTAACAAGTCAACCACTATATGACATCTCTTAAAAGTGTTTTAGTCTTAATGTGGTCTCTCATACACATTTAGACTCTCTCACAACCAACCGAGAAATCAACCAGAGAAGAAATGCGAGCATTGCACGCAATTCAAGCTAACCGGGAATCGGGATCTTACAGATTCGCCCCTCCTTCTCGGCCCTCCGGGCATCGATCAGGCTGCACACATTTACCGCTAGTGGGGTAGGGGGATCCCATGGTTCTAAACCATCATCATTATCATCCCGGGCCAAGGCATCTAGTTCATTTTGAGTGTAGGGCACCAAGTGGTGTAGCTTCCGGGCCTCCGGGCAATATGGGTCGAGTAGCGCCCCTTCAGCCATGGTCCCCATGTCCACTTCTCCCGTGCCCGCCAGCATCTGCAGGATGTGGTTGGTGCCCATTGCATAGTAGGAGAATATGGCCTTGCGCACCTGGGAAGCATAAGCCGGGGAGGCCTCAAAATCCTTTACGGCCTGCTCCTTGGCCGCCGTCAGCTGATCAGAGAAAGAGGACATGGCCGCCGCATCCTTCACCGCCTGAGCTTTTAACGCCCTCACCTCATCCTGAAGCTAATCCCGATGTTCAATCAAGGCTCCTTCGGCGGCCTGGGATTTCTTTTGTTGGGCCACCAGGGTCGTCTTCTCCTCGGCCAGAGCCTTCTTGTCAGCCTCGAGTTTTTTGGTCGCGACTGCACTCTCCTTCAGAGATTTTTCAAGGGCAGCCACTTGCTCATTCTTGCTTTTCACAAGGCCGGCCAACTCAACCCCCTCGGCCTCGGCCTTCTTCCGTGCATCCCTCTCCTCAGTGTATCGGTTATAGAGATTCGTGCAAGTGGAAGCAATCTGAAAAACAGCAGAAACATAAAACAAAGTCAGTACAGGATGAACGAAGACTGATAAAAATAAAGAATAACCACGGACATACCTCGCTCAAATTTAAACCAACATGTCCAAGCAAGACATGCCCGGGAGTATCCTGGTCGTGAGTAACATTCTCCTGCAAGAGCCTCCTCATGATGCCCTTACCCACCAGGCCGGTAGGGCTTCCACGGGCAGATAAGTCAATGTGCCCGATGTTAGGGACCTCTGATAGCCCGCTAACGATGGCTCGGGTAGCAGCAACGGTGGTTGGCATCTCATATCCAGGATTCAGCCACGACTTTAAGGACTCCCGGGCAGTGTGTTCAGAGTCCACGCCCCGGGGGCGGACAGGCCTATCAGCTGACGGAGAAGGCTGCCTTTTCTTTCCCAGCGGCCTTAGCGGCCAGCCGATCATCACCGGGCGTACTTCGACAAAGGCGGGGAGGAGGAGGAGGAAGTGTGTCGGTTGGCTTCTTCGTCGCATGAGTTTTCTTGGCCGTAGGGCGAAAAGGAACCAGAGGAACATTCTGGGGTGGTTTGCTCACTAGAGCAGCCACCCTTCTGCTCTCTTCGGCCTCAAGCCTTTGGAGCTGCCTTAAGGTCATCATCGCTGCAAAATGAAGGCAAGAAAATCAATACGATATATGTAAACTGAGCAATTATTTAAACAGTCGGAGAAAAAAAAATAGAGACCAGGAGCAAGAGTATAAGCAGGCGTGCAATCGTGCCCGAGCCTACGGCATTCCGGACAATTTGCTCGAAAATTTAGGCCGTGGCAATCACCCCAGTACATATGGGCCTCTTCCTCATCAAACGTGCACAAGGGCTCAACCTCGGGAACGGTTGCCCGGAGCACCTCGGCCAAACGAAGATTTCTTGGGTTACAGCACAACTCCTTCCAGTCAAACAGATACTCCTGGCTGATCCGCCTCTCCCCTTCCATCACACACCCAAGTGCATCCCGGATAAGAGCTAGACAACCAGTGTCCCCGGTTTGAAAGCTGCCACAGGGAAGTTTGGGGACGTGGATGCTAGCCTGACTCATTGGCATTATTGGCCAACCTCTTTTCGATTCAACTAAAAGTCCTCTTCGGTCCCAGGCCTCGACCTTGCCCGGGACATCAGAAAGGATGCGAAGGAAACTCGAGTTAGACCGTGCATTAACTCGGCCATAAGCATCAACGGTGAGTATAAACAGACGTCGGAATAATTTGATAGTGGGCTCTATCCGCAGCAGCCGGCACACCACGATATATGCCATCAGAGCCCGCACAGTGTTCAGCATCAAATCACTGGGCATCGGGTAAAAAGTCTTCAGAAACTGGAGAAAAAATGGGTCGAGGGGCAATCGTAATCCCACTCGGAAAAAATTGCACAGAGAACAAACAACTTCCCCGCCGCGGGATACTCGGATCCACCAACACGACCTTCTCCACGCGATAATCCTCTGCCTCTATGCCCATCGAGGTGAACTAGGCGGTTAGCTTAGCCGGCGTATCTAACGACGCCCAGTGGGCTACGTACAACGTTTCATCGGCCTCGACATCCAAAGGGCCGAGCGGGCAAGGTAGCCTCGCCTTCAAGCATGGGTGGTTCGTTGTCTTCTTCTCCGCCGCAATCGGGATATTGTCAATCTTCTTCTGGCCAATTACGCATCGCATGGAGCTTAAAGTCTCACCGCATCGGCAGGCACATCAATCGCCGTTAGCCCGCTCTTCGGGCATGGGTTCCTCCTGATCGGCCAACCGTGCGTGGCCCTGCTCGCCGGTGGCCAAGCGGCCTTGCTCCACTTCACCTTCGGACAAGCTCGAAGCGGACAAAGTGATGACAGGCACATGGGTTTGTGAAGCCACGGGCACGTGGGGTCGCTAGCCTACCTCGACCTCACCATTAATTTTGACTCATCGCCCTCTTCAAACACCACGTCGAGGGACGGGGACTTCTCACTGCTCATTGGATCGTTTTGCCCGTCATAGCTAAACTCTTCCCGGTCGTTTTCAGAAAACTCTCCGTCAGACATCTACAGAGATCGAGGAAAAACATGGTCAGATCCTGCCCGTAGGAAAGAACAGTCACTAAAAAAGGGGGAATAAAACCCTAAGTCTAGGTAAATCCAAAGGGCCTTGCCCGCCTAGCAGACAGGACACAATGGGTGACTCTCCTCGATCTCAACCTAGGGGTCTTCCTAAGTCCCATCAGGCCTACCCAGAAAGTGTAGAAGATGGAGAAGCAAGGAGAAATCTTACCCAGAAATACAAACATTGAAGAAACAAATAGGAAAAAAGGAAATGAGGAAACTTACTGTTTAAAGAAATCTGGAAATCGCTACTCCTGAAAGTTGTGGTTGAGACGGAAAAGCAACGGCACCGGCGACTGAATGCAACAGGGAGTCGGTAACAAGAGCTGGCAGAGCTTTTTCTCTCTTCTCTTCTTTCTCTCTCTAGAAATCTTCAAGACAGTAAAGTTCAAATGAACAACGGCTTCCGGCTTAAATAGGTGAGAAAATCTGGGGTTTTTGGGATACCGCGCTGGAAACTGAAAGGACAAGTACGCCGCCATCAGCCCACGCACTCCCATTAAATGCACCGTCCTGAGAGAAGTGCCCCCATCTTTTCGGTCACCTCCATGACGGCTCACGCGCGTCCCGTCATATTCTTTGGCAGATCCCCTTCAGCGAAACGCTTCCTAGATACGCCTCATCTGGCAGTCACACGAAGTTCTAGAACAATCTATTGCAACCCTCAGCCCGAGCATTACTCTACAAAAATTTTCTCAAGTGTTTGGGCCCAAGCTAGGAGCAACCTCATCACATCTTGAACGCTCCGCGCCTCGAGCATGAATACTCGCCAGGCACGAAGCTAGGGGCCACTGATATACCCTGCCCAAACCCGGTCACGAGCAGAGCACGAGCTATCATCACGTGCCGGTCACGAGCATAAGCCTTATAAGGCCCACAGGCCCAGCAAGCTAAGCGATGGCAACATCGAGTAGCGAGCATAGTATTCTAGACCCAACAGCGGGCCACTGCGACCCGGGGGCCATGCAGGAAGTATGCTTGCCCCAATCCAGCATCTATTACACAAGCGGGTAGGGCCTTGCCCGCCCAGTCCTATATCGAGCAGAGGACATCAGTAGCTTGCCCGCCAAGATACTGCCAAAGAGTACCATATGTGGGCAGGACACTTGCCTTATCTGTTCCTGATATCTCGCGGCTAGCTGCGTACCATGCCTAAAATCTAGGGTTTCTCTCCTTGTTGAACCAGACAACTGAGGAGACCAAATCCTACCCGGATTCAACCACAAAAGGGCCAATAAATACCCCTCCGCCAGATGTGACAAGGTACACACGCATACATACACTTATCCCCTTCCTTGAGTTCTGGTATTCTGCTTTATACACGATACTTACTCTCACGCCGGAGGGGTTTCGCGAGGCCCTGCCTTGCACTTCCACTCAGGTTTTCTTTGTTCTCACCCAGATTCAAGGAAGCAGATTCAAGCCCAGATATCCTACCCAAAGTGCAGACGGCCCAAGTTGAGGATTTGCCACATCACCTGATAATATAGAAAAATCTGGTAAAGAAGTTCAAGAAAAGGAAAAAGATAAAGGTGAAGATATCCAAGTAAAAGACAATCAAGATAAAGAAAAAGTCATACAAGAAAAAGAGCAAGAGGCAGAACCACTTGAGAAACCATATGTTGCTCCTACACCATATGTTCCTCCAATACCATTTCCTAGTAAGTTAATGAAAAACAAGATTGATAAGCAGTTTACGGAAATTTATAATATATTGTCCAAAGTGAATATTAATCTCCCTATGCTCAATGTCATTAAAAATATTCTGTCATATGCCAAGTTATTCAAAGATCTCCATTCTATGAAGCACAAATTCTAAAAGAATGAGAAAATAATTGCTTCTGAAAACGTTAGTGCAGTATTACAACCTGAACTCCCCCCTAAATTAAAAGATCCAGGTAGTTTTAATATCCAAGTTTCCTTGGGTAGTTCAAAAAAGATGAAAGTTATGCTAGATTTAGGAGCGAGTATCAATTTAATGCCTTTCGCAGTTTATAAACAATTAGGATTTGGTGAATTGAAACTCACTACTATGTCCTTGCAGTTAGTCGACCGTTCGGTCAAACATCCTTTGGGAATAGTAAAGGACATTCTAGTGCAAGTAGATAAGTCGATCATCCTAGTCGACTTTGTGGTTCTAGAGATGGAAAGAAAGATATGCACTAATAATAAAGTTCATATTTTGTTATGAAGATCTTTTATGGCCACAGCCAACACCATGATTAATGTGAAGAATGGTAAGTTATTGATGTCAGTTATGGGAGAAAATGTAGAAATTTCAATTTTTGATGCTTTAGACAGACCAAGTGACATGAATGCATGTTTTTCAGTTGATGAAATTGAAAATTTGACAACCGAAAGCTTTGAAGCAAATTTAAATGGTGATGAGTTAGAGAAAGAAATGTTTGGAGAAGACCATGATGATAAAAATGTCCCTAATATAAGAATCAACATAGAATAATTAGAAAAAGAACTCCAAGAGGCAGATGCCAGAACAGAGAAGGAGAGATTAGAAGCTCTTAAAAATTGTAGTGAAAATAAAGAAGAATCAGAAAGCCCTAAACCATAAATTTATTTAGATAAAATAGAAATCGATGAAGATAAAGTAGAAGTAGAAATTCCTAAGGATGATGAAAAATAAAAGTTAAACGAAATTCCTAAGTTTATCCCATCTATTAAATCTCCTCTTGAATTAGAGTTAAAACCTTTACCATCCCATTTGAAATATTCATTTCTTGGGGAAGGCAAAACTTTACCCGTTATAATTGTTACAGATTTAACAAAAGAATAAGAGTCAAGCATGTTAAAAGTTTTATGGACACATAGAAAAGTTATAGGGTGGTCCTTAGCAGATTTGAAAGATATTAGTAAAATTTTATTTTTCTTATTTCATTCCTTTTGCTCTAGTTGAATATAATATAAAATTATTTTCTTTTCTGTATGCATGTATGTATATATATATATATTAGCAAACCAATTGTAAGACCGAAAAGGTAAATTGAGTGCCTAACCCCTTTCCAACTAGTAACTTAGCCTCTAAACTCACAATTTCTAGTATTTTTTGTTTTTCTATGTTTAACCTTAAAATAGAGATGACGACTCTGCACACATTATTTTATAGTCCACGACGAGACCAAACGTATTCCACGCGCTTAAGTTTTGAAACCACTCGTTTTCATCACAAGAAGGGGTCGAAACGGGATTCTCACACCTATATAAAAAATCTGTTCTAAAATTAATGTATTATGTATAAATTTACTAAATCACCCCTTACTATGTAACACCCCGCTCCTTCGTTAGCTCGGTTTGCGTGCTTTACTTGCATTTCTTCCTTTGTCAACCGTATGTTTGGTTTGCGAGAGAGTCTAGATATGTATGAGAGACCACATTAAGACGAAAACACTATTAAGAGACTCCATATAGTTGTTGACTTGCTAAAGTCACAAGTCGTGACTCGACGATAGTCAAAATGCGACGCGATTGAGGGTTTGCTTGTGTTTTGTGTTCGTGACCTCGGTTTGGTCCTAGACCTCTATATGATGGTTTATTAACATGTTTAGATGTATTAGACTTCAAGTTGGAGGTGTTCCTTAAGTCTATCGATGATTTGGAAACTTTGGAGATAGCGTTCGTCTCTATCGCGTAGTTCGGGGATTGAGTCGTGTAATCGTCTCTCCTTTGGAATTCTTATTTCCCTAGTTGTTATTCAACTTTATAGAAGTATTTAAGCTTCTTCATTAGCCCTTAGACTTGCCTTAAAAGTCTCCTTTCATTGCTCGTTCGATTGCGAGTTCATTCGTCGTTCCGGTTACACGTTGTTGCACCTCCTCCCGGTTTCGCTCCGAGTTGTTCCGGATGTTGTTCGGGTGTGTTTCCGACTTGTTTTGAGTTGGGTTAGACCTTAGAATGGTTTTCCATGAGTTTGGGACCATTTAGGACATGTTTAGACCAAGTTCAAGGGCTGAACCATGCGCTCGCATCGAATTCTGATCACATGCTCGCGGGACAATGCTGAGAGCATTGCAAAATGAATATAAGCTGGACAGAGGTCCAGGCGCCCTCCTGGCCTTATGTGAGGTGCCCGCCTCAAGAACTGGGAGTCACCTACGGAATTTTTCTCTGTTTTGCCCTGTTTCGATTTCTGACGAAAAATACCTATCCTACCCTCATTAAACCCCCTCTAAACCCTTCCTAACCTCCCATACTTAGCCTAAACATGTACTAACATTAGTTGGAAGTTAATTTAGGTTAGATTAGTGATTGATTAATCCTAATCTCTACTAATTGTACCAAGGAATTCCCTATTTTGCCCTCATTACTTGGGAAGTATAAATAGCCTAATCTCTTCACAAATTCAGCCAAACCTCTTCATTTCTCCTTCTAAAATCAGACATATTAGAGAGAGAGAGAGAGAGAGAGAGAGATTCCATGGGAGATTCAAGCCCTAGTCTTCTTCTCTCTTCGATCCAAGACGATCCAACCGTCCGATTGCCTTCAAACTTCGGAATCTTGAAGCCCTCGACGAGTAGAACAAGTTCACCGATCGGATTTGCGTTCTTTGGAGTTTTCATTCGAGCTAGGTAAGTTACCTTCTTTTATTTTGGTTCATTGGCCCTAAGGAAAACAACCTATATGCTATTTGTGGGCAATGAACACTTGATATGCTTTGTATGCCCAATTTGGGGATTTTTGGAAGTATGAACTTGTTAGGAGCATTTATAGAATTGCTTCTATGATTATTGAAGTATATGATTACTCTTCATTTTGTGTTTCTAGGCTTATGAGCATGCTAGAAATCATGTCCATATGTTATTTGGGTTTATTGTGGAAATATGCCTATGTTTGGGACTTGGATGTGTGAACTCACTAGTTATCATGGGTAGAATCATTTAATTGAAATTAAGTGATTTATGAAATGAGTTATGATTTATGTTGGGTTTTGTTGTGAATTTTAGGGCTTGAGAATCAATCCCGAATTATTGGAGAAATTGTTGTTAATTAAAGTGGGTATTAATGTTGAGGTTGATGAAACGTGTCATGAATGAAACTTAGTATTTAGACTCAACGGAGTCAAAATAAATTCAATAATGTGTTAATAAACTCGAGTGGAAGTCCTACGACATTTGGGTTTCGTTTGACTATGATTATTGATGAGTTCTTGGATTTTTAGGCTTGGGAAACAAGCCCATATTATTTTTGGGAGATTTGTTATAAATTTGAATGATGTGATAATTTTGGGATTTATGAAATGTGTATTTAATGAAATGCGATATTAAGACTCAATGGAGTCATTTTAGGTTCAACAAGATGTTAGTGAGCCTTAGGTTGAAATCCTACGATGTTCGGGTTTGGTTGGTTTTGATTGTGAGTACCCGAGCATCTCGAATTGTGTCCCATTTGTGACACCCACGATATAGAGGCTTATTGGGGATTTACTTAGAGCGTGCTCGTTAGGGCACGGAGCATTAGAGACCAACCTATGATCTCGTATTACTTTAAGGAATGATTATCGAATGAGTTCTCTCTTAGGGAATTTGGTCGCGTGCACATGAAAGCACTTGCGAGGATATGACTACGGAATAGTTTTGGTACCCTTGAGATTGGTTTTGAGAATGTCGAGTATATATGACAATTGGGACTATGGTTGAGTCCGGTGTACCTTTAAGTGAAGCTAAAATGCTAAGTCTTGATTTTTGATTGTTCTTAGACTAAATAATAGTCTTTGGTTAATTCCGAGTAGAGGACTATGGTAGACCTCGTGTTGTGATTTCTGGAGCTTATATGCTACTTTTGATTGGGTGATGACTTGAGGATTATGAGTACCTCATTATGTGGTTCTTTGACTAAACTTATAAGTTGGTTGGATTTGTTAAGTATGTGCAAATATGTGCATTGTTAAATTGGTGTGTAGAGCTTTATGTCCTACTTGATTTGATAAGTCCGCTATGGTCGGTCTTGATTCTTGTTTGAGCATGCGAGTAAATATCTACTTGTGCATTGCATAAAAGTCCAGCTGACATTTTTTGGATTGGTTTTTCTGTCAGGGTGGGACGATACATCGCCTATACGAGTCGTAAGATTCGTATTCGCTATGGATCGCTTTTTGGACACCTCACACCCCTTCATTGTTGGCGCAAGAGGAAGTAGCCCCTTAGTAACAATACGTGCGACATTGGCTGCGCTATTGATCGAGTAGGTTCTCGGTGTGAGTCGATGAATTCACAAAACATCGATGGCACGATACAGTATAACATTGTGTATTGCAGGAGCAACATAACGACACTATTTTGGTATCTTCTCTATCCCTTATGTGGCTTACTATGAGCACTTATATGAAAGATAACGTGCTATGTGGTCTATGAAGTTTATGTTACTTGATGACTTAATACAAATTTATTGTTGGTATACGATTAAGATGCCATGATTTTATACATGCTTGTGCATTATGCCATGCCACGCCATGCCATACAATTGCATTTAGTAACTTCTTGGGTCATTATGACTCACTCCGTGTGTTTGTTTTCCTTAGTTTGTGCAAAGGTAGAGCTGCGTTATCGCTGCGGCGTTGCGCCTACTGGTGCATGTTTGATAGCAGTGGTCTCCGGAGCAATAGCTTGGAGTTATCATTATTGTTGTATTTATTATTTTGTCGAGCCGAATGTAAAGTTATGTAGACTTTACTTGGGTAGTATGTTAGTATTTTATTTCGTATTATTTTGGGAGCCGACTTGTTTGGTCGAGCTGTTGTATTTATTTAGAAGTTTATTCCGTTGTCTTTCCGAGCAAGGTTTTAGCTCACATATTCTAGTTTTGTTGATGTTATCTCCGACAATTTTTGTCGTGAGTCCTTGGTTTAGTTGTTAGTGTTTAATCTCTTATTCTTTAAGTTGATTTGTCCCTCCGGCATGTTATAGCCGTTGAGTAGTTGTTTATCAGGTTGGTATTTTGTTGCTTCGCGGCCTTAGGTTTGCCGATTGTTTGTTGCCGTGGCGCAATGTTGCGCCACGCGAGTCGTAGATTCGAGAGATAGTCCTCTCACCTTTTGAATTCCTTAGTTTTTAATTATAGGCTTTGGTCCCACTTATGATTTGCTTCCGCAGGTTTTTAGTTTGTTATCCCGTTTGCCGATATGGCCTTATATTCCTTTTGAGCTTGTTGGCTCAACTCTTGACTCGCACTATTACGCTTAGCGGTGTTTGTCGGCTCTTTTAGCTTGTCTCGACTCAAGACGCTTGGGATTTCATTGCTGGACGGCCGTCACATACTAACTATCATGTTCTCATGTTTACTTGCAAATTGCAATGCTTGTAGTATGGACACAAAAACTAACATTTAGGTATATTACAACAGAAATGACTTAAAATTTGATTTCTTTAATTCTAATAAAAAATAAAAAGTAAAAATAAACATTTAGTTTTAAAGAATATTAGTAATTTAAAATTTATGACACTAGTCTTTATATGCATGCATGGTCCGAGAACGAGAGAGAAGGTTCGTTGAAGAAAAAGTGCGCATGTCGTGTTCCATAATTCAATACGTTCTATATTTGTGCCACAGTCAACAGTCTTATATTGACTAATTTTTTTATTTTTTACTTATTTTTGAAACAATTGACTCTAAATGAGAGCAACCACGTTGAGCTCTCTCAATTTATCCTATACCCCATTCATCTCATCCCAATTTGCCCATAATCTTATCTCAAAATTATTACGAATTGATTTAGGGAACATACTATTTCTATTATAACAATGACTCGCACCGTTCCAAACAAAACGTACATCATGCTATTTTTGACTTAAAAAATTTACTTTTAAAAATTATATTTATAATTTTTAACGTTAATTCATCTTTACTCTTCACTTGTGTTGTAAATACATTGATTTTATCTAAGTATTTTTTGTACTTATGACCAACAAATTGATAATAATATATCACCTTAATAATTATACTTTTCAAACATGATCTTTTTGATTAGAACAGAAATAATATTTATTTATTATACTCCCTCCCTTATTGGCAAAAAGTTTCTGTTTGAATTTTTTTTAATTATACTTTTAGTAGTCAGTTAATAATAAAATGACATTTTTATATCTTTATTTTTTTAAATGAACACTTTAATTTAAACATTTGAAAATAAATGAAAATTTGAAATTCAAATACCATTTGGTCATAATTACTACTCCATCCCTTTCTAGACTATTGTCTTGCTTTTCATTAATTAACTTCAGTTTTTTTTAAAAATGTCATGTTTCTAAATTTTATTTTCTAAAAAAATATTTTTTACCATTTTACCTACTCTTATTACTAATTTAATTATGGTCTAAATGTACAAGAGTTTTAGAAAATAACTATATATTATACTAATATTTATAATATAGTCAATTAATTTTTCTAATATTGTACAATTAAATATGAAAATTATTTAAAAATAAAGTGAGTATTTATGTTCTATACTCTCCTTTCCCAAAAATGACTTAAAAATTACGACAAACATGACTTAAAAATTGAGTTTTTTTTAATTCTAATAAAAAATAAACCCTTATTTTAAAACAAAATTAATAATTTAAAATTAAGAAACTGTTGACTTTATATGCATGCATGGTCCCAGAGAGAAGATACGTTGAAGAAAAAGTGCACATTTCGTGTTCCATAATCCAATCCGTTTTATATTTGTGCCGTAAACAACAGTCTTATATTGACTTTAATTTCTTTGACAGAATACATTGATCTCTCTCAATTTGTCACGTATTTCTTGGGTTCATGTAAGATCGTTTTACGAATCTCATTTCATAAGATAAAGTTTTACAGTCTCATGACTTAACTCACCAATATACAACGGGTTAGGTAAATAAAATCCGTCTTATAAAAAATATCCGTAAAATCGTCCTACATAAGTTTTTGCTCATACTTCTTAATATGAAATTCTAGTCGATTCCTTTTACAAAATTTATAAGCCCTCCAATTTCGTCTTTTTTTTTAAAATCGCTAAAGTTCATTTTCAAAATAAATATTTTTAAAATATCATCATTTCCTTCAACAACTCTGACCAACACTTTGAATTCAAAAATCACAATTGTTGCGCAACGAAATGAGGATCGCCCATTTGTGGGAGTTCAAGGGCAACGCCACTGAAAGATAAACAATTTTTTTGATTCATTAAGTACGAAACTGTAATAGATCTGTGTTGGGTTGAAGGATTTTCAGTAGAGACAAAGACGGAGGAGGAGGAAGAAGAAGACTTACAACGAAGGAGATGGAAGAAGAAGTTAGATGAGATGGTCTGGCTCATTATAATTTTAGAGATAATTGCGGCCCAGTACTATTTTCTAAAATGTTAACCACTGAAGTACTCTTTTTTTTTAAACCTTAAAAGCAGTGTTCTAAAACTCCCCGCCTAGCTCCGCCTAGGCGCTAGACCCCTCTCTACCGCTGCGACTTTCTTAGTCGCCGCTCAATCGACCAAGTCGGCGTCTACGTTGCCGGTCTATCAGATAGATAGAAGAAAGAAGAAGAAAAAAATGAAGAAGAAGGGGGTTGTCTCGAGACTTATAATTTAGAATGAGAAGGGATTAGGAAGGATATATTAGACTGTGGGTTGTAGGGGTAGTAGGTAGGTGGAGTAATATTTTTTTTGTTTTTAGTTCTAAACTTGGCTGGTTTATTGCTTTGGGGTTGTTGAGAATTGAGATTAAATGTAGGTTTGTATATTTTTGTTCATTTTACGAATATAGACAAGTGTTTGATAAAATGACAAACATAAAAAAAATTAAATTTGTAGTAAATGTGGTTGATCTTTGATGTAAATTATCAAAAAAAAGAAGAAGGTAATTTTACCTTAATTCTAGGCCCCGACTAGTCCCCTAGGCGCTAGGCGCCAGTATGACGCCTAGAGGCCGCCTAACGATTTTTAGAACCTTGCTCAAAAGTACAATTTTCTTTTCTTCTTCCTTTAATGTCATCGTTCTCTCTCCCCAATAAAAAATAGTTGAAAACTGTTGTTGCTAAAAACGCACACGGGCAAGATTATCCAGTCAAACAAGTAATAAAGTGAATAAGTAGAGTGTCGAACACACGAGGAAGCAATTTGATTGTTTTTTATGAATACCAAGCACGTTGCAATTTTAATTATATTTAGACGATCGATTTTTGTGTGAATTAACTAATTAATTAAGCTGAAACAAGAAATTAAATAAAGTAATATTAAAATGAGATTGACTTCAATGAGAGAGGATCTAGGGTTTTGACTTTCAATTAGCTCTTCCGTTGTGATTTAATAAGGAATTGCTATTAAAATTATTTTATTTTTTTGGAAGTCGGGGATTCAAAAATCACCGTTAAGGATTTTCGCTTCGTATGACGGTACTAATTAATGGTATAAATTCACGGGCTTTCGCTACGTATGAAATTATCAAATTAATCGCTTCCAAACACAAAACACCAATTGACTATCTTAAAGATGATTAATAACATATGCTAACCCAACCTAAAGACAACTATGTTGTATTTTCCAAAATTATCAAGTTACTTTCCTGCACTAAATAATTTTTAGAATCATGTAATGAGTGATCAAATCAATACAAGCATTAAGAGCACAACATAATACCCAAAAAAAATTAGTGAATAGTAATTAATAGCAACACCCTAAATTAAAATCACAACATCCAAACCAATTTATATCAAAACCCTAGGCATATAATTTAGTTCATCATGTTAGGAAAGTAAATCAAGTCTTCAATCAAAATTATTATCATTAAATAAAAATATAAATTAAAGTGTACAATACTTTACAATGGAGGAGATGATTGAGATTCCTTAGCTTCCTTGGCTTGATCAACACTGGGGAAAGATTGAAGAGAGAAAGAGTTTTTGAAATGAGGAATGGCGGCTACTGTTGGGTTGCTCTCCGTTCCTTCTTTTTTGTTCCAGCCCTTGTCCGAAAAAATGGTGCCCTAATATTTGCTAGGTAGTGGTCCAAGCAAGGAGGGGCAAGTTTGGAAGTTCAATGGATTTTTGGGGGTAAATTAGGGAAAGAAATGGGAGTTGGGTCACGGCTGGGGACGGGTTGGACCAGGTGAGGGAGTACGGGTTACTCTGGTGGGAAACATGAGAGAGATGAGAGATGAAATGAGCCATAACACGGGCAGGAAGGCTGGATTTGAGCACGGGCTGACCCGATCCATGAAGGAGGCCGCGGGTCAAACATAAAGGGGGCGGGTGATGTGGCGACTTCTTGGAGCGACAACACATTAATGAGAAGAATTGCTAATTGCTTCGGTGCCCGTGTCTTTCTGATTTTGGCTGGCGAAGTCCTTCCCCCTCCAGGCTTTGCAGATTAGTCCGCCGTTAGCTTGGTTAGCCTCCGTTAGGCCTACTGTGCTTTGAAATACTTAACGGAACTTAACGGCAAGTATCAAAACTCAACACTGAAGCCTGGAACTGCCTCGATTTACACGTATTGAGCCATAAAACCTCGAATATCTTTGAGATACCTACATGAAATATAAAATACATTAAAAATAGTATCTCAAATGCAGTTAATTAATCATCAACCAAAGCTCAAAATCATCAACAAAATTCCGAAAAAATAATGAAAATAAAAGGAAAATTATAAGCTTATCAAAAACTGAAGCAATACTTTTCGGAAACCGAACCATTACTCTTGGAAGAGGAGTGGCCGATTTGGGCAAGAGTTTACTAAAGCAGTAAGAACCTTAGAACTCCATTTCGCGAGGCTCAAAGAATCACATCACCGACTTTCACTATGACTTCTATCTGTTGCTTTCAATCTTTTTCCTTCTTTTTTTCTCTCTTCCCATGGCAAAGCCTTATTGAATTCAAATTGCAAGCAAGCAATAAAAAGAAGATTTTTCTGTCCGAGCAATAAAAAGAAGATTTTTTTGACGCAAAGAGGGATACAATTCCAGGTACTTTCATGTCGTCTACCCTTCTTCGATGCTCATTTGATGCCCAAAAATTTGAGTGAGGCCCAATGTTTTGAGCAATGCCAAAAATGTTGAGCGATGCCCAATGTTTTTCCTTGTGATGCCTAAATTTGGGCAATGACTTTTGCATTGTGATGACCAAATTTTTTAGTGATTCTTTGAACGACGCCTAAAATTTTGATTAATGCCCAAAATTTTGAGTGACGCCCAAATTTGGACAGTGGCTTTGTCCGCGCGTCTTTCCTTTATTAAGGGTATCTTCATCATTTTTCATCCAAAAGTGTACTTTAGCAGTTTAAAACAAATATATGAGAATTTTCTGGTTATAATTCCATCTCATGGGACCGGCCCGAATTTCTCCCATGATTTTATATCAAGGTGCAAGACTGATTCATTGCGGTGCAAAACTGGATAAGGTAATAAAATTTTATGTATCACGGTGCAAAAATTAATTTATTGCGGCGCAAAAATTGGATTTAGTAATTAAAATTGTGTCTATTTAAATTAATGCATCATGATGCAAAAATCGAGGCATTTCCGTAGCGCGTCTTAGGCTCGTTAAAAGTATCGTAGTTTTTTTTCCCCAAAAATATCATTCCAGGTTGAAAAAAAAACATGGGACTTGAAGGGTTATAAATAAGGTATATGTTGTTCGGTTTGGTTTGGTTTGACTAAGGTCAAAACTGTGAACCAAACCACACCCCCTCAGTTCCAAAAAGACCAAACCGAACCGACCAACGCTTGGAACCGAACTGAACCAAACCACTCAGTTTGGTTTGGTTCGGTTTGGTTTTATGGTTGACATAAAATCAAGTTAATCATGTTACAAAACATTAAAATTAGACAAATAAAGTTGTAATTGGTAAATTAACATCAAATATTAATTTTTAAAAAAAAATCAAACTTCTCTTATAAACATCTGATATTAACAAACAATAAAATACAAGTCAAGATATCATTTGATTCTATGACATTTGGTAATAATGACATTATTTATTATATATATATATATACCATAAATACGTATATATAATAAATAATCAAATAAAACATGGTTTGGTTTGGTTCGGTTCATTTTTGTTTGGTTTGATTTTGTTCGGTTTGGAAAAAAAAACCATGAACCAAGTCAGTTTGTTTTTGAATTTTGAAAACCAAAACCAAACCGCGTTGAACCAAAACCAAACCAAACCGAATGATTCTGTTTGGTTTTGTTCGGTTCAGTGATTCAGTTGTATACTCGTAGTTATAAACTTTGGAAAGTAGACCACCATGCAATTATTCCTACTTCTTATGGGTATTAACAACACATTCATCTCATTTGAATCTACGCATAAACTTATCTCGAAATGATTCTGAATTGATTTAGGGAAGATAATATTTCTACTGTAACAATAACAATGACTTTGTAAGGGTAAAATAGGGTCGGCCTATTTTTCTTCATTGAATTTATTATTGTGCCATTTCTTGATTGAAAAGCTATGGTAAGTAGTTATCATATTTAATATCTTTCTTGATCCTAAAGTAATGGTAAAATGATACCATAATTAAATACTTCCAAAAGCTTTCAAGAGTCCATAATTAAATTGACAAAATCTTTGGTAAGATTCTTTAACTTAAATTAGGACACTAATTTTGGAAACTAATTGATTTATTTCCTAACCATTTGTTTCCTTGAAGTTTTGGTTTTCTTATTTGTGTAGGACTCTAGTTCAAGTATATATATATATATATATATATGAGAGGCTGATAGACGCAAAAATACATAGAGATATACACAGAGAGAAAAAGCTGAGAGTTTCGCTAAAATTTGGATGCAACTTTGGATGCAGCTTCATCACGGGCTGCATTGACTATTTTGATGTTTGTTTTCTAGTTTCTTAGAAAACATATATTTTTTTTAATTTCACGTTTTCTTTACTCATATGTTTGTGGGTTTCCTCTACAGACTTGATGTCTTGTTAGAGGTTTTTGGTATTTGGTTATATTTCACAATTTATTTTGTTAAACTCATAATCTTTTAGTGAAATCCTTTTTTGGCCATAAGATTGGATCTATAAGCATAGCTTGTAGATTGTTTGATAGACTTCAGTGTTTAATACTGTTTTATTCTTTAAAGACTTTCGTTGTTTATTTGTTTTATATTCTGGTCAATGCACCCTCGGATACAGATGCATCACAAGCTGCATTGACAGTTTTCATTGAATCTTAACTACTTGATCTTTCAATTGGTAACAGAGCCTCCTCTTGACGACATTAAGAGAAGATTCTAGTTGTAGCCATGATGGATTCTTAATATGAGGATGTTGTTCGTCCTCCTACCTTAACGAATACGAATTACTCAAATTGGAACGTTGAGGAATTTGATTTTGGTGAAGAGTCAATGGTTTTTTTAACAATCAAGTTTTAAAATATTTTGATAGCCATAGGACAAAATAGATCTTCATCTTCAAACTCCAAAACTTCATTCAAACATGAGTCTATTAAGTTTGTTCCCAACGAAGACTCCTTCCAAACCCCTGAAAAATCTTTTACTAACCCTTTTGCTAAAAAGTCTACATCTAGTGGAAAAAATATTGATTTTATTCAATGTAGGGAGTGTCAAGGGTTTGGTCATTATGCTAATCAATGTGCTAATACTTTGCATAAAAAGGGTTTGTTTGTTTTTGGTGATCTTGGATCCACTTCAAAAAATTTAGAATCTGCAGAAGGTGGACAATCAGACACTGTTCTAGACCCACAAAATACAGAAGCTGAAAGTTATGGGAAATCTGGAAATTTGGATGTAGCTTCTGATACAGCTGCATTAGAAGATGCATTGGTCAAAACTTTTGCAGAAGCTGATACTGAAATTCAACATGCTGAAATTGAGCCTGATGTGACTGATTGAAGTCAAGATGTTCCCAGCCGTATACTGCGAGACCACCCAACCCCTCAAGTAATAGTTAATTTTCATGATGGCATATGCACAAGGAAAAAAAGGTAAGGTTGATTATTGCAAATTAGCATGCCTATCTTCTCGTGAATGTGAACAAATTTATGAACTACACAGTGATGTGTTAACCTTGTATTGTGATAATACCAATGCAATTTGTATAGGAAAAAATTCAGTTCAACATTCTCAAACAAAACACATTGATATAAGATACCACTTTGTTAGAGACTTTGTTGAACAAGAGATTGTTTGCATTGAACATGTTGGGATAAAATATCGATTGACTAATATATTTACTAAGAGTCTTGATTTTGAAGAGATTTTTCCAATCTAAGGAAATCTCTTGGTATGTGTGTCATATTATTTTACACTTAGTTAATTATAAGAAAAGAAAAAAAATAGGCATCCTTGCATTTTGTATTTAGGGGGCACTTTAGATCAAATTTTCACATGTATGTGCCTTGTATTGTTGCTGGGGAATTGCATTCAAATTCAATTGTGGTTTTTTGTTATGATTCTCACTCTCTCTCCCAGTTCATGAGCAAGTTTTGAAGTCCACAAAGGAAAGAGCTACCTTAAATTCAAGGGTTATAGCATCTTATCTTGATACTATGGAACTTTGGTTTTCATGGGTTGATCTTGAGAAAAATGAATACCATTGGAAAAGTGTGAAAGCTACCTAAAGGAAAAGAGCTACCTATGAACAATGTTTGTTGTCATTCTCTCTTGGGACTATGAATCTTTGGATTTCATGGGTTGATTATGTGCAAAATGGCTTCCCTTGATAAATAGTGTGAAAGGTTCCAAGTGGCATGTTTGTATATCTTGAAATAAATTAAGTAGATCTATATTCCTAGTGAAATAAAGTACCTATGGAATCTGAAATGAGAAAATATGTGGGAGAGGAGTTTGTTTCAGAAAGGAAAAGATGTAAAATTGCATTAAAAAAATCAATATTACTAAATGCACATCCCAATGCAGCTACATCAGGAACTACATCGTTGATCTAGTCATATCTTTACTTGTGTGTGATTGCATTATCTCCTAGCCTGTTTGATTTTTCCATATCATATTTTAGGCATAATTTTAGGACATGCATTGTTGATAAGGATATCAGCTTGGTGAAATTTTGTCCTAAAATAAACTGTAAAAATCAATTTCCAAAAAATCACCTTGTTGAGAAATATTTAGTGGTTGTCTAATTTTTTAGGGGAACTAAGAAATTTTAAATTTTGGATATGGTCTGCAAAAGTATTGCTTGGGGTTGATCAATTTTTGGTTACACTTTATTGTATTTTCTAAAAAATCTTGGATTTTTTTAGAATTCCTAAAAGATTTTTGAAAAAAGAGTCAAAAGAGTTTTCTAACAAGTCGTGTCCACATATTATGTTTGTCATGTGTCTCACCCTGATTTTTTAAGTTCTTCACTCCTTTTTCCTCCTCTGGTCAAATGAGGAGAGAAAGGTCAAGTGTTCTTATTTCTAATGCTGATGGTGAAGATGTTGCATCTTTTGATGACGATGAATCTGATTCTTTGTAAATTCAGAATGTGTTGTTTTGTCATGCTTATTCACTATGATTATGTATGGTTAGTTTAAGCTATGGTTGCTTGTTGGGAATGCATGTGAATGCATATGGTTTATATCTTATTTGTGATTGGTGATTATTTTTGATTTTATTTACTTGCACAAATTTAGGGGGAGAAAAACTAACCAATGCATGTTAGATGTTTGAGTATGTTGAAAAACACTTGTCATTTGATTTAACCAGAAAGATTCAACAAATGGGGAGATTGTAAGGCTAAAAAAGGGTCAACCTATTTTTCTCAATTGAATTATTGTTGTACCCTTTCTTGGTCCAAAAGCTATGGTAAGTGGTTACCATATTTAATATCTTTCTTGATCCCAAAGTAATGGTAATGTGCTACCATAATTAAATACTTCCAAAAGCTTTCAAGAGTCCATAATTAAATTAACAAAATCTTTGGTAAGATTTTTTTGACTTAAATTAGGAAACTAATTTTGGAAGCTAATTGATTTATTTCCTAATAATTTGTTTCCATGAAGTTTTTGGTTTTCTTATTTGTGTAGGACTCTATATGTATATATATATATATATATATATATATATATATATATGAAGACTTCAAACATACAATAGAGGTTGATAGACGCAAAAATACAAAGAGATAAACACTGAGAGAAAAAGCTGAGAGCTTCGCCGAAGTTTGGATAAAGCTTCATCACGAGCTGCATTGACTGTTTTGATGTTTGTTTTCCAGTTTGGTAGAAAATTTATTTTTTAATCTCACGTTTGATTTACTCATATGTTTGTGGGTTTCCTCTACAAATTTGATGTCTTGTTAGAGGTTTTTGGTATTTAGTTAGATTTCACAATTCGTTTTGTAAAACTCATAATCTTTTAGTGAAATCATTTTTTGCCATAAGGCTGAATCTACAAGAATGCTTGTAGATTATTTGATACTACTTTATTCTTTAAATACTTCCGATGTTTACTTGTTTTAAATTCTGGTCAATGCACATTCGGATGCAGCTGGATTGATAGTTTTCATTGAATCCTAGCTACTGTTGATCTTTCAGAGTCAATTTTAAAATGTTTTACTTAAACAGTCAACTTCAAAAAGGTTTGCTTATAATTTCTATAACATTTCATATTTACCCTTCATCTGTGTTTGTAAATACAATGCTTGTGCCCAAGTATTTTTATAATTATAATCAACTATAATGATATTAATATATCAGATTAATACTTCAACTTTTTAAACGTTGACTCTTTAGGTAGAATGGAAAGAGTATTTATTTATTATATTTAGGAATGAAAGGGTTACTAAGTTTGGCTTAAAAGCCAATTTCTTCAATTTTACAAAAAAAGTTATATAAAAAAAGAAACACTCAATTTAAGATGAATGGAGTGGATTCAAAATACAGAGGATCCCGTATCAAAGAAGGCGATTATCTGGATCGGCTTAGCATATGTGGAGGTGAGAAGATGGATTTTGGCCAAAGGTATGGGTTGGCTTTTTTGAACTGGCAGGATGTGAGGAAGAGGATTCACCATAAAAACACTTCGCTTGGGATCATCGTCGAAATAAATGGAGTAGAATTCACCATTTTCTCTCTTTGTATTTGAAAGTGAACCTCTCTTTTTTCCCTTGAGATTTACATTGAAAATAGGCTCAAATCGCAATTTGGTGACCCTACTTTTTCACTTTTTGCAATATGATCACTCAACAATTTTTTTATTATGTTTCATCATTGTACTTGGCCACATGTAACAATTTGGTCACTCTGCCTCCTTTCCGTTAGTTATCTTGAACGGAAATGATCAAAAAAATAAAAAATAAAAATAAAAAAATAACGTGCTAGGGATAGCTCCTTGTGATAAAAATAGAATGCCCATTTCGCCCTTGCCTGCAAAGGGCTCGAATGATAGTGGTGAGGGGCCCAAGGGCAGTAGTGGCGGCGGTGGAGGCGATCATGGGAGTTCCGGTGATGAGGTGTTGGATGATAGTAGTGGGGATGATGATGAGAAGAAACAAGAGAAGTGGAACGAAAGAGCGAAGAAACGAAGGGTATTTTCGGGTTTCTCTAAAACTTTAAAGCTTTCCATCCAATTTTTGGATGAAATGATTAACATTTTATATGTTGCCAAATACAATGATGATATAGAAAAAAATATTGTAGAGCGATCATATTGTAAAAGTGAAAAAGTAGGGTGACCGAATTGCGATTTAAGCCTTAAAAATATGAAATTCAAATATTATTTTGTCATAATTACTACTCCCATCGTTTCTAGACAATTATCGTGCTTTTCATTAATGTTTGTTTTTAAAAAAGTGTCATGTTTCTAAATTTTCTTTTCTATGATTTTTTTTACAGTTTTACCCTAATTTTTATTACTAATTTGACTATGGTCCACATGTACATGAGCTTTAGAAGAAGCTATATATTGTACTAATATTTATCATATAGTCAATTATTTTTTCTAATACTATGCAGTTAAATATAGTCTGGGTTTTCTTGGACCGGCCCAACACAATCAATTTACTTTCTTATAGATCAGATACACAAGAAGTGAAAAGATACAATTGTCTAAGGAAGCTTCCAATGTTGTTAATTTTGATAAGTGAAGAATGAAGATTCAAGAGTCTGTTAAAGCCTTTTTTTTTGTTCAAAAGATGTATGATGATTGCTACATTGTTACTTCCTACTGCCTAAAGCCCACTCCTATTGTTAAATTGGTTATTTTTGTGTATTTTTTTGTCATTCAGTCGTGTCTGAATTTGAGTATTTTTTGGGAAAACTACTTTTTATACCAATATACTATTTGTGAGAGGCCAAAATAACATCGTGCTTTCAATATTACAAATGTTGTCAATGTACTCAGTTTTGGGGGAAAATGTTAGAAGTGTACAAAAAATTTGGACAAAATGTCACCAATTTCGTTAAGTATCGTTCAACTTCATTAACAGGGTGATGATGTGGACCTTTAAGGGTTTCTTTCATAATGTTTCAATGTACATTGACAACATTTGTAATATTCAAAGCATGAGGTTATTTTGGTATATCCAAATAGTACGTTGGTATAAAAAGTAGTTTTCCTGTATATTTTTTTTGGTATTAAATTGGGATTTTCATCACATGTTTTTTAGCTTTGAATTGTAGATTTTTATAATTTTATGAGTGGCACTATATAGCCTCCCATTACTTATAAGTTGACCCCCCCCAAACCAAACTTCTTAATTTACCATTCACTTATTCATCCAAACTCACCCCCATCACCGCCTCATCCCTTCCTCCCCTAACCACTTCCTCCCTCCCTCCCCAGTGTCCTTCCTACCCCCAATCCTCTACTTCCACCCTCCCCCATCACAATATACCTTTCTTCCCCGTCTCCGGCTATAGTCTCGTCTCTGCCTCCCTTCTTCCACGCTCTCTCCTTCTATTTTTTAAAAAATTAGTAGTTGTTCGGCCATGAAAATCGACAAGGTTCGGCCATGGTCTACCGAACAATCTTGGTTGTTTGGCTACAAGGTTGTTCGGTCGACCATGGCCGAACATCACAAGGTTGTTTGGTCGACCATGTCCGAACAACCATTGAATTGATTTTTTTAAAAATGATGAGGCAGGGAAGAAAGGAGGTGCTTGGAGGTGGGAGCTAAGTACTGAGTTGGTGGTACTAGAAAAAAAAAGGAAAAATGAGTTTTGTTAGGATGGGGGATGCAATGGATGGGAGGAAAGAGGAAAAACGAAAGACGGTGGGAAGGAGAGATGGAGGACGGTGGGAGGGATGCTGATCGATGTATTTTATACGTCGATTTTATATGCTTCTATGACTTAAATTATGCTATTTCACGAGGCTTTTGGCTACTGATATGTGTTTTCGGTGAGTTTTGTAAGTTTCAGGGTTTTTAGTTAAAATATGCAAAACTCCAGGGTTTTATATGCAAATTCCAAGAAGGGCCAAAGATGAAAAATGAATAAGAACGAAGGAAGTCCAACCGAGACCTTGCGCAGCGGCAGTACCTGCACCTTGCCCCCGCAAGGTAGGCAGAACATCAAAGAAGACAGAAAACCAAGGCCAGAGCTACTGGAGACCTTGCGGACGCAAGGTACTCAACACCTTGCGACCGCAATGTGGTCAAAACGCGACTTTTTCGTATTTTCACAAAGAGATTCGATTGCAATACAACTCCCGGGTATAAATTGAAGCCGGATGCCAAGAACCAGATATAGAAAAACGGCTAGAGACAGTCTTAGATAGATTTTAGATAGTTTTTAGGTTGTATAACATAGTTAGATTTTGTAATTACAAGTATTGAAGATCAAATCATGCTTCTGTTCATCTCCATGTGCTGTTCATTGTTTATGATGAACTAAATCATCCATAATCTAGGAGGTGGGAGGTAACTTGTATCGAATTTATGTTTTGATTCATATATATGTTCATTCAATTCTTGTTGATTGTGGTGTTTATCAATCCCTCTATTATTTTGCTTTGAACAAATGAATGCAATCGCAAATAATAAAGGCCTAGAGGTGCGGATAACTACATGACCAATGTGCATATGTCGTGCACTGGCTCACCATCACAATAAATTGGACCTATCGATGCACGAGAGTGATAAGTTAGGACCAGGTTCATACATGATCTAGGTGACAGATAGATCATAATCTAGGTGACAGCTAGATTGAAAGTTCCTGTGCTTAGGATATATAATGGATGAATGATGCGGGGATGGAGGCTGAACCAATAGTTCAACAGGCTATATCTATCCTTAGTGAACGAACCCAAGAAATTGAATGATAATTATTATGAATTGAACATAAAGGAGAAACAAGTGAGACCCAGAATCCTAGATTGCCACCCACCATAAGATTTGCATAACTATAATTACTGCTAATTAGTTAAACATCTAAATATAAATAGTAGTTTAAGAATAGAATAATTATAAAAACCCCGTTAGATTAATATTTGCTATCAATAAAGTGCACTGTTCGTGATCTCTTGTCTCTGTGGGTTCGACTCTTGCTTCCAATACTATTCTATAATAGTCTTGTCCACTTGCAAGGAAAAAGATTAAATAAAACATCGAATAGATGCAGAAGAAAGGAAAAGTGAGAGTGAAAAGAATGCAATAGGAGAGAGAGATGGAGGGAGGAGGCGGTGGATGGTGGGGAATCGAAAACGCAGTGGATGGTGGGGGGAGGGAGGAGGTTGTGAAGGGGTGAATTTTGATGAAGAAGGGAAGGTTAAATTAGGAAGTTTGGAATTTGGGGAAAAGGTAAACTTATAGGTAAGGGGGGCTATATAGCACCACTCTAATTTTATATTTCCTCAGTTTTCAAATTATTGTCCACTTTGACTGGCACGTACCGTTTAAGAAAAAAAAAATACTTGACTGTATGATAAATATTGGTGAAATGTATGATTTTCTTTAATGTCCTTGATCATGTGACCATAATTAAAGTACGTAGAAAAAGTAAGAGTAAAGCAGTAAAATTATTTTCCTAAAAGATAAAGTTTCGAAAGAAGACAGTTTATTTTTGTATAATAAATATTGATGCTGACAAATAATCAAAACAAATTAAAATAAATTGTCAGTATAAATAATTTTAATTTATTATTATTATTATACATTAAAATTATTTATACTGACAAATAATTACAAAATTTAAAATAAATATTGAAAAAAATAAAATTATTTATACATTGACGTACCCCAAATCGTTGACAACCTAAAAACCTTCGCCATAAACTTTGATCTATCCTTGTTGTCCTCAGAACATATATTCTCCCACAATGGCAATAAACTGATGTATTTATGATGAGCAAAATGAAAGTTTTGAAAATTGAAAGTGTTTAATTTAATTGGAATTTTGTTGATTTTATAAATGAGAAAAAAAATTAATTTGCAAAAAAAATGTTTGTACATGGTTTGTTATGGAACGAATTCTAATGGAATAGAGGGAAACATGTGAAAAATTCCCGCCACAGTCACATCAGCATCATGCAAGCAGCTAACTCAACTCTCTGCCTTTTCAATTAACGCCTAGTAGACGAAATGTTTAAATTAAAAAAGAAAAGTGAAGGTTTAAAAGGTCAAAATTCATAACACGGGGTTTTAATTTGCAATTTGTGAAATAGGATAGATCTTTTTTTTAGCAATTAACTCTTTAATTTTCTTTAGTTTTGACAATCAAATTTGGTTTATTTGAGAAGATAAGAAAAACAAACAAAAAATTATAAGTTATAAACTAAAGTAAACAAAATTTAACCTTCTTTATAAAAATACTTCGTTATCGAACAGGGTAAATATTAAAAGAGAAATTGTGTCATGACAATAATTAATTTATATAATCATTAATGAAGACAATGGATAAGTAAAATTTGTAGTTGTTAAGAATGAGATGACTCGATTATCTATGCAATTATCAAATTTTGGACCAGGCGGTCGCTTAGTATTAAGGACTAGGCGACCGCTTAGTCATGATTACTTCAAACCGAGCTACTGGAAACAAGACGGTCACTTGGTGTCAAGGATTATGCGACCGCCTACAAGTAGTTAGTTTTTAGTGCGCTACTAGAATTTAAGCGATTGCCTAGTGTCGAGGACCAGGCGACCGCCTAGTTCTTTTTTTTTGTTTTGTCTGGTTTCCTTATTTAAGGGTTTTAGGGTTTCTATTGTATCTGTATAAATAGTTGTATCCCTAAAACTAGGGTTGTGCACGAGACCTAAGCCTGAGGGCAATGACAATGCCCAATATAGGCCCATATAGCAGCAGACATCATTTTAAAAAGCCATGTACCGTAGACAAGCCCACGGGCATTAGTGAACGAGCTTTGGCTGGCACGGGCTTGATGGGCTCTCCGATTGATTTTCATGTTTTAAAATATTTTTAGTAAGGCCTACTCATACTCATTGTAAAATTACAGACAATATAAAATTTTAAAGTCATGGCAGCAGAACCATAACACCTAGTTCCTCCAAACCAAGGTTCTAAAAATCGTTAGGCGGTCGCTAGGCGGTACACTAGCGCCTAGCGCCTAGGGGACTAGTCGGGGCATAATCGGGGCCTAGAATTAAGGCATAATTACCATTTTTTTAAATAATTTACATCAATGATCAAACACATTGAATACAAATTTAATTTTTTTTTATGTTTGTCATTTTATCAAACATTTGTCTATATTTGTAAAATGAATAAAAATATACAAACCTACATTTAATCTCAATTCTCAACAACCTCAAAGCAATAAACCAGCCAAATTTAGAACTAAAAACAAAAAAAAATATTACTCCAATTCGCCCCCCATTACCTCCCTCTCAGCCTCACCGTTACCACTCCCCCTTCCTTCTCCAGTTCGCCCCCCTTCCTTCTCCAGTCACCGCATGCCATAAAATCAAAGCTACAAAAATAAATTAAGGTCGGCGAGGTTTGACGTAGACGCCGACTTGGTCGATTAGACGGCGACTAAGAAAGTCGTGGCGGTAGAGAGGGGCCTAGTGCCTAGGCGGAGCTAGGCGGGGAGTTTTAGAACACTGCTCAAAACAATGACTATATACAATCAATTGGGGTCGGACAAATAAACAATTAAAAAAAACAACTTTACATATGGCAGCAAAAAAGAATTGAGAAAAAGAAATAAAAAAACATAGAAAATTCAACCTACTGACCTAGTATCAACATCTTGCAATCTAGTTCACTATCAATGTTTTCCAACTTACTACGAGAGACAGAGACAGAGAGAAAACATGATTAAGTTTAACTAAATTGCTACGACGACGAAGCGTGCGGTTGCGACGGCGACGGGTGCATCGGTAAATGGCGATGACATTGATTGCTCTGTTGCCGGCTACTGCCTTTACTAATCTGTTGGGTGTCAATGGTGAGAAACTGGGAAGTGGTGAAGTAGGAAGTGCCGAAAGGAGAAATGAGAATAGAATGAGATTTAGGGTTTCACTTTCCCTTTTGTATTGACTTATTTTTTATTTATTATGTATAAATTATAATTGTATATATACTCCGTAGTATATAATTTGTGATTTTGTATGTATATAATTATATGTATGATATATCTAATAGACACTAATAATATAATATATTTAAAATTGAAAAACTTTATATGATGGGTCGGGTCGTGCTTAGGCGGGCATTAAAATTTGTAAGCCCGAATGTGCCTGAGCACGCGGACATCTAACATCTCTAAAGCCCAGTACTATGTATCAGCACATGGGCACATGCATTATGGGTCGGGCACAGATGGGCACTGCGGGTTGTACGGGCTCATGTGCTGGGATGCTCACCCCTACCTAGAATGTTTTCAAGGTTGGCTCTAATAAAATTTTGATAGTCCGTTGGCTCCAATCTCTCTCTTTCTTCTTTTTCTATTGATCTTATTATACTCTGTTAATTTGTTTGCAAAGTCTTCCGCTGTGCACAACAGTAATGAAAATAGATTTTTCATTATTATCATTATTAACATTATTGTTGTTGTCGTTGTTATTTCTGGTGGGAGAGGGAAATAAATATATCAACTTCTTACTTCTTATTAAGAGCACCGATATTTATTCCACTGTTTCCACCACCTAAAATTAGCTACACATTTACCAAATTTACTCAGCTCTCTAAATAAGTTGTCCAATCTTTTTAGAACCATTATTGCTACTATTTGATAATTTCTAACTATTTTTTTGATTTATTTTCTCTTGTAATGATTCACTTGTAAGAATACTCTCTTCGCCATAAAATAAGTTACTTTTGAAAAAAAATAATATTCCAAAGTAGTTTATCTGAATAACTTATGCTTAAATAGATTTTTATAATATTATTTTTAATGGAGAATTATTTTAAATTTAAATTTTTTTCTTCCCGTGAAATAATATCAAGAGAAATGAAAGAAGAAAATAGAAAAAAAGAGAGAGTATTTTCTTACAAGAAAATGAAAATAAAAATTAAATTAATCCATTATTTTTTATTTAACATTTGAGAGAATAGTTTTTTTAGAGTTTAGATTTTATCATATTTATTAAGTTTTTAGCAGCTAAGGTTCTTTTTTTTTTTTTTTGAAACTTCAAAATTGGATAAGGTTTGCCGTGCAATCAATTTGGCAGGAAATGGTGACTATCTCCCGCCATGTTTGTCAGAGCGTGGGCGTCAATTCAACCTCCAGTTAGCGAAGTTAACCTCTCCTTAACGGATGATTTTAATTGCAAAAAACAAAAAACAATGAAGGTGGAGGTTTAAATGAGTGATAATGAAAACACATGTTCAATTTTGCAAAGCATGAAATAGACCACTTTTTTGTTTGCAATTATCTCCATTAGACTTTTTAAACAGGTACTCTTTGGTGGAACATATGGAGTATCTAACCTGTGTCTTGGGCACGATTTTGACCAACATTCAATGGCTAATCTATCCATTTCCTCTCATTGATCTCGGTAATTTGATTAAGCGCATCCCATGTGGTTAAACTCGTGTGTTACATCAACTTTTACATCAAAAGCGAAAAAATCTCATATTTTCACAAACTTTTCTCTAGAATGGTTAAAACCTATTTTGCAACTTTTTAATGGGTTACACTATCTCATAATCATTAATTATCTAACTCAATGAACCACTCATTTCCTACGAGCCTTTTACAATGGTAAGATTTTTTATGATCCGGATCATACTTCAAAAGTCAGTATGAACTTTACCATTGGATATACCTTAAGTACTTTCATATCTACATTCAATGGATGCCTCGACAATAGAGGTGACAAATGGGGCGTGGGCATGGCCTAAATTGGCTCAAAAGCAAAGTGCCAATTTAATAGTGTGGGCATATATGGGCGGGCAAGATTATTGGGCGCCATTTACTCATTAACATGCACTTATCAAATAAATATAAAAATTAAAAAAAATATATTTTTTTACAAAAAATTATCAAAAGTTACAACTAACCATATATATATATATATATATATATATATATATATATATATATATATATATAATTACAATCACAATAATTAGAAAAGACCGACATATTGCTTGTGCTAAAGTATATTTTTGTAATTAAGACCAACTCCAATTATATTAATATAACTTCTTATTAATTAACTTTTCAAACGTGGACGTTTAGGTGGAACCGATGGAGTAGTTAGTATTAGAGCTCTATGTTCTCTTCTCTTTAACACATATGACACTAATAAAAGGAAAATGATAGGGATCTAATAAATTGTGACAAATGAACTAAGAACTTAAGTAGTAGTTTGTGAAGAAAATAACTTTTCTTCGAAATTGCATTTTAATTTTTACTAATAGTTTTATGTATTAGTATGTAAAAATGTATTTTTGTTGTTGTAATCCTCAATTCAATCTTCTATTTTATGGTTAGATTTTTAATTTCACAAAGCCCAATAGACAAACACACGAGTGGAAACCCGACAAAAACTCGAACAAGCTAACTAAGCCACATGTACAAATCTATATGAGAAGGTTCGAGCAAATAAGAATGTCGCTGTTGCACACCGACAAAACCGCCATGAATCTATTTATAGTGTAACAAGCGACCTAATATTTACGAGTTATAAAAATTGAACAATTTGGGAGTGATGTTGTGTTTCATTTAAGGGTACAGAGTCATAGAATAATATTCCATGTTTTGCTTTGCAATTTTGGGGTGGAGGTGGCGATTGGAAGTGCGGATGTACTATATATATATATATATATATATATATATATATATATATATATATATATATGTGTGTGTGTGTGTGTGTGTGTGTGTGTGGGGTGGTTGGAAGAGTGGGTGTATAATATAAATATATCAATTATATTAAATGTCATTATTAATCTTAAGTATGTTATAATTATGTATGTAATTGATAAAACAAAATTAGAAGAGAAAGTTAATGAGTTTTAGTATGGGTGCTAAGTGGGCGCCATTTACCCACCATCATAATCAATGTGCCCAAGTGGGCATGCCCATTTGTGCCCACTTAAAATTTTGAGTGTGCCCATACCCATTATTTACTGGGCGGTTTGGGCGGGCAAATAGGCGCGGGCAAAAATTGCTACCTCTACTCGACAACCTAACTGAAAGGTAGAAACATGAGAAAGAAGAAGCCATCGGAACAAGAACAAGTACAGATGTTAATCGGGCTGGTCTTGGTCGTTTTGGTCTAACCCTAATGGACTATCTCCCAAGCGAGCCATTGTCGGACAATGACTAAATTTTTTAATTAATCATATGTTAATTCTACAATCTAAAATCAACACAGTCTAATAAAAATACTGATATAACAACATAATGTAAGATCATAGAATTTAGGTATTTAACCACCACAACTAATTAAGACTCCATCCATTCCTAAATAATCATCTCTTTGATTTGATACATTGTTTAATTAAAAGTAATTGATTGTATCATAAATATTGATGTAATGTGTGTTTTCATTTAATGCCCTCGTATATGTGACCATAATTAAAGTATGTAGAAAAAATAAAAGTAAAATGAAAATTCTTTTCCTAAAAAATAAAGTTTTGAAAAAAGCAATTATTTTAAAATAGATGAAAAAAAAAATGAAAGGATGACGATTATTTAGGAATTGAGAAAGTATGTTTTAACATGTATACGGACGATTCATAAATGGAATTAAAATAATCCGTTAACAGGTTCTTTGACATTTCAATATGCTCACTAGTTCTTACTTGTTAGACTATTTGCAAGAATTACAATATTACATGTTACTCTTGTCTCCATATTTGTTTCACAAAGAATGCCAGCCTGTCAGGTAAAATTTTGGCCGGTCCCTTTTTCAAAACAATTTACTTAAAAAAATCTACAGTTCTTTTTTTTCAACTGCAAAAGACCATTTTTCGAAATATTGTTCCGAAAACGCCATCGTCTCCTTCAACATCTCCGACAACACTTTGGATTCGAAAAGCATCAGTTGCGCAATGAAACGTGGATCGATCTGAATCATTAACTACGAAACTTTAATGAAAATGTATTGAGTTGGAAGATTTTGACAGTAGAGACGAAGGCGGAGGAGGAGGAATAAGAAGGCTTACGACGGAGGAGAAGGAAGAAAAAAACCGAAGGCATGGTCTGTTTCATTACGATTTTGACCGCGGTGCAATTAGACTAGACACTTAAACTATTTTGAATTGCGGTGCAAAAATATCGGCTTAAATTGATGAATCGTGGTACAAATAAACTAATCAATTAAACTATTAAACCGCGGTGTAAAAAATAATACAATAAAATTGATGACTCGCAGTATAATTTGACTACACAATTAAACTTTTGAACCGTGGTAAAAAATTAATGCAATAAAATTGATGAACCGCGGTGCAATTAGACTAGACAGTTAAACTATTGAACCGCAGTGCAAAATTAATATAATAAAATCGATGAATAGTGGTATTAAACTAGACAATTAAACTATTGAACCGCGATGTAAAAAATAATGCAATAAAATTGATGAACCGCGGTGCAAAAATAATGTCTACCGTAGCACGCCTACGGTTCATTAAGAGTATCGTAGTCATTTTTCCATCAAAATTGACTTTTTCCAGTTGAAAAAAAAATACTTTAGCGATTAGAAATTTCAAAAAGCGGACTGACCCGCAATTTTTTAAAGAATGCCTATTAGCCTTTAGAACACTTTAAGTTAATGAGAGCAATTCAAACGCTTATAAATTTTGATGAGATTTAACTAAAATAACTACATAGCGGATTACCAAGACATCTTATTACAATAAAACTACAAATCTCCTCAAGACATTATTTTACAAAATTAAAAAAGATTATTAAGGTAGTATTCCCCCCCATCCCAAAATTATTGTAATGCTAGACCCGGCACACATATTAAGGGAAAAAAATTATTTGATTATTAATATTGGTATATTGTGTAATTTCCTTTAAGGTCCATATGCATATGTGTCATAATTAAAGTAAAAAGAAAAAGTAAGGGTATAATGGTAAAATTGTTGTCATAAAAAGAAAAGTTACAAATAAGACAATTTTTTTAGAACGAACGAAAAAGAAAAGGAAAACAATAATTTTGGAATAGAAGGAGTACTCATTGATCGGGAGAAATTCGGGCCGGTCCTTGTTTTAAAAAAATTAATTGCACCGCTCTTTTATTTTTTGTAACCAGAAAAAATCAATTTATGCATCACGAGGCAAGATTTTGTGCATCGTGATGCACAAAATGAAGCACTTTCATGCATCAGAATTCAAATGATGCAATGCGATGCAAGATTTTGTGTATCACAATGCAAAAAGTGACTTTTCTAGTTACAAAAAATAACATGGGAGGGGAACGGAGCGGTTAAGATATTTAAAAAAGGAACCAACCTGCAATTTTCCCCAAATAATTTCTAGGGTAAATTGTGGGTCGATCCTTTTTTAGAGATATGTAACTGTTCCAATAAATTTTTGTTTAACCGCATAAGTCCACTTTCGTTATTTCTTCCTTAAATGCTCCTTCGTCATCAACGAGCTGCAGCTGATCTGTTTCTCTTACTTGGACGAATCATGGACAACCAAAAGTAATCTATATTATAAAAAAGCTTAGGGTATAACTAGCGGCTCTGATTGAATTATGTTAAACACAACTGACAGTCCATATTGATTCGTAAGCTTATGAGTTACATATGAACCCCATTTATGATCGAATTTCAAGTGTTAATTGTGTTAAACACAACTGACGGTCCAAATTGATCCATAAGTATATGAGTTACATATGAACCTCATTTATGCTTTTTTTTTTGAATTACCCTCTCCACATGAGTTTTGTTTGAAATACCCCCTCATTTATGAGCTTTGTTTATCTCAAACATCAAATGAACTGATCTCATATCGACACGGGACACCGATACTAGTAACAATCAATGGAAATACGGAAGAAAGGGCAATGAATGATGCACAAGTTATTATCATGAAAGGGCAATATATATATATATATATATATATATATATATATATATATATATATATATATATATATATATATATAATAACAAGGTTAAATTTATCCCTCCAAAATCTCAATTTTGAATTATTGACTTTTGAGTTACTATTGCACTCTTTCTCTCTCATATTTTCTCCCTATTTTCTGTTTTTCTTTTTCTCTCCCGTCTCCTCCCTATTTTCTCTCTCATCACCATCATATCTTCTCTTTTTATTATGTTCAACCATTTTTCTCTCTTTAAACATAAAAATGTAGTAACTAAAACAAAAATAATAGTTCTGAAGTCAAGAAAACAAAAATATAAGAGGAGGTTAGTAAAATAAAAAATAATTTATGGAACAATTCACTATAAAAATAAAAGTTATAGAATCAACAAAACAAAAATAATTTAATGCGAAGGTTAGTAAAGTAAAATTATTTGATGGAACAACAATAATAGTTACGGAGTCAATAAAATAAAAATAATTTAAACTGAGGTTAGTAAAATTATAAAAATAATTTACCTAACAAAAGTTTAAAATAAATTCTTAAAAATACTTATGTAAAACAAAAATATGTTAGTAAAATAAAAACACTTGATGGAACAAAAATAATAGTTACGGAGTCAATAAAATAAAAATAATTTAAACTGAGGTTACTAAAATAATAAAAATAATTTACGGACCACAAGTTTTCCATAAAACTAATTCTTAAAAATAAAACAAAAATAATACTCCGTAGTTACAAAGTCAATAAAACAAAAAATATAATGGAAGTTAGTAAAATCAACAAAATTTACGGAACAAATAATAGTTAACAGTAAAAATAATTTAGTTATTTTGATTTTAGCTTATTTTCTTATCAGAAATTCCTTTATTCGTAAAATACAAATATAATTTAAGAAAAGTAATCATTAAAAATGAAGAACTTATTTGAGTTCATATTTTATTTGTATGGCGGAAAAAATCCAAGTTTGTTCGAAGACATAATATCGTACAGAAATTTTGAATAGTATAAAATGTTCGAGGTTGACATACCATGGATTAATACTTAAAATTAGTGTTTCAGTAATATTATTGAGAAACATTGACCATGTTGCATGGTTGTGCAATGAAACAAGGCTAATGATCATAAATCTTAGGGATCGCATTGTTGAAACAATTTTTTTTTGAAAGGAAACAATGTTGGAGAAAATGTTTTTATCCCAAATTTGTCATTAGCTCCATCAGATGTAAACCCTAAGTGGTGGCTCAGTGATAGAGTTGGAGCTTTACAAAATGTGAGGTATCATGTTCGATCACTTCTCATGCTTCTTTAGGGGAAGGGTATACAAAAAAAAAAAAAAAAAAAACTCAATCTGATGTCAAAGTCAATAATTGCTCGTAGATCTTTTCTTGAAAAAAAACCATTATTTACTCATGAATAGTTATGTCGCAGATTTTAGAGTAAAAAATTGTTTTAATTTGAAGATATTGATATGCGGTGAAGATGAAAAATCAACTAATAAAACAATAAATGTTGTGCATAAGGAAATTTTTTAGAATCTTTAATAATTAATGATATATTGATGTGTATTACTATTTATTAATAAACCGATTATTCTTTATCCGTTATGATTTTTTTATCCTCTTTATTTTATTTATGTACAATTTAGTTGAAAAAGAAGAATAACGTACGTTTAATGCACGAGTTAAAAAACCAGTTCATGATAATAATCCTGCACAAATTAAGTCCACTTCCAAATTCATGATTCCTCCTCTTCTTTTCCTCGCTCACCGCCTGGAGTGAGATTTTGAGTTTAATCTTTTTTCTTATCAGTTCGATCGATTTCGTCCCTTTATTTCTACAACCAACTAAGAACGTTTGTAGGAAGAACTAAGAAGTGTAACCCGTGATAGGTGTCGGAGATATGTTCCCTACCAATTTTTTTTCTTCTTTGCTAAGAATTCGGGTGGTCCATAGCCCTAATTTTTCTTTATTAATTTAATGGGCCATCCCATCACATGACAACCTTCTTAGTATATAAGGTTGAGATTCAATGTGAAATGAAACGTGAGCGAGATAGTTGATTTGATTTTACCAATCAAACTTTCACTAAAATAAAACCCTTTTGGAACACTTTTGGATCATAAAATTGATTTGGAGTCTGTTTGACATTGAAGAGTAATCCTGCTTTTAAGATGTCAAAAACCAATGTTTTTTTTTCGAAAAATTATAGGACGGTCTTCTTCTAAAAGTTTTCAACGGCTTTAAACACCTAAGTTAATCATTTCAACTTATTGTGGTGGATAAAATCATGTCCGTAGATGCATCAATTGTACTCGCGATGCATGTGAATTGCATCACGTGCCTTTCCGATTACAAAAGAAATTATAAGAATGTAAAGGGATTGAAGTATGAAGGAAAGGGAACGGCCCGAATTTTTCCCTTGGCTGTCGTTGTTGTCCGGTCATAATGGATCTAATATTCATCCGATGAATCATTAAAAAATCTAAGGTTTACATCATCTCGGAGTTGAGGTGAAATCTCTCTGAGCAACCAACTCCATCCAGACAATGGAATGCAAGAAGGGAGAGAGAGGGTATGTAATCTGATCAACACTCCTCAAGCTCTATTGACAAAAAATGAGAAATGAAGGTAACATTACTTCTTCTAAACAGTTTTTAATTTGAGTTCTATGCTTGTCTAAAATTTGTCATTGTATAATTGATCACTTCATTCTTTAATTTTTATAAACCGAAATTGGGCATACTGTGTGTATCTGTATTTGTCAGTGCGTGTGGACTGTGTTGCTTAGGTCAAACAGAGGAACTTGGTTGGAAGATGATGAATTTGTGTTACGCCTTTAGATATGAACCTGATTTTGCTATACCCAACTAAACTCGCTTATTTATAATTTGGAGGATGGAATCTATGCTGTTGAATTTGAATTCGAGCAAAAGTAGTTCAATTTTCAGCTAACACACCTCTAATTTCGTTGCTGAGGCTCGGATTGTATGCTTACAAAGACCACATTAGAGTTGATTATGTGAAACTTTTTTGATGCACACAAGGTGCTCGTCAGATGTTCTGAATGAAACTTCTTATCTGTATCGGACTTGAAGAAACCAGCCTAGTTTGATATTTGGAAAAAAAAAAATTGATTGATTTGTCAACTACATGCTCTATTGCTTATTTTTCTCTTCTATTGATCTAGTTGTTTTTACTTTTTTGGCTAGTTTGAGTAGTCTGCAGCTGAGATAATGAACCTCATTAGTAATGACTGGTCCAAGTTGGTTGAGACTGTAAGTCTTTGACATTAAGCTGAAGCAATTATATGTGGAAATATAGCATGTCTTCTCGTAGTGTTTACTAGATGTCACATATTTCAAATTTGTAGTTCTTGACATTAGATTCTCTGCACATTGAGTTTAAACCTTGGACTAAGTCAGATTACCATCTTCATTTATTGGGGTATCCGCATCTTTTTTTCTTTTTTACAGGATCAATTATGAATCCCTTCAAAACATAACTCAATATTTTTATTCTTGACACAACCAAATCATGGCATGCAATTTTATGCTATACATCAATACAATTACGAAAATCTAGATACCTAGATAGCTAAGAGCAACAAACAGCATCTCATTTCGAAGCAAAATAAAAACAAGATGCTGTTTGTTGCTTTTAGCTAGCTAGGCATCTAGATATACAGCCTCTATGGATTTTTTTTTATTTTTTATTTTTTGTTTCTAATATTATGTAGCTTTGCAACAATTTTTCATTTGTGACTCTTTCGTTGTTCACTTGACTGCTGCTTTAGTGCTTAAAAGCATTAACTATAGTGCTGGGTGATTGATGGAGTGGAGTCTTCTGTGAGTTTTACTACTTACTCGGTCCTTTTCTTCTATTTTATAGAACATAGACCAATCTTTTGGATCTCATTAGCTTAAACAAATGGCAGGTAAGAGCTTTGTTTTCAAAAGCTTCAGTTTAGCTGAAGGTGCAACTTCGTATTGCTCTAGGAAATACTGAATTGTTCCTTTTCCACTTTTGTGTGCATCGATGAAGTTTTCTGATGGAATTTGCATTGCCTTCACGGGGCACCTAAAAACTAAACTTGCCCAAGTAAATCAATCTACATCCTAGGACCAATGTTATTCCCAACATGAATAATTTTGTTACGTGGAGCAGAAATGGCCATCACTTGAAAAGTTATTCCGAGAGCAATACTAACTACTGATAACTGTTCTGGGCATACATTGATCAGTTGTTCTGGGCCATGATATAGTTCTGAAATGTGACATGCATTTGAAATGCCTGAAAAACATGATACTGCAAATGCATGTATCTTGCTTACTCTAAATTGTTGTTTTGGAAGTTATTCATGGTATAAACTATGGAACAAAGCTATCTTTTTTGAGTGACTTCGGTATTTGCTGCTATCTATGCTACACTCTTAATCCTCTCATTAGAAGATCTAGTTTGTTAGATTGCAATTTAATGTAAATATAGTAAATGTAAATATAGTATCATCAAAATCTTCAATAGAAATTGGATATAGCTTATTTGAGAAAATGGGGGGAAAGGAATCTTTTTTCTGCAACTGCAAAAAACGAAGTAGATTTGACTCGGCATGACCTATGGATACATTGAATACCTATGATCCGTACCTAGAATGCGTTGCTAGACCTCTCCACTATAAAGGCACATAATGGCAGTGTGGTTTTACCCGGGCTTCCCTTTCATTATTTCTTTCTTTGTTACCGGCTCGGCTACAAGAAGCAGATATGGTGTGGACACGGTAGTTGGATCCGCCAAAAATGTAAGATTATGCACTAGTTTAGTGTAAAACAGCAACAGCCACAGCCACAGCCACACCCATGTTGTGTCGCATGGACACGGGTACTTTGGCAAAAATGAAGGATCCAGGTAAAATAAATTTCGTTTTCGACTCGCTGATAATTGATTTTTCCCTTCAACTACAAATGAGATTCTTTTTGGGAGTCGATTCCTTTGTTGGCGACCCTCTTAGGTTTTATCATGCTGATTATCAACAAGCATAATAAGGTTGGGGAAGACCACAATTAACATGGATGACAACCATTAAGAAAAATATAGGGTTAATTGCACCATTGGTCCCTTGACTTTGAACTATTCTTGAAATAGTCCCTTAACAATTTTTTTGTAAAAGTTAGGTCCTACGAGTATAAAATCTTCACAATTTGCTAGATCCTTTTGATGGATGCCGTTTGTTCGAGAACAGTTAAGTCGCATGTGCATCACGTCCCACGTGGCTTGTTGGTTGGACAAATTTGGTATTTCCCACACCTCCTCTTAGTGCATTACAAAATGACTACTCTAGTGGAGTTGTACTCTTTATGCGCGCGCACATCAATTATCTGAGGGGAGGCTACTTTCGCCCCCCTCTCTCTCTCTCTCCTCCCTCCCCCCCTCCCACCCTTCATGTCCGACGAGACCTCCAACTCAGACCCGGTTCAACCCAAGTCCCAGCCAGTCGATTGAGCACAGCTGGTGCAAAGCCGTCCCCATCGGCACAGGCATAACCGTCCTTGCCCTCCTCCTCTCCAAACCCATCAACTTTTCACTTCTTCAAAATGTCCTCCACAACCTCCAAAACTCCCACCGCATCCTTCGATCCCAATTCCACTTCAATCCCACTACAAAATCTTTCTCCTTCGTCACTCCCTCTTCCCCACCTCTCCTCCAAATCCAACCGTTTGATCTTCAATCAACGACCCACGACCCAGATCCTCCAATCCCTCCCCAACACTTCCTCTTCCTCTGTTTCCCCTTTCCACTTACTAATAGAGCACAAAATGAGCCGTAACATGTGGCTCAATCCCAACCCCGACCCTTCGTCAAGCACACACAAATGACAAGTGGGCGGTAATGCTGCGGCTTCATACGGCAGCGTGTGATAGGGCGGCAGCGATGTCGTTGCTTAGGAAGCTGTTGCGGTTGGTGGGTGAATAGACGAAAATGGAATTAAGTAAAGAAGGGGTGGCAAATTTGGACAATTTGTCTTCTGCGGCGGGGTGGTTGGTGGATTTGTTGCCAGTGGTTCTATGATTGAGTATGTTCTGGTAATGGGTATGTGATTATGGAGTTAGATTTTGTTTATTAGTACAACTATAAAGGTTGTATTGCTTGTAAGCTTTAGCTTCAAGGCTTGGTGGTGCTCTCGGAAAAATGAAATGAAAGGTTAATCCTTACCAACTCGATCTTCTTGCTCCTGTCAACAAAGATGCATGAATCATTTCATGAAGTATGTGTCTGGATAGTCCAAAGTGTCGATAGTTAGCTCTCGACTGAGAGGAGAAATCCGCCTAGGTAGGAAGACCAGCCGGCCTATATAGAGACAAATATAGAGTGATGGGGATAATTTTTTAATGGGTATGGGCAGATTTGTGAGAAGATTATTTTTCATGTAGACAGAATGAGAATGAACGGTGAATTGAATATTGATGGGAGATCGGGTTGATTTGGTGCGCATTTCAATACGTCCGAAGGATAGGATTGAACGGAACAAAGATGTTCATTTGTAATACACTAAGAGCCGGTGTGGGAAATACCAAATTTTCCCTTAAACAAGTGCACGTGGGAGGCACATGCCTGACTTAACGGTTCTGAACAACATCCATCAAAACGAGTGCAGCTGTGAATATTTCATACTCGTAGGACCGAACTTTTACAAAAAAATGTGAAGGGTAATTGTTCAAAGTCAAGGGACCAATGGTGCAATTCCCAAAAATATAAGAGTGATGGCCTTGTTTTGGATATAATCCTTTTTGGGAGCCAATTCCTTAGTTAGCGATGTGTTTAGGTTGTACAATGCTGAATATCAACAAGCGTTCGAAAGTAAACCATTAAGAAAAATATAAGTGTGATGGCCTTCTTCTAGATGTAAAATGGTTTTTGTTACTGGCCCCGAAGTAATTGGAACAAAGGCTGGGTTAAGTTGCAATTGTAATATATCTTGCAATGTGATTCTATGCCTATGCAAGGCTATGGGCTCTTGTGAATTTTCATATTACACTTGCCTTAATAGATTAGCTCATTCTGATTTGCTGAGTTTATGAGGAACGACATGGCATTTTTATTTATTTATGCTCTTTATCTCTGTTTCAGGGTACTGAATTAGGGACTCTACGCAGGATTGATGATAGGACTACCAGTGATGTAGTGGTCAGGCTAAGAACACCAGATGGTCGTGATGAGTGGGTATACTGTCATTCGCATATCCTTACAGAGAAGTGCAAGTATTTTGCTGACCGCTTATCTGAGACTTGGCCTACATGTCAGATTCTCGATTCTCGCAATTGTGTTGAGGTTTACTGTCAAGAGCATGATTTTGACTACCACATCACGATCATACGGCTCTTCTATGTTAGTATAGGATGTTCAGACATGTGGCACGGGGTTAGAAATGCTCTAGGCATTCTACAAGTGGCGATGGAGCTTGGTTGCCCAGATATTGTTGCAGCCTGTGTGGACTACTTGGAAGCCGCCCCTTGGGAAGAAGCCGAGGAGGAGGAGATTTTAAAAGTTATACCAGGCATGGGGTCACTAGCAGAACCAATCCTTGCTCGTCTCCTTCCAGTCAATCCTGTTGCTATAGTGAAGATTTTCCTCTCAGCCTTTCGATTTGCCACATCATCACCACCTTCAGCCATGAATGATTTAAAAACAACCGTCCAGGAACAAATTGAATACATGCTTACTGAAGATGATGATGCACCACTATTGACAGCCGATGAAGAGATTAAATCGGAAGTGCGAAGGTATTTCAAGGGATTATTAGTCAGATTTAACATTGTTGTCAAGTCCTTGTCATGTGAGCCCAAAGAAGCAGCTTCACAACCAATGAACTTGCTGCAAATTCACTCCTATTTAGTAGATATTTCTTGGGCTTGTCAGATATTAACCAAGTTGGAAACAATGAGGGATGTTGTTAACTGCTGGATTGAGGTGTCAGAAAATATAGTAAAGGTTGTTGAGCAGGCAACATTAGAGACAAAGCTAAAAGTTATGGAGGTAACTGCAAAGGTTATAGAGGCAATAGGGTATGGTAATGTGATTTTACCTTCTCCAAAACGGCTTCACATGGTAAAGGTTTGGCTTCCGTTTGTGAGGGCTATGAAGCCACCGATTGATTCAATCATATCTGATGGCAGTGACAGTCCGATTGTAAAAATAGATGCTGAGCTATGGCAAGCTTTAGAATCAGCATTTGTTTCAATTATTCTACCGTCAGGGGACCAAGCTGAGATTTTGACAGAATGGTTAGGAAGCAAAAATATAGGGTATCCAGACCTGACAGAGGTATTTGAGGTTTGGTGTTACAGGTCCAAGGTCGCCGACAGAAGACTCTCAAATCTGGGGATCAGCAATGGTATGAATAAAATGG
>CM028380.1:77585027-77673193 GCA_013146195.2 Codonopsis lanceolata | reverse complement strand
AATATGTCACATGTCAATTCTCTACCAAGGACATTTTGCAAAGTTTACACGAGAAGCTTAAAAATAATAAGTCTTCAATAAAGACTATATACAACTCTCGTATGAATAATAGAATTATGGAGCGTGATGGTCGATCGCAAATGCATCAACTTGGGGCAAAATTGATGAAGCATGTATATTACTATCATCATATAGAGATGTAAAAGAAAACTAACATTGTTCGAGGTTTGTTCTTTGCTCACCCAATGAGCATTGAGTCATTGCGTTCTTTTAGAAGGTTCTCTTTATTGATTGTACTTACAAGACAAACAGATACAAGTTACCCTTTGTTGGAGATTGTTGGTGTTACGTTGACACTTATGACATTTTTTGTTTGGAGCCGCTTATACGAGGTCGGAGGTGTAAGAGAACTACATTTTGGTTCTTATTATCTTGAAAATTTTGATAAATCAATCCTCCCTACCAACGGATCAAGATCTTGCATTAATGAATGCAATTGAGATAACTTTTCCTATCTCAAAACATTTCCTTTGTCGGTGGCATATCAATAAAAACATTGTGTCACGTTGTAAGAAATACTTTCGCACAAAAGTGGAATAGAATCAATTCATGTTTCGGTGGGTGCAAAAATTGAGTATGAACAATATAAGTGCAGATTACATTAGATTTTAGTGATCATCCGACATCCCACTGCTCTTGAATACATCATGAAGCAATAGTTAGAGCCGCACAATAACACAACAAATAGTTATTTAACACAACAAATAGTTATTTAAATATTTTCAATATTTCATTGTTTTCTATAAACTTAGAAATGAAATACAAATACCTATATTGTTATTAATTGTATCTTATTTTAGGGTGGAGAGTCAACATGCAGCGTTGAAAAGACAGCTAAAATCAAGCCAAGTTGACTTTGAGACATGTTGGAAACATTTTGCACACTCTTATTTAGACATCTCACATTGCAATCAAGGTTTCATTTATGAGGAGTATAACAGTGGTTCTACATAAATTAATATGAATTCTATTTCATTACCTATAAGATTTGGTGTCTATTCACATATTGAATATGATATACGATGAGATGAACACTATACCAGAAGATGGTTGATAGATGTGTTTTATACGCATCTATGAGATAATTATTCAGCTTAGAAATAGCAATTCCACGAGGCTTTTGGCTACTAATATGTGGTTTGGAGTTTAATTATGAGTTTCGGAGTTTTAGATGAAATTACTGAATTCTTGAAGGTTTTAAGTGAAAAATTAAAGAAGGGTGCAAAGTGCAAAATCAGAAGAGAAGAAGGACCAAAGAGGTTGGAAGACCTTGCGGTCGCATGCCTAGAAGACCTTGCCCCCGCAAGGTTCCTAGACCACCCGAAGAAACACAAGACCTTGTGGTCGCATGGCTCTAGCACCTTGCGACCGCAAGCCGCCAACTTCACTAATGCGAGAATTTCAGTCTTAACCTAATTCTTACCCTGTAACTATTATTATAAATACTAACGACATAACTCTAAGTCAAAGATCTGAAATTTAGCAGTAATATACATTTTTTATTAGTTTGTATTCATAGTTTAGAGAGATCGTTCATACTTTCATTTATCCAATCGATTAGTTCATCATTGACGATGAACTAACTGCTCATATCTAGGAATTAGATGTAACTTGTATCGAATCTTTTGCTTTATATTAATTTATTATTATTCAATCATGTCTTGTTGATCACAGAGTTTATCAATCTCTTTGCTATTTAACTTTTTCTTAATTAATGCTATCGCAATAATTTAAAGACCTAGGGGTGCAGAGATAACTGCAGGACCGTGTGCATATGTCATAAATTGGCCTACCTCTGTGATAAATTAATTCTATTGACGCATGAAAGTGATAAGTTAGGTTTATATTCTTATGCTCTTGCTCTTCAGGTATATCATCAGTTGAATTATTGGCTGGATATTGAAATATAATTCAACTTAGTGACACTAAATTTGCAAATTATAACCTATAGCGTACCACTTTTTTTCTTTGTGAACGAACCCAAGACATAGTGATTGATACATTAGACAAAAGAGCATTAGAGTAGATACAAGTGGATCATTAACTCCTAGATTCCCTTCCATAATCAGATCTTCACAAACTGTGTTTGCCTGCTACTAATAACCTATTGCCCTCAGATTAATCGATTATTAGTAGAATAAATTAGTTTAGTTAAATTGGATATAATTGATCAAACAACTATCCTTAGTTATAATTGTTATATGTTTACTTGCCTTAATTCCTTCTTATCTCTGTGGTTCGACACTTGCTTTCCAATCACTATACTCTATATTGATTCGTACACCTGCAAGGTAAATAAATAAGATATCAATGATCATGTAGACCGGTTGTTGACGAGTTTGAAGCCATAATTGTTGTTGAATGAGCTTGAGATTGAAGGCTTTGTGTGAGTGCCCCGGTTTTCGACGTTTGGTCTTCCCTTAAAAGGAAGACAAAATCAAAACGTTCTAAGACGCGTGGAATACGTCCGGCCTCATTGTGGATTCAAAATGTTAAAACAGAGTCACCATCTTTATTTTAAGAAAAAACAAAGAAAAACCAAATGTAACTAGATTTGTAAAGGGTTCAGAGGCTAAGTTACGAGGTGGGAAGGGGTTAGGCACCCAACTCGCCCTTTCAGTCTCAAAATAGTTTTTTTTTTTACTAAAATATGTTTTTTTATATTTATTTAACAGATGAAATAAATCATTTAAACATATATATCTGTACATATATTATTACAAACTTGTAACAGTCTCCTTTCGGGAGTTACGAGTACATTTATAAATATTTGGTCATAATAATGGCTCTTTTTAGTGTTATTTTTTGTAGAATTTCGGGCAGTATAACTGCTTATTGTTATTACATTGGGCCGGTCTAAATAACACTTTTAATAAATAAAACTTTAAACATCATACCTTTTGAAGTGTGGGGGTTTTATCTCGTACCAACTAACTTCTAGTAGATTTTAGGGTAAGCTCGCTCTGTCCTTTCGGAAAAGGGAATCTTTTTGCTGTTGTTTTGTTGTTGCGGAGATTCTGGCAGAGTAACTGCTTCTTGAAGTTACTTTCTGGCCTCGGGAACCGGGTGGAGCAACTGCTTGTTTTTTTGTTGTTGTTTACTTGCTGACAGCGGAAATCGGGCAGAGCAACTGTTTGCTTTTTACTGATTTGGTGTCTGGATTCGGGCAGAGCAACTACTCTTTTTGAGATTTTTGAACCGGAGGAATAGGGTGGGATTCTAGCAAGGTAGCTAGGTTTCACTTTGACCGGTTGGTTTTGTGTTTGAGGGAGATTTGGTGGAGCTTCGGGGCTTGGAGAGGAAATCTCATAACGCTTTGGAGAACTCACTGCGTAATGAACTGCTAACGGTGTGTGTTTTTCACTGCCTGAATTCCTGAAGTCGGGCACCTCTATTTATAGGTGAGAGTGAGGCTTCCTTTGCAGTTAAGTTTTATCATTCTGTGCTTCATCGTCTTGTACCGCGCGATGAGAGAATTGCACCGAAGGCAAACTGCTACAGCACACAGAGCACTGTTGGGCGCCACCCATGGAGGAGGCTGGTGCGGTGCCTGGAGGGTCCATGTGCGGCACCAGGGGGCTTTTTGGATCTTCTTTTTAGCATTTAGGCCCCCTGCATTTCACTGTTTACGCATCCTGCTTTTTCTTTTGCATTTTTAACCCTGTAACTTGACATTTGTTAGTTTTTTAACAGGTTTTGATATCTCATGTCATGTTACATACCAGGGGTACGAAATTGAGGTGTCTACACTTTGCTAGAGAGAGAGACAAAGAGAGAGAGAGAGAGAGAGAGAGAGTTCCACAATCTACCTTTGTTGGGTTGCTTGTGTGTGAACAATGTCGACGGAGGACAGACGGGGATTGAATGAACTTGAGATTGAATGTTGTTCTTTGTTGATGTTCGCTTGATGGAGGACGGAGAACGTTGTTTGCAAATTGGGGGAGAGAGGGCTGTTTTGATCGATCTCTTTGGGTAGTTATGGTGGGCTTGTAAATTAGTGGGTAGGTTGGTGGTTATTAAAGAAAAAGGGTAAAATGGGTACTTAGAGTGGGGTGTAGAGAGTGATGTGGGAAAGTAATAGGGTGTAGAGAGAGGAAATTGAGGTGTGGTTAGCGCATTCCTTGTCTCTTTTGTAATAGTTCCCCCTACAACTCAACCATCTCAGACTAAAGCTGCAGTCACAAAAGGGAAGGGTATCAAGTGTGCAAGTGTCAAAGATAAATTAGTTAGCTAGATTTATCTAGACTTATGACGTATTTCTGATGTCACAATGATGTCATCATTCTGTTAGGCAAGTGGGTGCTTGGCATGTTAAAAGAATGCTTTTCTCTTCTTTCCTGTTAGTGTAACTTTTCAGCAATACTCAATGGAGAGATTTATTCCTCCACAATTTCTTTCCTTCTCAAATTTATAGTTCGATTCTCATAACTTGAAGAACAACAGGGTTCTTCAAGTTCGTTCATGGTATCAGAGCAATTCGCTTCCGCTTAATCTCAAAATCACATTTTGTGCTAAGCATCAATCCCCAATCCAAACATGGTTGTTACTTTAAATCAAGAGGAATCATCAAGCAGTGGAACACAATCAGGATCTACACAGTAGAAAGTTGAAGAAATCATTGAAGTAGTTGATGAGTATGCATCAACAAAGGTATATTTTGTTCTTATGATCTCACATCCTCTATATCTAAATCCTAATGATCATCCAGAAATGAGCTTAATAACACAAGTTCTTAACAACTCAAATTACAATCAATGGAAGAGAGCCATGATGATTGCTCTATCTTCTAAGCTCAAACTTGGAATGGTCACTGGTGTGAATAAGAAACCTAATTCACAGTCAAAATACCTTTCTTACGGGCAACGCTATAATGATATGATCACTTCATGGATTTTAAATGTTATTTCACTAGAAATCAATGCCAGTCTTGTGTATTTCAAAACTGCTAAGGAAATTTGGGAAGATTTGGAATGTAGATATTACTCAAGGAAATGCTTCACTAGTTTTTCAAATTAAGAAAGAGTTAATGAATTTGCAGCAAAGATCTATGTCCATTACTGAGTATTTCACAAAATTTCGATCAATCTAGGATGGTTTTGAAGAAATCTGCAATATGCCTAAATGTGTTTGTTCATGTGATTGTGGTTATGTTAAGAAGATGGATGACTATAATCAATTACACAAGGTTACCTAGTTCCTGATTGGCTTAAATGACATCTATTCTGGAATTCGTAGCACAGTCCTTGCAATGTCTCCCTTACCTAATTTGAGTACCAGAATGTCTTTGTTAATGCAAGACGAAAAGATAAAAGAGTGTTCAATTCGACAGTTGTCTATTGATTCCAATGTCACCACTGCTTTGTTTGCCAAACACTCTTCTCAACCTCCTATCTTAAAAACTCCCTTAAACACCACATTCAAAATCTTTTACTACTTCTGGAAAAAAAAATTCTACAAAAGGCCATTTGTCTTGTGATCACTGTGGAGGCGCTGGTCATGTAAAGGATACTTGTTTCTTCCTACTGGGTTTTCTGATTGGCATAAACTTCATGGAGTGGCCCAGATCCTGCCAGAATGCCAAAGAATTTAAAGGTTAAAGGAAGTGGATATGTTGCACAGGCCAAAATTGCTATACAAGCAAATGCTGTCAAGGGAACTAAGCCTAGTTCTGTCTCCATTTCTCAAGAGTACTATCATCAAATGCTGACTCTGCTCAGTGTGATGAATCAAAATCGCTCACCCAACATAGATAGCTCAAATGTTCAAGTTGATGGTAAGTTTCATAATATTCCTAGTGTTTTTAATTCAATTAATATTGCAACCCATATTTATGAATGGATCATCGATTCAGGAGCTTTGGATCACATTGTTTCATCTCTTGATTTACTTAGTGATCCTGTTCCTTTTTCATCTATCATTAACTTACCAAATGGTTTAACCACCAGCATCACACACTGGTTCTGTTCATATGCCAAATGGTCTCACTCTTCTAAATGTTATGTGTGCTCCTGAGTTTTCTTGTAATCTGTAAGTAAACTTGTGACACACAACAATTGCTGCTTAACTTTCTTTCCTTCATATTGCCTTTTTTAGGACTCAGCCTGCAAGAGCTTGAAGGGGATTGGTAGGCTGCACAAGGGTGTGTACAAACTGGATCTACTTGGCATAGGATTATCTGTAGATAGGTCTATTCTTCTTTTCTATTCTTCTTTTCCATTGTTTCATTGAGTCTCCAAGCACTGTGGCATCTCAGATTAGGTCATATACCTCTATCTATCTTGAAACACTTTCCAATTTCATGTAATCAGAACAATTTTCCAACTGTTTGTGATGTATGTCATCAAGCAAAGCAATGTAGAATTCCTTTCCCTTTAAGTACTTCTCATGCCACTACTCCTTTTGATCTCATACATTGTGATATTTGGGGAACCTTTACACATCACACTTACAATGGCTTTCATTCCTTCCTTACTATTGTTAATGATTGTTCTAGGACTACATGGACATATCTTCTTCAATCAAAATCACAAACCTTTTATTTCCTCAAATCCTTTCTTAAATTGATAAATACTCAATTCAATGCTAATGTCGAAGTCATAAGAACAGACAATGGTTCTGAGTTCTTCAACAATGAAATTTTTGCCTTCCTCACAAACCTAGGTATTGAACATCATAGCTCTTGTGTTGAAACTCCTCAACAAAATGGGAGGGTAGAAAGAAAACACAGACATCTTGTAAATGTGGCTAGATCCCTTCGATTCCAGGCTCATCTCCCTATCAAATTCTGGGGTGAATGTGTCTTGGCTGCAACTTAATAAATAAACAGAACCCTTACTTCTATTCTATCATTTAAAACTCCATATGAAGTCCTTCTTCACCAACCTCCTTCCTACAACCATTTAAAGGTCTTTGGTTGTCTATGTTTTGCTTCAACCTAAAATCTCACTGAAACAAATTCTCTTCGAGAGCTTCCAAATGCATTTTTCTTGGATATCCTTATGGCAAAAGGCTTACAAACCCTATAATCTTTCTACTCAAAAGGTGTTTTACTCCAGAGATGTTCAGTTCTATGAAACTCACTTTTCATATGCTTCATTTCCTTACAACTCTCTTGAATCATATCTTCCCATGTTCACTTCTCCATTATCTCATGTCTGTGATTTTCCTACTCCTTCTGCTCATGTTCAAGATCCCTTGTCTTCTTCTCCTGCTCCTTCTTCTTCTATTTTGCCTAATTCAGTTTCTTCCCGTGCCATTTCTTCTACTACACATGACTCTCCAACTTCTACTGCTTCATCTGAGTCCATCTCCAGTACTTGTCCATCTTCAATCCCTCCTCCCATCTCTTTTAGACCTACAAGACAGAGGCTGGTGCCAACCAAGTTCAATGATTATACAGGACTACCTTCTCAGTTTACTACCTCTTGCTCTACCAAGTTGATTCCATCCTCTTATGTTTCTTATTTTGCCATTTCTCCCTCATATTACTCCTACATTTGTAATATTTCTTCTTTATCTAAACCCACTTCTTACACTCATGCTTTAAAATATCCAAATTGGTGCACAGTTATGCATAATGAACTGACTGCATTGGAATTAAATAACACTTGGGAATTGCATGAACTTCCAATCAACAAGAGACCAATGGGCTGTAAGTGGGTGTATAGGCTCAAATATAAATCCCGATGGGACTTTGGACAAATATAAGGCTAGGTTAGTGACCAGGGGCTTCACCCAAACAGAGGGGGAGGGTTACTTTGAGACATTTGCTCCGGTTGCCAAGATGACAACTGTGAGACTTTTTTGGCCCTAATTGTAATCAAGGGTTGGCATCTTTCCCAAATGGATGTTGCCAATGCCTTTTTACATGGTGATTTGGAGGAAGAGGTCTATATGAATTTGCCCCCGGCTATTATATCCCTTCTACTTTTCAGTCCACCTCTGCTAGTCCAGTAGTCTGTAAACTGTTGAAGTATCTCTATGGTTTGAAACAGGATGGCAGTGGTACAATAAGTTTGCTTCTGCTCTTTTGGCCTTTGGTTTCAAAGAATCCAAGAATGATCATACTCTCTTTATTCTCTCCAAGGATGTTTCCTTTACAGATATTTTAGTATATGTGGATGACATCTTAGTTACTGGTTGTGACCCTCATGTGATTACTCAAGTTAAAACTCACCTGCACAGTTTATTTAGCATTAAAGATCTTGGTCCTCTTAAGTTCTTTCTGGGTATTGAAATTGCTAGATCTAAGGAGGGCATCTGCATTCACCAAAGAAAATATACCCTTGACATTGTGTGGCTACATGTCTGCTAAGTCTTCCAAAACCTATGGAGCAGCATCATTCCCTTGCAGCTGATAAAGGGGAGCTTCTTCAAACTCATGCTACTTACAGATTGGTCGACTATTTATCTATCCATTACCAGACCAGACATCACATATTCTGTTCATATCCTCAGTCAATTCCTCTCCAGTCCAAGAATTCCTCTCTAGTCCAAGGGTTCCTCATTGGGAGGCTGCCTTGAAGCTTGTCAGGTATCTCAAGGGCACTGTGGATCAAGGCTTGCTTTACTCTGCCTCCAGTTTATTATATCTTCAGGCCTACTGTGATGTCGATTGGGCATCCTGTCCCATGACTAGGAGGTCTCTTTCTGCCTACTACTATGTTTTGCTTGGAGGTTCTCTCATTTCCTGGAAGGCAAAGAGACAAGGGATAGTTTCCAGATCCTCTTGTGAGGCAGAATATAGAAGTTTGGCAAATGCTTCATGTGAAATTGTCTGGTTACTTTCTTACTTCTGGATTTTGGTGTTGGTGCCCTTACTCATGTTCCTCTATATTGTGATAACAAGGCTGCCCTCAATCTAGTTTCTAATCCAATCTTCCATGAGAGGACCAAACACATTAAGATTGATTGCCATCTTGTAAGGGATAAGATTGTTGCTGGAATTATTGCTCCTCGTTACGTTCCTTCCAATCTTCAACTAGCTCATTTGTTTACCAAGGCATTGGCTCATCCTACATTGTCTACACTTCTGTCCAAGCTTGTGTTCAATCTTTTCCACACATTAGGCTTGAGGGGGGCAAATTTGGATAGACCTACAACTCAACCATCTCAAACTAAAGTTGCAGTCACAAAAGGGAAGGGTGTCAAGTGTGCAAGTGTCAAAGATAAATTAGTTAGTTAGGTTTATCTAGATTTATGATGTATTTCTGATGTCACAATGATGTCATCATTTCTTTTAGGCAAGTGAGTGCTTTGCATGTTAAAAGAATGCTTTTCTCTTCTTTCCTGTTCGTGTAACTTTTCAACAATACAATCAATGGAGAGACCTCCACAATTTCTTTCCTTCTCAAATTTATAGTTCGATTCTCATAACTTGAAGAACAATTGGGTTCTTCAAGTTCGTTCGAAATAAGATAAATAGTATTGGCAACATCAAACGTCGTTGTTTTTGTGGAGAGCAGGGAAACAGAATTGCCCTATGTTTCATGAGTGATTGAAGAGAAATGATGAAGAAGACGGTCGATCCACTATTGAGGGTCAGAAGACCACAACTCTTCAACCTACTCTCTACAATACCAAGTAAGAGTCTAAGAAGGCAAAGGCTCAGAAGGATGAATCTAAGAAGGCAAAGGCTCAGAAGGGTGAGTCTAAGAAGGCAAAGGCTCAGAAGGGTGAGTCTAAGAAGGCGAAGGCAAAGGATAATCAGGACAATGCCAAAAGCTCACCACCTAGACCAATACCAGCTCAAGAAGAAAATTATTTTACCAATCTATGTTTGCTAGAAATCATTTACAACAAGTTTTCCTTTAAAAACACAAGGCAGAATGATACAAGTTCAATAGTGCATGTTACCAGCTTCATATCAAGGATTCCTTTCCATGAAAAAGATAAATAAAGGGGATCGAGACGGACTTGAAAATCAAGGATAGGCTTATAGCATTTTATTCATACCATTGCTGATCCCCAGATTTGAGAGTCTTCTGTCGGCGACCTTGGACCTGTAACACCAAACCTCAAATACCTCTGTCAGGTCTGGATACCCTATATTTTTGCTTCCTAACCATTCTGTCAAAATCTCAGCTTGGTCCCCTGACGGTAATGCTAGAATAATTGAAACAAATGCTGATTCTAAAGCTTGCCATAGCTCAGCATCTATTTTTACAATCGGACTGTCACTGCCATCAGATATGCTTGAATCAATCGGTGGCTTCATAGCCCTCACAAACGGAAGCCAAACCTTTACCATGTGAAGCCGTTTTGAAGAAGGTAAAATCACATTACCATACCCTATTGCCTCTATAACCTTTGCAGTTACCTCCATAACTTTTAGCTTTGTCTCTAATGTTGCCTGCTCGACAACCTTTACTATATTTTCTGACACCTCAATCCAGCAGTTAACAACATCCCTCATTGTTTCCAACTTGGTTAATATCTGACAAGCCCAAGAAATATCTACTAAATAGGAGTGAATTTGCTGCAAGTTCAATGGTTGTGAAGCCGCTTCATTGGGCTCACATGACAAGGACTTTACAACAATGTTAAATCTGACTAATAATCCCTTGAAATACCTTCGCACTTCCGATTTAATCTCTTCATCGGCTGTCAATAGTGGTGCATCATCATCTTCAGTAAGCATGTATTCAATTTGTTCCTGGACGGTTGTTTTTAAATCATTCATGGCTGAAGGTGGTGATGATGTGGCAAATCGAAAGGCTGAGAGGAAAATCTTCACTATAGCAACAGGATTGACTGGAAGGAGACGAGCAAGGATTGGTTCTGCTAGTGACCCCATGCCTGGTATAACTTTTAAAATCTCCTCCTCCTCGGCTTCTTCCCAAGGGGCGGCTTCCAAGTAGTCCACACAGGCTGCAACAATATCTGGGCAACCAAGCTCCATCGCCACTTGCAGAATGCCTAGAGCATTTCTAACCCCTTGCCACATGTCTGAACGTCCTATACTAACATAGAAGAGCCGTATGATCATGATGTGGTAGTCAAAATCATGCTCTTGACAGTAAACCTCAACACAATTGCGAGAATCGAGAATCTGACATGTAGGCCAAGTCTCAGATAAGCGGTCAGCAAAATACTTGCACTTCTCTGTAAGGATATGCGAATGACAGTATACCCACTCATCACGACCATCTGGTGTTCTTAGCCTGACCACTACATCACTGGTAGTCCTATCATCAATCCTGCGTAGAGTCCCTAATTCAGTACCCTGAAACAGAGATAAAGAGCATAAATAAATAAAAATGCCATGTCGTTCCTCATAAACTCAGCAAATCAGAATGAGCTAATCTATTAAGGCAAGTGTAATATGAAAATTCACAAGAGCCCATAGCCTTGCATAGGCATAGAATCACATTGCAAGATATATTACAATTGCAACTTAACCCAGCCTTTGTTCCAATTACTTCGGGGCCAGTAACAAAAACCATTTTACATCTAGAAGAAGGCCATCACACTTATATTTTTCTTAATGGTTTACTTTCGAACGCTTGTTGATATTCAGCATTGTACAACCTAAACACATCACTAACTAAGGAATCGGCTCCCAAAAGGGATTATATCCAAAACAAGGCCATCACTCTTATATTTTTGGGAATCGCACCATTGGTCCCTTGACTTTGAACAATTACCCTTCACATTTCTTTGTAAAAGTCCGGTCCTACGAGTATGAAATATTCACAGCTGCATTCCTTTTGATGGATGTTGTTCAGAACCATTAAGTCAGGCATGTGCCTCCCACGTGCACTTGTTTAAGGGAAATTTGGTATTTCCCACACCGGCTCTTAGTGTATTACAAATGAACATCTTTGTTCCGTTCAATCCTATCCTTCGGACGTATTGAAATGCGCACCAAATCAACCCGATCTCCCATCAATATTCAATTCACCGTTCATTCTCATTCTGTCTACATGAAAAATAATCTTCTCACAAATCTGCCCATACCCATTAAAAAATTATCCCCATCACTCTATATTTGTCTCTATATAGGCCGGCTGGTCTTCCTACCTAGGCGGATTTCTCCTCTCAGTCGAGAGCTAACTATCGACACTTTGGACTATCCAGACACATACTTCGTGAAATGATTCATGCATCTTTGTTGACAGGAGCAAGAAGATCGGGTTGGTAAGGATTAACCTTTCATTTAATTTTTCCGAGAGCACCACCAGGCCTTGAAGCTAAAGCTTACAAGCAATACAACCTTTATAGTTGTACTAATAAACAAAATCTAACTCCATAATCACATACCCATTACCAGAACATACTCAATCATAGAACCACTGGCAACAAATCCACCAACCACCCCGCCGCAGAAGACAAATTGTCCAAATTTGCCACCCCTTCTTTACTTGATTCCATTTTCGTCTATTCACCCACCAACCGCAACAGCTTCCTAAGCAACGACATCGCTGCCGCCCTATCACACGCTGCCGAATGAAGCCGCAGCATTACCGCCCACTTGTCATTTGTGTGTGTTTGACGAAGGGTCGGGGTTGGGATTGAGCCACGTGTTACGACTCATTTTGTGCTCTATTAGTAATTGGAAAGGGGAAACAGAGGAAGAGGAAGTGTTGGGGAGGAATTGGAGGATCTGGGTCGTGGGTCATTGATTGAAGATCAAACGGTTGGATTTGGAGGAGAGGTGGGGAAGAGGGAGTGATGAAGGAGAAAGTGTTTGTAGTGGGATTGAAGTGGAGTTCGGATCGAAGGATGCGGTGGGAGTTTTGGAGGTTGTGGAGGACATTTTGAAGAAGTGAAAAGTTGATGGGTTTGGAGAAGAGGATGGCAAGGACGGTTATGCCTGTGCCGATGGGGATGGCTTTGCACCAGCTGTGCTCAATCGATCGGGACTTGGGTTGAACTGGGTCTGAGTTGGAGGTCTCGCCGGACATGAAGGGTGGGAGGGAGGGAGGAGAGAGAGAGAGAGAGGGGGGGAGAAAGTAGCCTCTGCCCCTTGTATAATTGATGTGCGCTGTACAGTAGTACAACTCCACTAGAGTAGTCATTTTGTAATGCACTAAGAGGAGGTGTGGGAAATACCAAATTTGTCCTCAACCAAGTGCACGTGGGATGCACATGCCTGACTTAACGGTTCTGAACAAACGGCATCCATCAAAAGTACTGCGCGGCTGTGAAGATTTTATACTCGTAGGACCTAACTTTTATAAAAAAATTGTTAAGGGACTATTTCAAGAATAGTTCAAAGTCAAGGGACCAATGGTGCAATAAACCCTATATTTTTCTTAATGGTTGTCATCCATGTTAATTGTGGTCTTCCCCAACCTTATCATGCCTGTTGATAATCAGCATGATAAAACCTAAGAGGGTCGCCAACAAAGGAATCGACTCCCAAAAAGAATCTCATTAGTAGTTGAAGGGAAAAATCAATTATCAGCGAGTCGAAAACGAAATTTATTTTGCCTGGATCCTTCATTTTTGCCAAAGTACCCGTGTCCATGCGACACAACATGGGTGTGGCTGTGGCTGTGGCTGTTGCTGTTTTACACTAAACTAGTGCATAATCTTACATTTTTGGCGGATCCAACTACCGTGTCCACACCATATCTGCTTCTTGTAGCCGAGCCCAGGTAACAAAGAAAGAAATAATGAAAGGGAAGCCCCGGGTAAAACCACACTCATTATTGCCTGTACAGCTTTATAGTGGAGAGGTCTAGCAACGCATTCTAGGTATGGATCATAGGTATTCAATGTATCCATAGGTCATGCCGAGTCAAATCTGCTTCGTCTTTTGCAGTTTGCAGAAAAAAGATTCCTTTCCCCCCATTTTCTCAAATAAGCTATATCCAATTTCTATTGAAGATTTTGATGATACTATATTTACATTAAATTGCAATCTAACAAACCAGATCTTCTAATGAGAGGATTAAGAGTGTAGCATAGACAGCAGCAAATACCGAAGTCACTCAAAAAAGATAGCTTTGTTCCATAGTTTATACCATGAATAACTTCCGAAACAACAATTTAGAGTAAGCAAGATACATGCATTTGCAGTATCATGTTTTTCAGGCATTCAAATGCATGTCACATTTCAGAACTATATCATGGCCCAGAACAACTGATCAATGTATGCCCAGAACAGTTATCAGTAGTTAGTATTGCTCTCGGAATAACTTTTCAAGCGATGGCCATTTCTGCTCCACGTGACAAAATTATTCATGTTGGGAATAACATTGGTCCTAGGATGTAGATTGATTTACTTGGGCAAGTTTAGTTTTTAGGTGCCCCGTGAAGGCAGACCATGCAATGCAAATTCCGTCAGAAAACTTCATTGATGCACACAAAAGTGGAAAAGGAACAATTCAGTATTTCCTAGAGCAATACGAAGTTGCACCTTCAGCTAAACTGAAGCTTTTGAAAACAAAGCCCTTACCTGCCATTTGTTTAAGCTAATGAGATCCAAAAGATTGGTCTATGTTCTATAAAATAGAAGAAAAGGACCGAGTAAGTAGTAAAACTCACAGAAGACTCCACTCCATCAATCACCCAGCACTAAAGTTAATGTTTTTAAGCACTAAAGCAGCAGTCAAGCGAACAACGAAAGAGTCACATAAATGAAAAATTGTTGCAAAGCTACATAATATTAGAAACAAAAAATAAAAAATAAAAAAATCCATAGAGGCTGTATATCTAGATACCTAGCTAGCTAAAAGCAACAAACAGCATCTTGTTTTTATTTTGCTTCAAAACGAGATGCTGTTTGTTGCTCTTAGCTATCTAGGTATCTAGATTTTCTTATTTGTATTGATGTATAGCATAAAATTGCATGCCATGATTTGGTTGTGTCAAGAATAAAAATATTGAGTTATGTTTTGAAGGGATTCATAATTGATCCTGTAAAAAAGAAAAAAAGATGCGGATACCCCAATAAATGAAGATGGTAATCTGACTTAGTCCAAGGTTTAAACTCAATGTGCAGAGAATCTAATGTCAAGAACTACAAATTCGAAATATGTGACATCTAGTAAACACTACAAGAAGACATGCTATATTTCCACATATAATTGCTTCAGCTTAATGTCAAAGACTTACAGTCTCAACCAACTTGGACCAGTCATTACTAATGAGGTTCATTATCTCAGCTGCAGACTACTCAAACTAGCCAAAAAAGTAAAAACAACTAGATTAATAGAAGAGAAATAAGCAATAGAGCATGCAGTTGACAAATCAATCAATTTTTTTTTCCAATTATCAAACTAGGCTGGTTTCTTCAAGTCCGATACAGATAAGAAGTTTCATTCAGAACATCTGACGAGCACCTTGTGTGCATCAAAAAAGTTTCACATAATCAACTCTAATGTGGTCTTTGTGAGCATACAATCCAAGCCTCAGCAACGAAATTAGAGGTGTGTTAGCTGAAAATTGAACAACTTTTGCTCGAATTCAAATTCAACAGCATAGATTCCATCCTCCAAATTATAAATAAGCAAGTTTAGTTGGGTATAGCAAAATCAGGTTCATATCTAAAGGCGTAACACAAATTCATCATCTTCCAACCAAGTTCCTCTGTTTGACCTAAGCAACACAGTCCACACGCACTGACAAATACAGATACACACAGTATGCCCAATTTCGGTTTATAAATATTAAAGAATGAAGTGATCAATTATACAATGACAAATTTTAGACAAGCATAGAACTCAAATTAAAAACTGTTTAGAAGAAGTAATTTTACCTTCATTTCTCATTTTTTGTCACTAGAGCTTCAGGAATGTTGATCAGATTACATACCCTCTCTCTCCCTTCTTGCATTCCATTGTCTGGATGGAGTTGGTTGCTCAGAGAGATTTCACCTCAACTCCGAGATGATGTAAACCTTAGATCCCTTTTAATGATTCATCGGATAAATATTAGATCCATTATGACTGGACAACAACGACAGCCAAGGGAAAAATTCGGGCCGTTCCCTTTCATTCATACTTCAATCCCTTTACATTCTTATACTAATTTCTTTTGTAATCGGAAAGGCACGTGATGCGATTCACATGCATCGCGAGTACAATTGATGCATCTACGGACATGATTTTATCCACCACAATAAGTTGAAATGATTAACTTAGGTGTTTAAAGCCGTTGAAAACTTTTAGAAGAAGACCGTCCTATAATTTTTCGAAAAAAAAAACATTGGTTTTTGACATCTTAAAAGCAGGATTACTCTTCAATGTCAAAACAGACTCCAAATCAATTTTATGATCCAAAAGTGTTCCAAAAGGGTTTTATTTTAGTGAAAGTTTGATTGGTAAAATCAAATTAACTATCTCACTTTCTATCACGTTTCATTTCACATTAAATCTCAACCTCATATATTAAGAAGGTTGTCATGTGAATATGTGATGGGATGGCCCATTAAATTAATTAAAAAAAATTAGGGCTATGGCCCACCCGAATTCTTAGCAAAGAAGAAAAAAAATTGGTGGGGAACATATCTCCGACACCTATCACGGGTTACACTTCTTAGTTCTTCCTACAAACGTTCTTAGTTGGTTTTAGAAGTAAAAGGACGAAGTCGATCACACTGATAAGAAAAAAGATCAAACTCAAAATCTCACACCAGGCAGTGAGCGAGGAAAAAAAGAGGAGGAATCATGAATTTGGAAGCGAGACTTAATTTGTGCATGATTATTATCATGAACTAGTTTTTTAACTCGTACATTAAACGTACGTTATTCTTCTTTTTCAACTAAATTGTACATAAACAAAATAAAGAGGATAAAAAAATCTTAAAGGATAAAGAATAATTGGTTTATTAACAAATAGTAATACACATCAGTATATCACTAATTATTATGGATTCTAAAAAATTTCCTTATGCACATTTATTGTTTTATTAGTTAGTTTTTCATCTTCATCGCATATCAATATCTTCAAATGAAAACAATTTGTTACTCTAAAAACTGCGACATAACTGTTCATGAGTAAATACTGGTTTTTCCAAAAAAAAGATCTACTTGCAATTATTGACTTTGACATCAGATGGAGGTTTTTTTTTTTTTTTTGTGTAGACCCTTCCCCTAAAGAAGCATGCAAAGTGATCGAACATGATACCTCACATTTTGTAAAGCTCCAACTCTATCACTGAGCCACCTCTTAGGGTTTACATCGGATGGAACTAATGACAAATTTGAGATAATAACATTTTCTCCAACATTGATTCCTTTCAAAAAAAAAATTGTTTCAACAATGCAATCCCCAAGATTTATGATAATTAGCCTTGTTTCATTGCACAACCATGCAACATGGTCAATGTTTCTCAATAACATTACTGGAACACTAATTTTAAGTACCAATCCATGGTATGTCAACCTCGAACATTTTATACTATTCAAAATCTCTGTACAATATTATGTCTTCGAACAAACTTGGATTTTTTCCGCTATGCAAATAGAATATGAACTCAAATAAGTTCTTCATTTTGAATGATTACTTTTATTAAATTATATTTGTATTTTACGAATAAATGAATTTCTGATAAGAAAATAAGCTAAAATCAAAATAACTAAATTATTTTTACAGTTAACTATTATTTGTTTCGTAAATTTTGTTGATTTTACTAACTTTCATTATATTTTTTGTTTTATTGACTTTGTAACTATTATTTTTGTTTTATTTTTAAGAATTAGTTTTATGGAAAACTTGTGGTCCGTAAATTATTTTTATTATTTTAGTAACCTCAGTTTAAATTATTTTTATTTTATTGACTCTGTAACTATTATTTTTGTTCAATCAAGTGTTTTTATTTTACTAACATATTTTTGTTTTACATAACTATTTTTAAGAATTTATTTTAAACTTTTGTTAGGTAAATTATTTTTATAATTTTACTAACCTCAGTTTAAATTATTTTTATTTTATTGACTCCGTAACTATTATTTTTGTTTCATCAAATAATTTTATTTTACTAACCTTCGCATTAAATTATTTTTGTTTTGTTGATTCTGTAACTTTTATTTTTATAGTGAATTGTTCCATAAATTGTTTTTTATTTTACTAACCTCCTCTTATATTTTTGTTTTCTTGACTTTGGAACTATTATTTTGTTTTAGTTACTACTTTTTTATGTTTAAAGAGAGAAAAATGGTTGAACATAATTAAAAGAGAAGAGATGATGGTGATGAGAGAGGTAGAAAAAGTAGGAGACGAGTAAAAATAGGGAGAAGATATGAGAGAGAAAGAGTGCAATAGTAACTCAAAAGTCAATAATTCAAAATTGAGATTTTGGAGGGATAAATTTAACCTTGTCATTATATATATACTAGTTTTTTACCCGTGTGTTAAACGCACGGACATATATATTTTTCAATCAAATTATACTCAGTTAAATTATAATCAAGCAAAATGAAAACAAAAAACAAAACTAAAAGAAGAGATTATTTCAATGAATAGAAAAATATCATTTGATTCATTTGATTAAAAATTATTATGAAAATAAAGAAATATATGTGTCAGTTGATTAACAATAATAAAATAAATAAATTGGAATAACTGTAATTTATGAAAATTAAATAAATAATTAAAATAAAAATACAAAAAATGTGTATCGCAGTGTATTGATTTTCAATAGCGATACGTCGATTTGGATTCGTGATGCATCAATTTAGAATCATAATGCATCGCTATGAATTGGAAATAGACCAGTTTGAACGTGAGGTATCGATTTAAAATCGCGATTCACTACTATGGAATGAGAATGATAATTACACAATTCTGAATCATGCATGACAATGTATGAACTGATGCTTATCGCAAGCGTGTCCGATTCATTAAAGGTATACTCGTCCTTTCACATCAAAAATGTTTTTTTGATTAAAAAAGCATAGTGGGCAGCGGTTGAATATCTGTTAAAAGAGACCGATCCAATTTTCACCTTATTCTTTTCAAACCTTTAAAAGACAACAAATATAAATAGATCTGACGTATTCATAACCCGACACATATTAATTGAATGACAAAACTTACTCTAAACAAATTTAATTGACGATAATTGATTGAAAATTGACTCAAATAATTTTATTTGTACTGATTTAAGTCTGTTTATGGCTCATTTCAATATCAATAATCAATAACAATTAAAAAGATAAATTTAATCTCTTGACTTTGTTACTTCGCCCCACTCACGGATATTAAAATGACATCGTTTTAGAGTATATATGATTACTTTTCAAACACAACCGTAAATTAATTCATTCATGATTAAATGGTCGGTTTATTTTAAAAAAAAAGAGGTAACTTTGCACTTCCGAAACATTTCCTCTTTGTTAGAGGAAAAATTATGTTGCAATATTCTTTGTTTCATTTTGTTATTTACCATTATATAGTTCTTGTTATTTGAAGTATTTTTTAAATTTTATTTATTTCAAATTGATATATTTTTTAGATCTGTCAATCATTTATAATTAATCATGTGCATTCGTGTTTTAGATGAACATTTGATGGTTTTTAAATTTTGAATATGATGAAATGAACAACAAAATTTCAAATCTATATATTTTTGTTGGTCAGTCATATATTTAATATCAATAATGAGTATTTGTAATTTTGTTACTAATATTTCTTTTAAGAACTTTGATCCGATGAAATAGACAAAAAATATTCATATATTTCATTTAGTTATAATGAGTTGTGAGTTTTTGTGATTTCATTGAAAGTATTTCTTTTAATAACTTTTAATCTTGGTGAAGTAGACAAGAAAATTCATAAATAAAATCATATATATATATATATATATATATATATATATATATATACAGATTAGTCATTCAGTTAGAATTAATTGTGAGTATTTGTGATTCACTTCAGTGAAATTTCTTACGCAAAGTCATCAATGATTTTTTTGAAGTTTATTTGGCAACAATGGAAAATTAACGGTTGTATGCATAAAAGGTTGTGTTTGGATAACAAAACAATGAATGCAGTGATTCTAGTTTCTAGGCGCTAATTTCAAGGAGTTATAAGTATTTGAATTTATATTATTTAATTATAGAATTTATTAAATGTTTGTAATAAATAAGGGTTACTATTTTAGGGATGCAAATTTTTGCAAAAAATTACTATTTTTAGACTACCTAGGCTTTATACATATATATATATATATATATATATATATATATATATATATATATATATATATATATATATATATATATATTGCCCTTTCATGATAATAACTTGTGCATCATTCAGCTTTCTTCCGTATTTCCATTGATTGTTACTAGTATCGGTGCCCGGTGTCGATATGAGATCAATTTATTTGATGTTTGAGATAAGCAAAGCTCATAACTGAGGGGGTATTTCAAACAAAACTCATGTGGAGAGGGTAATTCAAACAAAACTCATAAATGAGGTTCATATGTAACTCATATACTTACGGATCAATCTGGACCGTCAGTTGTGTTTAACACAATTTGATCAGGGTTGTCAGTTATATCCTTGAAACGCATAAATGGGGTTCATATGTAACTCACAAACTTACGGATCAATATGGACTGTCAGTTGTGTTTAACACAATTAAATCAAAGCCGTCAGTTATACCCTGAGCTTTTTTATAATATAGATTACTTTTGGTTGTCCATGATTCGTCCAAGTAAGAGAAACAGATCAACTGCAGCTCGTTGATGACGAAGGAGCATTTAAGGAAGAAAATAACGAAAGTGGACTTATGCGGTTAAACAAAAATTTATTGGAACAGTTACATATCTCTAAAAAAGGGTCGACCCACAATTTACCCTAGAAATTATTTAGGGAAAATTGCAGGTTGGTTCATTTTTTAAATATTTTAACCGCTCCGTTCCCCTCCCATGTCATTTTTTGTAACTAGAAAAGTCACTTTTTGCATTGTGATACACAAAATCTTGCATCGCATTGCATCATTTGAATTCTGATGCATGAAAGTGCTTCATTTTGTGCATCACGATGCACAAAATCTTGCCTCGTGATGCATAAATTGATTTTTTCTGGTTACAAAAAATAAAAGAGCGGTATGATTAATTTTTTTAAAACAAGGACCGGCCCGAATTTCTCCCAATTAATTAGTAATCCTTCTATTCCAAAATTATGGTTTTTCTTTCCTTTTTCGTTCGTTCAAAAAAATATCTTATTTGTAACTTTCCTTTTTATGACAATAATTTTATCATTATACTCTTACTTTTTCTTTTTACTTTAATTATGACACATATGCATATGGACCTTAAAGGAAATTACACAATATACCAATATTAATAATCAAGTAATTTTTTTTCCTTAATATGTGTGTTGGGTCAAGCATTACAATAATTTTGGAATGGGGGGGAATACTACCTTAATAATCATTTTTAATTTTGTAAAATAATGTCTTGAGGAGATTTGTAGTTTTATTTTAATAAGATGTCTTGGTAATCCGCTATGTAGTTATTTTAGTTAAATCTCATCAAAATTTATAAGCGTTTGAATTGCTCTCATTAACTTAAGAGGTGGTCTCCTGTAAGACCGTCTTATGGATCCTTATCCGTAAGACGGAGCCCCATTTAAGAATTCGCGGGTTAATAATTAAATATGTTAATAAAATTCACAATCATGAGTTTGGTGTGCTGGACGGAAGTAATTTTTAAGGATTTGGTCAACTTTGAGGTCGCGGGTTCAAAACCCCTTAACAACGTAATTTGGTTTTATTTCTTTTTAATGAGAATTATAAATTTGCGGGTCATAATAAAGTAATAATACGTTATAAAAACTCATAAAAATCAATAAGGTGAGATGGTTCACATGAATTTTATAAGTTGTTGGATTGGATGTTGGAATGAGCATGTTTGGTCTAAGGTTCAAAACCTCTTAGAATTGTTTTTTATTGTTTTTAAGTTTTATTAGAAGGGATGTGTGGATCAATCAGAGTGTTACTTTTAGGCTTGGCGTGTGTCACTTTGAGAACAAAAGTGTGTCACTTTTGGATAATTGTTGCCTTAGGTCTGATTAAGTTTTACTTAGTTACTTTAAATCAGAGTGTCACTTTTAAACATAGAATGTGTCGCTTTTAAGTTTTACGTGTGTCACTTTTTGTAAAAAAATCACTTTTCATCTTTAAATTTTTATTCATAAGTGTCACGTTTAGTATATCATTTTTATGTATTAATTGTGTCACTTTTAGGCATTAGGTGTGTCACTTTTGGTAAAACAACTCATTTTTATAATCATACACTTTGTATCAATAAGAGTGTCACTTTTAGGCTTGAAATGTGTTACTTTTAGGACTAAAGTGTGTCACGTTTGAGCTAGTGATTTTAACAGCAATAATCAATTGAACACTACTGAAATATATCTTCTCATTCATAGAAATGTATATAATCCCAAGTGTCAATTGTTAAAAACACAAAACCATAACTTTTTCAAGGTAAAGTATATGTTTCTTACTCAAACTTACAAAATTTACTGAAAATATATCTAAAATAATCGAGCATTAGGAGTCTTGGAACCAAATTACTTGGCTTGATGGGAATCAGAAAAATTAGTAGTCTTTTTCTTGCCATTTTCAATACTTCCCTTAATTCTTTTTGGACTTTCCCTTCGTAACAGAGGGAGCAAGATCTAGGCATGTAGAAGATGAACTTGAAACACGAGATGATTCATTTTGGTCCGGTAAATTATTTAAGGAAGAATGTCACTTTTTAGTATTAAATGTGTCACTTTTTAGTATTAAGAGTGTCACTTTTTAGTATTAAGAGTGTCACTTTTTAGTATTAAATGTCACTTTTTAGTATTAAGAGTGTCACTTTTTAGTATTAAATGTGTCACTTTTTAGTATTAATAGTGTCACTTTGTATTTTAATAAAAATTATAATAAATTTTCATTTATAGTGTCACTTTTAACATTAAAATGTGTCACTTTTTGTGTTTTTAATGTGTCACTTTTGGTTTTAAATGTGTCATTTAGCATTTTCACAAAGTTAGATCTGTCAAGTATCTCAAGGCAATTGATGCTAACGGATGGCTAACAAAGCTAACAAACATTGAAAGTGGAGGGGCACTGAAACAAATAGAAGAACTTTTCAATAATGAAAATTAAAACAAAACATTGTAAGTATGGAGTTTCGAACCACTAACCATCAGTTCCTAAACCCTTGAGGTAGCGCCTTCAACCAACTTTACTAACAACTTATTATGTTTTTTATTAACAGATTTAATTATTAACCCGTAAATAGAGGAAATGAGCATTAAAACATAATATTGAAGTTGGGGGGTGTCGAACTGCAGACCTCCTTCGGCTGAACCTTTAAGTTCCACCTATTACCAACTCAGCTAGCTTGTTTTTGTGAGTATTATTAACAGATTTTGTTATTAACCCCCGAATTTGTAAAAGGGGCTCCGTCTTACGGATCTTAGATCCGTAAGACGGTCCTATACAAGTCTTTGCCTTAACTTAAAGTGTTTGAAAGGCTAATAGGCATTCTTAAAAAAATTGCAGGTCGATCCGCTTTTTGAAATTTCTAATCGCTAAAGTACTTTTTTTTTTTAACTGGAAAAAGTCAATTTTAATGGAAAAATGACTACGATACTCTTAATAAATCGTAGGCGTGCTACGGAGAACATTGTTTTTGTACTGCGGTTCATCAATTTTATTGCATTATTTTTTACATCACGGTTCAATAGTTTAATTGTCTAGTTTAATTGTACCACGATTCATCGATTTTATTATATTAATTTTGTACTGCGGTTCAATAGTTTAACTATCTAGTCTAATTGCACCGCGGTTCATCAATTTTATTGCATTAATTTTTTACCGCGGTTCAAAAGTTTAATTGTGTAATCAAATTATACTGCGATTCATCAATTTTATTGTATTACTTTTTACACCGCGGTTCAATAGTTTAATTGATTAGTTTATTTGTACCACGATTCATCAATTTAAGCCGATATTTTTGCACCGCGATTCAAAATAGTTTAAGTGTCTAGTCTAATTGCACCGTGGTCAAAATCGTAATGAAACAGACCATGTCTTCGGTTTTTTTCTTCCTTCTCCTCCCTCGTAAGCCTTCTTATTCTTCCTCCTTCGCCTTCGTCCCTACTGTCAAAATCTTCCAACCCAACACATTTTCATTAAAGTTTCGTAGTTAATGATTCAGATCGATCCACGTTTCATTGCGCAACTGATGCTTTTCGAATCCAAAGTGTTGTCGGAGATGTTGAAGGAGACGATGTCGTTTTCGGAACAATATTTCGAAAAATGGTCTTTTACAATTGAAAAAAAGAACTGTGGATTTTTTAGATAATTTTTTTTGAAAAAGGGACCGGCCAGAATTTTACCTGACAGGCTGGCATTCTTTGTGAAACAAATATGGAGACAAGAGTAACATGTAATATTGTAATTCTTGCAAAAATAGTCTAACAAGTAAGAACCAGGGAGCATATTGAAATGTCAAAGAACCTGCTAACGGATTATTTTAATTCCATTTATGAATCGTCCGTATACATGTTAAAACATACTTCCTCAATTCCTAAATAATCATCATCCTTTCATTTTTTTGTCTATTTTAAAATAATTGCCTTTTTCAAAACTTTCTTTTTTAGGAAAAGAATTTTTCACTTTACTTTTATTTTTTCTACATACTTTAATTATGATCACATGTACGAGGGCATTAAATGAAAACATATATTACATCAATATTTATGATACAATCAATTACTTTTAATTAAACAGTGTATCAAATCAAAGAGATGATTATTTAGGAATGGATGGAGTATTAATTAGTTGTGGTTAAATACCTAAGTTCTATGATCTTACATTATGTTGTTATATCAGTATTTTTATATTGTAGAATTATGATACAATATTTATGATACAATCAATTACCTTGCGTTGTTATATCAGTATTAGACTGTGTTGATTTTAGATTGTAGAATTAACATATGCTTAATTAAAAAATTTAGTCATGGTCCGACAATGGCACGTAAGCAATGGCTCGCTTGGGAGATAGTCCATTAGGGTTAGACCAAAACGACCAAGACCAGCCCGATTAACATCTGTACTTGTTCTTGTTCTGATGGCTTCTTCTTTCTCATGTTTCTACCTTTTAGTTAGGTTGTCGAGGCATCCATTGAATGTAGATATGAAAGTACTTAAAGGTATATCCAATGGTAAAGTTCATACTGACTTTTGAAGTATGATCCGGATCATAAAAAATCTTATCATTGTAGAAGGCTCGTAGAAAATGAGTGGTTCATTGAGTTAGATAATTAATGATTATGAGATAGTGTAACCCATTAAAAAGTTGTAAAATAGGTTTAACCATTCTAGAGAAAAGTTTGTGAAAAGATGAGATTTTTTTGCTTTTGATGTAAAAGTTGATGTGACACACGAGTTTAACCTCATGGGACGCGCTTAATCAAATTACCGAGATCAATGAGACGAAATGGATAGATTAGCCATTGAATGTTAGTCAAAATCGTGCCCAAGACACAGGTTAGATACTCCCTATGTTCCACCAAAGAGTATCTATTTAAAAAGTCTAATGGAGATAATTGCAAACAAAAATCTGGTATATTTCATGTTTTGCAAAATTAACCATGTGTTTTCATTATCGCTCATTTAAACCTCCACCTTCATTGGTTTTTTTGTTTTTTTACAATTAAAATCATTCGTTAAGGAGAGGTTAATTTCGCTAACAAGAGGTTGAATTGACGCCCACGCTCTGACAAACATGGCGGGAGATAGTTACCATTTCCTGCCAAATTGATTGCACAACAAACCTTATCCAATTTTGAAGTTAAAAAAAAAAAAAAAAAAACCTTAGCTGCTAAAAACTTAATAAATATGATAAAAATCTAAACTCTAAAAAAACTATTCTCTCAAATGTTAAATAAAAAATAATGGATTAATTTAATTTTTATTTTCATTTTCTTGTAAGAAAATACTCTCTTTTTTTCTATTTTCTTCTTTCATTTCTCTTGATATTATTTCACGTGAAGAAAAAATTTAAAATTAAAAATAATTCTCCATTAAAAAATAATATTATAAAAATCTATTTAAGCATAAGTTATTCAAATAAACTACTTTGGAATATGATTTTTTTTTCAAAAGTATCTTATTTTATGGCGAAGAGAGTATTCTCACAAGTGAATCATTACAAGAGAAAATAAATCAAAAAATTAGTTAGAAATTATCAAATAGTAGCAATAATGGTTCTAAAAAGATGGGACAACTTATTTAGAGAGTTGAGTAAATTTGGTAAATGTGTAGCTAATTTTAGGTGGTGGAAACAGTGGAATAAATACCCGTGCTCTTAATAAGAAGTAAGAAGTTGATATATTTATTTCCCACTCCCACCAGAAATAATAACAACAACAACAATAATGTTAATAATGATAATAATGAAAAATCTATTTTCACTACTGTTGTGCACAGCAGAAGACTTTGTAAACAAATTAACAGAATATAACAAGATCAATAGAAAAGAAGAGAGAGAGAGATTGGGGCCAACGAACTATCAAAATTTTATTAGAACAAACCTTGAAAACATTCTAGGTATAGTAGGGGTGAGCAGCCCAGCACATGAGCATGTACAGCCCGCAGTGCCCATCTGTGCCCGGCCCATAATGCCCGTGCCCATGTGCTGATACATAGTACTGGGCTTTAGAGATGTTAGATGCCCGCGGGCTCAGGCACATTCGGGCTTACAAATTTTAATGCCCGCCTAAGCACGACCCGGCCCATCATATAAAGTTTTTTAATTTTAAATATATTATATTATTAGTGTCTATTAGATATATCATACAAAATCACAAATTATATACATACAAAATCACAAATTATATACTACGAAGTAAATATACAATTATAATTTATACAGAATAAATAAAAAATAAGTCAATACAAAAGGGAAAGTGAAACCCTAAATCTCATTCTATTCTCATTTCTCCTTTCGGCACTTCCTACTTCACCACTTCCCAGTTTCTCACCATTGACACCCAGCAGATTAGTAAAGGCAGCAGCTGGCAACAGAGCAATCAACACCATCGCCATTTATTGCTGCACCCGTCGCCGTCGCAACCTCACGCTTCGTCGTCGTAGCAATTTAGTTAAACTTAATCATGCTTTCTCTACCTGTCTCTGTCTCTGTCTCTCATAGTAAGTTGAAAAACATTGATAGTGAATTAGATTGCAAGATGTTGATACTAGGTCAATAGGTTGAATTTTCTATGTTTTTTTATTTCTTTTTCTCAATTCTTTTTTGCTGCCATATGTAAAGTTGTTTTTTTTAATTGTTTATTTGACCGACCCCAATTGATTGTGTATAGTCATTGTTTGGAGGAACTAGGTGTTATGGTTCTGCTACCATGACTTTAAAATTTTATATTGCCTGTAATTTTACAATGAGAATGAGTAGACCTTACTAAAAATATTTTAAAACATGAAAATCAATCGGAGAGCCCATCAAGCCCGTGCCGGCCAAAGCCCGTTCACTAATGCCCGTGGGCTTGTCCACGGTACAGGGCTTTTTAAAATGATGTCTGCTGCTATATGGGCCTATATTGGGCATTGTCAATGCCCGCAGGCTTAGGTCTCGTGCACACCTTTAGTTTTAGGGATACAACTATTTATACGGATACAATAGAAACCCTAAAACCCTTAAATAAGGAAACCAGACAAAACTAAAAAATAGAACTAGGCGGTCGCCTGGTCCTCGACACTAGGCGACCGCTTAAATTCCAGTAGCGCACTGAAAACTAACTACTTGTAGGCGGTCGCTTAATCCTTGACACTAAGTGACCGCCTTGTTTCCAGTAGCTCGGTCTGAAATAATCATGACTAAGCGGTCGCCTAGTCCTTAATACTAAGCGACCGCCTGGTCCAAAATTTGATAGTTGCATGGATAATCGAGTCATCTCATTCTTAACAACTACAAATTTTAATTATCCATTGTCTTCATTAATGATTATATAAATTAATCATTGTCATGACACAATTTCTCTTTTAATACTTACCCTGTTCGATAACGAAGTATTTTTCTAAAGAAGGTTAAATTTTGTTTACTTTAGTTTATAACTTATAATTTTTTGTTTGTTTTTCTTATCTTCTCAAATAAACCAAATTTGATTGTCAAAACTAAAGAAAATTAAAGAGTTAATTGCAAAAAAAAAAAGATCTATCATATTTCACGAATTGCAAATTAAAACCCCGTGTTATGAATTTCGACCTTTTAAACCTTCACTTTTCTTTTTTAATTTAAACATTTCGTCTGTTAGGCGTTAATTGAAAAGGCAGGGAGTTGAGTTAGCTGCTTACATGACGTTGACGTGACTATGGCGGGAGTTTTTCACCTGTTTCCCTCTATTCCATTAGAATTTGTTCCATAACAAACCATGTACAAACAATTTTTTTACAAATTAAAATTTTTTTCTCATTTATAAAATCAACAAAATTCCAATTAAATTAAACACTTTCAATTTTCAAAACTTTCATTTTACTCATCATAAATACATCAGTTTATTGCCATTGTGGGAGAACATATGTTCTGAGGACAACAAGGATAGATCAAAGTTTATGGCGAAGGTTTTTAGGTTGTCAACGATTTGGGGTACGTCAATGTATAAATAATTTTAATTTTTTTTATCAATATTTATTTTAAATTTTGTAATTATTTGTCAGTATAAATAATTTTAATGTATAATAATAATAATAAATTAAAATTATTTATACTGACAATTTATTTTAATTTTTTTGATTATTTGTCAGTATCAATATTTATTATATAAAAATAAACGGTCTTCTTTCAAAACTTTATCTTTTAGGAAAACAATTTTACTGTTTTACCCTTACTTTTTCTACGTACTTTAATTATGGCCACATGATCAAGCGCATTAAAGAAAATCATACATTTCACCAATATTTATAATACAGTCAAGTATTTTTTTTTCTTAAACGGTACGTGCCGGTCAAAGTGGACAATAATTTGAAAACTGAGGAATTGAAGTATAAAATTAGAGTGGTGCTATATAGCCCCCCTTACCTATAAGTTGACCTTTTCCCCAAATTCCAAACTTCCTAATTTATCCTTCCCTTCTTCATCAAAACTCACCCCTTCACAACCTCCTCCCTCCCCCCACCATCCACTACGTTTTCCATTCCCCCACCATCCACTGCCTCCTCCGTCCATCTCTCTCTCCTACTACGTTCTTTTCACTCTCACTTTTCCCTTCTTCTGCATCCCTCCCACCGTCCTCCATCTCTCCTTCCCACCGTCTTTCGTTTTTCCTCTTTCCTCCCATCCACTGCATCCCCCATCCTAACAAAACTCTTTTTTTTCCTTTTTTTTCTAGTACCACCAACTTAGTACTTAGCTCCCACCTCCAAGCACCTCCTTTCTTCCCCGCCTCATCATTTTAAAAAAATCAATTCAATGGTTGTTCGGACATGGTCGACCAAATAACCTTGTGACGTTCGGCCATGGTCGACCGAACAACCTTGTAGCCAAACAACCAAGATTGTTCGGTAGACCATGGCCGAACCTCACAAGGTTGTTCAGTTTACTATGGCCGAACAACCCTTTTATTAAATTTAAAAAAAATAGAGAGGAGGAGACGTGGAAGAAAGGAGGCAGAGACGAGACTATAGCCGGAGACGGGGAAGAAGGGTATATTGTGATAGGGGAGGGTGGAAGTAGAGGATTGGGGGTAGGAAGGACACTAAGGAGGGAGGAAGCGGTTAGGGGAGGAAGGGATGAGGCGATGATGAGGGTGAGTTTGGATGAAGAAGTGAAGGGTAAATTAAGAAGTTTGGTTTGGGGGGGTCAACTTATAAGTAATGGGAGGCTATATAGTGCCACTCATAAAATTATAAAAATCTACAATTCAAAGCTCAAAAACATGTGATGAAAATCCCAATTTAATACCCCAAAAAAATACAGGAAAACTACTTTTTATACCAACGTACTATTTGGATATACCAAAATAACCTCATGCTTTCAATATTACAAACGTTGTCAATGTACATTGAAACATTATGAAAGAAACCCTTAAAGGTCCACATCATCATTCTGTTAATGAAGTTGGACGATACTTAACGAAATTGGTGACATTTTGTCCAAATTTTTTGTACACTTCTAACATTCCCCCCCCCCCCCAAACAGAGTACATTGACAACATTTGTAATATTGAAAGCACGATGTTATTTTGGCCTCTCACAAATAGTATATTGGTATATAAAAAGTAGTTTTCCCAAAAATACTCAAATTCAGACACGACTGGATGACGAAAAAAAAATACACAAAAATAACCAATTTAACAATAGGAGTGGGCTTTAGGCTTGGAAGTAATAATGTAGCAATCATCATGCATCTTTTGAACAAAAAAAAAAAAAAGGCTTTAACAGACTCTTGAATCTTCATTCTTCACTTATCAAAATTAACAACATTAGAAGCTTCCTTAGACAATTGTACCTTTTCACTTCTTGTGTATCTAATCTATAAGAAAGTAAATTGATTGTGTTGGGCCAGTCCAATAAAACCCAGACTATATTTAACTGGATAGTATTAGAAAAAAATAATTGACTATATTATAAATATTAATACAATATATAGCTTCTTCTAAAGCTCATGTACATGTGGACCATAGTCAAATTAGTAATAAAAATAAGGGTAAAACTGTAAAAAAATCATAGAAAAGAAAATTTAGAAACATGACACTTTTTTTAAAAACAAACATTAATGAAAAGCACGATAATTGTCTAGAAACGATGGAAGTAGTAATTATGACAAAATAATATTTGAATTTCATATTTTTAAGGCTTAAATCGTAATTTGGTCACCCTACTTTTTTACTTTTACAATATAATCGCTCTACAATATTTTTTTCTATTTCATCATTGTACTTGGCAACATATAAAACGTTAATCATTCCATCCAAAAATTGGATGGAAAGCTTTAAAGTTTTAGAGAAACCCGAAAATACCCTTCGTTTCTTCGCTCTTTCGTTCCACTTCTCTTGTTTCTTCTCATCATAATCCCCACTACTATCATCCAACACCTCATCACCGGAGCTCCCATGATCGCCTCCACCGCCGCCGCTACTGCCCTTGGGCCCCTCGCCACTATCATTCGAGTCCTTTGCAGGCAAGGGCAAAATGGGCATTCTATTTTTATCACAAGGAGATATCCCTAGCACATTATTATTATTATTATTATTATTTGATCATTTCCATCCAAGATAACTAACGGAAAGGAGGCAGAGTGACCAAATTGTTACATGTGGCTAAGTACAAAGATGAAATATAATAAAAACATTGTTGAGTGATCATATTGCAAAAAAAGTGAAAAAGTAGGGTCACCAAATTGCGATTTAAACCTATTTTCAATGTAAATCTCAAGGGAAAAAAAAAGAGGTTCACTTTCAAATACAAAGAGAGAAAATGGTGAATTCTACTCCATTTATTTCGACGATCCCAAGCGAAGTGTTTTTATGTTGAATCCTCTTCCTCACATCCTGCCAGTTCAAAAAAGCAAACACATACCTTTGGCCAAAATCCATCTTCTCACCTCCACATATGCTAAGCCGATCCAGACAATCGCCTTCTTTGATACGGGATCCTCTGTATTTTGAATCCACTCCATTCGTCTTAAATTGAGTGTTTCTTTTTTTACATAACTTTTTTGTAGAATTGAAGAAATTAGCTTTTAAGCCAAACTTAGTAACCCTTTCATTCCTAAATATAATAAATAAATACTCTTTCCATTCTACCTAAAGAGTCAACATTTAAAAAGTTGAAGTATTAATCTGATATATTAATGTCATTATAGTTGGTTATAATTATAAAAATACTTGGGCACAAGCATTGTATTTACAAACACAGATGAAGGGTAAATATGAAATGTTATAGAAATTATAAGCAAACCTTTTTGAAGTTGACTGTTTAAGTAAAACATTTTAAAATTGAGTCTGAAATATCAACAGTAGCTAGGATTCAACGAAAATTATCAATGCAGGTGCATCCGAATGTGCATTGACCAGAATTTAAAACAAGTAAACAGCGGAAGTATTTAAAGAATAAAGTGGTATCAAATAATCTACAAGCATGTTTGTAGATTCAGCCTTATGGTAAAAAACGATTTCACTAAAAGATTATGAATTTTACAAAACAAATTGTGAAATCTAACCAAATACAAAAAACCTCTAACAAGACATCAAATTTGTAGAGGAAACCCACAAACATATGAGTAAAGCAAACATGAGATTAAAAAATAAGTTTTCTAGCAAACTGGAAAACAAACATCAAAACAGTCAATGCAGCTCGTGATGAATCTGCATCCATACTTCAGCAAAGCTCTCAACTTTTTCTCTAAGTGTATATCTCTCTGTATTTTTGCGTCTATCAACCTCTATTGTCTGTTCGAAGTCTTCATATATATATATATATATATATATATATATATATATATATATATATATATGCTTGAACTAGAGTCCTACACAAATAAGAAAACCAAAACTTCAAGGAAACAAATGATTAGGAAATAAATCAATTAGCTTCCAAAATTAGTTTCCTAATTTAAGTCAAAGAATCTTACCAAAGATTTTGTTAATTTAATTATGGACTCTTGAAATCTTTTGGAAGTATTTAATTATGGTAGCACATTACCATTACTTTAGGATCAAGAAAGATATTAAATATGGTAACTACTTACCATAGCTTTTGGACCAAGAAAGGGCACAACAATAATTCAATGGAAAAAAATAGGTCGACCCTATTTTAGCCTTACAATCTCCCAATTTATCGAACCTTTCTGGTTAAATCAAATGACAAGTGTTTTTCAACATACTCAAACATCTAACCTGCATTGGTTAGTTTTTCTCCCCCTGAATAAGTGCAAGTAAATAAAATCAGAAATAATCACCAATCACAAATCAGATATAAACCATATGCATTCACATGCATTCCCAACAAGCAACCATAGCTTAAATTAATCATAGTGAATAAGAATGACAAAACAACACATTCTGAATCTACAAAGAATCAGATTCATCGTCATCAAAAAATGCAATATCTTCACCATCAGTAGTAGAAATAAGAACACTTGACCTTTCTCTCCCCATTTGACCAGAGGAGGAAAAAGGAATGAAGAACTTCAAAAATCAGGGTGAGACACATGACAAACATAATATGTGGACATGACTTGTCAGAAAACTCTTTTGACTGTTTTTTCAAAAATCTTTTAGGAATTATCCAAGATTTTTTTTAAAAATACAATAAAGTGTAACAAAAAATTGATCAACCTCAAGCAATACTTTTGCAGACCATATCCAAAATTTAAAGTCTCTTAGTTCCCCTAAAAAATTAGACAACCACTAAATATTTTTCAACATGAAGATTTTTTGGAAATTGATTTTTACAGTTTATTTTAGGACAAAATTTCACCAAGCTAATATCCTTACCAACAATGCATGTCCTAAAACTATGCCTAAAATATGATATGGAAAAATCAAACAGACTAGGAGATAATGCAATCACACACAAGTAAAGATATGACCAGATCAATGATGTAGTTCCTGATGCAGCTGCATTGGGATGTGCATTTAGTAATATTGATTTTTTAATGCAATTTTGTATCTTTTCCTCTCTCAAACAAACTCCTCTCCCACATATTTTCTCATTTCAGATTTCATAGGTACTTTATTTCCCTAGGAATATAGATCTACTTTATTTCAAGCTATACAAACATGGCACTTGGAACCTTTCACACTATTTATCAAGGGAAGTCATTTTGCACATGATCAACCCATGAAATCCAAAGATTCATAGTCCCAAGAGAGAATGACAACAAACATTGTTCATAGGTAGTTCTTTTCCTTTAGGTAGCTTTCACACTTTTCCAATGGTATTCATTTTTCTCAAGATCAACCCATGAAAACCAAAGTTGCATAGTATCAAGATAAGATGCTACAACCCTTGTACTTAAGGTAGCTCTTTCCTTTGTGGACTTCAAAACTTGCTCATGAACTGGGAGAGAGAGTGAGAATCATAACAAAAAACCACAATTGAATTTGAATGCAATTCCCAAGAAACAATACAAGGCACATACATGTGAAAATTTGATCTAAAGTGCCCCCTAAATACAAAATGCAATGATGCCTCTTTTTTTTCTTTTCTTATAATTAACTAAGTGTAAAATAATATGGTACACATACCAAGAGATTTCCTTAGATTGGAAAAATCTCTTCAAAATCAAGACTCTTAGTAAATATATTAGCCAATCGATATTTTGTCCCAACATGTTCAATGCAAACAATCTCTTGTTCAACCAAGTCTCTAATAAAGTGGTGTCTTATATAAATGTGTTTTGTTTGAGAATGTTGAATTGAATTTTTTCCTATACAAATTGCACTGGTATTATCACAATACAAGGTTAACACATCACTGTGTAGTTCATAAATTTGTTCACATTCACGAGAAGATAGGCATGCTAATTTGCAATAATTAACCTTACCTTTTTTTCCTTGTGGATATGCATCATGAGAATTACATATTACTTGAGGGGTTGGGTGGTCTCGCAGTATACGACTGGGAACATCCTGACTTTAATCAGTCACAACAGGCTCAATTTCAGCATGTTGAGTTTCAGTATCAACTTCTGCAAAAGTTTTGACCAATGCATCTTCTAATGCAGCTGCATCAGAAGCTACATCCAAATTTCCATATTTCCCATAACTTTCAGCTTCTGTATTTTGTGGGTCTGGAACATTGTCTGATTGTCCACCTTCTACAGATTCTGAATTTTTTGAAGTGGATCCAAGATCACCAAAAACAAACAAACCCTTTTTATGCAAAGTATTAGCACATTGATTAGCATAATAACCAAACCCTTGACACTCCCTACATTGAATAAAATCAATATTTTTTCCACTAGATGTAGACTTTTTAGCAAAAGGGTTAGTAAAAGATTTTTCATGGGTTTGGAAGGAGTCTTCTTTGGGAACAAACTTAATAGACTCATGTTTGAATGCAGTTTTGGAATTTGAAGATGAAGATCTATTTTGTCATATGGCTATCAAAATATTTTTAAACTTGATTGTTAAAAGAACCATTGACTCTTCACCAAAATCAGATTCCTCAACGTTCCAATTTGAGTAATTCGTATTCGTTAAGGTAGGAGGACGAACAACATCCTCATATTGAGAATCCATCATGGCTACAACCAGAATCTTCTCTTAATGCCGTCAAGAGGAGGCTCTGTTACCAATTGAAAGATCATGTAGTTAAGATTCAATGAAAACTGTCAATGCAGCTTGTGATGCATCTGTATCCGAAGGTGCATTGACCAGAATATAAAACAAATAAACAGCGAAAGTCTTTAAAGAATAAAGCTGTATTAAACACTGAAGTCTATCAAACAATCTACAAGCTATGCTTATAGATCCAACCTTATGGCCAAAAAAATATTTCACTAAAAGATTATGAGTTTAATAAAATAAATTGTGAAATATAACCAAATACCAAAAACCTCTAACAAGACATCAAGTCTGTAGAGGAAACTCGCAAACATATGAGTAAAGAAAACGTGAGATTAAAAAAAAAGTTTTCTAAAAAACTAGAAAACAAACATCAAAATAGTCAATGCAGCCTGTGATGAAGCTGCATCCAAAGTTGCATCCAAATTTTAGCGAAACTCTCAGCTTTTTCTCTCTGTGTATATCTCTATGTACTTTTGCGTCTATCAGCCTCTCATATATATATATATATATATATATATATATATATATATATATATATATATATATATATATATATATATATATATATATATATATATATATATATATATATATATATATATATATATATACACTTGAACTAGAGTCCTACACAAATAAGATAAACAAAACTTCAAGGAAACAAATGGTTAGGAAATAAATCAATTAGTTTTCAAAATTAGTTTCCTATTTAAGTCAAAGAATCTTACCAAAGATTTTGTCAATTTAATTATGTACTCTTGAAAGCTTTTGGAAGTATTTAATTATGCTTTCACTTTACCATTACTTTGGGATCAAGAAAGATATTAAATATGATAATTACTTACCATAGCTTTTTGACCAAGAAATGACACAATAATAAATTCAATGAACAAAAATAGACCGACCCTATTTTACCCTTACAAAGTCATTGTTATTGTTATAGTAGAAATCGTATCTTCCCTGAATCAATTCGGAATCATTTCGAAATAAGTTTATGCGTAGATTCAAATGAGATGAATGGGTTGTTAATACCCATAAGAAGTAGGAATAATTGCATGGTGGTCTACTTTCCAAAGTTTATAACTACGAGTGTACAACTGAATCACTGAACCGAACAAAACCAAACAGAATCATGCGGTTTGGTTTGGTTTTGGTTCAACGCGGTTTGGTTTTAGTTTTCAAAATTCAAAAACAAACCGACTTGGTTCATGGTTTATTTTTCCAAACCGAACAAAATCAAACCAAACAAAAACGAACCGAACTGAACCAAACCATGTTTTATTTGATTATTTATTATATATACGTATTTCCGGTATATATATATATATATATATATATATATATATAATAATAATAATAATAATAAATAAATAAATAAATAAATAAATAAATAAATAAATAATGTCATTCTTACCAAATGTCATAGAATCAAATGATATCTTGACTTGTATTTTATTGTTTGTTAATGTCTGATGTTTGTAAGAGAAGTTTGACTTTTTTTAAAAAATTAATATTTGATGTTAATTTACCAATTACAACTTTATTTGTCTAATTTTAATGTTTTGTAAGATGATTAACTTGATTTTATGTCAACCATAAAACCAAACCGAACCAAACCAAACTGAGTGGTTTGGTTCGGTTCGGCTCCAAGCGTTGGTCGGTTCGGTTTGGTCTTTTTGGAACCGAGGGGGTATGGTTCGGTTCACAGTTTTGACCTAAACCAAACCAAACCAAACCGAACAACATATACCTTATTTATAACCCTTCCAGTCCCGTGTTTTTTTTTCAACCTGGAAATGATATTTTTTGGGCAAAAAAACTACGATACTCTTAACGAGCCTAAGACGCGCTACGGAAATGCCTCGATTTTTGCATCATGATGCATTAATTTAAATTGACACAATTTTAATTACTAAATCCAATTTTTGCACCCCAATAAATAAAATTTTGCACCGTGATACATAAAATTTTATTACCTTATCCAGTTTTGCACCGCAATGAATCAGTTTTTGCACCTCGATATAAAACATGGGAGAAATTCGGGCCGGTCCCATGAGATTGAATTATAACCGGAAAATTCTCATATATTTGTTTTAAACCGCTAAAGTACACTTTTGGATGAAAAATTACGAAGATACTCTTAATAAAGGAAAGGCGCGCGGACAAAGCCACTGTCCAAATTTAGGCGTCACTTAAAATTTTGGGCATCAATCAAAATTTTAGGTGTCGTTCAAAGAATTGCTAAAAAATTTGGCCATCACAATGCAAAAGTCATTGCCCAAATTTAGGCATCGCAAGGAAAAACATTAGGCATCGCTCAACATTTTTGGCATCGCTCAAAACATTGGGCCTCACTCAAAATTTTGGGCATCAAATGAGCATCAAAGAAGGGTAGACGACAGGAACGTACCTAGAATTGTATCCCTCTTTGCGCCAAAAAAATCTTCTTTTTATTGCTCGAATAGAAAAATCTTCTTTTTATTGCTTGCTTGCAACTTGAATTCAATAAGGCTTTGCCATGGGAAGACAGAAAAAAAGAAGGAAAAAGATTGAAGGCAACAGATAGAAGTCATAGGGAAAGTCGGTGATGTGATTCTTTGAGCCTCGTGAAATGGAGTTCTAAGGTTTTTACTGCTTTAATAAACTCTTGCCCAAATCGGCCACTCCTCTTCCAAGAGTAATGGTTCGGTTTCCGAAAAGTATTGCTTCGGTTTTTGATAAGCTTATAATTTTCCTTTTATTTTCATTATTTTTTCGGAATTTTATTGATGATTTTGAGCTTTGGTTGATGATTAATTACATTTGAGATACTATTTTTTATGTATTTTGTATTTCATGTAGGTATCTCAAAGATATTCGAGGTTTTATGGCTCAATATGTGCAAATCGAGGCAATTCCAGGCTTCAATGTTGAGTTTTGATACTCGCTGTTAAGTTCCGTTAAGTATTTCAAAGCACAGCAGGCCTAACGGAGGCTAACCAAGCTAACAACGGACTAATCTACAAAGCCTGGAGGGGGAAGGACTTCGCTAGCCAAAATCAGAAAGACAGGGGCACCGAAGCAATTAGCAATTCTTCTCATTAATGTGTTGTCGCTCCCAGAAGCCGCCACATCACCCACCTTCTTTGTGTCTGACCCGCGACCTCCTTCATGGATCGGGTCAGCCCGTGCTCAAATCCAGCCTTCCTGCCCGCGTTAATGCCCATTTCATCTCTCATCTCTCTCCTGTTTCCCACCTGAGTAACCCGCACTCCCTCACCTGGTCCAACCCGCCCCCAACCGTGACCCAACTCCCATTTCTTTCCCCACCAAAACTCCATTGAATTTCCAAACTTGCCCCTCCTTGCTTGGACCACTACCTAGCAAATATTGAAAGGGTTTTTTGGGGCACCATTTTTTCAGACAAGGGCTGGAACAAAAAAGAAGGAACAGAGAGCAACCCAACAGCAGCCGCCATTCCTCATTTCAAAAGCTCTTTCTCTCTCTCCAATCTTTCCCCATTGTTGATCAAGCCAAGGAAGCTAAGGAATCTCAATCATCTCCTCCATTGTAAAGTATTGTACACTTTAATTTATATTTTTATTTAATGATAATACTTTTGATTGAAGATTTGATTTACTTTCCTAGCATGATGAACTAAATTATATGCCTAGGGTTTTGATATAAATTGGTTTGGATGTTGTGATTTTAATTTAGGGTGTTGGTATTAATTACCATTCACTAATTTTTTGGGTATTATGTTGTGTTCTTAATGCTTGTATTGATTTGATCACCCATTACATGATTCTAAAAATTATTTAGTGCATGAAAGTGACTTGATAATTTTGGAAAATACAACATAGTTGTATTTGTGTTGGGTTAGTCTATGTTATTAATCATCTTTAAGATAGTCAATTGGGGTTTTGTGTTTGGAAGCGACTAATTGGATAATTTCATACGTAACGAAAGCCCGTGAATTTATACCATTAATTAGCACCGTTATACGAAGCGAAAGTCCTTAACGGTGTTTTTTGAATCCTCGACTTCCAAAAAAAATAGAATAATTTTAATAGCAATTCTTTATTAAATCACAACGGAAGAGCTAATTGAAAGTCAAAACCCTAGATCATCTCTCATTGAAGTCAATCTCATTTTAATAATGCTTTATTTAATTTCTTGTTTTAGCTTAATTAATTAGTTAATTGACGCAAAAATCGATCGTCTAAATATAATTAAAATTGCAACGTGCTTGGTATTCATAAAAAAACAACCAAATTGCTTCCTCGTGTGTTCGACACTCTACTTATTCACTTTATTACTTGTTTGACCGGATAATCTTGCCCGTGTGCGTTTTTAGCAACAACAGTTTTCAATTATTTTTTATTGGGGAGTGGGAATGATGACATTAATGGAAGAAGAAAAGAAAATTGTACTTTTGCAGTTTAAAAAAAATAGAGTACTTCAGTGGTTAACATTTTAGAAAATAGTACTGGGCCGAAATTATCTCTAAAATTATAATGAACCAGACCATCTCGTCCAACTTCTTCTTCCATCTCCTTCGTCGTAAGACTTTTTCTTCCCCCTCCTCCGCCTTCGTCTCTACTGAAAATCCTTCAACCAAACACAGATCTATTACAGTTTCGTACTTAATGAATCAAAAAAATTGTTTACCTTTCAGGGGCGTTGCCCATGAACTCCCACAAATGGGCGATCCTCATTTCGTTGCGCAACAATTGTGATTTTTGAATTCAAAGTGTTGGCCGGAGCTGTTTAAGGAAACAATGATATTTTATAAATATTTATTTTGAAAATGGACTTTAGCGATTTTTTTAAAAAAAGACGAAATTGGAGGGCTTATAAATTTTGTAAAAGGAATCGGCTAGAATTTCATACTAAAAAATATGAGCAAAAACTTATGTAGGACGGTTTTACGGATATTTACCTAACCCGTTATGTATAGATGAGTTAAGTTATAAAAGAGTAAAATTTTATCTTATAAAATAAGATCCGTAAAACGATCTTACATGAGCCCAAAAAAATACGTGACAAATTGAGAGAGATCAATGTATTGTGTCAAAGAAATTAAAGTCAATATAAGACTGTTGTTTATGGCACAAATATAGAACGGATTGGATTATGGAACACGAAATGTGCACTTTTTCTTCAACGTATCTTCTCTCTGGGACCATGCATGCATACAAAGTCACCAATTTCTTAATTAAAATTATTAATTTTGTTTTAAAATAAGGGTTTATTTTTTATTTTTTATTAGAATTAAAAAAACTCAATTTTTAAGTCTTTTTTGTCGTAATTTTTAAGTCATTTTTGGGAAAGGAGAGTATAGAACATAAATACTCACTTTATTCTTAAATAATTATCATATTTAACTGTACAATATTAGAAAAACTAATTAACTATATTATAAATATTAGTATAATATATATATATATATATATATATATATATATATATATTTATTTATTTATTTATTTTTTTCTAAAACCCATGTACATCTAGACCATAATTAAATTAGTAATAAGAGTAAGAGTAAAATGGTAAAAATACTTTATTAGAAAACAAAATTTAGAAACATGACATTTAAAAAAAAACTGACATTAATTAATGAAAAGAAAGACAATAGTCTAGAAACGGATGGAGTAGTAATTATGACCAAATAATATTTGAATTTCAAATTTTCATTTATTTTCAAATGTTTTAATTAAAGTGTCCATTTAAATACATTAAGGTATAAAAATATTATTTTATTACTAACTGATTACTAAAAATATCATTTTTAATTTTTTTTAAAAAGAGACTTTTTGCCCGAAAGGGAGAGAGTATACTAAATAAATATTATTTCCGTTCTAACCAAAAAGTCTAAGTTTGAAAAGTATAATTATTAAGGTGATATATTATTATCAATTTGTTGGTCATAAGTACAAAAAAATGCTTAGACACAATCAATGTATTTACAACACAAGTGAATTAACATTAAAAATTATAAATATAATTTTTGAAAGTAAACTTTTTAAGTCAAAAATAACATGATGTATGTTTTGTTTGGAATGGTGCGAGTCATTGTTATAATAGAAATAGTATATTCCCTAAATCAATTCGTAATAATTTTTAGATAATATTATGGGCAAATTCGGATGAGATGAATGGGGTATAGGATAAATTGAGAGAGCTCAACGTGGTTGCTCTCATTTTGAGTCAATTGTTTCAAAAATAAGTAAAAAATAAAAAAATTAGTCAATATAAGACTGTTGACTGTGGCACAAATATAGAACGTATTGAATTATGGAACACGACATGCGCACTTTTTCTTCAACGAACCTTCTCTCTCGTTCTCGGACCATGCATGCATATAAAGACTAGTGTCATAAATTTTAAATTACTAATATTCTTTAAAACTAAATGTTTATTTTTACTTTTTATTTTTTATTAGAATTAAAGAAATCAATTTTTAAGTCATTTCCGTTGTAATATACCTAAATGTTAGTTTTTGTGTCCATACTACAAGCATTGCAATTTGCAAGTAAACATGAGAACATGATAGTTGGTAAGGGGTGATTTAGTAAATTTATACATAATACATTAATTTTAGAACAAATTTTTTATATATGTGTGAGAATCCCGTTTCGACTCCCTCTTGTGATGAAAACGAGTGGTTTCAAAACTTAAGCGAGTTGAATACGTTTGGTCTCGTCGTGGACTATAAAATAATGTGTACAGAGTCGTCATCTCTATTTTAAGGTTAAATATAGAAAAACCAAAAATACTAAAAATTGTGAGTTTAGAGGCTAAGTTACTAGTTGGAAAGGTGTTAGACACTCAATTTACCTTTTCAGTCTTACAATTGGTTTGCTAATATATATATATATATATATATATATATATATATATATATATATATATATATACATACATACATACATGCATACAGAAAAGAAAATAATTTTATATTATATTCAACTAGAGCAAAAGGAATGAAATAAGAAAAATAAAATTTTACTAATACCTTTCAAATCTGCTAAGGACCACCCTATAACTTTTCTATGTGTCCATAAAACTTTTAACATACTTGACTCTTATTCTTTTGTTAAATCTGTAACAATTATATCGGGTAAAGTTTTGCCTTCCCCAAGAAATGCATATTTCAAATGGGATGGTAAAGGTTTTAACTCTAATTCAAGAGGGGATTTAATAGATGGGATAAACTTAGGAATTTCGTTTAACTTTTATTTTTCATCATCCTTGGGAATTTCTACTTCTACTTTATCTTCATCGATTTCTATTTTATCTAAATAAATTTATGGTTTAGGGCTTTCTGATTCTTCTTTATTTTCACTACAATTTTTAAGAGCTTCTAATCTCTCCCTCTCTTTTCTGGCATCTGCCTCTTGGAGTTCTCTTTCTAATTATTCTATGTTGATTCTTATATTAGGGACATTTTTATCATCATGGTCTTCTCCAAACATTTCTTTCTCTAACTCATCACCATTTAAATTTGCTTCAAAGCTTTCGGTTGTCAAATTTTCAATTTCATCAACTAAAAAACATGCATTCATGTCACTTGGTCTATCTAAATCATCAAAAATTGAAATTTCTACAGTTTCTCCCATAACTGACATCAATAAGTTACCATTCTTCACATTTATCATGGTGTTGGCTGTGGCCATAAAAGATCTTCCTAACAAAATATGAACTTTATTATTAGTGCATATATTTCTTTCCATCTCTAGAACCACAAAGTCGACTAGGATAATCAACTTATCTACTTGCACTAGAATGTCCTTTACTATTCCCAAAGGATGTTTGACCGAACGGTCGACTAACTGCAAAGACATAGTAGTGGGTTTCAATTCACCCAATCCTAATTGTTTATAAACAGCGAAAGACATTAAATTGATACTCGTTCCTAAATCTAGCATATCTTTCATCTTTTTTGAACTACCCAAGGAAACTTGGATATTAAAACTACCTGGATCTTTTAATTTATGGGGGAGTTCAAGTTGTAATACTGCACTAGCGTTTTCAGAAACAATTATTTTCTTATTCTTTTAGAATTTGTGCTTCATAGAATGGAGATCTTTGAAAAACTTGGCATATGACAGAATATTTTTAATGACATTGAGCATAGGGAGATTAATATTCACTTTGGACAACATATTATAAATTTCCGTAAACTGCTTATCAATCTTGTTTTTCATTAACTTACTAGGAAATGGTATTGGAGGAACATATGGTGGAGGAGCAACATATGGTTCCTCAAGTGGTTCTGCCTCTTGCTCTTTTTCTTGTATGACTTTTTCTTTATCTTGATTGTCTTTTACTTGGATATCTTCACCTTTATCTTTTTCCTTTTCTTGAACTTCTTTACCATATTTTTCTATATTATCAGGAAAATCTGTAGATTGAGTAGGATTACTTACCTCTTCTCCAATGATTCTACCACTTCACAGAGTAGTGATAGATTTTGCTTGTTCTGTTTGACTAGGGAACTTCCATTCTTCTCTTCCTTGAAAATTTTCAAGTTCTTTCTTCAGATTGTCTACTGTTTCCAATACATATTTGTTAAGAGTAATTTGTCCACTATTGAATCCTTCTGATTTTGGAGCTTCTTCAATCTGTAACTGTCCTTGCTTAGGAAATTGTTGAGGCTGTAAGGGCTTATTTCCTCCCCATGAAAAGTTAGGGTGATTCCTCCAACCTGGATTATATGTGTTGAAAAAGGGATCATTCCTTTGCCTTGGAGGATACATATTCATCGCATTAGCTTGTTCATGATACAAAGCACTAGATGGACACAAGTTAGTAGCATGATAATTTAATCCACAAATAGTACATGCTTCTTCAATTTATGCTCTATTTTGATACAAAACTCCAACTTGTGCCTTCAATTGTTCTATTTGTGCTTGAGTATCAGAACTATTCTAAACTTGAAACAAACTTCTACTTTTACCTCTTGTACTTTTCTGCTGGGAATTTGCACTTAACATCTCAAACAAATTTTCTAACTCAGTTGGTGTCATTCTATTAATAGAACTACCGGCTGCATTATCAACTATAGTTTGCAAAGTAGGCGAAAGAGCATGATAAAAATGAGTTACTAACACGTCTTGAGATAGATTATGATGGGGACACATGATAAGTAAATTTTTAAATCTATCTCATGCTTCATGGAATGTCTCTCCTGGTTCTGTTTGAAAAGCCATAATTTGCTTCCTATAATCCGAAAAAGATGCGTGTTGATAGAATTTGTCCATAAACAAATCATATAATTGAGCCCAAGTATAAACACTTCTAGGTGTTAAATTCATAAGCCATCTTCTCGCTACATCTTTTAATGCACATTGAAAATATCTCATTTTTATCTGATCTTCCGTCAGGCCTCCTAACGGAAAATTATCAGTCATAAAACTATATTCTTTAACAAAAGTTACTAGATCTTCGGATAGCAATCCATGGAATGAAGGCAATATGTTATAAAAATGACCTTTAAGTTCAAAGTTTCTTACCGCTTCTGGTAAAACTAAACATAATAGTGTTGCATTCAACATGGGTCGACTATAATCATTTATAGTTCATTAATTGATTATTACTTCCATATTTCTATCAGCAGGTTCCTCCCTTCTTTGATTTATATTTACCGAAGGAACTGGATTTTCAGGATTTTGATTATTGTTGTTATCAATTGGAGGATCAACCAGAGGATCCTTTCGATTAAACGGTTCTTGATTAACACGTTGATTTTCCAAATTATCAGGGTCTTTTTGATTCTTACCAAGATTATTTATATTTTGATTTAAATCTGCCAGCTTGGGATTTAGAGATCTACGACCGTGCATAAAATACCAAAGTTAAAAACAAATAAAAATGAAACTAGAAAATAATTTTTTTTTGTATTTTTGTTTTTATAAAAATTGAATTTAAAAACATTACCAATAAACTAGTTAGAAAACTAGCTTATCCCCGGCAACAGCGCCAAAAACTTGATCGTATCTTATTTTAATACATTGCAAGTGGACAAGACTATTATAGAATAGTTTGGAAAGCAAGGGTCAAACCACAGAGACAAGAAGAATTCAAGTAGCAAGATTATCGGTAGCAATTTAATTAGGGGGTTTTTATTTTATCTAATTTTACTCTACTAAAACAGGAAATCTAATTAATAAACTAAGCAGCAATCACAGTTTATAAAGATCTTATGGAGGAAGGAAATCAGGATTGGGGATTCACTTGCATCTACTCTATTGCTTTTAAATAAAGTATCATTTAATACCTTGGGTTCGTTCACAAAAGATAGATATAGATTGTCAAATTATAATTCAGTCTCCAACCTAAATAATTCATCAAATCTATATCTTAAGAACAAAAACATATGAATTTCCTATATGTCACCTAGGAACATATATATGAATCTGACCCTAACTTATCACTCTCGTGTATCGATAAGGTCAATTTATCACGATGATGAGCTAGTGTATGACATATACATTTGGTCGTGCAGCTATCCGCACCTCTAGGTCTTTACTACTTGTGATTCCATTCATTTGGTCAAAGCGAGACAATAAAGAGGTTGATAAACATCATGGTCAACAAGAATTGAATGAATAAAAATATATTAAGCAATAGATTCGATACAAGTTACCTCCCAACTCCTAGATTAATGAACGGTTAGTTCATCCTTAAAGATGAACCAAACAGCGGGATGAAGGAATACATGAATCGATCTTCAAAACTATAATTACAACTACTAAACTGTGTATTACAAACTATAATCAGTGTTAGAACCGTCAATCAATTGTTTTTGGACATCCTAATGCTTTGGCTACCGTCTTCTATATATATCAAGGTGTTTTAGGGGAAGAAGGAGGTTCAATCCAGATGAAACACCCGTAAATGCAATTTTTGGGTACCTTGCGGCCGCAAGGCATGTATACCTTGCGTCCGCAAGGGTCTTGACCTAGCTGGGGCTATACGCTGGATACCTTGCGGGGGCAAGGTTGTAATACCCCGATTTCGGTTTAGCTTGGTTTGCGTGCGATGCTCGCATTCCTTCCTTTGTTTATCGTATGATTGATTCGTGAGAGAGTCTATATGTGAATGAGTGACCACATTAAGACCAAAATACTATTTAGAGATTCCTATAGTTGTTGACTTTCTAGAGTCATAAGTCGTAACTCGACGATAGTCGGAATGCGACGCGATTGAGAGTTTGCTTGTATTTTGTGTTTGTGACCTCGGTTTGGTCCTAGGTCTTTACATGATGATTGATTACCATGTTTAGATGTATTATACTTCTCTTTGGATGCATTCCTTAAGTCTAGTGATGTTTTGATGCTTCGAAGATAACAATCGTTCTTATCACGTAGTTCGAGATTGAGTTGTATGATCGTCTCGTGTTCAGGAGTTCTTATTCTCCTAGTTGTTGTTTAACTTCTTATAAGTATTTAATCCTATTCATTTGCCTCTTGAATTGCTTTAAGTCTCATGGTATTGCTCGTTTGATCGCTAGTTCATTCGTCAATTCGTTAGCGACTTGTTGTGCCTTGCTCTGGTTTCGCTCCGAGTTGTTTCGGGAGTTGTTCATGGGTGTTCTATGGGAGTTCTAGACATACTTTGAATGATATTTGAACCTTTTTGGTTTGGTTGAGTGTTTGGGGTCATTTGGGGTTGAATTTTAGACAATTTTGAGTCTGGGAGGCCTGCGGCCGCAAGGGGGAAGGACACTTGCCCCCACAAGGTCAACAGAAGAAACCACCAAATGGTGGACAGGAAGATGTGGCCGCATGGGTTAATGACCATGCGACCGCATGGTGCTTTGGCACTGCTTTGCCCTATTTTGTGTTTTGAATGGAATTTCCTATCCTACCCTCATTAAACCCCCTCTAAACCCTTCCTAACCTCTCATACTTAGTCCTAATCACGTCCTAACATTATTGGGAAGTTAATTAAGGTTGGATTAGTGGGTGATTATTCCTAATCTTTACTAATTGTGCCACGGAAATCCCTATTGTACCCCCTTTAATTTTGGAAGTATAAATACACAAACCCATTTGGGAATGCAGCATATTCCCTCATTTCATCCCCTTCTTCATATGTTTTTAGAAAGAGAGATAGTTCTTGGGGGCTTTGAGCCCTAGCTTTCTTCTTCCTTCGATCCACGAAGATCCAACCATCAGATTGCATTGTAACTTTGGATTCTTGAAGCCCTCGACGAGTAGAACAACTTCACCGATCCAATTTTGATTCTTTGGAGTTTTCATTCAAGCTAGGTAAGCTAATATACTCCCCCTCTCATGGATTTTGTGCTCATTGACCCTAAGGAAAACAAAGGGGCTTGCTATTTGAGGTCAATAAGTACACATGCATGCTTTGTGTGATTTTATTTTGAGTTTTGGAAGAGTGAACTTGCTAGAAGCATGAGTAGGTTGATTTCTATGTTTAATGAAGTGTGTTAATAAGCTTCATTTTGTAAGTTTGGACTTTGAGCATGATGGACTTATTATTTCCTAAAAGCCTAGGGTTTGACATGATGCTTAGGTAATAAATGGTATTACTTGTGTGATGTACCAATTTGGGGTTTCTATTGATTATTCACGAATTATTGGAATTACCCATTGATATATGTTTAAGGTTGGAAGTATGCTTGATAAACCCCAATTTTTGGCTGTGAGCTTGATATATAAATTGTTAGTATGGATTGCATGATTTAAATGTAATGTTTGATTTTATTGAATTAAGTTGACGTTCATGTACATAAGAGTTTGTTGTCCAACTTTAATTGATGAGTTAAAGGTTGTAAACATGCTAGACGAATTCATATCTTAGTTATGAGCATGTTGGATATATGGCTTATTTTGAATGAAAGCATACTAGATTAAATTCTATCTTGAGCTACATGCTTGAAATGTGATGATTGACTCTAAATATTAAGTGTTGATCTATGAACTATGTTTTGGGGATTTTGTTGGGAAGGTATAAATAATGTTGGGTTACACAATGTTGTTAACCTTAAGAACTTAGCCATGAATATTAGCTAATGAACAATAGGAGGGCTATGATGCAAATAACTTATATTCCTTCAAATTTAGAAAGAGTAGAAATGACTCAACGGAGTCGATTATGAGATTAATATGAACATAGAGAATTACATATTGAAATCCTACATAATTTGGGGTAGTTTTGATGGAGGTTAAGCCTTTGAGCGTTTTCAAGTGTATGAAGAACACTTGGGTATTAGAGACTTGATATTATTGCTCTAATATGTTTATGTGCTAATTAGCATTGAAAAGCCTAACTATGTGATTTAAAAGTAAATATCTACTTGTTTGGATTAGTGCGCTATGTTGTACTTTTCCTTTGATTGAGCATTCAAGTATATATTACATATGCTTGCGTTTGAGTCTAGTTGGCGTCGTTTTGGTTTGAGTCTTTGGCAGGACGATGCATTGTCTTCACAAATTGTGGGATTCGTGGTTGCAATGGATCACCGTGTCGGGTTGCACACACCCTTCCATCGATGGCCACATTGAGGAAGTAGTTGATCTTAGTTGTAGTATGTAAACATGACTTTGATCACTATGGAACTCGAGCGGGGAATGTCTCGGGGACGTCGATACCATGAAAGGGATATCGAGGACACAATTAACGACACGTGTTTTGCAGGAGCTACACGACGGAAGCGGAAAGGAAAATCATCTTCTCTCTTATGTGGTTTATTTTACGAGCACTTATATGAATTGTTGTGCTTCGTGGCTAATTATATGATTTACATGAGATGATGATTGCTTGATGAAATGTTATAATAGAAATATAACATACTAATGAAATGACTATTTTATGATAAAATGTTATACTAGAAATATAATATTCTATTCATGATTTGAATGGAAACCATAGTTTCCCGTATATGAATTATTATATGAGTTATGTGGAATAATGTATTATGAGACTTATGGTATAATTGGGTAATGAGGAAGATGTTTTGATGAACGTTACAATATGAAGATAACATGTTATACATATTGAAATTGAGAATCATATTCTATTTGATATGGATTACTTTATGATGAATTATGTAGAACGATGTTCTATGTGGCTATTGATATAATTTGGTTTATGTTGAGGACTATTCCATGAAATAATATATTATGGGTATGACATGATACATGCATGTTTTACTTGAGAATAATGTCATGTCATGACATTGCATCTTTAGTAGCTTACTAAGTCTTTATGACTTACTATGTTTACTTTATTTTCCTTAGATCCGACCGAGCTAGTGATTCGAAGGAATCCACCGAGTCTACGTTAGAACGTGTGGTTCTTTGAGAAGGTTGCTACTAGTTATATTTGTAGCCTTTGTTTTGGAAAGGATGATTGGGAAGTGAAGTTATATAAACTTCATTATGGGTAGTAAGACTTGTGGTTATTATTTGATACTTATACTCGTTAAAGTATTACTTAGTCTTTTGTGAGCCGACAATTGTTGGTCGTGTCATGTTGATATTATTATTATTATTATATTGTTTTTATCCATCTCAAGTTGTTTATATTGTTGGTTATGTTGTACTACGGCATGTTTAGCCGCTGAGTGTGTAGACTAGAGTTGTAAATTTAGTTTAATGTTGAGTTCCGGTTGTAATGTCACCGATGACTTGGATATTATTGTATATGAATTGTAACATGTGGTTTTATTGTACCTGTCTTATGTTGCATCACGTGCTTTGAATTTTTGAGCCGAGAGATTTACTATCTCTTAGGTTGTTTTGTGTTTCGGAGCTTGTTAGCTCAGGTTCCATTATGTAATTTGTTTCCGCATTTGTTGAGTCGTTGGCGTAACGTTGTTGTAAGTCCAGATGGCAACAGTTAAGGCTAGAGGGGGGGGTGAATAGCCTTTAAAAACTTTGAGGATTAATTTGTGAATCTTAAAAGATTGGCAGCGGAAAACTTAATCTTGTCAGTCAACTGAAGAATTGGTCAGTTGGCTGACACTTTGAAATTTGTTAAGTTGAAGAAACTTGGTCAGCTGGCTGACACAACGGTTTTCAAGAGAAATCTGTTTTAATGTTTGATCACTGAATATAGAGAGGAAACTTGAACACAAGTTAACTGAACAAGTAAACAAACAATTGTTGTTAACTGGCTGACACTTAATCAGTTTAATAACTTCTTAAGTGTTAAGTCAGTTAGCAAGAATATAAGAAATGACAAATCAGTTGAAGTGGTTCATGAAGCTCGTCCACTACCAAGTTGGTCAGACTTGGATTTTTGAAGTGCACTAATTTTATTAAAAATCTAATTGATCTCTAATGGATCAGTGTACAACAAAAGACCGGTGTTTGGGAGAATGATTGAGGAACAATCAAACTCGTGAGACAAACTGACTGAGTTCTAAATAATTTGAAATGAAATACTCAGTGTTTTGCCTAAACAATAACTAGAGAGAAATTTTCAAAGAGAAGTATCTAGTTAAAGTTTTTCGTGAAGACGAAGTCTGAGAGATTGTAAGTAGAAAATTTCTTGACTTCAAAAACTGTTAAGATTCATGTCTTCACCAATGCTTCAAATGAGTATTTATAGATAGTCTTTGCAAGCAACCCGTTAGGAACACATTTGAATTTGAAAATGTGTTATGGCAGAGGCAAGATCTCAAAGGATCTTGTGAGATATTATATGGCAGGACATCTACCAAAAACACAAAGTGGGAAAGAGTTAGTACAAGTGTATGATTAAACAAATAAGGAAAGATAAACTCAATCTATAGGTACGTATAGATCAGCTGAGATAAGTGGCTGACAAAATAATATTCAGCTGACCAATTATAATCTATTTGCCCTGGCTGACAATCAAGTGAAATGTTTTTAAGCAAATCTTTTTGATTTCAAGATTCAACAGTTGCTATAGCCTTGCCCCCTTTGCTTGTTAATTGTGTATTCTGACGGCACGACCTTGAGGTCTCGTATTGGGATTCGGGTCGGGTCGTCACAAAGGTCTTGGAGGAATGCAGCCGCAATGTGTCCAGAATTCTTTTATGTCTTCTTTTTAATTATTGCACTTTGCACCCTTCCTCGAAATCTTTATTAAAAGCTTTGTAAATCCCATAATTTCATCTAAAAACATGAAACTCACAATATAGCTCAAAAACACATATTAGTGACCAAAAACCTCGTGGAATTGCTATTTATAAGTCATAAAAGTACCTGATAAAGACGTATAAGATACATCTATCAGCCACACTTTCCCACTTTTTGCAATTTAGCCACCGAAAGTTTAAAATATCTATTTTGGCCATCCAACTTTTGTTATGATGCAAGCGAGCCCATTTTCTAACGGGCGTTAGACCAAGATGTTAAGTTAAGGGGCAAAATAGGATAACTTGTGTTTGGATGTTAACTTAGGTTAAATACATGTTTTGTCCTCGTCTTCATCTTCTCCAAAAATATCCCAAATTCAAAAATCTCAAATTTAAGAAATTTACAAAGCCAAATTCAAGAATCCATGAAGAACACTGATCCATCACACAAGCACAAACCTATATCTGGATTGTTCTCTCTCTCTCTCTCTCTCTCTCTCTCTCTCTCTCTCATACACACAGGCATAAACCCACATCAGGATTGCTCATTCTCATCTCCTCGCTTCCCCTAAAATCAGAACTGAGAAGATTAAAATCAATGCTCATTTTTTCGACGACCACCCACCATAAATCAACTCAACAAAGACTATGGATCATCAATTTCCCTCATCAATTTAGCTTTAAAATAAAGTAAATCAACAGTAAATTAATATTTCGATGCAGTAAACATTAATAACTTTAAATCAAATTGAAAAGAGTGCATCTTTCCACTCAATCATTCATCCATTTCCTCTTTCACTGCATCTTGATTATACAACAGGGTTGTTCTAAATTAGAAGATCTTATTTGAAATGCACAATGAGGGTTTCCAATTTCGAGCCCTAGGCTTGGATTTGTAGAGATTTCACGAAGAGTGAAGATCATAGTTGTAGATGGCGGAGGCGGACATCACTAGAGCTGGATTTCGAGCCCTAGTCTTGGATTTGCAAAGATTTCATGAAGAATGAAGATTGGAGTTGTAGATGGCGGAGGAGGACAACATTGGAGCTGGGTGGGCGTTGACTGAAAATGAAGGGCTTTGCATAATGCGAGTCGAGTAGAGCCAGCACCGAGGATGTTGTCGAAAAAGTTCTAATAAGAACGCACGACACATCTAGACTGGAGTTGTTGAGCAGGGAGAGAGAGTAGACGATGCAGGAGCGGAGGTGGTAGCCGGCAATGATGAAAGATGGTGGGGCTGGAATTCCATTGTTGTAGAAGAGAGAACCGGAGAGGGGAGCTTGTTCTCATGGAAGATTTGTACTGAAATTGTGGAGCGAGCAAGGAGAGAGAGGACGAAGCTGGAGCTGAGGTGGCAGCCGGCGATGATGGAAGATGGTGGGGCTGGAGTTCCGGAGCTGTAGAAGAGAGAATCGGATAGGGAGTTGGAATGTGAGGGAGTGCGAAGGAAGACGAAGTGGGGGGAGCCGGGGAAGACGAAGTGGGGAGGACGACAGCCTTTTAGTTTTATTTTTTATTACACTTTAACCCCTACTCTTTGTAAAAATGGCAAATGTGATTTTTTTTTTCAGTTAGATCCCTTTGGGTTTCTAAAATCACACAAAAAATATATTTAGAAGGGTAAAATAGATATTTGACATAACTTAACAGTTAAATCTAACGTCCATCCAAAAAATTGGCTCGCTTGCATCATAACAAAAGTTGGATGACCAAAATAGATATTTCAAATTTTCGGTGGCCATAATTGCAAAAAGTGGAAAAGTTGGGTGACTCAATTGTGTGTTTTTCCATTTATTTTTTTATAATTATAAATAATTAATTATTTCGGATTAATAATAACTACAATAGTTCTTGTAATTTTCCACTTTGAGGAGTGGTTTTATCGGCCAATTTATCTTCAACAGCAACCTCAACTTCAATGTCTTTTTTTGGTTGTGTTTAAGAAACATGTATATATTCTGATGAAGAATCTCCTGGAACACCCATAGGGAAACACCCTTGGCTGAAATGTGACAGTTGTGTTGAAAAGGGAGAAAAAATTGAAGAAAACAGAGCATTCCACGAAAGGTTTGTTGTGACATGGGAAATTGTGAATACATTGGGTTTTTCACAAATTGTGTAGAGTTTGAGTTTTGAAAATTCGAAATTCCTCTGTTCCATGTAACATTTTGTGAATCAGAAAAATTATGGTAATATGATGGTTGGTTTTGTGGAGTGAGTTTAGGGATTTGGTTTTGTGAAGTGAGATTTGGAATTTGACGGGAAGATGGTTCATTTGATGAAGATTCAATAGTTTGAGGTTTTTTTTTTTTTTACGAAAGGGATTACGTGAAGCCATTGACAATAATAATATTACTTAGTAATAATATTAATAATAATAAAAAACTAATTAACAATAATAATACGAAATTTAACAATAAATAATGACAATAATAAACAATTAACAATACTGACAATAATATTAATAATTTGTAATACTAAAAATTAAAATATTTAAGTAGCAAGTTAGTTATAATTTAGTTAATAAAAACAAATTAAAAAGGGTTAATTATATGAAATTTGGAGAGAGAAATGAGAGAAATATCAAATTTCGAAAAAAATTGTTTTGTGTCCAAATGAGGAAAACATAATCTCTATTTTTAGATAAAAATGTGAACTATTTTTTAAAACATTTTTTTAACACCGAAAATACCCAAAAACGATGAAGAATTATGAAATTGCACAGACCAACCAGAAGCTAACACGCGGAAAGCATGCTAGTCCCATTGTCAACGCGCGTGGAAGGCCTTGTAGATCATCTCTTTTTTTTTTTTTTTTTTTTTTTTGAATTTCGGTTTTGAAACGTCGCCGTTTCATGTCTTTAAAGGCCAAAACTGTGTAATTTTATGTCATGGCCGGTTGGTTTGATTTTTTTTAAATTTGGTTTTGATTTGTAGCTTATATTGATCTAAATCAAACCAAATCAAATAAGAATTATAATATATATATTTTAGATACTCTATTATAGGCTAAAATTTGATTTAATTCGATACACATTAGGGGTGTGCAAGATTTTTTCGGAACCGGACTAAACCAATAGAATCGGACCGAACCAATCAAAACTGGATCGGACCAATACTTTGGTTTGGTCCTGGATCTGAATTTTCATAAAATTGGACATTTGGGTTGGTCCCTCAGGTTCGAACTAAAAAACACTAACCAGGACCGAACCGACCCAATATGTTGTTTATTTATTTATTTTATTATTATTATATATAATATTATTATATAAGTATATATATTAATTTCTAATACTTTCTTTGTTCTACTTTTTAATTGATATTTTTTTATTATTTTGTTTCCATCGGTTTGTTATGCTATGAGTTTATGAGTTCGACATTTTTAATTATTGTATGTATTTTTATCGAAGGTTTTTAATTTTTTTTATGAAGTTTCAATCTTAAAATTTTTATTATGTATTTGTATTAAACAGTTAAAAAGTAAAAAATCATAGTATTGGTCCGGTCCTGATTCTCATACATCTTTGATTGGTTCTGGACCGGACCAATGTTTTGGTTCTCATACATAGTGGGTTGGTTCTGGTTCTAAATTTTTTTAGAACCAGACTATTGGTCTAGTTCTAAATTTCTGTTTTTTTCCAAAAAACTAAACCAAACTGGACTAAGCTCACCCCTAATACACATGGGTGGCAAGCACTATCAGTGTTGCAGGAAAAACAAACACTAGTTAGTACTAGTCAAGTGGAGTGTGTTCTTGATTGGCTGGTAGTTGGTGGCGTACATGCTTTATGTATGGTAGAGTCACAGCCAATTACCAACCCCACCGCACTACTAAATCATTCCCCGTCTTCTTCCTTTTGCTTTACTAGGGTGGGGTGGGGAACATCTCTCTGAAGTCAACTTCGTCATTTTATTTTATTTTTTGATGCACCCTTTTCACACGCAAATTCTTTTTCATAACGTAGTTTATTCGTTTAAACGAAGCGTTTTGGCCCGTACCTTATATATTTACTAGATGACAAATTATTTACGTCTAGATAGGTTCTTGTGGGATTGGATAAATTCTATTATACTAATATCATGGAAACCTAACACACCCAATTTTGTGATCATATATGGCATTAGAAAATGTTTCCCATAAAGGTTGGAAATCAAAACATATGAATTAAAAAGCTAATGCCCCATTGTTGTCAAAGTAGTGGCTATCAACATTTGAATTGCCCCCAGGCCCCCCACTAACTTAAATTGTAATACGATGCCTTCACAATCCGCTATATAGTTATTTTAGTTAAATCTTCATCATAATTCATAAGTGTTTGAACTGCCCTTGCCCCCACTAATTTGAATTGTTTGAAAGGCTAACATGCATTCTTTGTGGGAAAAAAAAATATGTAGACTAGTCACATGTAATATTCTAATTCCTGTAAAAAAAAAGTCTAACAAGTAAGAACCAGTGAGCATATTATACGTATTGAAATGTTAAAGAACCTGCAAACGGATTATTTTAATTCTATTTATGAATCGTCCATATATCACGTTTAAACTTACTCCCTCAGTTTATAAATAATTGTCATCATTTTATTTTTGTCAGTCACAAAATAATTGTATTAAAAGTATAAACCCAATTCAATGTAAGCCCATTTGGGCCCATCAGTTAGTTAGCTCATTAGTTTGTTTTTTAGATATAAATATAGATGTAATAGTGATTTAGAAATTAATCTTTTCATTAATCAATTCAATATTAATCATTTTTCATTATTTTCCTCTTGCCGTGTTCTGTGCGATCTCTCTTCCGCTCTCTCCTCCGGCCACCACCGTCAATGGTGGTGGTCCGGCTAGTTTTTCAATTCAACCATTCAATTAACCAAAGTATAAACCCAATTCAATGTAAGCCCATTTGGGCCCATTTGTTAGTTAGCTCATTAGTTTGTTTTTTAGATATAAATATAGATGTAATAGTGATTTAGGAATTAATCTTTTCATTAATCAATTCAATATTAATCGCTTTCATTATTTTCCTCTTGCCGTGTCTCAGGCGATCTCTCTTCCCTCTTTCTCCGGCCACCACCGTCAATGGTGGTGGTCCGGCTAGTTCTTCAATTCAACCATTCAATTAACCAAACTTGACATGGTATCAGAGCAAAGATTCTGATAATCAATTCTTCTTCCGCACAAAAATCAACTCTGAAAACAAAAATCAAAATCTGAAAAACCTTCCATTAAATTGCAGTCCTTCACCAAACGGACGTCAGATCACTTCTTGGACAGCCTCTCATTGACGATTCGTGAACCCCAACAATACCTATCTTCCCCAATTTACAAAACCCCAAAAGGCGCTCCAATACGGTCCTCGATGAGGACACATACGCCGCCGCATAATCGAGAAGATCATCGAGCGACTTCTTCCCCCGACATCCCCAAGCTCCGCGACCGCCTCGACCGCTCGGCTCGAAGTCAGACCTAGCGACCCAATCCTAATTCGTGATGCACAGCTTGAAAATCTTGAGCGCATGCCAAGAAAGCTTCGAGTTCTGATGCGAAGGTAAAATTCGACCCCTCGGTTCCACTTTCTTTAGAAATACCAAAATCGGCTCCGCTCTTATCTTCCGGCCTCACGGCTGATCCATCGGCCGCTGTTAAACTCAACCAATGAGAATGAGGATTTTGATTCCGCTTTATGAGGTGGTGAAAGAGATGAAGAAATCAAACATTTCTTCCCCAAATTTGAATACCTACTCGACGCTGATGGATGGTCTCTGCAGAAATGGAAAACTTCAAGAAGCAATCGACATGTTTCAAGAAATGGTCAGCCAATATCTTCAAGAAAACTCATGTACTTGTTGTCCTCAGCGACATTATGCGCAGTGGTTGTAGGACCCAACGCAAAGACCAAATACCGGCCCCCAACATCAATCTTGACATGGCCCAATATTCGTGCCCATAAGGGCATTTTAGGCTCAACAAAATTCGTGCCCAAAGTGGCACATCAACAAAATTCAGGCCCAAAGTGGCATATTAACAAAATTCAGGCCCAAAGTGGCACATCAACAAAATTCAGGCCCAAAGTGGCATATCAACAAAATTCAGGCCCAAAGTGGCACATCAACAAAGTTCAGGCCCCAAAGTGGCACATCAACAACACTCAAGCCCAAAGTGGCACATCAACACTACTCTGGCCCATAGAGGCCCATTTATCAGAAGGCCCATTTGTCGATAGGCCCATATGCCGATAGGCTCATTTGATTTGTATTGGGCCAAGAGGCTGAAATTTCCATGGAGGCTCATTGGTTTGCACTTCTCCAACTCGATCATTTCACAATAGTTGCATGTTCGAGTTGAGGGGGCGTGTTAAAAGTATAAACCCAATTCAATGTAAGCCCATTTGGGCCCATTAGTTAGTTAGCTCATTAGTTTGTTTTTTAGATATAAATATAGATGTAATAGTGATTTAGGAATTAATCTTTTCATTAATCAATTCAATATTAATCAGTTTTCATTATTTTCCTCTTGTCGTGTTCTCAGGCGATCTCTCTTCCTTTCTCCGGCCACCACCGCCAATGGTGGTGGTCCGGCTAGTTCTTCAATTCAACCATTCAATTAACCAAACTTGACAAATTGCATTATTTCCAGTGTTCAAAAAATCGGCCTAGACGGGCGCCTAGGCGCTAGGCGGAATTCAACCCCCACGATTTCCTCCAAATCGGCCAAAAATCGTTTGGGGAAAAAATCGTGAATTAGTCTCCGTAGGCGCCGACTAGAAATTGGAAGATGCCTCTTGTGATTACAGAGAAAGATGAAAGGAGAAAAGAAAAAAAAAGGAGAGAAGAAATCAGATCTGATTTTCCAACTTCGAAATTGGACTCAGATCTAACTTATCGTCGGAGAAAGAGGGGGTAGAAACGGAGTTAGGGAACGACTGGAGCAGGAGGATGGCCGGAGTTGGGCGACGGCTAGAAAAAAGGGAGGAAGCATATCGCTCTTGGTCTGGGGAGAACAAGAAAGGAACGAGTGTTTTGGGCCGCGTAATTGGTTGGAGCTAAAAATAACTCTAAAATGAGCTTGGGGAGGGAGAGCATGGGAAGGGGTTTAAGAGAGAGAGAGAGAGAGATAGAGAGTTGAGAGACTAAGGAAAAGACGCAGTAGAGGGGAAGCTTTGTTCAACGTGTGTAGATGGGAAGGGATCGAAGGGTTTTCTCTTTTTAAAGTTTGGTCATGTTAGACATTAGCTGTACGTAGTCTGTAGCTATTTGTAGCCTTAGCCTGTAGGTCTAGAGTGAGTAGTTTTTGCAACCTTGTATTGTTCGGCCACAAGACTGTTTGGTCACCTATGGCCGAACATTTCAAGGTTGTTCGGCTGATCAGGGCCGAACAAACCTAGAATTAATTTTTTTTTAAAGACGGGGAAGAATAGATGTGTGAGGGGGGAAGGGATGAGGCTATGAAGGGGGGGTGAGTATACTGTGATGGAAGGGAAGGGAAGAAGTTGTGGATTGGGGGAGGGAGGAGGGAGGAAGCAGTGAGGTGGGGGAGAGGGAGGAGGCGGTGAGGGGGTGGGAAGGGGGGTCAACTTGGATAAGAGAGGGTAAAATAGGAAGTTTGGGTTTTTTTGGGGGGGGGGGGTCAACTTTGAGGAACGAGGGGTCTCGAATTTGAATAAGACATTTTTGACAGAGAAGAACATGACCTAGGCTTCAATTTTAGATTCGGTTCCGGATTTTGACCCTCCAGAAGATGATATTCTTCAATTGGAGGCAACATTTGTTTGTGTGTGTGTGTGTGTGTGTTTTTTTTTTTTTTGTTTGTCTATCTCCACCTCAGTTCCTCCAATTTCTTTTATATTGTGATTCTTTCCAGTATAAAAATATAATCGATGATTTTTGTTTTCAAAACTTGACTTTGATGTGTATGTTTAATTGTATGTGCGTATGAGTGTGAAATTGAAATGGAATTTGACTATATGTATAGAGTTATGTGAGTTTGTGTGATTTATGACCAATGAATGGAGATGTTGGTGGTGGTGGTGGTGGGTTTGAATATTGAGGAGTGGTGGTGGGTTTGATGGGAGAGAGACGATAGGGTTTGAGGGGAGAGAGATGATAGGAAAAAAGATGAAAATAACCCGCACGTCGAAGACCGCGTGCGATTTAACTTCGAGTTTCAAAAGGCAACAGGCGGAAGGAAGTTAAATGAGACTAATGATAACCTTAAATGCTAAAGTGGTACAAACTTTAGTATAGGTGGCAAGCTAAGATTTGATGGAAACTTGGAGGGTAAAAAGTAATTTAACATTTATAATACAAGTAGAATGTAAAGATGAAAAGTTATTGAAATTGTAAGTATAATATTTTTCAAGTGAATTATGTAAACGAAACATCTCAATAATAATTGACTTTTGGCTGAAATGAATAGTGTATTTATTTAATTTTATAATGAGGTCATTAACGAAATGGTGTAAAGTATCAAGACATTATATATAGTATATAAGAGTTGTGTCGGGTAAGAGAGGATATTAATATGTTAGCCTGACATAAAACAAGGGGTTAACCTGACATATTAATATATATATATAGCATATATATATATATGGTAATGGTAAATTTTTCTCTCCAAAATCTCACTTTTAAATTATTAATTTTTGAGTTACTATTTCACTCTTTCTCTCTCCTATCTTCTCTGTTTTTATTTCTCTCTCTCTCTCATCACCACCATCTCATCTCTTTTAATTATGTTTAAACATTTTTCTCTCTTTAAACATAAAAAAATAGTAACTAAAACAAAAGTAATAGTTTTGGAGTCAAGAAAAAAAAATAAGAGGTTAGTAAAATAAAAATAATTCATAGAACAAGCCACTATAAAAATAAAAGTTACAGAATCAATAAAACAAAAATAATTTAATGCGGATGTTAGTAATATAAAATAATTTACGGAACAAGAGTTTAAAGCAAATTTTTAAAAATATAAAAATATGTTAGTAAAATAAAAATATTTGATGGAACAAAAATAAGAGTTACAAAGTCAATAAAAACAAAAACAATTTAAATCGAGGTTAGTTAAATAGTAAAAATAATCTATGGAACAAAAATTTTTAAAAAATTCTTAAAAATAGCTATGTAAAACAAAAATACATTAGTTAAATAAAAATATTTGATGGAACAAAAAGAATAGTTACGGAAGTCAATAAAACAAAAATTATTTAAACTGATGGAACAAAAATATTTTATGGAATAAAAGTTTAAAACAAATTCTTAAAAATAGTTATGTAAAAAACTACGTTAGTAAAATAAAAATATTTGATGGAACAAAAATAATAGTTACAGAGTTAATAAAACAAAACAATTTAAACCGAAGTTAACAAAATAATAATAAAAAATTATGGAACAAAATTTTTCTGTAAAACTAATTCTTAAAAATAAAACAAAAATAATAATTACGAAGTCAATAAAACAAAAAATATATAATGGAAGTTATTAAAATCAAAATAATTTACAAAACAATATATATATATATATATATATATATATATATATATATATATATATATATATATATATATATATATATATATATATATATATATATATATATATATAATAAAAGTAATCATTCAAAAGGAATAACTTATTTGAGTTCAGATTTATTTGCAATGCGGAAAAAATTAAAGTTTGTTTGAAGATATTAATTATACAGAGTTCTTGAATAGTATAAAATGTTCGAGTTGTCAAGCCATGAATTGACACTTAAAATTAGTGTTCCAGTAATGCTATTAAGAAACATTGACCATGTTGCAGGGTTGTGCAATAGAACAAGACTAATCATCATAAATCTTGAGGATCACATTGTTGAAACAATTTTTTTTGAAATGAAGCAATGTTGGAGAAAATATTTTTATCTCAAGATTGTCATTAACTCTATCCGATGTAAGATTGTCTTTCAAGGTTTAAAGAAGACAATTTATATGTAATAAAAATTAACAAATGTCAAAGTCAATAATTGCATGTAGCTAGGTCTTTAAAAAAAAAACCAGTATTTAGCCATAGACAATTATATGTCGTAATTTCTAAAGTAACAAATTATTTTTGTTTGAAAACATTGATATGCGGTGAAAATGAAAAACCAACTAATAAGACAACAAGTGTTGTGTATAAAGAAATTTTTTAGAATCTATAATGATTAGTGATATACTTATATGTAATTGTTAATAAACCGATCCTTCTTATTTTGTTTATATATGATTTAGTTGACATGCGTTTAAAGCACGAGTTAAAAAAACTAGTTAGGAAAAAATGTCTTTCAAACCACTCTATTCATATGACCACTCTATACTAGTATATTATTCAGTTAGGTTACCGAACTATAATTTCGTCAATAAATTGCCTCATTTTAGGTTTTCGTTAATTTTTGATGTTAAATGGTTATAAAATACCCATTTTAACCCCTTCAATAAACTAATTGGTGTGAATAACAATAAATAACTATCTTTCGTGCGACCTTACTTTTTAAAATATTTGTAAAGACCACCCTACTTTTTCAAAATATTTGTATGAACAACACAATTTTTTAATTAATAAAAAGAACCGAAAAGTTAAATGCATTATTTGTATTTCATAATTTTACCAAAAAAATATTAATAAAATAAGTGTGTGTTTTACTTTATAATATAAACTTATTGAATTTCCTAAGGATTACCGTACCGTAAGAAACTATTAAGAAAATATTGAATTTTCATAACGTGATAAACTATTCAATTAAAACCATACTTGTTTTTTTTAATAATTGTGGTAAAATTATCAAGTATAATTCATGTGTTTAGCTTTTCGTTCCTTTTTTTTTAAAATAAAATAAATGTTGTTCAATACGAATATTTTTTAAAAATAGGATGACCTATACAAATGTTTTTTTAAAAGTAGGGTGGCTCGAAAGATCCATTTTACTATAGTTATTCACCCCAACTAGTTTACCGATAGTAGAGCTGGCGATGGGCTGCGCCAGCCTGATCCAAAGCTGGTGGATCAGAGCTTATGTTGGGCTAGGCTGGATCGACATGAAATTCGATGGGCTCATGAAAAGCAAGCCCATCCCAACCTTGTCTTGGGCCCAAAAAAACCGAACCTATTTTTATGTGAGCCCTAAGAACCCATAGGCCCACTAGACTGGATCAAAAAGGCCAATCTGTTTGGATCTCCAAGATCTAAAGCCCAGCCCATCAAAATGTTGGATTGACTAGCCAGCCCATTGGGCAGGGCTGCTTTTGCAAGCTCTTAACGAAGGGGGCAAAAATGAGTATTTCATACCTACTTAAAAGAAAAAATTAACTGAAGCTCAAAAATTGGACAATTTGCAAACGAAATCATAAATTGGTGGCGTAACTAAATAATTTATGGTCCAAGGGACATTTTTATCCCTTATAATTATAACCGTTAAGTTTGAAAGTTCAGCAAATTGACAGCATAATCTAATACTTTAACCTAGGGGTGACAATGATTAACACGACACGATAGCACGAACCAGCACGACACGATTATAAAACACGATTACAGAGACAAATGACACGATAAGACCAGCACGACACGACATGACATGCAACACAACACGAAAGACATGAAATTGTTAATATATTCAAAAAAATAATTATTGTTATATTTATGATCAAATTAGATATATAGCATGAAAACACGATAGTGAGGCACGAACACGACACGATAATACGAATTGCCACCCCTAACCTCCATTATATAAACAAAATATATAACTTTAGTCTACTCTAAAAAATGTAGAGATGAAATAACTGTAACTTATCAAAAAAGATATATCTTTGGGAAAGGAGAGTACATAACATAAATACTCCCTTCGTTTTTAAATAACTGTCATATTAGAAAAAATAATTGACTGTATTATAAATATTAGTATAATATATAACTTCTTCTAAAACCTATGTACATACGGACCATAGTTAAATTAGTAATAAAAGTTAGGGTAAAATGATAAAAATATTTTCTTGCAAAAGAAAATTTAGAAACATTACATTTTTTTTTTTGAACTGACATTAATGAAAAAACAGGATAATAGTCTTAAAATGGAGAGAGTATTAATTATGACAAAATAATATTTGAATTTCAAATTTTCAATGTAAATCTCAAGGATCAACGAGCTCTAGCTCAACTGGTACTGCTCACTTCTCCTAACGCAGAGGTCGGGTGTTCAAGTCCCACTAGAGACAGCCTGGACTTTACAACTTTCAATAGAAAGGTCGGGTGTTCAAACTTCTTCAGAGGCAACATTGTTGTTCAAGCCTTACCCAAAGGCCCCATTTAGCTGTTCGCTTATCTTAACGGAGAGGTCGAGTGTTCAAGCCTCTACCAGATACACCTTGTTACATCACTACTCTCATTCGAGAGGTCGGGTGTTCAAAGCCACACCAAAGGCATCATATATTTGTAGCCTTTCAAGGCATTAAAAAATATATATAAAAGTTTTTAAAAAAAATGTAAATCTCAAGGAAAAAAGAGAGGTTAAATCCAAAGAGAGAAAATGGTGAATTGTAGTAATATTTATGCTCCATTCGTCTTAAATTGAGTGTTTCTTTTTTAAATAATTTTTTTTATAAAAATTGAAGAAATTGAATTCTAGGCCAAATTCAATAACCCTTTTATTCCTAAGCATAAGAAATAAATAGTACTGCCGTTATACGCAAAAAGTCCATTTTTAAAAAAACCTATTTATTAATGTCATTGGATTGGAATAGAGTCAATATAAGACTGTTGACTGTGGCACAAATATAGAACGTATTGAATTATGGAACACGACATGCACACTTTTTCTTCAACGAACCTTCTCTCTCGGTCTCGGACCATGCATGCATATAAAGACTAGTGTCATAAATTTTAAATTACTAATATTCTTTAAAACTAAATGTTTATTTGAGTGTGAATAAAAGGTGCAGACTTTATATAAATGTGATGAAAAATAAAAGGTCAAACATGATATTGTGAATTGTGCTGAGAATACTAACAGTTTAAGTATATTCAAAGTTTTTAGAAACATATAAATATATTCATGTCAACTTATCTAAAAATATTAACTGTTTAGCATAAAAACAAAAGAAAAAATAAAAAAAAACAAAGTGCTTCAGTTTCCAATGTTTCCATTTATGGATATCAATTTTAGAAAAATTCGAGTACACTTTTGGATGAAAAATAACGACGATACCGAAAAATTCTCATATATTTGTTTTAAATCGCTAAAGTACACTTTTGGATGAAAAATGACGACGATACTCTTAATGAAGGAAAGGTGCGCGGACAAAGTCACTATCTAAATTTGGGCGTTATTCAAAATCTTGGGCATCGTTCAATATTTTGGGCGTCGTTCAAAATTTTGCGAATCGCTCAAAAATTTGGCCATCACAATACAAAAGTCATTGCCCAAATTTAAGCATCGCAAGGAAAAGCATTGGGCATCGCTCAAAACATTGGGCTTAGCTCAAAATTTTGGGCATCAAATGAGCATCGAAGAAGGGGAGGCGACAGGAACGTACCTGGAATTGTATCCCTCTTTGCGCCAGAAAATCTTCTTTTTATTGCTTGGACAGAAAAAACTTATTTTTGTTGCTTGCTTGCAAGTTGCAACTTGAATTCAATAAGGCTTTGCCATGGGAAGAGAGAAAAAAAAGAAGGAAAAAGATTGAAAGTAGCATATAGAAGTCATAGGGAAAGTCGGTGATGTGATTCTTTGAGCATCACGAAATGGACTTCTAAGGTTTTTACTCCTTTAGAAAAATCTTGTACAAACCGACCATTCCTCTTTCAAGAGTAATGGTTTGGTTTTCGAAAAATATTGGTTCAGTTTTCAGTTGTTTTTTATTGGGGAGTGGGAATGATGACATTAAAGGAAGAAAAAAAGAAAATTTTACTTTTGTGGTTTTTTAAAAAATAGAGCACTTCAGTGGTTAACATTTTAGAAAATGGTACTGGGCCGCAATTATCTCTAAAATCATAATGAACCAGACCATCTCGTCCAACTTCTTCCATCTCTTCCGTCGTAAGCCTTCCTCTTCCTCCTCCTCCGCCTTTGTCTCTACTGAAAATCCTTCAACCCAACACAAATCCATTACATTTCCGTACTTAATGAATAAAAAAAAAAACTGTTTACCTTTCAGGAGCGTTGCCCCTAACTCCTAAGAAGGGGCAATCCCCATTTCGTTGCGCAACAATTATAATTTTCGAATTCAAAGTGTTGGTCGGAACTGTTAAAGGAGTCGATCATATTTTAGAAATATTTATTTCGAAAATGGATTTTAGCGATTGAAAAAAAAAAAAGACGAAACTGGAGGGCTTATAAATTTTGCAAAAGGAACTGGCCAGAATTTCACACTAAGAAGTATGAGCAAAAACTTGTATAAGATGGTTTCATAAATATTTTTTGTAAAACAGATCCTATTTATTTGATCTAATATGTATTAATGAGTTGAGTTATTAAAGAGTAAAACTCGATCATATAAATTAAAATTCGTAAGGTGATCTTCGAGTCAATTACTCAATTGTGTCAAAGAAATTAGAGTCAATATAAGACTGTTGACTGTGGCACAAATATAGAACGGATTGGATTATGGAACACGAAATGTGCACTTTTTCTTCAACGTATCTTCTCTCTGGGACCATACATGCATATAAAGTCAACAGTTTCTTAATTTTAAATTATTAATTTTGTTTTAAAATAAGGGTTTATTTTTTACTTTTTATTATTAGAATTAAAAAAACTCAATTTTAAGTCCTTTTTAGCGTAATGTTTAAGTCATTTTTGGGAAAGAAGAGTATAGAACATAAATACTCACTTTATTCTTAAATAATTATCATATTTAACTGTACAATATTAGAAAAACTAATTAACTATATTATAAATATTAGTATAATATATATATATATATATATATATATATATATATATATATATACTCCCTCCGTTCCTAAATTATCATCCTCCTTTTCTTTTTCGTCCGTCCTAAAATAATTGTCTAGTTTGAAACTTACCTTTTTAGAACATCACTTTTACAATTTTACCCTTACCTTTTCACTCTACTTTAATTATGGGCCACATACATATGGGCTTTAAAGGAAACTACACATTAAACCAATATAAATAATCAAGTCAATTGTTTTTTCTTAAACTGTGCGCCGGATCAAGCGACGATTATTTAGGGACGGAGGGAGTATTATTTATTTATTTTTTCTAAAACCCATATACATCTAGACCATAATTAAATTAGTAATAAGAGTAAGAGTAAAATGGTAAAAATACTTTCCTAGAAAACAAAATTTAGAAACATGACATTTAAAAAAAAAAACTGACATTAATTAATGGAAAGAAAGACAATTGTCTAGAAACGGATGGAGTAGTAATTATGACCAAATAGTATTTGAATTTCAAATTTTCAAATGTTTTAATTAAAGTGTTCATTTAAAAAAATTAAGGTATAAAAATGTTATTTTATTACTAACTGATTACTAAAAGTGTCATTTTTAATTTTTTTTAAACAGAGACTTTTTGCCCAGAAGGGAGGGAGTATACTAAATAAATATTATTTCCATTCTAACCAAAAAGTCTACGTTTGAAAAATATAATTATTAAGGTGATATATTATTATCAATTTGTTGGTCATAAGTACAAAAAAATGCTTAGACACAATCAATGTATTTACAACACAAGTGAAGGGTAAAGATGAATTAACGTTAAAAATTATAAATATAATTTTTGAAAATAAACTTTTTAAGTCAAAAATAGCATGATGTACGTTTTGTTTGGAACGGTGCGAGTCATTGTTATAATAGAAATAGTATATTCCCAAAATCAATTCGTAATAATTTTGAGATAAGATTATGGGCAAATTGGGATGAGATGAATGGGGTATAGGATAAATTGAGAGAGCTCAACGTGGTTGCTCTCATTTAGAGTCAATTGTTTCAAAAATAAATAAAAAATAAAAAAATTAGTCAATATAAGACTGTTGACTGCGGCACAAATATAGAACGTATTGAATTATGGAACACGACATGCGCACTTTTTCTTCAACGAACCTTCTCTATGGGACCATGCATGCATTATGCATATAAAGTCTACAGTCAATCAGTCATAAATTAATAATTTTGTTTTTAAAATAATTGTTTATTTTCTATTTTGGATTTGAATTTTAAAAAAATCAATTTTTAAGTCATTTTTGTTAGTTATAGTGCCCATACTACAAGCATTGCAATTTACAATTAAACATGAGAACATTGTTTAACTAGAACACTCACTCCCTCAATTATTGATTATGTGGTCAAATCTTGTTAGAGAATTTGGTTAGATTTAGGGACTCAAAAAAATATTAGCTATTAAGGGGTATAATTTAGTAAATTTATACAAAATACACTCATTTTTTAGAAATTTTTTTTGTATAGGCAACTCATATTTTGACGAAAGGTGTGTGTGTGTATATATATATATATATATGAAATCAAAATATTTTATATTGGTTTGAAAATAATTGCTAGATTTCCAGCCACTAGAAACACGTCTTTCCCTATTATATATCTGAACAAAATATATATTTCAGTTTAATATGCTTACTAGGAGTCTCGATCCTCTTGGATATACTCTCTCATTTCGCGTAAAGATTCCTTGTTTGAAAATCAATTTTTTTTAAGAAAATGATACTTTTAATAATTCATTAATAATAAAATAACATTTTATATATTAATTTTTAAAAATATATTTTTAAATAAAATATTTTAAAATAAAATAGTACTGAACTCTTTGCCCCAAACGATGTGAGTACTATCTTAGTTTCTAAAAAAAAAGAAAAGGATATACTATCTTTGTCACTGGTTTCTTACGCTATAGCTATAGATATTGTGTTCAAAGGGTCATCAAATATATATATATATATATATATATATATACACACACACACTAGATCTTTATATTTGTGTCAATGATATGATGTTAGTACATCTGATTTCGTCAATTGAAATGACAGTGTCTAAATAGAATGCACGATTTATAAAATGTTATAGTTGAGGGATATATTGCTTCAAGTGATAGTTGATGGATTGATGTTTTATAAGAGGTGACTGTTAGAAGATTAATCGCAATTAATCGCAGGATGTGACTTTGTAATGTGAAGATAAAACATATGGAGAAGATAAATGAATGACTGCTCATAATATTAATTATAGGGGGTGACTTCTAATAAAGAAAGAAAAATTAAGAAATTAAAAGTTAACTTTACCATTGGTCCTTGTACTTAAGACCTTTCTAGCAACCGTCACTCGATTCAAAAAGTGTTCATTTGGGTCAGAAGTAACCCATTCTTGCACACCAAAGGTCCATCCATTAGATGTCATTAAAAACGATCCGTTATGTGATCATGTGATGTGCTCATGATCATATTTTGGAGGGTAAAACGGGAATTTTCCTATTTTTTCTTGTCCTCTTTTCATATTGCCCACTCCATCGTGACAACCTGTCAACCACTACCACCACCTCTTCCCGCATCTTTCACTAACTCACTTTCTCTTAGCATGGTTGGCCTCCTTTCTGCATTTCATGTTTCAATTTCCAACTTTTCCTTCTCTTGTTTTCTTCGATCTAATCGACAATCAAAACAAGGGGTGATGTGTGGTGTGAAATTTATTTGCTTTTGGTTGTTCAAACTAGGTGTCGATCAGAAGTAGCAAAAAGAACTTTGTTTTTTCTTTGTTTTTTGTTTTTTTTTTTGAGAAATGTAGATAGAAAGACAGGGAAATAGAAGGTGCAAGGAGGGATCAAAATTGATTTTGATTTTGAGTAAAATTATAAGGATTATCGACGTTTCCTGGTTTATATTTTCTTTTTGTATTGAAAATTGAAACCACTTACAACACTCTCAACGTCTTCTGAAAATTGACAACCATATAACTCTACTAGTCGTCATGACGAGGGAGGAAAAATTGGTTTTAAAGCGATTTGATTGGATAATGGAGGGGATATGATTTTTGAGGGGGATTTGGATTTAATTGGGAGATTGGGAGATTGGGAGATGGGTTGTTGTTGGGCTTTGGAAGAACCTGGGTTGAAGCAATGCACGTAAATAGCACTAACTCTACTTTAAGGTTGAGGGACTCCTATCTTTTTCTGCATCCTTCCCTCCGTCTCCTGCACTTCTATGATTGACAAATGGGAGTCATGTTTTCTCTAGGATGAGATATCCACTTCTAGGGGGCCTTGGGTCCCTCATCCGGGTTTGATTGGACAAGGAAGAATTCATAGATAGAAGCTCATTCACATTCGAAAATAGAAAGAGAGGTCTGTGAAAGCTCCGTCTGATTCCTTTCCCTTGCTTCTGAAACGAGGAAGTAGGACTCATTTAGGGATCGGAAGAGAGTATTCACAAACGAATTAAAGAAAGGGTCAGGATCTCGGGGACACACAATGTGGTTCTGGGTTTATCTAGAAATCCAACCCGATTCAAGATACTCCCTCCGTCCCTAAATTATTGTCCTCCTTTCCTTTTTTCGTCCGTAAAATAATTGTTCACTTTAAACTTACCTTTTTAAAACATCATTTTACCACTTTACCCTTACTTTTTCACCCTACTTTATTATTGCCACATACACATGAGCTTTAAAGGAAACTACATTAAACCAATATTAATAATTCAGTCAAATAAGTTTTCTTAAACGGTGCGCCGGGTCAAACAGGACAATAAATTAGGACGGAGGGAGTATAACTTATAAGGCTTTCAAACTATAACAGGTTGTTCAAAAGCATCCCCGTTTTTCCATTAAAAAAACCAAGTCTATAGAGATTTGTCCAAGATTCTTTGTAGATGTCCAAGGAAGACAACGAGCTAATAATCTATAATACATTCATACCAACAAACTTGTACTCCATTGCAAGAGCTGTCAGTTGCAATAATGAGTCATCACAATTGGTCGAGTGCAAATCACTCAGTTGTTCCATTACTAGTTAATTAGACAATCCATAATATTCACTTCTCACATCGCTCTCACATTCTCACTTCCATCTCCCATTACCTAAGGTATTTTGGAATGTATATGTATGGGTGAGAGATGTGGAATATGTCTTCTGTTTTCTCTGATTTCCTTTCCATGAAAGCCCACAGGTTAGTTAGGTTAGAGAGTAAATGTTGATTTACTAATCTTGTTTATCATTTGATAAACATATACTAAATTGTAATATATAAAAAATAAAATTTTCTACATCCAATCCTTACTTATTTTACCTGTTTATCCATGTCTTATATATTTCATATAACAACCAATACATGGAAATGTTGTATGCATCTGACGAAGATAAAAGTCTATTGTTGTTATGTTATTAGACCATTCTATTTATAGACACTTTAATCTTCAATGTTATATACTTGCTATCTGTCTTTCCACTACACAACTCTTATTCTTCAGCAAATATTATAACTACGAGTTTGAGCAAATTTTCAAATTGACTATAACAGATTTGCTGCTTCTACCAAAGGGAATCGATTGTACCTGAGAAATATTTCATCTATATTCTTAATAATCTTACAAAGAAATTAAAGATGAAGTTTTTAATAAATGTAATATACTATTCACTCACCCTCTAGTCTATATACTGAGCATAATATAGGGACAAATAATATAATACCCCAAACTCACATCGGGTAGATGTAGGACTTGTGTGTGATTTATAAGGTAGTCATGCGCTATTACTGGAAACCAACATCATCCATGGACTTTTGGGTCAGCTTGTGGTGGGCCTAATGACCCAAGTCTTTGCGCTGCTCGGTGGGCGGTGTGGGCTACGTAGCGGAGGCTCTCGGGCTCGGGTTGTTACAAATGGTATCAGAGCGGGTCCCGACCGAAAATGTGGGAACAAAGTGTTGTGCGGGGCAAAGTGCTACACCGCAGAAGGTGGGAGCCACCTCTTGATTCCCGTACGAGCCACCTCTTGATTCCTGCATCGCTCGAGGTATAATTTAAGTGGGGGAGATTGTAATACTCCAATCTCACATCGGGCCACCTCTTGATTCCTGCATCGCTCGGGGTATGATTCGGCTTTGACGAGGACATCAAGGATTTAAGTGGGGGAGATTGTAATACCCTAATCCCACATCGGGTAGATGTAGGACTTGTGTGTGATTTATAAGGTAGTCATGCGCTGCTACTGTGCACCAACATCATCCATGGACTTTTGAGTCGGCTTGTGGTGGGCCCGAATATGATGCGTGCTCGGTGGGCCAAGATATGAAGTTACACGTAGCTGCACTGCTCTCTGCCTCGGGTTGTTACTGTGGGTCCCAATGAGCACAATAATAAGCTAGAAGGGGGGGGTTGAATAGCTTATTAACACTTTAAAACTTTTAAGTAAGTTCCTTGAAAGTTACTTGAAGTTTATGAAAGAGTTTCAAGTAGCGGAAGACCTTCAAGAAAATTGTTCAGTGCAGATAAGGACTGGTAGACCTTTTACAGATTACTTAAGTTCTATTGAAATGGATATAATGAACAAGGAAACTATGCGGTTCAAGTAATAGACAAGCGAAGGAAATAACACAAGTATTTTGAGATGGTTCACACTGTAAATAGTGCTACGTCCACCACCAAGGCGGTCAACCTTGGATTTAAATTGTGCACTATGTTTTCCACTTAGATCAATTACAAGGAATATCCCTAATGGATCGTGTACAAAATATTGACTTGTGTTTGGGTCTATGGAATTAAATATCGTAAATACAAGATATTTAATTGCTGAATATAGTTAATGGAAGTAAACAACAAGAAGAATAAAACAATAAATGTTGAAGAAGCGACTTCTTGTTGTTGACGAGGACTTCTAGATCTGTTGAGGATCTATTGAATGCTTGGTGAAAGACTTGGAGTTGTATAGATTGAGCAATTCTTTAAGTGTTCGATTGATTCTATGTTGTTGTTCCAGTCTTCAATGGCGTGTATTTAAAGCGGGTGCACTTCAAAAGAATCCGTTGGAGAGGGCGAAGGCTTCAACTCTATTCATAAATGCATTAAATGCATGGGGTCGATCAAGGAATTTCGTCTTCACAGATATCGAGCGGATAATCATTTACGAGATCTTCAAAAGGTGGGCGATTTGGTGTCGATCGAGATGAAGCGAGAAAGTAGGGGCGATGCAGCGCTTTCGCCATTTCAGACGAAAAGTCTTCTGCTTTTCGGAAAGTTGCTTTCGGCGGCTTGACATGTCGAGAATGACTTGGATTAATTCAAATAATATATGGAAATAAGTTTGAATTAATCCGCTAGCTTTATGAAGAGGACACGTAGAAGCGGTCAGTGGACACGAGGTCTACCGATCTTAAGCTTTGAGCAGGTCTTCGGTGAAGGCGAGAAAGGGTCTTCCGTGAACACGAAAAGAGTCCTACAAAAACTATACAAGGCAAAGTTCTATACACGGTTGCCACGCTAATCGATCTGACCCGATTAGCCAGAAGTATAAAACTAATGTAATGTCTTGATCGAGATATAAATTTAACATAAGAATCAACAATCTCCTCCTATTTATATCGGTCATCATTACTACAAATGAGGGTTTTTAAAACAAACTATTTAATAGATAATAGCATGCACGAGAAAGTTTATATATATTACGTGTCGGTAGACATGCCTCTATTAAACAGAATAACACCTCGGATGCAAGGGACTAATCTAAGTGCATACAAGAATAAGAGAGTCAAAGAATAGCACATAGATCGGTTTAAATCAATTTAAACTAAATGTTTAAATTCTCATATAGATAAACAATAAAGCGACAAGAATTTAAACAATATAATTTTTGAAAAAGCAAGTAATCATCGTATTCATAAACAAGATGTTTACATTTGTGAAGTTTTCAAAAATAAGATAAATACAAAGGAAAGGGAAGAAAAGATACAAAAGCTACCAAGGTCTTTTCCCTTGCCTTTGTCTGCGACCTCCTTTTCTCTTCTTTCTCGCTCTAGCTCTTCCATTCTTCTTTGGTATTCGGCATCCGCATCGGTTGGAGTGCGGTGGAGCGAGAGCGGTAGTCGAGTTCTTCACGAAGGCGGTTGTTCTCTTCCATCGGCATTACGTTGATAGATCTCATTTGTTTCTCCTCGTGATGGCGGATCACGATCACGGTTGGCATTCATTATGTCATGGGCGAGTTTCGGCGAGGTTGTTGAGTTCCATAATAGAATACGGCCAGTGGCTAAGATGGAGAGTGATGGCGTGGAAGAGCTCGTAGAAAATGGAACCTATGATCTGGCGGCCTTCATCTCGTTGAGCTTCTACGTTGATCTTGACATCGGTGAAGTCGTGCCGCATCTGTCCAAAACGAGTCGGACATCCTCTTGAAATTGTCGAAGAGTAGTGGCGGTCCGTCGTTGGCCTTGGCATTGCGGCTACGGCGGTAGATATGCTTGTGAGTTCGCCTAACCATTGGTAGATGGCATCTAGCAGGGACAAAATTTCAACATTGGTGGTGATTGAAGAAATAGATGCTTGGCCAATGTGAATGGTGGTGTCTGAGCTTTGAGGCGTTTGGGGGGAGAGACGGAGGCAGAAGAAGATGAGTCTTGGGTGGGGATGGTTTTGGTGGAAGAGGATAGGGTTATAGGGGAGGGAGGAGGGGGAGTTGGTGGGAATCCGGTTCCATATCGGTGTCGGAATTTTCAGCGATGTGGGAGGATTGGGAATGGGTTCGGTAGAGAACCGAGAAAGAAGAGGGGTAGAAGAGGATTTGGGTTTTGAAGGGAAGGTTGAGGAGGTTGAGAAGGTTTGATGAGAAGAGGTGAATAGATGCTGCTTGATGAAAGTTCAAGAGGAACTTGGCGGCGGGATCTAAGAGGCGTGGTGTGGTTGAAGAAGTTGGTTGGGATTGGGGTGGTGAGGAAGGTGTGGATGGGTCGGGTGAGTAGTTAAAGGGTGAAGGGGAGGAGGAGTTGGGGTTGGGTGGCTCCTCCTCCTCATTTTGAGCTCCTCTGAGGGATAGACTCCTCAGGAGGTGGTGAAGGGTAGTTGAAGGGTTGGAGGTATAGATGAAGGGTTGTGAGGTAGGGTTTGGGCGTCGGTAGTTGGTTGTGCGTCGGTAGAGGGGTATAGTGGGTTGGTGGCGGTAGAGGGTTGGGGTTCGGTAGCTCTCCTTTTCTTCCTCGGTGGTGAATAGGAGACTTCGGCCGCGTCATCGGTAGAGGTTGGAGGGGCTGCGATGGCTGGTCTTCAAAGGTTTTCTGAAGTCTCCTTCGTTTTGGTTTGGGTGTGGAGGCGGGGAGGTGGGGAGGGTTGTTGGTGGGTTGGGCGGGTGGTTGAGAGGATGGCTTGGCTTGGGTGGATGGATGGGAGGAATGGCTAGTTTGGCCTTGTGCCTTCTTCTTACGGCCTTCCTTCATCTCCTTCCTTATCCATTTGGCTGCTCCTCTTGAGTTGGAGGTGCCACTTAGGCCTTGTCTTCTTGGCTTTGCCACAGGCTGCTATTTTGGCCAATAGCACCCGCCTCGTCTGCCGGGCCTTGGGCCTTAAGATGGAGGCGTGGCCACCCGATCGTCATATTTTTCGAGAGACCTTTTTGGAGGTCTGCTCGGCTAAATGTGCTTCCATGTTGAAGCGGGTGACCAAGATCGGTGTAGGTTTGGCCACTTTGTCAAGAGAGACTGCGGCGGACCTTTTTGTAGCCGGCGCTTGTTCTCGTATTCGGTGTACTTGCTTGAGGCGTGAGTTGCTTGTCCTTGGCTCTGCAAACAACTCATCTTCTTTCAAAGAAGAGTTGATGTGCATCATCCCTCAAGGGCATTGATAAGCTGACGAAAGGGCGCTTGCAAGTGGGGTTGTTCTTAGCTTTCTCCACCTTTGCTTGACTCGTCGAAGATGATGAGCCCCAGTTCGAGGCAATTTGTAGAAATCTGGTCGGATTTATCTGTTGGCGATAAACATATCATGTGCTCCACTCTTGAAAAGGCCCCTTGTCAAGAAGGTGGCTAGTGCGATGGCGTCAAGAGGAGCATTTGAGCATTTTCCTTGTGGCTCGGTGTGTCGGCTCCCTCATGGCTTCCAGGCATGTAAAGCCTCGGCCGTTGTTGCGAAAGCTTGACTCCACGTAGTGCACGCCAATGATGGTGGAAATAGATTTGGCGGTGGCGAAATGGGGCGGCCTCGAATCCACCCACGAAGAAACAGGCGGCTCATGAGCTCCATTCGTTGATAAAATTCTTACGCGGGAAGATCTTGTAGTTTTGTCGTTGAGGCGAGAAGAGGCGAATCCGGAGGCGTCCATATCCTCACAAGCTTTTACCGGCGGCTATGGAGTTGATTGACGGAAGGTCAATACACATGCGGAATGTATAGCTTGGGGTCGAGGCGACAATGGCGTCGTGGCGGCGAGATAGGATGGATATCTGGAAGATTTATATTTGCTTGGGAGGAATGACTTTCTCGGGTCAAAAGTCTTCCTCTTGTCGCTCTTAGTTTTTGAAGTTCTTGCTGAAAGAAAAACAAAATAAAATTTAGGGCTTTTCATCTAGATATCTAAACAAGTAGGAATTTCAAAGTTTTATCAAATAATTGAAATTTTTAAGCAAAGACTTGAAACCCTAGAATGTTTAGAGTAACCACACTCGAGAAATGCATAACGAAGTTTTCATAAGAATGAACAATGAATAAACAAAAAGCATTGTTAGTATTCAAGTATGTAAGGACAACAATGGCGAATCAGCATTCAATACTCGAAAATGGCGGTTTGAATTCCAAAAGATTTTAATATGATTTTGAAATGCGAGCGTATCCGAAAATTACAGTAGAGTAGAGATAAGCGTACCATTGTTTGAGGATGAGAAGAAGAAACAAGACGAAGAACTTGAAATTTCTGAAAGTAGATGCTTAGAGAGAGAGAGAGAGAGATTTACGTTCGGAGGGTTTCGTAAAGTTTGGAAATGACGGTTCAAGGGCTATTTAAAGGCGAGAAAATATCGGTTTGAAAAGCGGGAACTTAAGATATTTTCTTAAGTACCGAATTTTGTCCTTGACCCCTTTTATTGCTTTAGAAACCTCTTTAGCGAGAAAATAGACTAAGTAAGAGTACTAACCTTTAGGTCTTCGGTAAAGAAGAACTTACGTCTTCAGATTAGTCTAATCTTGGGTCTACTGGTATGAAAGAAATATTAACAAACATATTAACTTTTAAGCGATAGGATCAATCATACCAAGATTTCTCCTTAAATAAGCAAACTGGTGGCATCCGGTGGTTTTGTGAGAATGTACGCCAATTGATGCTCGGTTGGAACATATTCGAGGCGATGTTACCTTTTCCACATGATCTTTGAGAAAATGATAACGAATATCAATGTGCTTTGTCTTTGAATGCATCCTTGGATTTTTGGAGGCGAGATAGGCGATGTGTTGTCACACATGATTGGGCGGTTCGGTCTTGATGTTGTAATCCACCAATTGTTGCTTCATCCATAGGATTGAGAGCAACTTGCGGCAATATATTACATACGTGGTTGAGTTTGCCAGCGATCCTTGTTTCTTGCAAGACCATGAGGCAGTCTGTTTCCAAGAAATTGACAAGTCCCACCGGTGCTTCTTACGCTCACTTTACAGTGCATAATCTGCATCGAGTATCCAACTAGATTGAAGTTGTTGGATTTTGAATACCGATGCCTAGATTTGTTGTTTTTGAAACATATCGATGATACGTTTGGCGACAAGCAAATGTGACTCCTTTGGATCTGCTGAAATCTAGCACAAACACAAGCAACAAACATAATGTCGTCGACTAGCGTAAGGTAAAGAAGTGAACCTATGATTCCTCGGTACTTGGTCATGTTCTCTTGCTTTCCCTTTTCATCTTTGTCAAGATGGCGGTCGGTAGACATTGGAGTTTCAAATCCTTTGGTGAATCAAGACCAAACTTCTTGATTAGTTCCTTTGCATATTTGGTTTGGTGATGAAGATTCCGTCTGAAGTGTTGTATCTGCAGCCCTAGAAAATAGGTAAGTTCGCCCATCATGCTCATCTCGAACTTGCTTTGCATCGACTTCTCGAATCTTTTACACGGGCTTTGGTTAGTTGATCCAAAGATAATGTAGTCCACATAGATTTGTACCGAGAAGAGAATGGCCTTTGTGCTTGAGGATGAATAAAGTAGTGTCGATTCTTCCTCTCACGAATCCTTGTTCAATTAAGAACTTGGATAGAGTTTCATACCAAGCTCTAGGAGCTTGCTTCAGGTAGAGAGCTTTCTTGAGTCGGTAGGCGTGGTCGGTTGTCGAGATGACAAATCACGGAGGTTGTTCACGTATCGTTTCTTGAAGATCACCATTCGAGAAAGGCACTCTTAACATCCATCGATACACTTTGAAGTCCATGAGCGAGGCATAAGCTAGAAAGATTCGATTGCTTCTAGTCTAGCAACGAGGAGCAAAATGTTTCATCAAAGTCAATTCCTTCTTCATCGGTAGCCGAGCAACCAATCTAGCTTTGTTTACGGTGACATTTCCATCTTCATCTCTTTTATTTACGAATACCCACTTGGTGCCGATATTTGGATGATCGATCGGTCTTTGAACTAAACTCCACACCTTACATCTTTCAAAGCGGTTCAGCTCTTCTTGCATAGCTTCAATCCGCTTATGATCTTCGATAGCTTCATCAATCTTCTTTGGTTCGAGTTCGATACAAATGCGTAAGCAAACAACGTTTCTTCTCGAACCTTATTTCTCGCGAACTCTGTATTGAGATCACCAATGATTTGAGAAATGGGATGATCTCTTGCTTCGATAACGGTTGGAGGAAGATCACTTACGGTGGATTCTTCCCTTAAGAATTCAGAGTTGGTTGAGAAGGAGATTCACCAAAATCAGTTCGAGAAGAAATAGAGTCTTCAAAACTTTCATTTTCGGTGAACAAGAAGGATGAGATATCTGTAAAGGTGCTTGGGGTAAAAGCAGAAGAGATGGGTTCGGGTCAGCAGAAGAGTTGTTATCGGTATCGGTAGATGTATCGTCTGGGTGAAGGGTTATCGGTATACATGGGTTACTGCATTTGCCGTTTTCGATAGGAAGTAGATCTTTGAATTTGTACTGTCTCATCATTATCGAGAATCATTAGCAACGTTCGAGAGCCTTTCTAGGCTCTAACAAGTCATATTCATCAAAAGAAACATGCAGATTCTAAGATTTTTAAATTAGATTTCTTGAAAATGCGAAATGCTTTTGAATGTTTGGAATATCCGAGAAAAATTCCTTCGTCGATTTTGCATCAAATTTTCCTCTATACTCTTTTCCATTGTAAAGAATAAAACATTTAGAAGATTTTAAGAAATCCAATGTTTGGGGATCTTCCTCTCCATATTTCATATGGAGTTTTATTATGAAACTTGTTTACCGGGGATCTATTTTGGGTAAAGCAAGCGGTGTTGGACGCGAAATACTTCGGAAGTTTAGCTTACGCGGCATTGTTCTAGCCGCTTCAATCGGTGTTGTTCTTTCCGCTCGGCTACACCATTTTGTTGACCGATCCCATGGTCATCGCGGCCATTGTGCGATCTTATGTCACAAATGTCTTCAAGCTTTTGAGTTTGAAGTCTTCTAAAAAGTGCATTGACTAGATCATATGTTTCATCTTTAGATGTCATAGTTTCAATCAAGTGAATCTAGAGTAGTCATCAACTACTACAAGTGTGTACTTGTCTCCCGATTGTTTTAGGTCCAAAGAGATCATCAGATCATGTCTTTCAGACTTTCTTTTGGAAAAGTTGACAAGCTTTGCAAATCATGATCAGGTAGACCTCGACAAGCCCATTTTTGGAGTTATAGGTCCAAAGAGACCTTTGCGAAGTTGAAGAGGTCTTGGAGAGCTTGTTGAAGGAAGACTTGAAATTGTTGTCACGAACATTGTTGGCTACTAGACTTTGAGAATCTCCCTAGAAGATTTAAGTCCACACATAGGCGTCCTTGGCCAAGTCTATTTTTGGAGAGCTTGGAGAGGTGCTTGTCTTTGATGAAGATTCATTGCTTTGAAGAAGTTTGGAATTGAATTGGCATAGAAGTCCTTTGTCGCAGAATTGCGATATGCTCAGAAGATTGTGCTTTAAACCGCTTACTAGAGAAACTTTGTTGATGGAGAGACTTCCTCTAGTAATTGAGCCATATCCAATTGTCTTTCCTCTTGCATTGTCTCCGAAGATAACTGTGGGTCCTTTTGCTTCGGCTATATCGGTAAGAAGACTTGTTCCCTCATATGCCTTGAGCGACCCTTGTCTAGGTACCGAGATGTCTTTGTTTTTCGATTCTATAGCCATGAAGCATTCTGTACAAAGAGTTAAAGCAAAACAAGGTACCCTTTATATGGGTCCTAAGGATTAGCAACCTTTTGCAACCCATACCTGCTTGACCTTGAGAGAACTAGGTCTCTCAGATCTTGGGGTGAACCTTAGCAGGCATTCTGGTGCCAGATGGCCTAAGCAATGGCAAGAATGACATAAATGAAAAGTCCATAGAGAGCTGTTAGATTCTTCATCTGAAGAGTGCTTATGATCATTCCTTTTCTTAGCATCCATTTTTGGTTCAGTTTGTTTGTTGACAATAGACTTAATTTGTTTCTTTCGAATCTTCCTAGGTAGGTTATTAAGGACTTAGCTTTAGCTTTTACGTTGAGAACTTTTCGGGAGGATTCGGTAGAATACCTTTAAGTTTACCTTCAAGTAAAGAAAGCGTTTCATTGACAAACTTGATAGTTACCGGTAGAGGTTTAGCGGTCTACCGTCGGCGGACTTTGCCTTGACATAGTCGTTCTTGTAGACTTCACTTTCTCGTTACCTTCTCAGATTTCTCATTTGAATCATTCATTTTGGCTTTTCCTTTGTGAACTTTAGGGTAAACATAAGGAACACTTGAGTAACCAAGGCCTTGCTTCCCTGTATTTCCAAATGTCTGTTTAGAGAAAGATATATCATTAGCAGTTTCGGAGGATTCACCTTTCTCTTTGTGAGAAGAGATTGTCGGAAGAGACACATCGAATATCCTATGCCGGTTTATCATAGCTAGATTTTTGGCTTGAAAGGATTTCTTGAATGCATCCTTGGAGCTATTCCGAGTCAATTGTCTTTTGCAAGGCAATTTTCTCTAGGTCTAGTCCTTTGATGTGCTCGGTCAGACAGATCAATTTTGTCATGAAGAAATTTGTTTTCTTCCTTCGTTTGATACTCTCTTGTTGGACTATTGAGAGTTTGAATCTCGCCATCAAAGATTTCTCGGTTGTAAGTTTCTCACAGTTCTTGGCCAGTTTAACATAGGCTACTCTAAAGGAATTAAATTCTTCAAGCATATCACGATTATCCTTGAGAAGTTCTTCCTTCTTGAAGCTATCCTTTTGGTTTCATTTTTGTCCAAAGGACTTGGTGAAACTACAACTTCATTTTGAGTCATAGGTAGGACATGAATCATGAGCTATTAAGCATATGTTAGCTTGCTCACAATCCTCTTCCTCCTCTTGAATCGGTTTCAAACCATGTAGCAGCCTTTGTTTATCTTCTATGTCTTCACCAACATACCTTTTTGTTTTGAAATTTTCTAAACGAGGGTTTTCGGTATGCTTCAAATTTTGGCTTTGGACACTTTGAGGCAAAATGACCGTGTTTTCTACGGTTATAACACACAAGCTCTTCCTTGGATGAGCTTTCACCAATCTTCCTGAAAGGTTGTTGGTGGGTGTTCTTTCTTCCATATTTTGCAAATTTTTGAAATCGTTTAACAAACATAGCAAATTGTTCATCAGATAAAAAATCATTTTCACAGGAAGAAGTAGAGGGTTTGTTTTCAACAATGATTTCTTCTTGGACCATGGTGGCAAAGACACGCTTCGACTGTTTGTCTTGCTCTAGAGCTTGATTAACTTCAAGTTCATAAACCTTTAAACTTGCGTAGAGACTACGAAGAGTCATCTCGTTTAAGTTTTTAGATTCTTTCATAGCCGTGGTCTTCACATGCCATAAGCTACCTAGAGAGCCTAGAAACCTCATGTTCATTTCCTTTTTGTCATACGTTTTACCAAGAGAAAAGCAACTATTTATTACCTCACCATTTGAATCGATCGTATGCTTGTCTCAAGGTTTCCTTAGGATCCTTTTGAAAGAATCAAAGCTGGATGTATGTATATTTTACGTTGTCTCTTGTGTCTTGGTCTCCTCCAAGTATTCTACAAGAGCTTCCCACATCTCTTTTCAGCGGTTGTACATCGAATCACTTCTTGGTATGTGCTTGTGTCTAGAGGCTGGTGATTATGTTGATTGCTTTCTTGTCAAGTTCAACCAAACTTTCTATCGTCCTCTGTCCATTCGATTCTTCTTTAGGAACTTCTGCGGGGTTCCCGATGGAGGCGAGAAGATTTGCCTTCATTGGTATATGTTGACCTGCAGTGACACATTTCCATAATCTGTTGTCAATAGAGTTCATGAATCTCATTACTTTATCCTTCCATACATCAAAATGACCTTCGTCCAATATTGGGACGTGGTTAGCATTAGATGTAGGCAGCATATAGTGTGTTTGTGCCATTATGTCGTATCTCTCAAGAGTTTAATCTAGGAAAAACTTGTTTTCAAAGAGTATGGCTCTGATACCAATTGTGGGTCCCAATGAGCACAATAATAAGCTAGAAGGGGGGGGTTGAATAGCTTATTAACACTTTAAAACTTTTAAGTAAGTTCCTTGAAAGTTACTTGAAGTTTATGAAGAGTTTCAAGTAGCGGAAGACCTTCAAGAAAATTGTTCAGTGCAGATAAGGACTACCGGTAGACCTTTACAGATTACTTAAGTTACTGCTGAAATGGATATAATGAACAAGGAAACTATGCGGTTCAAGTAATAGACAAAGCGAAGGAAATAACACAAGTATTTTGAGATGGTTCACATGTAAATAGTGCTACGTCCACCACCAAGGCAATCAACCTTGGATTTAAATTGTGCACTATGTTTTCCACTTAGATCAATTACAAAGAATATCCCTAATGGATCGTGTACAAAATATTGACTTGTGTTTGGGTCTATGGAATTAAATATCTGTAAATACAAGATATTTAATTAGATGCAATATAGTTAATGGAAGTAAACAACAAGAAGAATAAAACAATAAATGTTGAAGAGCGACTTCTTGTTGTTGACGAGGACTTCTAGATCTGTTGAGGATCTATTGAATGCACCTTGGTGAAAGACTTGGAGTTGTATAGATTGAGCAATTCTTTAAGTGTTCGATTGATTCTATGATTTTGTTCGTCTTCAATGGCGTATTTAAAGCAGTGCACTTCAAAAGAATCCGTTGGAAGGGCGAAGGCTTCAACACTCTATTCATAAATGCATTAAATGCATGGGGTCAATCGAATTTCGTCTTCACAGATATCGAGCAGATAATCATTTCGAGATCTTCAAAAGGTGGGCGATTTGGTGTCGGATCGAGAGATGAAGCGAAAGTAGGGGGATGCAGCGCTGCTTTCTTTGTTCGGGGCGAAAAGTCTTCTGCTTTTCGCTGAAAGTTGCTTTCGGCTTGACATGTCGAGAGAATGACTTGGATTAATTCAAATAATATATGGAAATAAGTTTGAATTAATCCACTAGCTTTATCTTGAAGAGGACACGTAGAAGCGGTGGACACGAGGTCTACCGATCTTAAGCTTTGGCGGGTCTTCGGTGAAGCCGAGAAAGGGTCTTCCGTGAACACGAAAAGAGTCCTACAAAAACTATACAAGGCAAAGTTCTATACACGGTTGCCACGCTAATCGATCACCCGATTAGCCAAAGTATAAAACTAATGTAATGTCTTGATCGGATATAAATTTAACATAAGAATCAACGATTACAAATTGTATCGGGTCCGGACGGAAATGTGGGAACAAAGTCTGAGGGGCAAAGTGCTACGCGAAGGTGAGAGCCACCTCTTGATTCTGCATCGCTAGGGGGTATAATTTGGCCTTGATGAGGATGTCAAGATTTAAGTGGGGAGATTGTAATACCCATCTCACATCGGTAGTTGTGAGAATTGTGTTCGATTTATAAGGTAACCACACACTACCTCTGAGTACCAACATCATCCATGGACTTTTGAGTTGGCTTGTGGTGGGCTTGATGACTCAAGGTGTTGCGTACTCAGTGAGTCAGTGTGTGGGCTACACGTAGCGGAACGGGCTCTCGGGCTCGGGTTGTTACAAATGGTATCGAGCCGGGTCTCGGCCAGGAAATGTGGGAACAAAAAATGCTGTGCGAGTCAAAGTACTGCACCACATAAAGTGGGAGCTACCTCTTGATCCCTGTACGAGCCACCTTTTGATTCCTACATCGCTCGGGGTATGATTTAAGTGGGGGAGATTGTAATACCTCAATCCCACATCTGGCCACCTTTTGATTCCTGCATCGCTCGGGGTATGATTCGACCTTGACGAGGACGTCAAGGATTTAAGTGGGAGAGATTGTAATACCCCAATCCCACATCGGGTAGATGTAGGACTTGTGTGTGATTTATAAGGTAGTCATGCGCTACTCTTGGCACCAACATCATCCATGGACTTTTGGATTAGGCTTGTGGTGGGCACGATGACAATGTCTTTGTGTCTTTCGATGGACCAGGTGTGTGGGCTACACATAGCGGACCAGACTCTCGGACTCGGGTTGTTACAAATAGTATTCAAAAGGTAAAATGTCATGATAACAACCATTTTAATTAAATATCAATACATGTTGCGAATAAGTAAAATTTGTAGTGAAAATAGACTCTAATTAGTTACTTCCCCTGTTTGGGGCAAGAGTTCCCGTTTATAAGTCAATTTGTTTTAAAGAAAATGATACTTGTAATAATTCATTAGTAATAAAATAACACTTTTAGGCCTCAATTTTTAAAAGTTGACTTTTAAAGTAAAATATCTCAAAATACAATAGTATACTCTTTATCCGAAACGAAGGGAGCATATTACAATTGATTGGATATCCTTAACCTGTGCTAAAAATAGAGGTTTTATTTTGAAACAAAAGAAGTTCATCATATCCCTTTCATTTGAGTCTTCAAATCTACAACATCGACAAATATTCTTTAATGAAAATGTACAATTTTTAAGTACATGAAAGTCATATTTGACAAGAACTTATAACAAGTTGTTTGATGTATATAATAAATCAGGGGTACTAGCTGATAAATATATTACTTTGTGAAGGCAAAACTACAAACGTAAAATGTGCATTTGATAAAACAGGTGAAATAATTTGTGGGTGTTTTTTGTCAGATAAAATTGTCAAGGGAAATACTCGACAACCCAACAGAAATTAGGGGAACGAATGGTCTAGCTCACATAATTAATTATATTTTGGTTCTTTAGAGTGTGAGAATTATTGATCTAGTTTAATAATTATTTGACCAACGGCCATCAATGAGTTTTGTCCACAACGATTAGATATCTCATGTTCGAGCGTCACCACAATCATTTTTTTGGACAAGCGACTAGTCCTGTCAATGGATTGAATTCGGATCGGATCAGTTATATTCATTTTCCGATTTGTTAAGAAATTATCGGAGTTGGATCGGATCGGACTATCTTTCGGATATTCAAAAGCTCGATCCATATCCTAAATTTTCGGATTCGGATTTTATTCACCCCTAATTAAAGTACTGAATAAAATTAATATTAATGTATTTTTTCTTAATCAAATGTTGAATAAAATTAAAAATTCATATTTTTAGCTTACACAAACATGAATAATAATGTTAGTAAGATCTTAGAGTTCGTCGAAAAATTTATATTTAGTAAAATTAGTAATGATTAATGACTAAAAACACATTATTAGTAACTTTTATATGTATAATATTAATATATTTTTTATATCGGATCGGATCGGGTTGTTAACGGATCGGAACACCTTAATCCATATCCGATTTGTTAAGCTTTCGAATTTTCGGATTCGAATCAAAATCGAGTTATCGGATTTAAAAACTAAATCTATATCCTAAAAATAACATCGGATTTAGATCGGATTTGGATCAAAATCCGATCCATTGACAAGCTTACCAGCAACGTATTCATTATTCAATGCCGCAGCAGGGACTACCTGAAATTCTAGTGAAATGAATGAATGAATCAATAATTGAATCTTGGTCTAACTCACATAATTAATTATATGTTGGTCCTTTGGAGTGTGAGAATTATTGAACTAATTTATAATTATTTGACCAATGAGCACAGACGATTTTTGTGTGGAACGATTTATTTAGCAAGATATTTCATGTTCGACTGTCACTAAACACAAATATTTTTGGACCAAAGTGCTGCGAGGTGGGACGACTTGAAATTCTAGTGAATGGATAAATTTAACCTTTTATTAGGTTATTATTTTATTCCTTACTAATTCTATTCTAAAATAGTGTTTACCTATTCTACTTTAGAACGTATTGTTCCCTTGTTTTTATTAGAAAATATTTTGAGTAAATTGTTTATAATATCATAATTAATTGTAAGATGAAAAAAAACAAGAGGAGTCCATTGATTTGACTCAACAAAGAGAAAATTTAGACAACTCTGCAAAATTATTGTCATATTTGTCCGATATACAAATTAAAAAAAAACAATTGACTTAATTATTAATATTAGTATAATATGTAGTTTGTTTTAAAGCTCATGTAAATGTGACTCATAATTAATTAATAAAAAGATAAAGTAAAAATAAAAATATTTTTCTAAAAATGAAAGTTACAAAAATAATAATTTTTAGGTACGAATGAAAAAAGAAAATAGTACAATAATATTTGGACGAATGGAGTACTATTTTAAAACTCGTATCTATATATATATAAAAGCAAAATAGTTTTCCATTTTAGGAAAGTTCCCGCCTAAAACACAATACTAAAAGTAGAAACTTTTGTGGGAATAGCGTAGGGTAAAACTGTAACTATTAAAAACTAAATCATTGTTAAATGAAATCAGCATGGCCCACAGTTATTTGTCATTCAAATTATTTTTTGTACATCAAGAAATTGTTTATATTACTTTTTGTATCTCAAGAAATTACAAAGCATACACAGCCAAAATAGCGACTGACAACAAGATACATTTGACAAAAAGTATTTTTTTTTCTGAAATGGAGAAGGTTGTTTGCCGGAAGTAATGCTTGGATCCTTTGAGATAACAATATAAAGGCTGTCACCTGCATGTAATCTGATTGGTTAGTAAACAAGTTTTCCAAGTAATTATCATAAATTTGGAAAGAAAACCGTAAAAAAAGTGATAAAAACAACAAATATACATTTGGTAAAAATTAAATTTTTTTCTGAAATTGAACATATTGCTTTCCAGAAGGTTCTGTCCATTGGTTAGAGCAGATTGGGTCATCTCACATCAAAATATAACAGTTGCCACCTGCATTTAATTTGATTGGTTAGTAAAAAAGTGTTCCAAGTAATGATTATTATTTAGAAAAAAAATGCTAAAAAGAAGTGATAAAAACAACAGAGATACCTTTCCTAAAAATTAGATTTTCTCAGGTTCGGTCTATTGGTTAGTGCAGATTAGGTCCTTTCAGATCAAAACATAACAGCTATTACCTGCATGTAATTCTATTGGTTAGTGAAAAGGTGTTCTAAGTAATGATGATTAACTTTTAAACAAATGGTAAAAAGTAGTGAGAAAAACAACAATAATACATTAGGTAAAAATTATATTTTTTCTGTAATGAAACATTTAACAGTTGCCACCTGCATTTAATTTGATTGGTTAGTAAAAAAGTGTTCCAAGTAATGATTATTATTTTGAAAAAAAATGCTAAAAAGAAGTGATAAAAACAACAGAGATACCTTTCCTAAAAATTAGATTTTCTCAGATTCGGTCTATTGGTTAGTGCAGATTAGGTCCTTTCAGATCAAAACATAACAGCTATTACCTGCATGTAATTCTATTGGTTAGTGAAAAGGTGTTCTAAGTAATGATGATTAACTTTTAAACAAATGGTAAAAAGTAGTGAGAAAAACAACAATAATACATTAGGTAAAAATTATATTTTTTCTGTAATGAAACAGTTGGTTTTCCCGAAATTTCAGTCACCTGAGATAAAAATATAATATCTGCCCTTTGCATGCAACTTGATTGGTTGGTGTAAATAATTTGAAAAAAAATGTTAAAATGCATTGATAAAAATCAGGTGGTGGTGAAGCTGGGTAGTATAAATATCAGTTACTTCTTCCAAATTCATCACCACACCACATCTCACCAAGAATGTCTTCTGGGCATCAAAGACTAAAAGCTCTCTCCAAATCTGAAAAAATGCCTCTGTTTTTTAGCAAGATTCACGAATCCTTCAAACGAGAATGGGTAGTCAAAGTTCGATTAGCCCACATTTATAGTGTGCCGACTTTTAATGATAATTCTACAATTTGGTTTGGAATGCATCTTTCATGACAAGGTATAAATTAATGTTCCATTCTATCTTCATTTGATTAACAATTGTTTCTATTGTGTTACGTATTGTATCGATTCACCATCATTCCTCGGGGTTCCAAGATTCATGCTACTATCAAGCAACAACTTACATGAGCAAATTCAAATCCATCTTTGAAACAAAATCATTTATATGCTATAAAAGATTTTGTAGTAGCCGATAACATAATGAAGTTTAAAACTACAGTTGGGAAGTATAAAATTATGTTTCTTGGGAAAACGATGTTCTTGAAATTTTTGATGAAAAGTTCCCAATTAAAATCTATGATACGAAATCGTTTGATTATTTTCCAACATAGATGAAGTTGAGGAGTCACAATTGATTGGTAAGATCATTTTGAAAATCAGTTTCTATTTCGAATTTA
>CM028380.1:77527247-77584927 GCA_013146195.2 Codonopsis lanceolata | reverse complement strand
AAAAGAAGAATAGACCTATCTACGATAATCCTATGCCAAGTAGATCCAGTTTGTACACACCCTTGTGCAGTGCAGCCACAATCCCCTTCAAGCTCTTGCAGGCTGAGTCCTAAAAGAGGCAATATGAAGGAAAGAAAGTTAAGCAGCAATTGTTGTGTGCCACAAGTTTACTTACAGATTGCAAGAAAACTCGGGAGCACACATAACATTTAGAAGAGTGAGACCATTTGGCATATGAACGTAACCCAGTGTGTGTGATGTCAGGTTAAACCATTTGGTAAGTTAATGATAGATGAAAAGGAACAGGATCACTAAGTAAATCAAGAGATGAAACAATGTGATCCGAAGCTCCTGAATCGATGATCCATTCATAAATATGGGTTGCAATATTAATTGAATTAAAAACACTAGGAATATTATGAAACTTACCATCAACTTGAACATTTGAGCTACCTATGTTGGGTGAGCGATTTTGATTGATCACACTCAGCAAAGTCAGCAGTTGATGATAGTACTCTTGAGAAATGGAGACAGAACTAGGCTTAGTTCCCTTGACAGCATTTGCTTGTATAGCAATATTGGCCTGTGCAACATATCCACTTCCTTTAACCTTTAAATTCTTTGGCATTCTCGGCAGGATCCGGCCACTCCATGAAGTTTATGCCAATCGAAACCCAAGAGGAAGAAACAAGTATCCTTTACATGACCGCGCCTCCACAAGTGATCACAAGACAAATGGCCTTTTGTAGAATTTTTTTTTCCAGAAGTAGTAAAAGATTTTGAATGTGGTGTTTGAGGGAGTTTTTAAGATAGGAGGTTGAGAAGAGTGTTTGGCAAACAAAGCAGTGGTGACATTGGAATCAATAGACAACTGTTGAATTGAACACTCTTTTATCTTTTCGTCTTGCATTAACAAAGACATTCTGGTACTCAGATTAGGTAAGGGAGACATTGCAAGGACTGTGCTATGAATTCCAGAATAGATGTCATTTAAGCCAATCAGGAACTGGGTAACCTTGTGTAATTGATTATAGTCATCCATCTTCTTAACATAACCACAATCACATGAACAAACACATTTAGGCATATTGCAAATTTCTTCAAAACCATCCTAGATTGATCGAAATTTTGTGAAATACTCAGTAATGGACATAGATCCTTGCTACAAATTCATTAACTCTTTCTTAATTTGAAAAACTTATGAAGCATTTCCTTGAGTAATATCCACATTCCAAATCTTCCCAAATTTCCTTAGCAGTTTTGAAATACACCAGACTGGCATTGATTTCTAGTGAAATAACATTTAAAATCCATGAAGTGATCATATCATTATAGCGTTTCCCGTGCGAAAGGTATTTTGACTGTGAATTAGGTTTCTTATTCACACCAGTGACCATTCCAAGTTTGAGCTTAGAAGATAGAGCAATTATCATGGCTCTCTTCCATTGATTGTAATTTGAGTTGTTAAGAACTTGTGTTATTAAGCTCATTTCTGGATGATCATTAGGATTTAGGTATAGAGGATGTGAGATCATAAGAACAAAATATACCTCTGTTGATGCATACTCACAACTTCTTCAATGATTTCTTCAACTTTCTACTGTGTAGATCCTGATTGTGTTCCACTGCTTGATGATTCCTCTTGATTTAAAGTAACAACCATGTTTGGATTGGGGATTGATGCTTAGCACGAAATGTGATTTTGAGATTAAGCAGAAGCGAATTGCTCTGATACCATGAACGAACTTGAAGAACCCTGTTGTTCTTCAAATTATGAGAATCGAACTATAAATTTGAGAAGGAAAGAAATTGTGGAGGAATAAATCTCTCCATTGAGTATTGCTGAAAAGTTACACTAACAGGAAAGAAGAGAAAAGCATTCTTTTAACATGCCAAGCAACCACTTGCCTAACAGAATGATGACATCATTGGGACATTAGAAATACATCATAAGTCTAGATAAATCTAGCTAACTAATTTATCTTTGACACTTGCACACTTGATACCCTTCCCTTTTGTGACTGCAGCTTTAGTCTGAGATGGTTGAGTTGTAGGGGGGAAGTATTACAAAAGAGACAAGGAATGCGCTAACCACACATCAATTTCCTCTCTCTACACCCTATTACTTTCCCACATCACTCTTTACATCCCACTCTAAGTACCTATTTTACCCTTTTTCTTTAATAACCACCAACCTACCCACTAATTTATAAGCCCACCATAACTACCCAAAGAGATCGATCAAAACGACCTCTCCCCCAATTTGCAAACAACGTTCTCCGTCCTCCATCAAGCGAACATCAACAAAGAACAACATTCAATCTCAAGTTCATTCAATCCCCGTCTGTCCTCCATCGACATTGTTCACACACAAGCAACCCAACAAAGGTAGATTGTGGAGCTCTCTCTCTCTCTCTCTCTCAAAGTGTAGACACCTCGCCACTGGTATATAACATGACTTTAGATATCAAGACCTGTTAAAAAACTAACAAATGTCAAGTTACAGGGTTAAAAATGCAAAAGAAAAAGCAGGATGCGTAAATAGTGAAATGCAGGGGGCCTAAATGCCAAAAAGAAGATCCAAAAAGCCCCCTGGTGCCGCACATGGACCCTCCGCACACCGCACCCTCTTCCATGGGTGGCGCCCAACGGTGCTCTGCGTAGCGCTTGCCTTCTGCAATTCTCTCTCGCGTGAGGTACAAGACGATGAAGCACAGAATGATAAAACTTAACCGCGCGAAGGAAGCCTCACTCTCACCTATAAAGAGGTGCCCGGCTTCGTGAATTCAGAAAAATACACACCGTTAGCGCTCATTACGCAATGAGTTCTCCAAGCGTTATGAGATTTCCTCTCCAAGCCCCGAAGCTCCACCAAATCTCTCTCAAACACAAAACCAGCCGGTCAAAGTGAAACCTAGTTACCCTGCTAGGATTCCACCCTATTCCTCCGATCCAAAAATCCCAAAAAAAGTAGTTGCTCTGCCCGAATCCAGACGCCAAATCAGTAAAAAACAACCATAACTGCTCTGCCCGATTTCCGTTGTCAGCAAGCAAACAACAACAAAAAAACAAGCAGTTGCTCCACCCGGTTCCCAAGGCCAAAAAGCAACTTTCAGAAGCAGTTACTCTGCCTTAATCTCCGCAACAGCAAAACAACAGCAAAAAGACTCCCTCTCCCGAAAGGACAGAACGAACGCACCTTAAAATCTACTAGAAGCTAGTTGGTACGGGATAAAACCCCCACGCTTCAAAAGGTATGATGTTTAAAGTTTTATTTATTAAAAAGTGTTATTTAGACCGGCCCAATGTAATAACAATAAGCAGTTATGCTGCCCGAAATTCTACAGAAAATAACACTAAAAAGAGCAATTATTATGACCAAATATTTATAAATGTACTCGTAACTCCCGAAAGGAGACTGTTGCAAGTTTTTAATAGTATATGTACAGATATGTATGTTTAAATGATTTATTTCATCTATTAAATAAATATAAAAAAGCATATTTTAGTCAAAAAAAACTATTTTGAGACCGAAAGGGCGAGTTGGGTGCCTAACCCCTTCCCACCTCGTAACTTAGCCTCCGAACCCTTTACAAATCTGGTTACATGTGGTTTTTCTTTATTTTTCCTTAAAATAAAGATGGCGACTCTGTTTTAACATTTTGAATCCACAATGAGGCCGGGCGTATTCCACGCGTCTTAGAACGTTTTGATTTTGTCTTCTTTTAAGGGAAGACCAAACGTCGAAAACCGGGGCACTCACACAAAGCCTTCAATCTCAAGCTCATTCAACAACAATTATGGCTTCAAACTCGTCAACAACCGGTCTATATGACCATTGATATCTTATTTATTTACCTTGCAGGTGTACGAATCAATATAGAGTATAGTGATAGGAAAGCAAGTGTCGAACCACAGAAATAAGAAGCAATTAAGACAAGTAAACATGTAACAATTATAACTAAGGAGAGTTGTTTGATCAATTATATCCAATTTAACTAAACTAATTTATTCTACTAATAATCGATTAATCTGAGGGCAATAGGTTATTAGTAGTAGGCAAACACAGTTTGTGAAGTTCTGATTATGGAAGGGAATCTAGGAGTTAATGATCCACTTGTATCTACTCTAATGCTTTTTTGTCTAATGTATCAATCACTATGTGTACGCTATAGGTTATAATTTGCAAATTTAGTGTCACTAAGTTGAATTATATTTCAATATCCATCGAATAATTAAACCGATGATATACCTGAAGAGCAAGAGCATAAGAATATAAGCCTAACTTATCACTTTCATGCGTCAATAGAATTAATTTATCACAGAGGTAGTCCAATATATGACATATGCACACGGTCCTGCAGTTATCTCTGCACCCCTGGGTCTTTAAATTATTGCGATATCATTAATTAGGAAAAAGTTAAATAGCAAAGAGATTGATAAACTCTGTGATCAACAAGACTTGATTGAATAATAATAAATTAATATAAAGCAAAAGATTCGATACAAGTTACCTCCAATTCCTAGATATGAGCAGTTAGTTCATCGTCAATGATGAACTAATCGACTGGATAAATGAAAGTATGAACGATCTCTCTAAACTATGAATACAAACTAATAAAAACTGTATATTACTGCTAAATTTAAGATCTTTGACTTAGAGTATGTCGTTGGTATTTATAATAATAGTTACAGGGTAAGAATTAGGTTAAGACTGAAATTCCCGCATTAGTGAAGTCGGCAGCTTGCGGTCGCAAGGTGCTAGAGCCATGCGACCACAAGGTCTTGTGTTTCTCCGGGTGGTCTGGGAACCTTGCGGGGGCAAGGTCTTCTAGGCATGCGACCGCAAGGTCTTCCAACCTCTTTGGTCCTTCTTCTCTTCTGATTTTGCACTTTGCACCCTTCTTTAATTTTTCACTTAAAACCTTCAAGAATTCCGTAATTTCATCTAAAACCCTGAAACTCACAATTAAGCTCCAAAACACATATTAGTACCCAAAAGCCTCGTGGAATCGCTATTTCTAAGCTGAATAATTATCTCATAGATGCGTATAAAACACATCTATCAACCATCTTCTGGTATAGTGTTCATCTCATCGTATATCATATTCAATGTGTGAATAGACACCAAATCTTATAGGTAATGAAATAGAATTCATATTAATTTATGTAGAACCACTGTTATACTCCTCATAAATGAAACCTTGATTGCAATGTGAGATGTCTAAATAAGAGTGTGCAAAATGTTTCCAACATGTCTCAAAGTCAACTTGGCTTGATTTTAGCTGTCTTTTCAACGCTGCATGTTGACTCACCACCCTAAAATAAGATACAATTAATAACAATATAGGTATTTGTATTTCATTTCTAAGTTTATAGAAAACAATGAAATATTGAAAATATTTAAATAACTATTTGTTGTGTTAAATAACTATTTGTTGTGTTATTGTGCGGCTCTAACTATTGCTTCATGATGTATTCAAGAGCAGTGGGATGTCGGATGATCACTAAAATCTAAATGTAATCTGCACTTATATTGTTCATACTCAATTTTTGCACCCACCGAAAAATTCCAATACATGCCGAATTGATTATATTCCACTTTCGTGCGAAAGTATTTCTTACAATGTGACACAATGTTTTTATTGATATGCCACCGACAAATGAAATGTTTTGAGGTAGGAAAAGTTATCTCAATTGCATTCATTAATGCAAGATCTTGATCCGTTGGTAGGGAGGATTGATTTATCAAAATTTTCAAGATAATAAGCACCAAAATGTAGTTCTCTTACACCTCCGACCTCGTATAAGCAGCTCCAACAAAAAAAATGTCATAAGTGTCAACGTAACACCAACAATCTCCAACAAGGGTAACTTGTATCTTGTTTGTCTTGTAAGTACAATCAATAAAGAGAACCTTCAGAAAAGAACACAATGACTCAATGCTCATTGGGTGAGCAAAGAACAAATCCTGAACAATGTTAGTTTTCTTACATCTCCTATGATGATAGTAATATACATGCTTCATCAATTTTGCCACAAGTTGATGCATTTGCGATCGACCATCACGCTCCATAATTCTATTATTCATACGAGAGTTGTATATAGTCTTTATTGAAGAGTTATTATTTTTAAACTTCTTGTGTAAACTTTGCAAAATGTCCTTCAGCCGAGAATTGACATGTGACATATCCAGAACATAAGCCTTCTCCTCTTCTCATAATAGACCGACAAATGAGTGGTCTTGCATGTGAGGCGCAGCTGCATGGTTATGCAACCCACATTCAACCTGAAGTTCCCATACCCCACATAACTTTATGCCCCTCAAACGAAATGGACATCCATATTTCTTTGATCCACGTTCTCTCTTGTTATCTTCCTTTATTACGTTACTTTACTCGAATCACCCTTTGATTGACGAGGGAGCCCACCGAATTCATAACCCAAAAACAACAGAGGTCCTCTATTTGTCATACCACTATCCGACCTACTAGTTACTATCACATGCCATGCTCCTTTCCTGTCACGCGCACCCAATCATACAAATCTTCCTGAGATGAAAAATAAGTGTGATTCGTGAACACATTGGTGTAATCCATAACAATTGCTTGTTGAACATGAATAATATCATTATTTATAGGACCAACAACACTATACTCATTAGGGAATGTGTTTGCTTCCCAAAAATAAGCAAAAAACATGTTAACATGATGATTATGTACTGTTCAACCAAAATGAGATTAACACATGCCCTACCGTTGACCACAATGTGATGGAACACTCCTTAAATAATTCGGCCACAATGTGATGAACATAGTTTGAAGTGTTCGGTCAGGGTGTGATGAACACCCTTGGAGTTGTGTGGTCAGTGGTCGAACTCGCCTAATTGTGTCCATCACACTAGGGCCGAACAATCGATAAACAACAGCTCTTCAACGATGACTTTTTTTATTAAAAAAACCCAACTTTTAATCGAAGAAAGTGGAAGGAATACTTACATTATTCGTCCCCATGACTTCTTTAAGCTCTTTGTAAGACATTTTTCACAATGTGATTATGTTTAGGGTTGGGTTTGAAAGAAGTTTTTGAATTTTTTTTTGGAGAAAGTAGGCATACGGAGAAATAAGTAGAAGAAGGTGAGTACATATATATTTTGGGTTGGGGTGTAAATAGAATTAGAGAGTGTTATTATGGGGTGTAGGGAATAATGTTTGTCTTTTTTATAAGGGTATTATTGGCATTAGAGTGGGTGTAGAGAGTATTTTATGTTGTGTATTAGTAGAATGAGTTTATTAGGTCTTTTCACTCGATAACATTTATGTAATATTTTTAAGTGGGGGTGTAACGAGAGGAAATTGGGGTGTGGTTAGCCCGTCCCATAGAGGAGGGTTTTATTAAAAATGAGCAAAAGGTATCTTAGGTATTTACCATAAAGGGAAGGAGGTGATTTTGCCCAGCTTGAATAAATGGACGGTGAAACTAAACCCTAAAGTTTGAGTTTCACCCCTAAAGTTTAATCAATCTCATGTGATCCTATCGTCCATTAAGGTGTAGAGAGCTTTATCAGCTTAGTACATCCTCGGTTCCAAAAAATGCAGTCTCACTTTCTATATTGGTTTGTCCTAAAAAATCACTTTCTCGACTTGTTAAATGAGACTATTTCTATTTGGACGGAAGGTGCAAAAATTTGGCGTACTAAAATCTTTATCAAGTTTTTTTTTTCCAACTACTCCTCTTTTTTAACAAATTGTGATATTGACATCTGTATGGGTTTTGATTCGTAAAGAGATCAAGGAAGCAGGCTCAAGCTGTATAGAAACTTGAGAGAGAGAGAGAGAGAGATTAGCCATCTGGAATTCTGTAGTTAAGAATGAGAGAGGGTTATGGGGGGAAAAGACATATTAATCCTACGAAACTCTTCATATTTCTTTTAGTTTTTCATTTTTACTAAAGCTTATTTCTCTTTATAATAAACCTAAATTTGGTCCCTTTTTTTAATGATAAAAATGGAGGCTCATGTTAAGTTTTAATACATATAAGTACACACGCTCTCAATTTTCAAATAATCGTCGGTTTTGACACATCACACCGTTTAAGAAAAAAAATAATTTATTGTATTATAAATATTGTTGTAATGTGTGGTTTCCTTTAATGTCCTTGAGCATGTGATGATAATTAAAGTAGGTAGAAAGAGTAACAGTAAAGTGGTAAAAGTGTTTTCCTAAATTGAATGTTTTGAAATATTGGAACAGACAAATAAAATTGGATCGGAGGACAATTATTTAAAAACTAAGGGAGTATATATATTATGGGGCCCTCAGCGGTCTTACACATTCTTTGGTCCCGCCATGTTTATTTTTTGGAATAATTGTGAGCTGGTCTACTTTTCAAACTTTATAACTCTTCCACTCTAGTTTTTTTTTTCAACGAAAAAAGACATTTTTGGGGCAAAAAAATGACGATACTCTTAATGAGCATGAGCACGCTACGGAAATGCATCACGATGCAATTTTTGCACCGCGATGCATAAATTTAAATGGAATCAATTTTAATTACCTAATCAAATTTTTGCACCATGATGCATTCATTTTAAATACCTAATCACTTTTGCATCGCGATGCATCACTTCCAATTACCTAATCCAATTTTACATCACGGTGCAAAAATTGATAAATCCCGATGCAAAATCATTACGAAAACAAACCTTCATTGTGATGCAAAATCAACATATGATTCAAATTTATATGCATCTATCATGCATATCCAAATCGATGAATCACGATTCATAAATAATACATTGTGATTCAAAATTGATGCATCCAGATTCAAAAAAGTGTCAAACAACAAAAAAGAAAAAACTATTCAAGTATTTATCGAACATCTTACATGTATAACAACACAAAACGCGAAAAGAGTTTTGTGTTACTAAGACCTTGTTTGGTGCAGTGTTTTGAAAACACAGCTTTTTCAAAACGCAGTTTTATTTTCGTTAACATGTTTGGAAAACTATTTCAAAACGCTATTTTTCATAAGCAGATTAGTTATAAACGTAACATATTTTTAAAACGCTCTATATTTTTAAAACACTGTTTTGAAACACTTTTAAAGAGAAAACGCTACGTTTTGTACCAGCGTTTTGACCAAAACGCTCCATCAAACAAGCACTAAATATATTTTGAATCATACGAACACAAACAATTAATTAAAAAAATAAGAAGAAGAAGAACAACATCAGCATACATGAATTCGTAAAAGAGTTGAAAGTTCGGGTAACGAAGAAACAATATGTTACTACTACTGTCTTCCTCGCTACCCAACTCTCCACTCTCTTTTCACTTCATCCTTTTTTTTGTGTCTTCGGGCGAATGAAAGAGAAAAAGAAGAAGAAATTTATAACGTTTTCTAAATTTGGGTATTATAGGAATATTTATTTCGAAAATGACCTCTTGTGGTTGAAAAAAATAGCGGGAGACTGGAGGAGTTATAACTTATAAATTTGGGAAAGTTGACGGGCCCAAATTTCACCTTTTTTTTCTTTCGTTCTTTCAAAAAATAATAATAAAATATATTTAAAATTCCTGAATCGAGAATTCAAACACAACCAATCTTGTGGTTAGGTCTGACAATTATAATTCAAAACATGTTAACCCGCCCAACATGAATTGAAATTTACCCGGCTCGACCAATTAATTTTTTTGGGTCAAAATGGGTTACCCATTTTAACACAAAAAAATTAACTGATCAATTTGAGTTGGGTTGAAGCAGGTTGAACCCATTACCCATTTCGACACGACCCTGTTTTGAACAGTTACCCGTCTCGATCCAACCCATACCCAACCCAACACACCCAATCGCCAGCCCAACTTGTGGTTCATCTCTATTTCGATCACTCTTCAATAATCCACCATGTAAGCCACTTCACACAGAAAAACACCATAGCTAACACACTAAAAGTTGAAAGAAGTCACCCAGAAGGGTCCCAATTGTTGGAAGTAGTTAGTGATGATAAAATAAATCCCACATGGGATAGATAGAGAACCTTTTGTTGGTTTAAAAAGGGAGAGCATACCAAACAATTCAAATTGGTTGGTAGAGAAACTTGGAGGGAAAGACCAAATGTGGAGGAATTTATATATTTATATAAATGGGTACTTGGGCATTTAGACCAAAACTAACTTAAATTCGAAAATATCATTTTATTTTTATTTTATTTAAATTTCGAATTTAAATATGTGTCTCTTCAAAGAAACCTTTTTGCATAAAAGTGTCTATTCAAATTCAAATACAACCACAGTTGGTTATTTATTTACATATAAATACAACATCTCTTGAATCTTTTTTTTGGTACAAAAAAAATCCTTTTCCTTCAAACATTCTTACTGTAGTCAATACATTCTCTAAATTTGTTCTTGGGAGAATTGTAGGATTGTTGCCTACAGTTCTGTTTGTTTAGAATATCCTGGAGGGAATTTGCCATTAATCTCAGCAACAATATAGTGGGGGCAATAATTTCCTTAAGGATAGTGTCATCACGATCTAAACAAAGCATTCATTCGAACTTATACACCAACAATCTTAAGGAAATTATCGTTTGCAATAGAGGCTAATGGTTCAAAGTCTATCGCAAGTACAATGCTCAGTTCCGATGCAATGATGAAACTGGAACGCTTTGATGGAACGAACTTCACTCGCTGGAAGGACAAACGGTTCTTTTTTCTCACTGAATTGGGCGTTGCATATCTGTTGGCTGGAAATCTACCACCAATTCCTGAACCGACCGATAAAGACACTGATGAAATAAAGGCAGCAAGAACGAAACGTGAAGAAGATGAAGTTCACTACAGAGGACACATTCTAAACTCACTCTCAAATAGGTTGTATGATTTGTTCCGCTCAATGAAAAAGCCACAAGAGATTTGGAGTGCCTTGGAGAATAAATACACATCTGAAAAACAAGATACTGATAAATTTTTAAGCATGAAATTTTTTGAGTTCCAAATTTTCGATAATAAATCTTTTATGGACCAAGTTGATGAACTACTTGTCTTAGTATCTAGACTCAAGGATCTGAAAATTGATGTATCTGAGTCATTGCAAGTGGCTGATGTGATTGCGAAATTACCAGCCACTTGGAATAACTACATAAAGAAGTTATTACATACTTCTGAAGATTTTACCATGACCAACTCATTAAGCATATTCGAATTGAAGAAGAAACATGTTTTCGTGAGAAAAAGTTTGCTAATGATTCTGGTTCTAAGGTCAATCTTATTGAGTTTAGTGATAAGAAAAACAATCATTTTGGAAACAAAAGAAAGTTTGAAACCACAAGTGATTTTCCTGCCAACTTTAAGAAAAACAAGGCTTATCATTTTTGTGGAAAGAAAGGGCACTTCAAAAAGGAATGTAGATTTTTTAAGAAAATGAAGAGAACGGCTGATGGTGATCACCACAAGGCAAATGTTGTTGAAAAAAAGTCAAGCTCTCCCGATATTGTTGCTATGGTTGCTGATCTCAAAATAAGCATGATAATTGAATACAACATGTCAACAATAGATAAATCTGCTGATTGGTGGTATGATTCTGGTGCTACTGTCCATGTTTGCAATGAAAAGAATATGTTCAAAAACTATGAAATTGCTGCAAATGAGGACAAAGTCTTAATGGGAAACCATGATACTACCTATGTACTTGGAAAGGGGACCATTGAATTAACCTTCACTTCTGGAAAGAAATTAATCTTGATGTTACTTCATGTTCCGGATGTGAGGAAGAATCTGGTCTCTGGAAGTGTTTTGTGCAAAAAGGGGTTGAAGGCTATCTTAGAGGCTGAAAAACTTGTATTGTCTAAGAATGGTGTATTTGTGGGACAAGGATATTGCTGCGATGGCATGTTCAAATTAAGTATTAATAAAATTGATGATTCTGCTTATATTCTTGAGTCTAAATTTTCTGCTTATGTCCTTGAATCTCATTTCCATTTATGGCATGCTCGTTTGTCGCATGTTAACTTTCGATCTATTAAATATATGTCTAAACATGGTCTTATTTCATGTACTAATGATAATCATGAAAAATGTGAAATATGCATACAAGCCAAGATGATAAAGAAACCATTTCCAAAGAATGAAAGGAAAATTGATTTACTTCAATTAGTTCATTTTGATATTTGTGAATTAAATGATCATCTAACTAGAGGAGGAAAAAGATACTTTATTACATTTATAGAAGATCATTCTAGGTTTACATATGTTTACTTGATTAAGACAAAAGATCAAGCCTTTGATATGTTCAAAAGTTATAAAGCCTTGGTTGAAAATCAGTTGGAAAGAAAAATTAAAATCCTACAAAGTGATCGTGGGGGCGAATATTTTCCAACTGAGTTTTCAGCTTTTTGTGAAGAAAATGGTTTGATACACGAAACTAGTGATCCCTACACCCCTTAACAAAATGGTCTTGCTGAAAGAAAAATAGAACGTTGGTAGATATGATTAATGCTATGCTCTTGCATGCTAAGTTACAAACTAATCTATTGGGAGAGGCGTTATTAACCGCTTGTCATATGCATAATCGCATACCTTCAAAGAAAACAAAAACTTCTCTCTATATGAAATATGGAAAGGAAGGAAACCAAATTTAAGTTATTTGAAGGTATGGGGTTGTTTAGCTTACTAGTTACTATAGAGTTCCAGATCCTAAAAGAACAAAATTAGGACCTAGAGCCCTTAAAAGTATTTTTGTGGGATATGATGAAAACTCAAAAGCATATAGATTATTGGACTTAGATTACAAAACCATTGTGGAGTCAAGAGATGTTGAATTTTTAGACACAAGTTTTCTAAAAAAATTCAAATAATAGTCCACAACCTAATGAAGCAATCCCTGAAAATATATCACATGATATTGCGGACACTAATTCCTCGAACAAAAGAAAAACAGCAGAACCTCTTCCAGAACCTAGGAAGAGTAAAAGTCCAAGAAAAGAGAAAACCTTGGGTTCTGAATTTATCTCATCACAAGCATTAGTTTTTCTCGTTGAAGGAAGTAGAAATGAAGTGCTAAGTAAAATACATGTTGTTCTACATATGGAAGAAGATCCAATATCATATAACGAGGCAATAGGTTCAAGAGATTCAAGTTTCTGGAAAGAAGCAAGAAATGATGAAATGGATTCTCTAGCTAATGGAACATGGGTATTGACTAACTACCTCCTGGTTCAAAACCAATTAGATGTAAGTGGGTATTTAAAAGAAAATGCAACCCCGATGGATCTATACAAACCTTTAAAGCAAGACTTGTAGCAAAGGGTTTTAGACAAAAGGAAGGAATTGATTATTTTGATACATATGCACCTGTAGCTAGAATATCCTCTATAAGATTACTTTTTGCATTAGCATCAATTTATGACTTATATGTGCATCAAATGGACGTCAAAACTGCTTACTTAAATGGTGATCTTGATGAAGAAGTATATATGGAGCAACCTGAAGGGTTTATGCTTCCTAGAAATTAAAAGAAAGTTTGTAAGTTGATTAAATCCTTGTACGGTCTAAAACAAGCCTCAAAGCAGTGGTTTGAAAAGTTTGATAGTGTAATTTTATCTCATGGATTTATTCATAATGGAGCAGATAGATGTATTTACTCTAAATTTACTAAGGATTATGGTGTTATAGTATGTCTCTATGTTGACGACATGCTAATCATTGGCACTAACATGCAAGGAGTAAATGACACCAAGTCATATTTGTCTTCCCAATTCAAAATGAAGGACTTGGGAGAAGTCGACACTATCTTTGGGATCAAGATTAAGAAACATAGTGGGGGTTTTGTTTTATGTCAATCACATTACATAGATAAAGTATTATCCAAGTTTCAACATTTAGGATTTAAGGAAGCAAATACACCTTTAGATGCTTCAATTAAATTAACAGAAAATTCGGGTAGATCTGTTAGTCAATTAGACTATGCTAGTGCTATAGGCAGTCTAATGTATGCAATGCATTGTACAAGACCCGATATTGCTTTTGCTATTTGTAAACTTGTAAGGTATACTCATAATCCGAGCACTGAACATTGGAAAGCTATTGCTAGAGTTCTCGGTTATTTAAAAAGGTTTAAATCTTTGGCGTTATTTTATAGCAAATTAATTTCCATCTGTGCTCGAAGGTTATACCGATGCTAGTTGGATAACTAGTATTGGCAATAATAAATCAACGTCTGGTTGGATTTTCACTTTAGGTGGTGGAGCTATTTCATGGGCTTCTAAAAAACAGACGTGAATTACTCATTCCACAATAGAATCAGAATTTATTGCATTAGCAGCTGCAGGTAAAGAGGCGAAATGGCTGAGAAATTTATTACTAGATATAAAGTTGTGGCCACAATCGATGTCAGTCGTTACTTTACATTACGATAGTCAAGCAACTATGTCTAGGGCTTTTAACAAGATTTATAATGGTAAATATAGACATATTACCTTAAGACATGAATACATTAGACAACTAATTTCTGATGGTATCATCACAGTTGTCTATGTTAGAACAAATGAAAACTTGGCTGACCCATTAACAAAAGGGCTCTTGAGAGAGATAATAAAAAGCACTACGAGTGCGATGGGTCTAAAGCATTCTAAAATTGTTATTTGTAATGGAAACCACACTTTTTAAATTGCTTATCAATTTCAAAAGTTTAAATGGTAACAAGTTACAAATAACTGTAAGCAAGTACTATGAATCATATAGTACTTATGAAAACGAGAGGATGAATATAAAATTATTTTTAATGAAGGTTTCATTCAATTATGAACAAGGAAGCTCAATTATGCTTCAAGATTCTTCACCTATGTGAATACATGGACATGATGGACTGGTGCCGGTTCTAGCAAAAGTTTGGAAAATAAAATTTTTGTAAGTATTTATGAATCCAGGAAGCAGCACATGGTCATATAATGGTGCTAAAGTTAACGGTGAACAAGTTAGAGAAATAAGTGGGTTTTTTTGTGTATGCGATTTCTAGTCATGTCACATAGAGATTCTGGTTTAAGTCATTAAAACAACCAAAATTTAGACAAGACCTTGAAATGCTATACTAATAATATGTTTAAGTCGAAAGACACCTATTAAATGCATAAAACCTTTAAATTGATTGCAGTATCACTAAGTGGGGGATTTTTGGAAGTAGTTAGTGATGATAAAATAAATCTCACATTGGAAAGATAGAGAACCTTTTGTTGGTTTAAAAAGGGAGAAGCATATCAAACAATTCAAATTGGTTGGTAGAGAAACTTGGAGAGAAAGACCAAATATGGAGGAAATTGTATATTTATATAATTGGGCACTTAGACCAAATAACTTAAATTCAAAAATATCATTATAAATTTCGGATTTAAATAAATATGTGCCTCCTCAAAGAAACATTTTTGCATAAATGTGCCTATTCAAATTCAAATACAGCCACAGTTGATTATTTATTTACATATAAATACAACATCTCCTGAATCCTTTTTTTTTTGTACAAAAAAATCCTTCTCCTTCAAACATTCTTACTGCAGTCAATACATTCTCTAAATTCGTTCTTGGGAGAATTGTAAGATTGTTGTCTATAATTCTGTTTGTTTAGAATATCCTTGGGGAAATTTGCCAGCAACAATATATAGTGGGGGGGCGATAATTTTCCTTAAAAACAGTGTCATCGATCAAGATCTAAACAAAGCCTTTATTCGAACCTATACACCAACAATGAGTCCTTCTACCCTTGAATTATGAGGCCACCTTAAAATACTAGAGAAATTGGTGGGTAAGTAAACAAGAATGAAGACAAAGCACCTCCTACTATACTTCCCTTTCAATCTGTTGAATATATAGCTTAAAGTCGAGGAATCATTCTTCAGCATCTCTAGGTTTTTGGATCGATTCCTGGTGTGATTTATCTTATGGTTTTTGTGGATGTTAAGAAAAAAGGGGTATAATTAAAGTCCTTGCTTGTTGTGAGTTGTGTGACCGTACGTACATGTATATGCATGATCCATGCACGTAGAATACGAACAATGAGCTATATATATATAGAATCGAAGATGATTTAGCCCATCAAAACAAAGTAAAAGCTTTTTCAAGAGTGGGGGTGGGAGAATGGTATTTGAAAGAACATTGTGATTTCTTGATTCTTCTATAATAGAAGACGTAGGTGGCGACGTAAGTGGCGACGACTTTCAAAAGGAGAGGAATTTGGGCATTCCGAATTGGAAAATGGCAATGATGCCAATGATGCCGAATGGATAGGAGAGAGGGAAGGAAGGATTGTCCGAGTTTGCTGAGAAAACTACGCGTAGAGTGTTGGGGAATCGCTTCCTGAGAGGGACTTGGGCTTTGTCTGCATCTCAAAATCTTCGAGAGGGAAAAGAAAGGGGAAATATTTACGAATACACTTGCTTTGTTTAGTTACGTAAGAAAACCGAAAACATACCAGAATTCATTTATCGCCAAGATCAACGGCTGCAAAATTTTACTGAATTCCTCGCAGTCACCGTGTATTGTCCAGACAAGAAAAAGCATTTAAATGAATTTCAAGATTCGTTGAGCAAAATGAAAGTAAGTATGGAAGCTAGTAAGAATACTGTCAAGGATTGCTGCACCGGGTCAGCAACCACAAACAAGAGTGAAGAGAAGTTGCTAGAACAGTTAAAAATAACTTAGGCATCTCCATCTACATATTAATTTCTATACCCCCGGTCACAATAACAAGTTTTACACATATATATATATATATATATAATTATATATATTCAATATACCAATCCATCTATCCATACAAAAATAATATACAATCCCCAATCACATACTCTAAATTCCTAAGCTATCGATAATTAAGAACACCAAATGGCTCCCTGCAAAGTATACACCTGTACTAATTAAGTAAAATGTTCTTCTTCCTTTACGCTACAATGCAAATTTCCCCTTCTATCTAATGAAGGTTTTAGAAGAAAATAGTGAAACTCGATCTGCTCTCAAACCTGTTATGGAAAGAGAGAGAGAGAGAGAGGAGATGGGGGGTAGGCTGGTAGTCTCCATCTTCAAGCATTGGTGGTATCGAACTCATCAAGCCACAAAGTCGGGCAACAATTGTGCAGCAAACCTCTTTCGGTTTTGAATGTTCATGGTCTCGTACATGGCTGCCGAGTGAGAAGATGAAGGAGTATTTATCACCCCAAACTCATTTTCTTCACCCATGTCAACTCCTCTTCCCAACTGGATATTTTGGTTAGGGAGGAAACTTTGATGAGCTCCCTGCATGGAGAGGTTTTCACAGTGAGGGAGACCAAGTGTAAGAGAAACACCATTGCCTGAGTACGGGGATTGAAATTGCTCAGCACTAAACCTTCCAATTTCACCAATCGGGTATGACCCGAGTCCTCCAATGAAGTCCGTAGGGCTTCCCATTAACGTAAAACCATCACGACTCTGCCTCTCATTGCCAAATTTCATTGACATGTGGTCATTGTTAGAATCCCCGGGCTTAGCATCCATGTTCATGGATTGAATGCTACTTGGGGAGTGTAACATTTCGTTGCCTCTAGGTTTCTTAGGACTGAACTGTGCGATTGCCTCCATCCCGGATGAGCCAATGAGGGTAAAACCAGAGTGGTTTTGAAAATTTATTCCTGTAGGGGACATTGTTGAAACTGTGGAAACTGACATTTGTGAAGGATTGTTAGTCATGTTTTTGGGTTTCTCCTGCTTGGACTTGAATGATCTGTTCTGGTTTTCCATGGAAATACTTTTCTCTTGTGGAGCAGTAGATTTTGATGTTGAATCTTCATTCTGCTCACTTTTGCTAGTTTTGTCCTCCGATCCGTTCTGTTCATGTTCCTTGATTTCCTCCAAATACATTTCCTCAACCATCGGCTTCCAAAGCCTCACTCGAGCATTTATAAACCAATTAGACACCTATTATATCAACAAACATTTCAGTATTAGACTCCAACAACAAGAACATGTAAGAATTTCACTTTCAAGATTAGCTTATCAACAAACATTTCAGTATTAAGGTCTCTAAATCTGTGTTCCGAGGAAAGAACTGAAGAATTCTTCAACTAAGTACCTGACTCCTAGTAAGCCCTGTTTGTTTCGCGAGCATGTGCTTGTCCGAATCCTTAGGATAGCTGAATATAAATAGCAATAATTCCTTTAGAATACAACATAGAAATTCCGAAATTTGTAACGAGTTGTTAGAGAGATTCTTATGTATAGTTCTTACGGGTGGAGAAAGTGTTCGAAGAGCCAAGCACGAAGAACAGAAACAGAACGTTCCGGCAATCCTCTCTGGGGTCTCCACGCATTATGTTGGATCATTCCCAACTGTTGCAAAGCTCTTTGTTGTCGTAGCTGATTGTCAACAAATTTGAGCCTCGAGCCACCACTCCCGCCGTCCATTCTCCCACCTCCCAAGCCTCCGTCGTCTTCCCCTAAGCTCTTACTAGCTGCCTTAACCTGTCCCAATATCGCGTCTTTCAGACACCGAAACTGCTTCGAGATCGTTTGCAGCGCCAGAGCCGTGTACGTTTTTGCCGAACCGATTCCGGCTGCTTGTTCAAACCAAGAAATTACAATCTGCATCTGGTTGTGGTACTGTCTGTACCTCTGCTCCACCTTTAAATCCCAAAATTGGAAACTTTCGCAATTATGATAAAATTGGACAGAAATTGAGATACCCAAGTAGAGATTTTAAATATCAGGGACAATTAAGAAAGATCTGAACAAAGGACAACTTTTTGTTGACATAAATTTCATAATTTTAGAGAAAAGAAGAACAAAAAAAGTTGTCAGGTTGAATTCATTAATTTAAAAGTAAAATTTGACTGAAAAAGAACATACAAGACTGCAAACACAGTATCATTTGATGGGAACTCTTCTGAAGATCTGAATCCAACTGATTTGATAGAGACCCCCATCTCCTAAATTTTTTTTTTTAAAGTACATTTTTTTGTTTAAAAGCTTTCAACTTGAAGGTGTACTTGTCACTCTCACTTTCAATATCAAAACTACTCAAAAAAGGGTTACCTCATCAAGCATGTTTACAAGCTTTGCTTTCTTCATTTGAATTTCCTGTCTCTCTGCCGTGGTTAGCTCCGCGCTACGTTTGCCGTTTATTTCTCCACCATTTTGTCCTTCTCCGGCTGCTGCATAACCCGGTGAACCTCCAAGTGCTTTTGTTTGGCTGTTATTCGCCTTAGTCAATGGATCGGAACACTTGACTACCCCTTTACCAACGTTTACGACTTCGTCGAGAAGCTCTTGTGTTGCTTTCAAGTACTTGGAATTCAACAGCACACTCTGCATACCGTTTACCCCGTTAGAAATCCCCGATGCCGACGACGACGATCCTCCGCCGGGTGGACGAGTGTCTTCACCGCCACCACCACTGGTCGGAGAAATGGTCTGTCCCGGAGGCTGAGACCCATACCCGGGCTGTTGAGAGCACAAACTCAAAGAAAGCCCCTGCTGAGAGCGCGTGATATCACGCGCCGACGACAAGTCCACCGAGTTGTACATATTGTACTGAACCCGAGGCATGAAGCCGTGGAGAGCTGATATGTCATGCTGGGAATGAACGGAGGATGGGTGAGAATGTTGTGTTGCGGTGGCGGAAAGCGGGATGCCGACAAATTGTTGTGTCTGAGAGGACGGCGGCGCGTGAGAAATGTTGTTGAGTGAGTTTCCGGAAACGGGGGTAGAATTAAGAAAGACGAAATTGCCTGGCGGCGTCGATTGTGTTGTGTCAGAGTATCCAACGAAACCGGGATTCATTAGAATCAGAGTCTGTAAGCCATCGCCTTGGATTTCTGAGTTCCCATTAAAGTAAGTCGCCATCGATGATTGAACCCTTGTTTGATTTAAAAATTCGAAAATTTACCCAAATTTGTTTGAATATCTAAATTCTTCCTCCTATATCACAAAAAAAAAAGAAACCACGTTACGCTTCACATCCACTCTCTCTCTAGCTTTCTCTTTCACACAGTCACACACTGAGAAATACAATTTTGGTTATTTGGAGAGAGAGAGAAGATGAAGTACCTGTTTGTGAAATTCAACCCATTTGGCAGGTGATGACACAACTGTAATAACTGTTGGTGTAATTTAACATTAGTTACCAAAAACAACAATTCTTTTCTGATTGGTCAATTAAATCCTGAAAAAAACAAATTGACAGAAAACCCTTGATCAGTATTCAAAATACCCACAAAACCATTTCAGCTAAAAGAGTTTACATGCCTCCATCTTTTGTTTTATCACTCACAAGGCTCCGCTCTGAAGCCTTTTAAGTATGAGACACTTTCTATAGTACAGAACATCGGAGCTCATAGAAAGTGTCTCACACTTTCGCAAGTATATATAAATAGATATATTAATTGAGTGGGAAAGATGAGAGAGAAACAAAAATTGATAATTGATAGATGGAGAAATCAAATAATTTAATAGTAATCCATTAGTTAATATCATTGGGTCTATGCACCTAGTGTGATGGAAATCTGAGTGTACACGTGCTCCATCATCATCGTCTGCAAAGCAATCAACATACTTAGTTTTTAGTAACATAAAACACATCACTGATTCTCTCCTCTCACTCTCTGCGTACGAAAGAGAGAGGGAAAGAGAGAGAGAGAGAGAAAGGGAACATGCAGTTATGTCAAGAAAACCTGGGAAAGAAACATGAAAAAGAAGCATACCCACCAATCAATCTCTATGAATTTATCTATATAAACTATATCTATATCTATATGTATAGATTAGATCAGTTTCTTGAACAAGGGAAAGTTCTGTGTTTGCAGTCTGCAACTCTCCAACCCTACTTGATAAGGAAATAAGAAGTGATGAAGAGAGAGAGAGAGAGAGAGAGAGAGACTGAGGAGGGGTTGAAAAAAAGGTAGGGAAAAAGATACCCATCTTTATTCACTCATTTATCCACACAATTATCACTCCATTTTTCTCTTTTTCTTTTCTAAAAAAATTCTTTTTTTATAATATATAATTTTATTGAATATATATAATATATATATATATAGAGACCTGTGTTCTTGCAACTTCGATTCTAGTTTTCTTTCATGGGTATATGAGTTTGGGTGGGTTGGGAGGGGGGCTTTTGGGAGAAGTACCTGCGAATAGATCAAACAAGGGAACTTAGGATGATTTGACCTTCCTTTTCAAATGATTTGATGCAGCCAGGCGCCTGCCTTTGATTGAGCTACTAAAAAAATCTTTTTAGAGAGAGAAAGAGAGAGAGAGAGAGAAGATGTAGATGTATCTGTGTAGTAAGTGTGTGTGTGATAAAAAAAAAGGGCAAGGGCACTCTTACATCAAAGATGTGTCAGAAGATAGAAACAGCTGAAAAACGAGGAAACGTCTTCTTCCGCTACCCCAAAAGCTTTGAAATGTGAATTTAACAAATATTTAATTCTAATAAGGAAATAAATATTCTAAAATTTAAAAAATAATAATAATAAATAAAAGCTTGGTGAAGGAAAGCAAAGATGATGATGATGATGATGATCCACAATAGGGGTCCTATTGCTCATTATTTAGTCCTCTTCTTTGTCTTTTCCTTTTTTGATTTTCTTTTTCTTTCTTCTTTTTTTTCAATTTATTTTCCTTGCTTGGGAATTTTATGTGGTTGGATTCCAGTGTTTGATGATAAAGCAATTAAATTCCTAAGAAACACGGGGCCAACCACCAATGCACTCTACTTTAATGCTCAAAAAGCAACAATAATATCAACTTTGCCATTTTCTTTCACCTATTTTTTTTTTAAAAAATTACTTTTAATTTTTGTTCTTTCACTTTAGATGTTTTTACAATATCTCTTTCGATTATTTCCAAGCACGTTTTGTTACCCTATTTATGGCAAATTTGAAATATTGTCGTTTGACATAGTAAGTTGTACAATGAAACTTATTATTATTATTTTTTGATTAGTGCTTCTATAAAACGGTATTACAGATCTTAATTCGTAACACAAAGTTACACTCTTACACAGCTCAATTCATCAACACATAGTAAATCGGGTAAGAATGATCTCTCCGACAAAATATATTAGTGAGACCGTCTTATATAACTTGTTGTCTATATTCTTAGGGTTTGTAACATTTATAGTAAAATCTAAATTGGTTAAGAGTAGGTCTCCTGTAAAACAGTGTTACGAATCTTAATTCGTACGATGGAATATCACTCTCTCACAACTTAATCCATCAACACGCAGAGGGTCGGATATTGAAGATTCGTCTTACAAAAAATAACTGTAAAACCTTCTTACCGACATTTTTACCATTGGTTAATAGGTTGATGATCAAAAACATAATGTGGTTTTGTGTTAAATTATAACAATATGTACATTCTTAACGCTCTCCCTCAACTCGATACATGCAACAAGATAAAAAGGATAGAGTTGAAGATGTGGTACAAAAAAAATTTCTTCGAGAAATTCAAGATTAATTATATCATGGCAAACTGAATCAATCCAAACTAAATGTTTGCTTTTAAATTTTACCGAGAAAATCAAGCCAAGTGTAAGTCATATCCGCCTCAAGGAAGATAGAACCACAGTGAGTGATCTCAGAAAACCATATCATCATCGATCATTGATTTGTGACAATATGTCATTTTCCTATTCTCGTTGAATCAAATATGGTCATCAAATCAAATATCCAAATAGTTGAATCTCCATGTCTTGCCAAAATAAAATCGAATATCACCAAAAACGAAATCATATTTGTGAATAATTGAAAATGAAAATGATATTTTTTTCGTTTCGGGCAAAGAGTCACATTTAAAAGTTAATTTTTTTTAAAAAATGACAATTTTAGTAGTTTATTGATAATAAAATGACATTTTTATGCCTTAATTTTTTAAAATGAACTTTTTAAGTGAAACTCAAAAATAGAATAGTGAATTTTTTGTCCAAAATTAGTAAAATACTAAATTAAGTATTTCTTTCTCGATAAAATATAAATAGCAGGCTCATTGAACTCGGTGAGTCAATGCGGCGTAACTGAATCCATTTTACAAGTCAACAGACTTTGCTAAAAGCATCACGAATGTATATGTGAATGTAAAATAAATAAATTGAGTATCACCTAGAATTTACACATTTTTTGAGAAAAAAAAAAACTCTTCAATGCATATGTGAATATGACGTATCAACCAATTTTTTCACAATCTCGGTAAGACTGTTAATTTTTTATTTTAGTAGAGAGTGTGAATACATCTTAGTTTTTTTTCTTTTAAGAAACTCTTACTACAAGTAGTTCTTTTTTTAATATTTTTTTGTGAAATTTTATTTTAGTAGTGCATGAGACTCATGTCACATAAGACCAAATCTACAATCACATTTAAGAAGTTTATTTTAATTAAATGTAAAGAAAGAGAGAAAAATTGTCAAATATGATTGAATGTGTTAATTAACCACAATTACATCAAATAAAATTCACGATTACATCGATGATTATTTAAACCTAACTCGACGTGGTATAAGAGAATCTCAACTAAGGAATCAACAATTTTTTTTTAAAGTAGGTTTTTTGTGAGACAGTTATTCAAAATTCCTAATTTGTAAGACACAGTGTCATACTCTCTCACAACTAAGCTGATCACGAATATTACATAATGAGTCGAGTCAAAAAGATATATTTTACAGAAAATATCTACAAAACGATATTTCCTAAATTTTTACCGATAAAAAATACAAAGGAAAATCTAAGACTCACAAATCATACATTAGTAACTTTTAGGTTTTCTTTAACTGTTAAGGATAACTTAAATAAATTCAAGTGCCAAGTAAAGGAGTAAGTTACCCATTCAAATGATGTTGGTCCTCCATAGTCAAAGAAGCATGGACACGTGGGATCCCTAGACCACCCCAACTGGTTGTTTTCCTTTCTGAGTTTAGGGTTTGATTGTGCGCCTAACTTCTTATCCCTAATAACGGCCCCAAACACCTCTACTAGTCTTTTGTAGAAAGATCAAGCCTTGGACTTGATGGGGACTACTGAAATGTGACAAAATACTTTATAGTTCAACTTTTCATCCTCCTTTACCCATTTAATCCTTCAAATGAGTGCTCTTCTCCAATAAGTCTCCACCATTGTTAACGGAGAATGATGGATGACTTGAAGATTCCCAATATATGTACTCGACTTCTCGCGATGTTTCTTTCAAATAAAATTTTATTCGAATTACCAAACTAAACTGAATTCGGTATTAGAGGATACTAATATATACACGCAGATCTATAATACGTTTTGAACGTCCGAAAACTAAAATCTCTTTATTCTAAATTGATTTTTCTTCTAATCGAGCGGATACACCACCATAGTAAAGTCACAGTCAGGGCCGGTCATGAAGAAGGGCGACCGTCGAGGTCCCCTAATTTAGTGGGCCCCAAATTTACAAAAATTACCTTAAATATTGTATAAATAATTTAATGTTGAAAATATTCACAACAGCTAGCTTGATAGAGTGATGAGTTGCGCTAGGCACATATTAGACATCATAGTTTTGAATCCTTTATTAATTTTAGTTTGTGAATTTACTTTCAAAGATATATATTATCTCATTTACAATAAAAATCACAACAGACTAGTTGTCTTGATGGATAGTATTTAATGTATAATATAAGATCATAGGTTCAATCCCTAATTCAAGACGTTCAATTTGTTTTGGAATAATTGTGGGTCGGTCTCATTTTATGAAATTGTAACATCTCCAGTACTCTATTTTTTTTTAAACCACAAAAATGCTTTTATATTTTTTTTATTCCTAAAATACCCACACTACCTCTTCTCATCATCATCATCATCATCCAAAGTCATAAAAATTGCTAGGCGCCAGACCAACGCCTAGGTGAGACTTAGAAATAAGATATAATATCTGATTTTTAATATATATTTTTATTATAACTTAATTATTAAACATTAATTTTTTATATATACTAATACTAAATATCACCTAATAATTTAAAAATAATAATTACATTATGATGTTAAATTTTAAAATTAAAACTATAAATTTAATATCATCTATGGTTCAAAATATTACAAAAATAGTCAACAGTTCAATCATCCATCGGTTTATTGACATTTACAATTTTACAAAAATAATTAAATAATTTAAAATTGATATTTATTATTATTATTTTAAAAACATAAAATAACATTATTTAGGGCCAAAATTTTTTATTAAAAAAAAACTAAAAAATAGCAAAAATCAACAGTTGACCGCCTAGCCCGCCTAATCGGGCGACTAGAGCGCCTAGGTGGTGCCTAACCGATTTTTTCGTCGATTTGCCAAATTTCTAGACGCCGGGGTGGTGCCTAGACGACCGCCTAGGCTGATTTTTAGAACACTGTCATCATCATAATCATCTTTGATAATGAGCTCTGTGAACTACTTTATTATATTTATTGATTTTTTACAATACACCTCACGAATCTCTTATGATCACAACGACCAGATTACTCTTCAAAATAGAAGCAAACTCAAACTTGTTCAACATAGGAAGTTCGAAAATTCGAAGTTGGCTTTGCAAGGTAGGTTGGATTTACATCTCTGGGCATGATAGAAACAATATTTGGCTCCATTTCTAGCTGCAATACGTGAACAATCTTGGTCGATGGTAGTGGAGGCGATGGACGAAGACTATGATGTGGGTGTCGTTGCCTATGATTAAAGGCAAGACGACCAAATTGGAGGCAACAACGTCCAATATTTTGTGTCTCACAAAAATGAACGAAGCCCAATCATGCCTCAGTATTATTAATTAGACATCGTTTCTTCCAATCATGCTTCGGTGTTATTAATTAGGTCTCGTTTCTTAAATATGGTGACAGACTTCGTCCAAATTAGAGGTAACGATGCCCAAATTTGAGGCAACGCGTCTTTCTTTCATTAAAGATATTTTTGTTGTTTCCCTCCAAAAAGTGCACTGTAGCAGTTTAAAAAAATGATGGACTTTTGTGATTATAATTTCACCGAAAGGTAGAGGCCCGATTATAACATAAACTGGTTATTTATGTTTTTGTATCACGGTGTAAAAATGAATTAGATAATATTTTTGCACCGCGGTTCAAAGTTTAATTTATTAATCTATTTTTGAACCACGCACGATTCATAAATTTCATTACATTAATTTTTGCACCGCGATTCAATATGATAATTTCATAATTCAATTGTATCGTGATTCATAAATTTAACCTGATATTTTTAAACCGCGATATAAAAACGTAGTGCGGCTCAGGCTAATTAAAGGTATTGCAGTTATTTCGCCCTCAAAAGTTTCATTTTCCGATTGAAAAAGAAAACACTGATTAAAGGCATTATAAACTTTTAAAAAATGAATCGACCCGTAATTTTACCATTTTTTTTCTGTAAAAATTTTAATTTTACATCTCAATAAGTGATTTTTATTTTCTTTGTCATGAACCCGTAAAAGTTTAGGGCCGGCCTGACTCTACCCGCCTATTTTGTTCAGACATCAAGAAACGTGGCCTGCGGAAAGCTATTCGAAACTAAATAGTAATATTCTTATATAATAATGCCTCATTTTACTTTGATCAATAAATTAAGCCACATGCTTTATTTATTGTTACATCATTGTGGAAAAAGTGGGTAGAACGAAAATGAAAAACTTTAAAACAAACTATTCAAAATATTTTGCATTTATAGCAAAGCCGGGTAAGTGTGTGCTATTTTTCTTTATTTGCTTAGATTCAATTCAACATTGTGTCAGGTTTGAACGGCAATTAATTTTCAACTGAACTTTCATGTTCTTTATTAGGCTATACAATTTAGTGGTGGCTAATTCATGAGTTGAGATCTTATGGTGGCTAATTCATCCGGTCATTTATGGGTCATGTTGCATTGTACAAGTTGTGGTACATGAATTCTCAGCTCGTATTTAATATAATATATTATTAGATTTTTGTGTTCGTGTTATATGCATAGTATAAATATATCTGATTTCGTCAATTGAAATGTTAACGTCTAAATAAAAGTTGCGATTTTAAAAAATGTTATAATTGATGGGTACATTACTTCAAGTGATAGTTGATGGCCGCTATTCGAACTCTACTCATAATTGAAGGGGGTTATTTGTAAGAAGTTATATATAACTGCCCTATCAACGTTTGATTTTGCGGCGGAATCAACCCCCATAGCCAGATAGTCTCAGTCAAACAGTACTCAATATATTATATTAATGTAAGGTTGATGTTTTGTAAGAGGTAATAGTTTATAACTGCTCATAATATTAATTGTATGAGATGACTTTATAACAGGGTGAGAGAAAATAAATAGTTAAAAAAGGATAACTACTCTCACACATGTAAATGTGAGAGTGAATCTCAATCATTAAATTTTTTAAAATAATTTAATCTCAACTTCTAAATAGATTTAGTCAATTACATATATGAGAGAATGACCTCTATTTTAATATAGATATTTCCATATAAACGACCTTAACTTTTTTTAATGTCTATATGAAAGTCATGCCGTCGAGTGTGATTCAGGTGTTCTAACCAGTGTTCTAAAACTTCCCGCCTAGCTCCGCTTAGGCGCTAGACCCCTCTCTACCGCCGCCTAATCGACCAAGTCGGCGTCTACGCCAAACCTCACTGACATTAATTTCTTTTTGTAGCTTTGATTTTGTGGCATGTGGTGACCGGAGAAAGAAGGGGGGACGAACTGGAGAAGGAAGGGGGAGTGGTAATGGTGAGACAGAGAGGGAGGTAATGGGGGCGAACCGGAGTAAAATCTTTTTTGTTTTTAGTTCTAAACTTGGCCGGTTTATTACTTTGGGTTGTTGAAAATTGAGATTAATGGTAGGTTTGTATATTTTTGTTTATTTTACAAATATAGACAAGTGTTTGATAAAATGACAAACATAAAAAAAAATTGAATTTGTATACAATGTGTTTAATCTTTGATGTAAATTATCAAAAAAAATGATAATTATGTCTTAATTCTAGGTCCTGATTACGTCCCGATTAATTCCTTAGGCGCTAGGCACTAATGTGCCGCCTAACAATTTTAAAACCTTGGTTCTAACACACCAAGAAGTGCATTATATTGTTACATACAAGAAAGTAGGATAGTCTATGACTTACGCTTCTTTGGTGTTGGCGGGTTTCAGCTTAATTCAATGAACCAAATAATAACAAGCAATTCACGTAAAAGCAATAGTAGTACTAAACATAATCCGAAAAGGGGAATAGGATAAAATGATTGATGTATTCTCAGAGTATGTATAATAGTTTTGTAAAATCAAACTCAAAATCAAAATTAATTCATTAAAAACAAAGTTACACAATGTGATTAATTTTTTGAACAATCATCTTTTATAAAACATCAGTCCTTCAATTATCATTTGGAGCAATATACCCCTCAGTTATAACATTTTTTTTAAATCTCACCTTCTATTTAGGCACTGTCATTTCAATTGACAAAATCAGATATACAGACATTGTGTCGTAAGCACGACATGAAGATCTAATATATATATATATATATATATATATATATATATATATATATATATATATATATACTCCGTCCCAGATAAATATTTCTATTTTCTATTTTGGGATATCCTAATTAATATTCCTAAAGACTTTTGGTATGCAAAGATTCTACCATTCTTCCTAATATATACATTCATTTAATACTATCATTATTACACATTCTAGAGAGAGTAAGTGTCATGGGTATATAATTAATGAGAGTGTGTGTGTAATAGGTATTATTGTCACAACAAATTTTTTAACTCATTATTAATTATATTTTTAATTATTGTGTTTTGTCTACTAAAAATATTTATCTGGGACAGAGGTAATATAATACAAAGAGTATATTTAAGTGTGTGTGTGTGTGTATATTGATGTATATACACACACTCACACACAAAAACAAAATTTATTAATAAAAGTATTCACATTGCATTACAACACTTTCAAAAAATGATATTTCAAAAATACATCAATATTCTTAATACATCAATATAAAACTATTCAAATTGCATTAATATAACTATTCACACAATTTATTAATGAAACTATATATTCACACTGCATTAATAAAACTATTCACATTGTCCTCTACAATTTTTTTATTTTTTTATAGTTCAAAAATACATCAATATTCTTAATAACAACACACTGATATGACATAAATATCATAGTATGCAAGTTGATTTGTAGATTATCATTATGTCAAAATGCATGTTATTTTTACTAACCCTTAGGAATATAAATAATTCACATTTAACTTTTAAGTGAAATTTAAACCAATTTTAAGATTATTATAGCAATTTGAACATAGATTAAGAAAAAAAAACTGATTTGCCCTCATTTAAGATCATTTATTGCAGCTAGGTTATATTAGTATTTTTTTTTCTTTATCATTCAACAACCCTTTAAAAACAACATTTAATTTGAGCGTAGTGAATAAGAGTAGTTTTGGAAAAATATGGATAAATGTTTATTAAAATTCTAAAATATCATTTAATTTTAGAATTCTTTTTAAAACATAATTTATTTTGGTACGGGGTTAGTAAAAAGTAAGCAGAGTTACACGAATCAGTTTCTCTTAATATATATATAAAGATTAATGATAAAAACTTGGGTAGGACGTTTTTACAGATATTTTATGTAAAACATACCATTTTTACTCGATCCATCGTGAGTTGATCGGTTGAGTTGTGAAACAGTAGTAAAACAGTCTTACATGATACTTACTTGTGAATTTAAGTGTTAAACTCTTGTAGAGCTGTCAAAACAGATTGGACTAGCTCGTCTCGTCACCTAAAAATGTGGGTTGGGTTGAAAAAATATGGGCTCACTAGGAGGTGAGTTAAACGAGAAGGAAGATTAACAGCAATATTTACAGGAACAAAATTATAAGTAGATACAAAAAGAGTAATGATAAAATGATTTTTTTTTTCTATTTTTTTTTCTCATTTTGTACGATTAATATTAGAGAAAGTTATTAAAAAACACTATTTAGAATATAGTTGTAGAAAATATATATTTTTAATGAGTTGTAAGATTTTGTGTGTTATTTATTATTATTTATTTATTTTATTAATGGTGAGAAAAAGTTGATAGATTGACCCAACTAACCCATAACCCATAATGAGTTAAACAGAATTGATAATTTCCAAGTCTGTCATATTCGTTGGCTGGTTCGCCTCACCTCACTAAATAACAGGTTAAAATAAATTGCGAATTGATCCGCGTCCCGCTAACCCACCTTGAGAAGACTAAACTCTTGTACATGTCGGTAATGAAAATGTCCCCAAAATGATATCAAGCCGTGCACATCACAGCAATGACTATCAGATTTAGTCATTTAGCCCCTCTCTCTCTCTCTCTCTCTCTCTCTCTCTCTCTCTCTCTCAATACACACACAGTACGTGCGCTTGATATTACTAAAATATTGGATGCCCTGGCGGCCGCTATGTAATGTTTTTTCTTGTTTTGCTTCAACATTGTAATCATAAACATGTTCGCTTATTCTCCCTCTTTCTTCTCTAATCAACACAATATCATATATTTCTACTTCACTTTCACTAGAATATGACTTTAAAAGTAAGATGTTGATAGATTTTCTTTTACAATATTTCACCGTATGGATGTGTTTTATAAAAGGAAACTAGTATACCAATGGGTGAAAAAGTGGTTTTCTTAACTAACAAGCTTGAGTTACATATATATATATATATATATATATATATATATATATTTATATTTATATTTATATTTATATTTATATTTATATTTATATTTATATTTATATTTATATTTATATTTATATTTATATTTATATTTTTATATATTTATATTTATATTTATATTTATATTTATTGTGATCGGTGACAAGGTCCTGTGCATAGCCCCACTAGACGGCCATCTAGGGCCCTCAATTTTCTACACCAAAAAAGAGTTTTCTAATCTCACTTTTTAACTTAATATATACTAGTCTTTGTGTATGTGTCTATAACATGGTGCGAGTAGGAGAAGATGTCAGTATTGGAGGGTGTGAATATTTAAATAAATCAATATATATTTTAATCATGTTTCAAAAAGAGTCTAAAATAACAAATTGAGAATGAAGACCTCTCGGTAATCAATTAAAACAATATGATTATTCAACAGTGGAGAAATAAAAAACTTTTTTGGTAATTTTTTTAAGGAAATAAGGGCGGTACCCTTCTAAATTTTATTAATATAAATAAAATTACAAATTTTAGGGGGACAACCAGAAAACAAAATCCAAAATTTATTTTTTCTGTGATTAAGAAAAAAATAAAGTTGAAAATGTATTTCTTAATCAATAACTCGAAAAGTACTTTGATCAAAAAACAATGAAACTTATTTATTCGAAATTATTATGCTTAATTTGTCCAAGATTGTCAATTTAATATATAATCTGTATTACTCCCTCTGTCCCCAAATTATCGTCCTCCTTTCCTTTGTCGTCCGTCCCAAAATAATTATCCAATTCGAAGCTTACCTTTTTATAACATCATTTTTACCACTTTACCCTTACTTTTTCACTCCACTTTAATTTTGGGTCACATATACATGAGCTTTAAAGGAAACTACACTTTAAACCAATATAAATAATCAAGTCAATTGTTTTGTCTTAAACTGTGTGCTGAGTCAACTAAGACGATTATTAAGGGACAGAGGGAGTATATTAATGACTAATTAATATTAAAATAAAGGAAGGTTGCAGTGCTGAATTATTTTACAATATCCAAACGGAAGAAAAAAAACTGCTCTAAGATTCCTTTCTACAAAACCTCAAAAAGTTAAAACTAAATTATAAACTCAATTTTTCGAGCATAGACTATTCCGATTGAATGAATAGCTGCAAGGAAAAAGTAAATATAAAATCCATTTGTATTTTAATAGTTTCAACTCGACCCATTCTGATATAACCCATTGCAATCCTTTTGATATTTGGGTTATAACGGGTTGCGACCCGTAACACATTCTTTTTTGGAAGCAATGAATATAAAACAACTCAATTTGTGTTTCTTATTTCTTCTACCGTTCATTCTAGGAAATTATGTGACTTCTCAAAATAATCACATAAAACAAAATTCAAAATTTATTTTTTTCTGTGATAAAGAAAAAAATAAAGTTGAAAATTTATTTCTTTCTCCAAATATATATAATTAAGGATTGTAATTTGAAAAATAATAATTGAGCGATCGAAAACAACTGTTGTATAATGTCTTGTGGTACCGGGAGACATTATACAAAAATAATAAGGGTCATCTCTTTCTTAATACTTGAATATTATTTTCCCTACTTTGTGTTTGTTTCCATTCCTTCGAAGGCTCCAATCCCAATTTAGTCGACCTAGTCGTTTTGGTGTATTAAGACCTATTCGGTATTTGACATCGGTAAAGATATGGTGCAAAGACACGAATTGGCGAATGGTATGCAAGAATGGAGCATGAGGTGGGAGAATCTTCAAGGATAAAGGCCTAGACTGGTATTCCCTCTGGCATTCAAACATTCTAATTCGTACGAAAATCACAAACATAATCTCCTTCAAACTCAAATAAATAAACTTTTAATTCAAATGAAGTTGTTATAACGAAAGAAAAAGATTTTAGTTATCAAGTACCCATCCCCTTTCGATCTCATTCTTCAATTTCAAACCTTCGCCCTCCGGGAGCACCACAGTTACTTGACGTTCGATTTCACCTGGCTCCGGGAGTACCACAATAACCCCTTCATCACCTACTCGCAAACAACCGTTGTATACTGTCTTGATTCACCGGGTCTGTTTGAACAGAGGAGAGAGGAAGGAAGGCCAACGCGTTTGGAGATGTAGATGGGTGAGAGATCAGACTGAACAGGAAGCTTGGGGTCAGAATCGAAACTATAGGGATGAAGGGATTCACCAGGTCTATTTGAACAGAGGAGAGAGGGAGGAGGTCGCCGACTGCGGTTGGAGACTGAAGAGATAGAAAGATGGGAGATAAAGGGATATGCATATCGTTTTTCTGTGTTGGGGCTCTCTTTTAGAAGAAGAGAAAGAAGAGAGACGAAGAGGAAGTTGAGACTTGAGAGGACGGAGAAAAAGAAGATGAATAGAGAGATTGAGAGAAAAGGATTGAGGAGATAAAAAATGTGGATAAAAATGGTTGAGGAAGATAGAGAAAGAGATAGAGAGAAACGAATGAGGAGGAGTATAGATAAAAACGTGATAAACCAGTCCTGGTCAGTAATTGTGTTTGGTAAAAACCAATCCTGGTCGGTAATTAGCTTTTCCCAACCGCCTGAGATCAGATTAAATCTTGACCAGTAATTATGTTTGGTAAAAACTAAATCTGGTCGGTAATTAGCTTTTCCCAACCGCCTGATATGTTTTGTATCATAGATAAATCATAATGTGCCATGGATGATTATTTTGTTAATTAATCAATAGTTTAGTTCTTAGATTTTGTTTGCTGCCTCCGTCCCAAAATTATTTTCATACTTTCCTATTTTGCATGTCCCAATTTTTTTTTGCCTAGTTTGAAAGTTTCTTTTTAGGACAACACTTTTACTGTTTGACTCTTAAATTTGCTTCCTACTTTAATTATAAGCCACATGAACATGTGCTTTAAAGAAAACTACACATCATACCAATATAAATAACAAGTCAATGATTTTTCTTTAATCCATGTGACTGATCAAACATGACAAAAATTTGAGACTGAGAGAGTATTTTTATTGTTAATAATTTTGTGTTTAAGTATATATTAGTTAGTCTGTCTATGTAACAACACTATTTTTTATTGATTTCATTATTATTTTTTTCTAAGTGCTTAACGTTTCGTTAGCTTTTAAAAGAACTTAAAAAAATGGATTTGAGAAAAATAAAAGAAAAAGAAAAGCAATTGATTTGATCTTAACCCAAAGTTTTTAATATTTTTATCGTGTATATGGTTGGGCCTATTTTTATAGCACGACTCTCAGGCAACGTACAAATTGACAAATCATAGTTCAATATAGGGCTGGCAAAAGTCCCATTTTTCCCGACCCGTCCCGACGCCCGACCCGATCCCATCTCGACATTTCCCGATCCCGACAAATCCCGATCCCGATTTTGTTGGGATTTTTCCCGTCCCGACATATTTCGGGACGGTATTCGGGATAATTATCAATCCCGTCGGGATTCCCGACCCGTCCCGACTATCAATCCCGTCGGGATTCCCAAATCCCGACCCGTCCCGACTAATTTTTTTTTTTTTTTTATAATTGTTATATTTTTTATAATTGTTATATTTTTTATAATTGTTATATTTTTTATAATTGTTATATTTTTTAATATATTTTTTATTTTATTTTATTTTTTTTATAAATATTGTGAGTGTTAAACAATGTTTATTTTTTGTTTGCTAAAATTACTTAATGATGTTTGTTAAATTTATTTTCACAATTAATATTGTTTTTTTTTTGTCTATCACTTTTCTGCACTTAGTGTAGCTCTTCTCCTACGAGTGAGGGGTGTATTTTGTTCATAATAACAGATTCAACAATATTCACCATTAAATAAATATTCAAGCATACTTTGTAAATATACAGTTTGAAATCTTAATTATGATGAAGACATTTTAAAAATATTTTAGTGTCAGAAAATATTGTTCATAAATATTATAGTCGGGATTACGAGATTTGTATATCCCGAACTGTCGGGATCCCGATTTGTCGGGTCCCGACACTTATCGAGAACAGGATCGAGAAGGAAATTAAAATCCTGAAATCTATGAAACGGAATCGGGATGAAGGGTATCGGGACGGCTCCCGTCCCGATTCCACCCCTAGTTCAATATGCCTAGTCTTGGTATGTAAAGTTTGGATAATTTAATTTATGGAGAATAATTCGAATACAAGTTGACACTTTATTTAATATATATGGGCCAAAGGTTGGAAATTATTTCGCAAAAATAAGTGCAATCTAAAAATATGTCAACTCAACCTATACATTTTTGAACTTTTCCTCGGTTTGTTTCTCAGAAAATACTTAAATGTGATAATAAATACAAATTTAATTAATGAAAAATAAAGACTTGCTAACCAACCGCCATCTTATTAAATCATTCTCCAATCACCAACTAATTCAAATTAATCCTATAACTTAGTCTTCTTTGTTAGTTCCAAATGATACAATATTAGGCTAGAAAGAGGGGGAGGATTGATCGATAGTCTAATAACACTTAAAAACTTTTGAGTTGATTTCCTTGGATGGAATACTTGAAACTATTGGTAGAGTTGCTGTAGCGGAAAGAGCACTAGAAATGCTCACTAAATCTGTTGATAAATACTATCGGTAGTCTTAGTGATTCTCAAAGTTTAATGGTAAAATGTAATAAGATAAATAGAATCATAAAAAGTTAATGAAAACATTAGTTGTAAATGGAGAACTCTCTCAAAGTTTAATGCTAACAGGTAATAAGATAAATAGAATGATAAACAGTTAATGAAACAATTAGTTGTAAATGGAGAACTCGGAGATTTGAGATGGTTCGTACTTTGAATAATACTACGTCACCACCAAAGCAATCAGCCTTGGATTTAAAATGCGTATTATATTTTTCACTAGTTCTATTACATAAATCTCTAATGGATCGTGTACAAAAATATTTGACTTGTATTTGGTGGTTGTAGTGAATATCTGAAGAACAAATTATTTATTGTGCTAAAGAACAGTTAATGAAACAAAAAACTAAAAAGATAATAAATGTAAATGATTGAGAAGCTTCTAGTTGTTGTTGAAGACTTTGTTGATCTGTTAAGGATCTTTTGAATGTACTCATAGTAAGAGCTTGTAAGTTGCTGAATCTTTTCGATCAGAGCATTAAGTTCTTCTTCAATTGCGGCATTTATAATAAAGAGTCCTTGAAACCGTTGGAGAGGAAGGTGAGTAACAACTACATTAGGTTGAATGCATCAAATGTGATAAGCTGTTAGTTTGAATTTCCTCTTCACTTGGTCGGATCAATTGTGGATATGGAATGGGTATAGCGCAGGAACAATTGTTAGCCGAAAGTGGTTTAAACTTGTAAGAGTTGGTGCAGACTGCAATCATGATAGAAGTTGGCGTGTCAGATTGTGTACTCACTATGTCTCACCGTGCGGCAATCACCGAAGAGGAAAGTCTCATTTTCCTTATCCATGAAACACATAAAATGAGCTCTCAATATATCATCTGTAGAGATCCTTTGAACATATATTTATTTCAAGTATCTGAGAGGATAATCCTATAACAAATGCTAAGCTGGACATCTTGAATTCACATCTTTAGAATTGGCTGAAGCATTTCGAAATACAAACAAACAAGGTCTGGTGAATTCTTTTGTTAAGGCGTTGAAGGCCTATTGAAGACTACTTGTGACGATGTACATACAAAGCCTAAATAATCTGTTTCTAAAGCTAATAATTTATTTCTAAAGCTTAGTCCTAAGCTAAATTATCACGCTAATCGGTACGCAGTAGTCACTTAGGCAAAGAACTAAAATCAATGAATGACCATAAGCAAATCTAAAAGCACATAGAAACAACAATCTTCTCATATTTACTTATCTGGTCATCATTACTACAAATGAGGTTTTTGAACACTTAGGATTGATAATAACATGTTGTAGACATCCCAAATTCGTATCCCTATTTTATAATGTTTTATCAAATATATAACAGATTAAAAATTGACTAAAAAAATACTTTTATACATTTCAGGGGCCCAAAATGACAAGGGGAACTCAACAGGGGTCAAAAGAACGAAGGATAACAAGTAGGGAGAAATGTAACTAAAAGGAAGTAAGTAAGCAAATTGGGGCGCCGTGCCTACCAGCCCTGTGTCACGCCCTTCCTCCTGTTGTTGGCATGCAGCTTCGATCATTGCTCACATCTGATTTCAACAAAGGAAAACGAGGCTATTGCCCTTTACCGCGTCTATGCCCCAGTCTCTGCCGGTTGCCCTTTGTAACTTCCACCTGGCTTGCATGCAAGGCCTCAAAGCTTTATTCCTTCTCCTATAAATAGGAGGGTTCCCTCCCTCATTTCACACACACCAACAACACATCTCTCTTACTCCCTCTGTTAGGCTGTAAAGAGAAAGAGAAGAGGCGGCAAACTTACTCTGCCAAAGTCTTACAACAAACCCACCCAGCAAGAATACACATATACACACACAATACCCAGCAACATCAACACACACATACACAAACTTGCTACACGCGCATAGATATACATATATCGCTTTTGCCTATTCTAGACGAAGCATGCATCACACACAACAACAAGAAAAGACTTCCTCTCTCAGGAGAACAGGGGAAGCATACAAGGATCGCCTAAGACTGGGCGTACCGGGTTCAAATACTCACACTCCAAGATGTAGGATTTGGAGTTGATATTCTGTCCCCGTAGTTATTTATTTCAAGTTTATAAATAGGATGTAGATATACATATATACTATGGATTTGTAAATATTCCTTTTGTTTTGTAGTTATTATTATTAGTTGATTTTACTACCCGTATATATATATATATATATATATATATATATATATATATATATATATATATATATATATATATATATATATATATATATATATATATATATATATATATATATATATAAGCCTAGACAAAATATATAAAAGTAAACTAAGTATATTAGCAAACCCAACTTTGAGACCGAAATGGCGAGTTGGGTGTCTAACCCTTTCCTAACTCGTAACTTAAACCCCTGAACCCATATTTTCTGGTATTTTTTATTTTTCTCTATTTAACCTTAAAATAGAGGTGGCTACTCTGTATATACATTTTTTTAGAGTTCACAACGAGGTTGAGCGTATTCCACGCGCTTAAGTTTTGAAACTACTCACCTTTCCCGCGAGGGGGTCGAAACGAGGTTCTCACACATGTCAAAAGAGAATGTTATAATTTATAATAGCAGACATGCCTTAAGCCAGAGTAGCCTAGATTTGTAGAAACTAATCTAAGTGCTTACATAAATAAATTATCAGTAAAGAGCAAGTAAGGTTAGATCAGTAGAGATGAATAGTTAGATAAAGATTTAAATCAATGGTTTAAATTTCAAGTAAGTAGATGAATAAGCAAGTTAGGAAAGCAAGAAATTTAATCAGAACACTTAAAAAAAACTAATATTTTTTTTAATTTCAAAAAAATAGTTTAAAATTACAAAGTTTAACCAGAAAATAAGATAGATACAAAGGAGGAATGTGTAGAACATATGGTTTGGCATTTTTCTTTTCCTTTGTCTTTGGCAGCAGCTTCTTCTTGTTTGCACCTTATTGCAACTTCTTGATTGCGACGCATGAGAGCTTGTTCTGCAGCATCTTGTTATTATGGTATGAGCTCACGAATTCTGCTGGGATATTCTTGTGCAACATTTCTAGTGCAGATTTCACGCGAGCGTAGATTGAGTTATTGCTGTTCTCATCCATTCATAGACCTCAGTTGGTTCTCCTCTGTGATGGTTAGATCTTGAGCCATGCCAGCAGCATCTGTAGACACCCCAATTTCGTACCACTGGTATGTGATATGACATGCAATATCAAGACCTGTTAAAACTTAACAAATGTCAAGTTACATGGTTTAAAAATGCAAAAGGAAAAGTAGGATGCGTAAAACACTGAAATGCAGGGGCCAAAGTATCAAAAAGAAAGGTAAAAAGGGAACCAGGCGCCGCCACCATGCAAACCAGGTGCGGCACCCAGAACCCCCCCCCCCATGGGTGGCGCCAACATAGTGCTCATGTACTGTAGCACTTTGCTTCCGATACTCTCTCTTAACCGTGCGGTACAAGCCAATGAAGCACTGAAATAAAACTCAAAATGCCAATAGGATCCCCATTCCCAGCTATAAATAGAGCTGCTCGGCCTCAGTGAACAAAGACACGCTTTCACTCCGCACACAGTTCACGCAGTAAAAGAGACTGCGTTTAGTTTACGCAGTGAGCGAGAGAGAGTACCCCTCCTCCTATAAGCCTCAAAGCTCCGTCAAATTTCCTCCAAACATAAATCCAACCGGTCAAAGTGAACCTTAGCCTTCCAGCTAGGATTCCACCTTATTTCCCCGATCAAAAAATTCAAAAGAGAGCAGTTACTCTGCCTGAATCCAGAGGCCAAATCCGCTAGAAACAAGTAGATGCTTTGCCCGATTTCCGCCAGCAGCAAGCAAACAACAGCAAAAATGCAAGTAGTTGCTCCGCCCATTTTACGGTGCCAAAAAGCAGCTTTCGGAAGCAATTACTCTGCCCGAATCTCCACAACAGCAAATGACTCCCTCTCCCGGAAGGATAGAGCGATCACAACCTATGCTCTTAAAGCTAAGCCTTTAAGAGATTATATATAAAAGTGTTATTTTCAAGCCGACCCAATGTAAAAATATAAGTAGTTATGCTGTCCGGATTTATATAGAAAATAACAGCAAAAAGAGCCATTATTATGGCCAAATAATTTTAAATGTATTTGTAATTACTGGAAGGAAGCGACTGTAAGTCTGTAAATAATGTAGATACATATATATTTGTTTAAGTGCTTTATTTCATTTGCTAGATAAATATAATAAAAGCATATTTTAGCCAAAAACCTTTTTTGAGACCGAAAGGGCGAGTTGGGTGCCTAACACATTCCCACCTCGTAACTTAGCCTCCGAACCCCTTTTTTTTTTTTTTACAAACTCTAGTTATTTTTTTTTTCTTTATTTCTCCTTAAAATAAAAATGGCAACTCTGTTACAACATTTTGGATCACAGTGAGGCCCGCAACATCCTTTTCTTGCACTTTTCTGTTTTCCCCTAAACAAGGGACGATGGGAATGGAAAGGGTGATGCACTTCATGTATCTTGTTTTCCCCTAAACAAGGGAGAATGAGACACAGGAAATCCAAAGCACTCATAGTGACTCAGAATGTATAACAGTTCATAGTGAGGCAGGGCGTGTTCCCACGCGCCTTCGCAACATCCTTTTTTTTGCACTTTTCTGTTTTCCCCTAAACAAGGGACGATGGAAATGAAAAGGGTAATGCGTTCTCTGTATTTTATTTTCCTCTAAACAAGGGAGGATGAGATACGGAGAAAATCCAAGGCACTCAAAATGGACTAAAGCACACTCGGTGACCGAGGCGTATTTAACGTGCTTTTTAACAACACACTTTCTGCACTTTTAATTTCGTCTTCCCCTAAACAAGGGAGGACGGAATAGAAATCGTGATGTCCTTCCACAACTCGTGTTCCCCTAAAAAAGGGAGCGCGGGGTCCAGGATCATTCCGGGGCACCCACAATGGCGACTTTGCTGGGGACGTCGTTTTTATTTTAAAGAAAATAAAAATTGAGGGCTAGACTCAGTTTTCACAAAAAAAAATTGTTTTCTTTTGTTTCAGGCTAAAATATGCTTATTATATTTCTTTAGCATTTTAAATATTGTATTCTTATGTATCTGTGTATATATTTGTGGATATGGTCCTTCTCTTACAGCAATTTCGTTCCAGTTACCATTACAGGTATATTTACGAAAAAAAAAACCAACAAAAAAAAAACAATAGATTTCCGGGCAGCTTAACAAAAGGGCTGGGGCTTTATTTTATTACTAGGTTATCACCCGTGCGATGCACAGTTGATTTAGTGTTGTTTCTGAAACTTATTTTTGTAGATATAATCTGCAAGCTATTTGAATGAAAAACTTACCATGAAAATTTGGAGTCATAATCAAGTGAAACATGTTTAAATCAAATGTGATAAAATATATCCGGTATTAACCGATTTTGGCATAAAAATGGTAAAAAAAAACTTTTACCATGTATAAAGGAGGTAGCAGTTTTAAAATATATCCGGTTTAAAATAATACTATAAATACATATATAGTACCGTTTGCACGGTTTTAATAGTTTTTTTTTTGTGTAAAAATTATTTATAATAAGATGATTTTCTAAACTTGTAATAAATAGTTAAAAAAATTTAATTAAAATAATATGAAAACAACGAAAAATAAGGTAAATATTCAAAATTGATCATATGAATATGTAATTGAAAGATTAAATCTATGAGAATTGATAAAACCTATTCGCAAAAAAACACTTTTACCATTAAAATTTGGAGTCTTAATCAAGTGAAACACAACTAAATCAAATGTGATAAAAATCTATCTCGTACTAACCGATTTTGGCAAAAAAAATAATTTTTTTTACCATTTATACAAGAGGCACCAGTTTTAAAATCTATCCGGTTTTAATTTTTGGCAGCAAAGAAAAAGAAAAAAAAATTCACAACTTCACAAGAAGTTGACACGTCGAAGCACATAATTCGTTTAAAACTTTATACATTCAACACATAGTCGTCATGTAACAGCAACGACTTCTATTTAAATAATAGTTAATAGATAATTAATAGATTAGTAATTAATATATATATATATATATATATATATATAGTAGAAGAACAAATAACATAAAATTATCTTGTGAATAATTTGTATTAATTAAATAGTATGAAAAAGAAAAGAGATGAAAATTGAAGAGTTTCGGTCAAATTAAACTTGTATAAATTAAACAGGATAAAATCAAATTAGTTTTAAGATTTTTATCTTATCTAATTAGATTTAAGATTTTTATCTTTAATTAATCAATTTTGAAAAAAAAATAAAAAACATTTACTATTTTAATGGTGACACGTGGCATCACAAAATCCCTTTTAAAATTTTTGTTTTTCACAGAAAGCTGCCACGTGGCAGCAGCGACTTCTGTTTTAATAATAGTTATAGATTTCTTTATTCTGCTTTATATTGTTATTCTGCGTGCTTTATTTTCATCGCACAAAATATGTACATATTCTTTCATTCTGTCATTTTATTTTGGGGACTATGACCAACATGTAATTAACATGAATAGATAGATTCCCCACTTTTCTTTCTATTTCTTGATCTGAATGGTTACTTGCTCACGCTCAAACTAAAAAAGCTGAGAAAATCCACAAAGAACAGCAAGACATGTCATATATGTTTTATTTACTGTTTTATTTCCGAATTTTTTTTTTACTGTTTTCTAGATACCGCACACACACGCACGCATGTAGAAATATTCCGAATTGCTACCCTACACCATGGCATGCTTACCTTCTGCATCAGTCAACGTTAAATTGCATATAGATTATCAGGACACTTCATGGACCGATCAGTTTTTACATCTCTGAATCATTGGCCAGTCCCTGTGAAAAAAAAAAAGTAAAAAAAAGAGCAAAAAAGAGATATGAATAAAAGTATACACAGGGGCTGACTAATAATTTTCTGATGTTCGACCTAGACCATTTTGGATGGTGGATCCTGGAAAGAGTATAGGCCTTTCATCCGAGATCAGTCTGATCTTGGGGAGTCGAAAAGCAGGTGGAATATGAGGATCCTATTCTCTGGAGAAAGAATCCACTATTCTAGAAATAGTCCTGAGACCGTAAAAAAACAGGTGCTTGTCCGATCAATTATAGGGAAAATGAATAATAATAAAAAATAGTAATAAAGGCACGCTGTACACCAAACCCAGAAAGCCTTCAGCCAACCTTTTTTGATACCTTCAAACCCTTTTCCTCAGAAACCTGGCCAAAGTTTGAAAAGGTAGAGATAGTACCGGTCCTTTGATCTGAAAGAAAGCATTACGGAGGTCGGATCGAGGAAAATATCATAATCAATTCGGAAAATACGATTTGGACGAGAATGGCCGCAGAAAATGAAACAGCTTCTGGGATACCGTCTGAGGGGGTCTCGGGTTCGCTCCTACCCGGCCATGCGGTAATGGTTAGATCAAAATTTGGATTTGGATATGATCGCATAATGAGCCGAGATAGCAAAACTTCGTGCAAGGTCGAAACCCGGTGGGGAACCTCTTTCCACTGCGGCCCCTCGAAAGCATCTACTTCTCATGCTCCTCTAAAGCCCAAACCCTCGGCCAAACACTAATCTTCCGCAACCCGGCACCCCAATCGCAATTTCTCACCAAATACTTATTACCAAACTTTCAACCCTTTCTTACCAAACCCACCATATCCTTTCCCAAACACCTATATACCCCAAAATCCAAATGACCTCCCATTTCCCATCACTAACCCACTTCAACCCACTCCAAAACAACTCATATATGGACCCTAGAAATTATACCCAGCCGGGACAAGTGACGACTTATCCACCAATCAATGATTTTGGTCGTCAGGCAGAAGCTGCAAATATTCCACCTCCTCTAAATCCTTACCAAATACCGCAACCAGGAATAAACCCAGCCGCTCCCAATCCTTCCAACATATACCAAAACCTAGCACCTCCTCCCATAAAATTAGAGGCAGATATGTCGAACCTAAAAAGTATGATGCATAAAATCTTGAACAAAGGGGAATTTTCTACGCAGGCATTAACGCGGCAACCTTCAGCCATACTACCTTCATAATTCAAAATGCCCGATATAGAAAAATTCGATGGGACTGGATGCCCTATCTCTCACCTAAAATCTTATGCTACTGGCATGTAGTCAAGAGGGGCTAACTTCGAAGCCATGACCTCCAACTTCCATCTGACCTTAGTAGAGGCTACTAAGCAATGGTTCATGTTAGCAGATAATAGTACGGTTGCTACTTGGGACCAAATAGCAGAGAAATTTCTAGAGAGGTACAAAGACAATACTACCTCCGAAAATAAAAGGAAACTTGAGGCATGCACCCAAAAAGAAAAAGAAACATTTGCAGAATTTGCAGCCAGATGGAAGAGAAAAGTGGCCTAGACTTTAGACAGATCTGATCCATCTGAATCAGCTCGGTTGTTTATAAAAAATCACCAGCTAATTTATCTTGAACACATGAGGTATCTTCCCCATGGTGATTTCAATACCATTGTTGAAATAAGAAATCGTATTGATGAAGATATACGTAAAGGGTCCCTAGAAATTTATACGCCTCCAAGTTCATTATGCTATTCTGAATCAGAGGAAGAATCTACGGAAGAAGTCAACTTTGTAGAAAGAATCCCGGCTGAAAAATACAGTAGTATGCCATGGTCATATGGGACAGATAAATCTGCCAATTCCGTTGAGGGAAGCAGTGATACTAACAGAAGCTTCATAGGACCTTACCAAGGAAACAAAAGACATTACGATGAATTATACGCCCCAATGTCCCTAATATTACAAGGTTTAATGACACAAGGGGTCCTGAAACTAATGGCGAATTATAAACCTCCAAAACAGCTACCAAGCACATGGAATCACTCTTAGTATTGCGAGTACCATCGTAGCAGTGGCCACCTCACTGATATGTGTTATGTGCTCAAAAGTGTCATCCAGGATCTTATTGATGGCCAGGTCATTGAGAAGCCACATCCCTGAATCAGCATGATCAAGTCAGCCAAACAGGACTAGTTTAAGAAAAATGATGCTACTCTGCCCTATATGATCACCCCTCCATCTGCAGAAAAGAAAGTTTTATGCCAAAACTAGCATGCTGAGTAGTGGTTGAGCATCACCTGAGAACAAACTTGGATAGGGCGGAACGTCAGTACAAGAAGTTGTTAGCCACTCAGGGAAGGACAAGGGAAGACTTTGAGATTCATAAAACCCTGAAATACCCTCTTGTATACACCTCTTTCCTTAAAACCTCATTTCGTTAAATAAAATCTTCAGGAGGTAACTTTTTTCAAACTCAGCGTCAGTTTTCTTCGATTCCCCATACATATCTTTTTTTTTCAATTCAGATCACCTATTTCCGAGTATCCCTGGACATGTTTTTTTCTAAGGATGATAAATTGACTCGCTTAAAAACGCCTAAATCTACACGAGTTGATAATGATTCATCCAAAAGATATGGACCTGCAAACTATTAAGAACGTATGAAATTCAAAGCAGGCAAGTCGTCTTGACCGGAATCACCTTCGACCCATTGCGGCCGAGTTGTTAGTAGTGTACTGGGGCTTTCCACCATACACCAAAACCCCTCCAAAAACCTGAAACCCATTTTTAGCCCATCATGTGCCAAAATTCCCTACCAAAACTAAGACCTTCCAATCTCCCCTACCAAACAACTATCCCCATGATCCAGCTTCCCGAAACTAGGGGGCTATTTCACCTTTCTATCCACCAAGAATGGTTATTCCTTGGTCCTAAAAAGAGAGATGACATTCCCCAACTGCTATGATGGTGCTCCGAAAGAAAAAGAAAAGAAAAAAAAAGAAGGAGAAAAAAAAATCTCTCTCTGGAGCAAGTCTATCATTTGTCCATCTCTCCTTCTTACCCAAACTAGTTTGGGGTTTCTCGGGAAAAATCAACACATACGCTTTTTAGATGTGGATTAAAGGAAAAAGAAAAGCCCACCATACCCAAAAGCCCAAGCTATACCCAAAATCAAAGCCAAAAAGCCTACCAAACTCAAAAACCAAAAGCCAATTATCCATCCAGAATCCACAGCCTGAAAAGCCAACCAACAATCAAATTATTGATCACTTTTTCCATGAATAGACCTTCTAACCTCAAAGCCAATCCATCTCTAAGAACTTAAACAGTACACCCCGAACCAGTCGCAATCAACAGCTCTGCTTCAATCGGTTATAACATGGCCTGAGTCGAAGATGGGCTCCTTGCTAAAACACACAAAAACATCAAAAGATAATTACCAAATAGGGTCCATAAGCCCACCAAACCTTGTGATACTCGGCAACAAGGTGAACTCTGAATACCGACTCTCTTTCTTGTTCAGTAGAGTCTTCATCATATCCTGTGCCTTTGATTTTCTCTTCAGAAAGAAAAAAAAAAAGAAAAAAAAGAAGGAAGAGAAAAGTCCACCTAGGGGCTTTTCCTCTATCAACTTCTGGAGTCATTCATATTCATAAAAATGCATCGATTGAGTATACTAGGGGCTTTCTGTCCCATTTTGAAAAATTATCGATTAAGTTACCCTGGGCTTTTTCCCACCAAACTCATGAGTTTTGTCAGCCTCCTATCCCGTATTCCCTAGATCATAGAGGCATTTTGGAAACACATATCAACTGAGAAAGTTCTGTCTGAGCCTTACTAAGCCGGGACTTTTTAGAAGGTTCTCTCATAATTTCTACGAGCCGGGTAGATAATTTCGGGTACACTTTACCCTTACCTTCCTATTAATGCTAGACTGGTTGTCCACCAATTTCTGTCCAGAATACCAAAGGTTCGAAACTCCACTTACAAGATTAGACTATCTGCTTCATCATGCCAGTGTCCCTAAGTTCTATCAGATCTTGCTGCTTGACCGCCGTGTTATCTCCTCATATGGGCCCGGTTTTTGAAACCCCTCCTTACTTTCCTTACCAAAACCATGATATCTTGTTACCAAGTCAAAAGAAAAAATGGGGACCTCCATTAAAAAACCCCACCAGGTACCAGAAACCAAAACATATACATCATACCTCATATGTTTGTGTCCGAAGCTTCGGGTAAACCACAATAAAGAAACAACCTCAGCCTTCTCACCTACCAGCCAAAAGATTACGGTGTGTTCATAAACGATGGATTAATTCTCGCTTAATTTACAATGAGTATCACAGTCTACATCAATGTTTTTCTCAAAATAATGCAATGAATATGGCATCAAATCCATGTATTTACCTTTTATGCCTGCATATCACATGAAATTTTGCATCTAGTCTTTACGATGAGTCTTTTGCGGATGCAATGGATATTGCATATGATCTTTCGTCGGCCTGTAATGATGCGATTATTATTGCAACAGTTATTTGCATGCACTTTCTCTATTAGTGATGCAATCGATATTGCATCCATCTTTCTGGTAATGTGATTGATATCGCATCTAGAGTTGCAATGCAATGGATATTCCATCCGTCTTTCTGATAATGCGATGGATATCGCATCTAGCATTGCGATGCAGAGGATATTGCATCCGTCTTTCTAGTAATTCGATGGATATCACATCTAGTGTTGTGATGCAATGAATATTGCATCCGTCTTTCTGGTAATACGATGGATATCGCATCTAGCGTTGCGATGCAATGGATATTGCATCCGTCTTTCTGGTAATACGATGGATATCGCATCTAGCGTTGCGATGCAATGGATATTGCATCTATCTTTCTGATAATGCGATGGATATCGCATCTAGCGTTGCGATGCAATGAATATTGCATCTGGGTTTTTGGTAATGCAATGAATATTGCATCTCTACCATTGTGGTGATGCAATGAATATTGCATCAGATTTGGCCTTAGTTTCCTGTTAGATGTAATGAATTTTACATCTGGCTCTCCATCTGGTCTAGCTATGAATGGTGTAATGAATATTACATCTGGATTTGTTTTAGTCTCACTCGGTAATGCAATGAATATTGCATGTGCGTTTGCGGCGATGCAATGAATATTATATCCAGTCCTTGCAATGAAATGAATATTGCATATGCGTTTGCGGTGATGCAATGAATATTGTATCCAGTCCTTGCAATGCAATGAATATTGCATTTGCGTTTGCGGTGATGCAATGAATATTGCATCCAGTCTTTGCAATGCAATGAATATTGCATTTGCGTTTGTGGTGATGCAATGAATATTGCATCTGGGTATGTTGCGATGCAATGAATATTGCATCTAGATTTGTGGTAATGCAATGAATATTGCATTGGCTCGCAGTAATGCAATGAATATTGCATTTGGGTTTGTGGTAATGCAATTGATATTGCATTTGGTCTTTGTGATGCAATGAATATTGCGTCTTGTTGTGCGTTATTTTCACTAGGTTGTAATGAATATTGCAACTATCTTCCCGCATAGCAGTTGTTTGTTTGCATGAGGCCGAACTACGTTTGGTCTGATTCCTATTATTAAGGGATACGTAGGCAGCCTATTTCGGTAGGTCCGACCATCAGAGCACTTAATTTGTATATTTGCTTAAAAACTACGATAACATGCTACAACCGACTAAATATATCTAGGATATGTGAAATTTGACATGCATTATAAACTGCTGCATTATAATTTCCACAAAATTAGGGAGTCTATTTCTTATCAACGATGTTCGTTTACTCGGTAAGCTGCGGGTTACCCGTAAACTCCATCGTTGAGGGGCTCTATTGACACCCCAATTTCGTACCCCTGGTATTTGACATGACATGCAATATCAAGACCTGTTAAAACTTAACAAATGTCAAGTTACATGATTTAAACATGAAAAAGGAAAAGTAGGATGCATAAAACAGTGAAATGCAGGGGCCAAAGTGTCAAAAAGAAGGCTAAAAAGAGAACCAGGCGCCGCCACCATGCAAACTAGGCGCGGCGCCCAGAACCCCCATGGGTGACGCCAGCATAGTGCTCATGTACTATAGCACTTTGCTTCCGATACTCTCTCTCAAGCGTGCGGTACAAGCCGATGAAGCACAGAAAGAAAACTCAAAATGCCAACGGGATCCCCACTCCCAGCTATAAATAGAGGTGCTCGGCCTCAGTGAACGAAGACACGATTTCACTCCGCACACAGTTCACACAGTAAAAGAGAACGCGTTTAGTTTACAAAGTGAGCGAGAGAGAGTACCCTCCTCTTAAAAGCCTCAAAGCTCCGCCAAATTTCCTCCAAACATAAATCCAATCGGTCAAAAGTGAACCTTAGCCTTCCAACTAAGATTCCACCATACTTCCCCGGTCCAAAAATTCAAAAGAGAGCAGTTACTCTACCCGAATTGAGAGGCCAAATCCGCCAGAAACAAGTAGTTGTAGACACCCCAATTTCGTACCCCTGATATGTGACATGACATAAAATATCAAGAACTGTTGAAACATTAACAAATGTCAAGTTACAGGGTTGAAAATGCAAAAGGAAAAAGTAGGATGCGCGAAACAGTGAACTGCAGTGGTTAAAGTGCAAATTTTTCAAAGTTGAATAAGGGCTTGGTGCCGCACCAAGGCCCTGGTGCCGCACTGGGGTACCTTGGCCGCACCAAATTCTCTTTAGCGCGTTGTCTCGAAGTCGCATGGTACAAGTCTTAAAGCGCAACGCACAACTCGCCAAAGCACGGAAGAAACTCAAGAATTCCCGTGTCCTCATCCTTCAAGATAAATAGAGAGCTCTGCCTCATTTCAAGTGCTCATTTTCATCGCAACGAAGCGCCAAGAATTCCTTCCGCTCCTTCAAGCGATTAGTTACGAGATGCGAGATAGGTGAGTGGAACCCCTAAAGTATCCAAACCCCGTCCAAACTCCGCCAAAATAAATATCCACTAGTTATAAGTAATCCCTAGCCTAGTCGTTAGGTATCCACCTCATTTCCTGCCCAAAAAATCCCAAAGTAGTGCCGTTACTCGCCTCGAGTAACGAGCCGAAAACACCCTTTATAAGCCGTTATTCCGCCCAACCAAAAAGGCCAAAACCACAAAAACTAAGCCGCCACTCCGCCCAAACCAAACAAACCAAAACTACCATATATAAGCCACTCGCTAAAATCAAAACAACAAACACACAACAAACAACAAAAGTCTCCTCTCCCGAGAAGGACAGAGCGAGCACACCGCCATTTAAAAGGTAACATTTTAAGGGCGTGTTTATTTATTTATTTATTTTATTGTCTATTCATTATTTTGTAAAATTATTATTTAAATCCCGCACAATGTAGTCTTTATAAGCCGTCAGGCCGCTCGGATTAGATTAGGAAATAATATGTAAAAGAGCTAGTTATTATGGCCAAATATTCTTAAATATGTTTGTAATTATTGGAAGGAGACTACCGCGTAGTCCAGTAAATAATGTAGCCACGAATGTATTTGTTTAAATTTCCTTGTCATTATAATACCTTATTTATTTGCTAAATAAATGTGACAATAAGCATACTTCAAATTAAAAACCATTTTCGAGATCGAAAGGCGAGTTGGGTGCCTAGCACCTTCCCAACTCGTAACTTAGCCTCCGAACCCGCTTTTTAAAATCTGGTTTTTTTTCTCGGTTTTTCTTTATTTTTGCCTTAAAATAAAGATGGCGACTCTTAAACTTTCAGATCCAGCTGGGCCTCGCAACACTCCTCTTTGCACTTTCCTGTCTCCCCTAAAAAGGGAGATACGGAATGGAGGGGTGATGCATTCTCATATCCCGGTATCCCCTAAACAAGGGATAACTTGATGCGGAAACCCATAGCTCCCATAGTGATCCGAACGGGCCATAAGGCTATTTTCAATAAATCCATAGTGGGGCGCCGCAATATCCTTTCTTGCACTTCTCCGCTTTTCCCCTAAAGAAAACAGGGAGAATGGGAATGGAAGGGTAATGCATTCCCATATCCCCGTTATGCCCGAACAAGGGATAACTTGACATGGGAAACCATTAGTTCCCATTTTGGATACAAAATCCACTCAAGGCAACCGAGGCACATTCCAACGTGCTAATATAGACGCACTTCTCTCTCGCACTTTGGATTTCGTCTTCCCTAAACAAGCGAAGGTGGAACGAGAGCAAGTGGATGTCACCGCATCCGCACGTACGCGCACCCCTATCCAAGGGCGCGAGGGCGCTGCGCACTCCTGAACCTCACAAGTGTCGACTGGGGGAGTTGTTTTATTTTAAATAAAATGGAGGGCTAGACTCGTCAAAATAATTTTTTTGTTTTTATTTGTTTCCTCGGCCGCAAGATGCTTTGTCATATTAATTTACGTATTTGAATAAAGTGTTCCCATACTGGCCGTGGCTATATTTGTGGATATGATCCTCCATCTTGCAGGCCAGCTGTCCGATAACTGCATGCATTTTAAGAGTATAAAAAAAAATTCAAATTTTTTTTTTTCCAAAATCAATAAAAAAAAATTCAAAATATATATATATATATATATATATCTATTATATATTACAATAAAATTCCGGGCAGCACAACAAAAGAGCTGGGGCTTTACTTTTTTCCGGCTCTGTATTTTTATTTCAGCTTATTTTCTTTTTCATTTTATTCTGTACATTTGTACATATTTACATTCATTCTGTCATTTTATTTTGGGGACATAGGACCAAAATTTGTAATTAATAGGATAGATAGTTTCCTCACTTTTCTTTCTATTTCTTAATGTGATGTGCTTGCTTGCGCTCAAACTAAAAAGCCGAGAAAATCCACACAAACAAAGAAGACAGCCATATATGTTTTATTCTTCTGCTTATATATCAGAATAAATAAAGATTTTATCGCTTAGATACCACACACACGCACATGCATATAGCTATATTCCGAACTGTTACCCTACACCATGGCCAGCCTACCCCCTGCATGAGCCAACGTTAGAATGCATATAGATTCTCAGGACACTTCATTGACCGACCGGTTTTTGCATCTCCGAATTGTGAGTCAGCCCCTGCAAAAAAAAAAGATATATATATATAAAAAAGCAAATATATATATATATATATATATATAAATACGCGCAAGTTAGTAAAAAAAAAGGGTGATGAAAATAAATTGCACAAAAAAAAAACAAAATGATAATAAGCAGGAGCTGATTTATTATTCCCTGATGCTCGACCTAGACCATTTCGAATGGTGGATCCTGGAAAGAGTATAGGCCCTTCGCCTGTGACCGCCCAGTCCTAGGGAGTCGAAAGGCGGTGGAATATGTTGGTCTTATACTCAAGAAAGAATCCACTGTTCCAGAAAGTCCCGAGACTGCAAAATAAAGCAGTGTGCTTATCCTCAACCGTCAGGGAACAAACAAATAATAATAAAATATACTAATAAAGGCACGCTGTACTCCAAACCCAGAAAGCCTTCAGCCAGCCTCCTGATACCTCCATAACCCATTTTCCTCAGAAACCTGGCCCGAACTTGGAAAGGCAGAGATAGTACTGGCCGGTTGATACTGAAAGTAGTGCGTAAATCGCACTCAAAAGGTATCGCATCGATCGATCGACATAAGGCGTAATCGTTCAGAAAGAACAGATCCAAGCAGTATGGCAACAGATGAGCAGTCCGATATGGGTACAGATTCAGGGGCTCCAGGATACACTCCGACTCCGGCTATGCAGCGGTGGCTAGACCAGAATCTGGATGCACGAAATGAACGCTTGCTAAGCCAAATAGCAAGTCTTATACAAGGTTCGAAGCCCAGTGGTGAGGTGAATTCTTCCCCTACAATCCCCCAAGAAACATCAACGTCCCACGTGCCTCCAAACCCAACCTCACCAAACACTAACCCACCAAATATGGCCGCTACCCCACATCCCAATCCTCCACCAAATCTCTACTACCCAAATATCAGCCCTTACCCGTCATATCCCTCCTATCCTGCTCCAAACACCAAAATTCCCCAGAGCCCAAATGACCTCCCTGTTCCAATAACCAACCCACTCCAAAACAAAACATATGGACCCACAAAATTATAACCCGCCAGGCCAAGTTACCACTTATTTACCTTATAATAATCCTGGCTGCCCAGCCGAAACCATCCAAAACCCACCTACCCAAAATCCACCAACCCAAAATCCATATCCTACCCAAGTACCACCAGACAATATCCATATCCCGCCCGAACCCTACCACACCGCAGCCGAATTAACCCAAATTCGCCTTCCCTAACCCCGCCAACATCTACAAAAACCCAACTCTCTCGCCCGCCAAAATGGAGGCTGACATCGAAAATTTGAAAACCATGATGCTTAGAATCCTTAACCAAGAAGTTCCTAATGAAAATTTGGGGGACAGCCTTCCGGGTATGATGGATAAAGGCACTTCTTCAAAAAAAAAAGAAAAAGAAAAAGGCTCCCTCGAAGCTGAGCCTATTTCTAAAAAGCCTCTCGTAACTAGTATACTACGACCGCCCACTTTGACGCCCACAGATCCGTGGACTACTTCGGATAGATTACCATATTCCTTTCTAGCCTTACGGATTTGGTCATTTACCAATCCGCTCCCTAAAATTGAGGATCTCAAACCCCGTGTCCTCAATAATAAATAAACCCCTGCACGGTGTGCTTTTAATAATAATCTAAATGTCTTTGCTTATTTCTTAGTTGCACCTACATTAAAAGACGATTAAATAATTATAATAATGAGTCATTTAATAGGACCCAAAAGATAAAAAATTATTTGCTTCGAGCTTGTAAAGTCGGCAGAGCTGTGGACAACATCATCAACAAGAATCAAGACCGACCCACTATAACTGGGGCGGACAAGGAAATCAAAAGACGCCGACCGGCAACTACCGCAAGGCTCCAAAAGAACACCACCCATGGATCCCCTCAAAAAGTCGTGGACATGCTTACCTGGTCCTATGAAGATGTGTCAGGGGTAGACCCAGCCATAGCCGAACACCGGATCCCCATATATCCGATGCTCAATCAATCGACAAAAGCTCCACCGCATCGTTTTAATGGTCACTACAAGTTGAAAAAAAAAAAGCATGAAACAACCAGACGTCAACTTCATTCGGTAAAAAATAATAATAATAATAATACAAAAAAATACAAAAAAAAACAAAGAGAAAAAAAAGAAGAAAGAAAAAAATACCCGATGTGGTCCCAAAATAGTGACCACTCCCAAATCCAACAACAAAGATGTCGAGCTATAGTCAAATCAAAGGCGCAGGAGACCAAGAAAAGACCTCATTCACCACCCCTCGGGGACCCATCGCTATCATATCATGCCGTCAAGCTTAAAAAATGCCGGGGCTACTTATCAAAGGTCGCTACCCCTCTTCCACGATATGCTATATATTGTCAATGGGATCCGGTCAGAGATGTCGCATCCCCACAAGCTAGAAAGAAGACCTTGTTCACCCTCCGATCTTAACGAAGCTCAAAAGGTATTATGCTTGAACCACCCTATCCGACAAGTGCTTCCTTCTCCACCGCTAGGTCGAAACCCGAAAGGGCGCCTAGGCAAAAGTTAGGGCATTCAAAAAAATGAAAAAATGAAAAGTGAAAAAGAAGAATAAGGGCTCGCTAGGTCGAAACCCGAAAGGGCGCCTAGGCAAAAATTAGAGCAAACAAAAAAATATATAAAAAATAATAAAAAATAAAGGCTCGCTAGGTTGAAAACCCGAAGGGCGACCTAGACAAAAGTTAGAGCCAAACAAATAAAATATATATATCAGAGAATAAGGAGAGAGAAGACTTTTGAAACCTCAAGATCTTACCTCCGCCTTCTAAGATAAAGGGACTCGTCGATTTAAGAAAAAAAGAAAAACCACGACATGAGCTCTCGCAATAAAACACTAAAATATAATATTACAGGTCCTAAGGTGCAACTTAGGAATAATTGCTAAAGAAATTTAGGTTATACATTAATTGCCCTGTACATATTATCTATTATTGCCTCTACCCCTCTTGCTTCCCCCAAAACTATCCTTCATTTGCGCTTAAGCTCCCATCTGGCTGCCTCCGCGACGTCCACCCTCCTACTATATACTTTTTGTGCAAGGCACGTAAGAGGCTCGCCTCATTGGAATAAAAAGCACCAAGTGTCCTCGCCCTATCCATCATCTCAAGGTTGCCATTGTCCTCCTCAAACAACCAAACAACTTGATCCCGATCATTCATCACGCCTTTGTCTCATTATGAAGAAAATGCAGGAGTTACGAGAGAATAGCCATATGTCAAGTATAGCCTCGCAACAATATATATGGCAAGGAGGTATTCCGCCTTTTCCTTTTCCCCGCATATACTCATAAAAAAAAGGAAGCCCGCTCGAACGAAGGTATTTTCCTTTAAAACCCATTTTGAAATACACAAGGCCATTACCCATTAGGTCGGTATAGCTTTGCTTTCGTGTGTGTCTTGAGTCTGCATGTTTTTATTCATTTTGCATCATATAAATTTAGACTACATTGTAAATATTTGTACATGTTTTCAAAAAAACAAAAAAAAACAAAAACAAAAAAAGTATTATTTTTGATCTAGATGTAAATGTTTTGTATCTTAAAAGATATATACTCGCATTTTTACATTATCGCATGCTGTCATGATAAAACGGAAAAAAAATATCCAGCATTTAATCGTATGTTAATAGGCATCCTATAATTTTAGGCATCACATTTGCATCATTAAATAAAGTAGTACATGCATTCATCATGTGCATTCATTAGTACCAAATAAGCCGCATTAGGGGGTGCACTAAAAAGAGAGAATAAAAATGAACTACCATGAAAATAAATATTCTTATGGCATTCACTATGTCCCCTGCAAAGATAAGCATACATCATTTAGCCCCATTCGCATTTATAGTATAAATCATGCATAATAAGGTCAAATAGTGACCACTAGTTTAATCATGCATCGAACAATAAATAATATAAATTTCATGCATCATTATATAATTGCATCATTTAGATATAAATAAGACATGCATAAGCATCTTTAATAAAGTCGAATGCTTCAAAAGTACCAAACAACGCCAATCCAACAGATCAAGTATTTCCAAAGAAAAAAAAAAGAAAAAAAAGAGAGAATAAAACCCCGCAGGTGAACTACGCTTGGTCCGATTCCTTGAATAAGAATAATGTGAGGCAGCCTCTATTTCGAAAGGCACCCACCATCACCAAAAAAAAACAAAAAAAACAAAAAAAAACGAAAATGAAAAAAAAAATCTGGGAGGAAAATGCATGTACAAGAAGGAAAAATTTTCCTGTACATGCAACAAGAACAAATGTGGCGGCAGAAAAAGAAATTTTCGATCAAGCTAGAAAATCAAGTTTAAAAAGAAACAACAAAGAAGGAAAATATGATATCACCGATACCAAGAGATGCTACAAAGAAAAGGAAGCTTCTAACCAAGGTTAGAAGAACAAGAAAGAACAAATGCGGCAACATCAAGAAAGATTTTCCACTAAAGCCGAAACAAAGCGGACGTGGAAAAGACTTTCCAAATAAGGCCTGAACAGATGACAAAGAAAATCCTCAAAGAAAGGTAACAACAACAACAGAAAGCAAAGAAGCAACAAAGAAACAACAACAGCATTTGTCCGACTAACACGACAACGGTAAAGGAAAGGAAGGTATTTTCCTTTTAAAAAAGCATTTGTTTGGTGTTTGGAAACTTTCCTTTACACGTACCGGATTTAGGGAAAGGTCTTCTCCCAGTGAAGGCCAAGTTCCTAGGAGATTCCATGCATTTTTCACCGTGTTGGAAAACTTTCCTTTAAGGGTACACAACGATTCATAGGGAAAGGTTTTGTTCTCAGAGACTAAGTTCCTAAGGAAACAATGCCGCCGTACCCACGCATCTAACCACGCTTGGTCCGATTCCTTGTTTAGGATACGAGGCGCCTATCACGATAGATGCGACCATCACAAAGACATATTTACCCCTTGTCGCACTCATTTGATAAAGCTTTGCCACACTTGCTCATTTAATATTGTCGCACTTCGCACCACAACACTTACACCGCCACATTTAGTCCCCGCCAGTGAACTACGCTTCGGTCGATTCCTTGTTTAAGGATACGAGGCGACTTATCATGGTAGGCCCGACCGTTATGAGTGATAGTTTAGGTTTTGGCCTCGAACTATGTTTGGTCTCGAGTTCCTTTATTGGGATACGTAGCGTACTTACATTAGTGGTCCGACCATCGAAAGCACATTAAATTCATATCCGCTTAAAACCACGATAACTTTTATAACCGACTAAAATTGTCCGTGTTATGGAGTTTGGTCTGTTATCTACCGTTGCATCATAACTACTACCCGTTGCATCTCATTCCCATTTTATAATTGAACGAAATTGAAGGTCTATTGTTTATCAACGATGTTCGCCTACCGCAAGCCTTGGGTTACCCGTAGACTCCATCGCCAAGGGGCTCAGACACCCCAAATTGCACTCCCCGATATGTGACATGACATAAAATATCAAGAACTGCTGAAACATTAACAAATGTCAAGTTACTGGTTGAAAATGCAAAAGGAAAAAGTAGGACGCGCTAAAGTGAACCTGCAGGGGTTAAAGTGCAAATTTTTCAAAGTTGAAAAGGGCTTGGTGCCGCACTAAGGCCCCTTGGTGCCGCACTGCGGGTACCTTGGCCTCACCAAATTCTTTTTAATGCGCGTTATCTCGGCCGCATGGTACAAGTCTTAAAGTGCAACGCACAACTCGCCAATGCACGGAAGAACCTCAAGAATTCCCGCCGTGTCCTCATCCTTCAAGATAATAGAGAGCTCTGCCTCATTTCAAGAGCCACTTCATCGCAACGGGAATTCTTCCTTCAAGCGATTAGTTACGGAGATGCGAGATGTGTGAGCGGAACCCCTAAAGTATCCAAACCCGTCCAAACTCCGCCAAAATAAATATCCACTAGTTATAAGTAATCCCTAGCCTAGCTGTTAGGTATCCACCTCATTTCCCGACCCAAAAATCCAAAGTAAGCCGTTACTCCGCCGAGTAACGAGCCAAAACACCCTTTATAAGCCGTTATTCCGCCCAACCAAAGGCCAAACCACAAAACTAAGCCACTCGCCCAAACCAAACAAACAAAACTACCATATATATAGTATTACTCGCCAAATCAAAACAACAAACACACAACAAACAACAAAAGTCTCCCTCTCCCGGTTGACAGAAAATGGAAAGCACACCGCCGTTTAAAAGGTAACAAAATTTCTAATGGCGTTTGTTTATTTATTTATTTATTTTATTGTCTATTCATTATTTTGTAAAAATTATT
>CM028380.1:77380555-77527147 GCA_013146195.2 Codonopsis lanceolata | reverse complement strand
GGAGGTCCCCTAATTTAGTGGCCCCAAATTTATAAAAATTACCTTAAATATTGTATAAATTATTTAATGTTGAAAATATTCACAACAGCTAGCTTGATAGAGTGATGAGTTGCGCTAGGCACATATTAGACATCATAGTTTTGAATCCTTTATTAATTTTAGTTTGTGAATTTACTTTCAAAGATATATATTATCTCATTTACAATAAAAATCACAACAGACTAGTTGTCTTGATGGATAGTATTTAATATATAAGATAAGATCATAGGTTCAATCCCTAATTCAAGACATTCAATTTGTTTTGGAATAATTGTGGGTCGGTCCCATTTTATGAAATTGTAACATCTCCAGTACTCTATTTTTTTTAAAACCACAAAAATGCTTTTATATTTTTTTTATTCCTAAAATACCCACACTACCTCTTCCCATCATCATCATCATCATCCAAAGTCATAAAAATTGCTAGGCGCCAGACCAACACCTAGGTGAGACTTAGAAATAAGATATAATATCTGATTTTTAATATATTTTTTTATTATAACTTAATTATTAAACATTAATTTTTTATATATACTAATACTAAATATCACCTAATAATTTAAAAATAATAATTACATTATGATGTTAAATTTTAAAATTAAAACTATAAATTTAATATCATCTATGGTTCAAAATATTACAAAAATAGTCAACAGTTCAATCATCCATCGGTTTATTGACATTTACAATTTTACAAAAATAATTAAATAATTTAAAATTGATATTTATTATTATTATTTTAAAAACATAAGATAACATTATTTAGGGCCAAAATTTTATATAAAAAAACTAAAAAATAGCAAAAATCAACAGTTGACCGCCTAGCCCGCCTAATCGGGCGTCTAGAGCGCCTAGGTGGTGCCTAACCGATTTTTTCGTCGATTTGCCAAATTTCTAGACGCCGGGGTGGTGCCTAGACGCCCGCCTAGGCTGATTTTTAGAATTGAACAATGTCATCATCATAATCATCTTTGATAATGAGCTCTGTGAACTACTTTATTATATTTATTGATTTTTTACAATACACCTCACGAATCTCTTATGATCACAACGACCAGATTACTCTTCAAAATAGAAGCAAACTCAAACTTGTTCAACATAGGAAGTTCGAAAATTCGAAGTTGGCTTTGCAAGGTAGGTTGGATTTACATCTCTGGGCATAATAGAAACAATATTTGGCTCCATTTCTAGCTGCAATACGTGAACAATCTTGGTCGATGGTAGTGGAGGCGATGGACGAAGACTATGATGTGAGTGTCAAAGACTACGATGTGGGTGTCGTTGCCTATGATTAAAGGCAAGACGACCAAATTGGAGGCAACAACGTCCAATATTTTGTGTCTCACAAAAATGAACGAAGCCCAATCATGCCTCAGTATTATTAATTAGACATCGTTTCTTCCAATCATGCTTCGGTGTTATTAATTAGGTCTCGTTTCTTAACTATGGTAACAGACTTCGCCCAAATTAGAGGTAACGATGCCCAAATTTGAGGCAACGCTGCCTTTTCCTTTCATTAAAGATATTTTTGTTGTTTCCTCCAAAAGTGCACTGTGAGCTTTTAAAAAAATGATGGACTTTTGTGATTATAATTTCACCGAAAGGTAGAGGCCCGATTATAACATAAACTGGTTATTTATGTTTTTGTATCACGGTGTAAAAATGAATTAGATAATATTTTTGCACCGCGGTTCAAAGTTTAATTTCTTAATCTATTTTTGAACCACGATTCATAAATTTCATTACATTAATTTTTGCACCGCGATTCAATATGATAATTTCATAATTCAATTGTATCGTGATTCATAAATTTAACCTGATATTTTTAAACCGCGATATAAAAACGTAGTGCGGCTCAAAGCACTAATTAAAGGTATTGCAGTTATTTCGCCCTCAAAAGTTTCATTTTCCGATTGAAAAAGAAAACACTGACTAAAGGCATTATAAACTTTTAAAAAATGAATCGACCTGTAATTTTACCTCAAAAGTTTCATTTTCCGATTGAAAAAGAAAACACTGACTAAAGGCATTATAAACTTTTAAAAAATGAATCGACCTGTAATTTTACCATTTTTTTCCGTAAAAATTTTAATTTACATCTCAATAAGTGATTTTTATTTTCTTTGTCATGAACCCGTAAAAGCTTAGGGCCGGCCTGACTCTACCCGCCTATTTTGTTCAGACATCATGAAACGTGGCCTGCGGAAAGCTATTCGAAACTAAATAGTAATATTCTTATATAATAATGCCTCATTTTACTTTGATCAATAAATTAAGCCACATGCTTTATTTATTGTTACATCATTGTGGAAAAAGTGGGTAGAACGAAAATGAAAAACTTTAAAACAAACTATTCAAAATATTTTGCATTTATAGCAAAGCCGGGTAAGTGTGTGCTATTTTTCTTTATTTGCTTAGATTCAATTCAACATTGTGTCAGGTTTGAACGGCAATTAATTTTCAACTGAACTTTCATGTTCTTTATTAGGCTATACAATTTAGTGGTGGCTAATTCATGAGTTGAGATCTTATGGTGGCTAATTCATCCAGTCATTTATGGGTTATGTTGTACTGTACAAATTGTGGTACGTGAATTCTCAGCTCGTATTTAATATAATATATTATTAGATTTTTGTGTTCGTGTCATATGCATAGTATAAATATATCTGATTTCGTCAATTGAAATGTTAACGTCTAAATAAAAGTTGCGATTTTAAAAAAATGTTATAGTTGAGGGGTACATTACTTCAAGTGGTAGTTGATGGCTACGTATTCGAACTCTACTCATAATTGAAGGGGGTTATTTGTAAGAAGTTATATATAATCGCTCTATCAACGTTGATTTCATTGGCGAATCAACCCCATACCAGATACTCATCAAACAGCTACTCAATATATTATATTAATGTAAGGTTGATGTTTTGTAAGAGGTAATAGTTTATAACTGCTCATAATATTAATTGTATGAGATGACTTTATAACAGGGTGAGAGAAAATAAATAGTTAAAAAGGATAACTACTCTCACATGTAAATGTGAGAGTGAATCTCAATCATTAAATTTTTAAAATAATTTAATCTCAACTTCTAAATAGATTTAGTCAATTACATATATGAGAGAATGACCTCTATTTTAATATAGATATTTCCATATAAACGACCTTAACTTTTTTAATGTCTATATGAAAGTCATGTCCGCCGAGTGTGATTCAGTGTTCTAACCTGTTCTAAAACTCCCTCGCCTAGCTCATTTAGACCTACTCTAGGGCTAGACCCCTCGACCAGTCGGGCGCCTAATTCGAAGCTTCTGCCTACGCCAAACCTCACCGACCTTAATTTCTTTTTGTAGCTTTGATTTTGTGGCATGCGGTGACCGGAGAAAGAAGGGGGGACGAACTGGAGAAGGAAGGGGGGAGTGGTAATGGTGAGACAGAGAGGGAGGTAATGGGGGCGAACCGAGTAAAATCTTTTTGTTTTTAGTTCTAAACTTGGCGATTTATTACTTTGGGTTGTTGAAAATTGAGATTAATGGTAGGTTTGTATATTTTTGTTTATTTTACAAATATAGACAAGTGTTTGATAAAATGACAAACATAAAAAAAAATTGAATTTGTATACAATGTGTTTAATCTTTGATGTAAATTATCAAAAAATAATAATAATTATGCCTTAATTCTAGACCCTGATTACGTCCCGATTAATCTCTTAAGCGCTAGGCGCTAATGTGCTGCCTAACGATTTTAAAACCTTGGTTCTAACACACCAAGAAGTGCATTATATTGTTACATACAAGAAAGTAGGATAGTCTATGACTTACGCTTCTTTGGTGTTGGCGGGTTTTAGCTTAATTCAATGAACCAAATAATAACAAGCAATTCACGTAAAAGCAATAGTAGTACTAAACATAATCCGAAAAGGGGAATAGGATAAAATGATTGATGTATTCTCAGAGTATGTATAATACTTTTGTAAAATCAAACTCAAAATCAAAATTAATTCATTAAAAACAAAGTTACACAATGTGATTAATTTTTTGAACAATCATCTTTTATAAAACATCAGTCCTTCAACTATCATTTGGAGCAATATACCCCTCAGTTATAACATTTTTTTTAAATCGCACCTTCTATTTAGGCACTGTCATTTCAATTGACAAAATCGATATCTGACATTGTGTCGTATATATATATATATACATGAAGATATATATATATATATATATATATATATATATATATAGTCCGTTATAAATATTTCTATTTTCTATTTTGGGATATCCTAATTAATATTCCTAAAGACTTTTGGTATGCAAAGATTCTACCATTCTTCCTAATATATCCATTCATTTAATATTATCATTATTACACATTCTAGAGAGAGTAAGTGTCATGGGTATATAATTAATGAGAGTGTGTGTGTAATAGGTATTATTGTCACAACAAATTTTTTAACTCATTATTAATTATATTTTTAATTATTGTGTTTTGTCTACTAAAAATATTTATCCGGACAGGTAATATAATACAAAGAGTATATTTAAGTGTGTGTGTGTGTGTATATTGATGTATATACACACACTCACACACAAAAACAAAATTTATTAATAAAAGTATTCACATTGCATTACAACACTTCCAAAAAATGATATTTCAAAAATACATCAATATTCTTAATACATCAATATAAAACTATTCAAATTGCATTAATATAACTATTCACACAATTTATTAATGAAACTATATATTCACACTGCATTAATAAAACTATTCACATTGTCCTCTACAATTTTTTTATTTTTTTATAGTTCAAAAATACATCAATATTCTTAATAACAACACACTGATATGACATAAATATCATAGTATGCAAGTTGATTTGTAGATTATCATTATGTCAAAATGCATGTTATTTTTACTAACCCTTAGGAATATAAATAATTCACATTTAACTTTTAAGTGAAATTTAAACCAATTTTAAGATTATTATAGCAATTTGAACATAGATTAAGAAAAAAAAACTGATTTGCCCTCATTTAAGATCATTTATTGCAGCTAGGTTATATTAGTATTTTTTTTTCTTTATCATTCAACAACCCTTTAAAAACAACATTTAATTTGAGCGTAGTGAATAAGAGTAGTTTTGGAAAAATATGGATACATGTTTATTAAAATTCTAAAATATCATTAATTTTAGAATTCTTTTTAAAACATAATTTATTTTGGTAGTACGGGTTAGTAAAAAGTAAGCGAGAGTTACGAATCGGTTTCTCTTAATATATATATAAAGGTTAATGATAAAAACTTGGGTAGGGAGGGCGTTTTTACGTATATTTTATGTAAAACATACCATTTTTACTCGATCCATCGTGAGTTGATCGGTTGAGTTGTGAAACAGTAGTAAAACAGTCTTACATGATACTTACTTGTGAATTTAAGTGTTAAACTCTTGTAGAGCTGTCAAAACAGATTGGACTAGCTCGTCTCGTCACCTAAAAATGTGGGTTGGGTTGAAAAATATGGGCTCACTAGGAGGTGAGTTAAACGGAAGGAAGATTAACAGCAATATTTAGAGGAACAAAATTATAAGTAGATACAAAAAGAGTAATGATAAAATGATTTTTTTTTCTATTTTTTTTTCTCATTTTGTACGATTAATATTAGAGAAAGTTATTAAAAAACACTATTTAGAATATAGTTGTAGAAAATATATATTTTTAATGAATTGTAAGATTTTGTGTGTTATTTATTATTATTTATTTATTTTATTAATGGTGAGAAAAAGTTGATAGATTACCCAACTAACCCATAACCCATAATGAGTTAAATGCAGAATTGATAATTTCCAAGTCGTGTCATATTGGCGGTTCTGGTTCGCCTCACCTCACTAAATAACAGGTTAAAATAAATTGCGAATTGATCCGCGTCCCGCTAACCCACCTTGAGAAGACTAAACTCTTGTACATGTCGGTAATGAAAATGTCCCCAAAATGATATCAAGCCGTGCACATCACAGCAATGACTATCAGATTTAGTCATTTAGCCCCTCTCTCTCTCTCTCTCTCTCTCTCTCTCTCTCTCTCTCTCTCAATACACACACAGTACGTGCGCTTGATATTACTAAAATATTGGATGCCCTGGCGGCCGCTATGTAATGTTTTTTCTTGTTTTGCTTCAACATTGTAATCATAAACATGTTCGCTTATTCTCCCTCTTTCTTCTCTAATCAACACAATATCATATATTTCTACTTCACTTTCACTAGAATATGACTTTAAAAGTAAGATGTTGATAGATTTTCTTTTACAATATTTCACCGTATGGATGTGTTTTATAAAAGGAAACTAGTATACCAATGGGTGAAAAAGTGGTTTTCTTAACTAACAAGCTTGAGTTACATACATATATATATATATATATATATATATATATATATATATATATATATATATATATATATATATATATATATATATATATTTATATTTATATTTATATTTATATTTATATTTATATTTATATTTATATTTATATTTATATTTATATTTATATTTATATTTATATTTATATTTATTGTGATCGGTGACAAGGTCCGTGTATAGCAGCCCACTAGACTACCATCTAGGGCCCTCAATTTTCTACACCAAAAAGAGTTTTCTAATCTCACTTTTTAACTTAATATATACTAGTCTTTGTGTGCATGGTAATACATAACATTGCGAGTAGGACAGAGAAGATGTCGAGTATTGGAGGGTGTGAATATTTAAATAAATCAATATATATTTTAATCATGTTTCAAAAAGAGTCTAAAATAACAAATTGAGAATGAAGATCTCTCGGTAATCAATTAAAACAATATGATTATTCAACGTGGAGAAATAAAAAACTTTTTGGTAATTTTTTAAGGAAATAAGGGCGCCCCTTCTAAAATTTATTAATATAAATAAAATTACAAATTTTAGGGGACAACGAGTAAAACAAAATCCAAAATTTATTTTTTACGTGATTAAGAAAAAAATAAAGTTGAAAATGTATTTCTTAATCAATAACTCGAAAAGTACTTTGATCAAAAAAACAATGAAACTTATTTATTCGAAATTATTATGCTTAATTTGTCCAAGATTGTCAATTTAATATATAATCAGATATACTCCTCTGTCCCCAAATTATCGTCCTCCTTTCCTTTGTCGTCCGTCCCAAAATAATTATCCAATTCGAAGCTTACCTTTTTATAACATCATTTTTACCACTTTACCCTTACTTTTTCACTCCACTTTAATTTTGGGTCACATATACATGAGCTTTAAAGGAAACTACACTTTAAACCAATATAAATAATCAAGTCAATTGTTTTGTCTTAAAGCGTGTCGAGTCAACTAAAAGCGATTATTAAGTGACGAGAGAGGAGTATATTAATGACTAATTAATATTAAAATAAAGGAAGGTTGCAAAGATCTTGAATTATTTTACAATATCCAAACGGAAGAAAAAAAACTGCTCTAAGATTCCTTTCTACAAAACCTCAAAAGGTTAAAACTAAATTATAAACTCAATTTTTCGAGCATAGACTATTCCGATTGAATGAATAGCTGCAAGGAAAAAGTAAATATAAAATCCATTTGTATTTTAATAGTTTCAACTCGACCCATTCTGATATAACCCATTGCAATCCTTTTGATATTTGGGTTATAACGGGTTGCGACCCGTAACACATTCTTTTTTGGAAGCAATGAATATAAAACAACTCAATTTGTGTTTCTTATTTCTTCTACCGTTCATTCTAGGAAATTATGTGACTTCTCAAAATAATCACATAAAACAAAATTCAAAATTTATTTTTTACGTGATAAAGAAAAAATAAAGTTGAAAATTTATTTCTTTCTCCAAATATATATAATTAAGGATTGTAATTTGAAAAATAATAATTGAGCGATCGAAAACAACTGTTGTATAATGTCTTGTGGTACCGAGAGACATTATACAAAAATAATAAGGGTCATCTCTTTCTTAATACTTGAATATTATTTTCCCTACTTTGTGTTTGTTTCCATTCCTTCAGAAGGCTCCAATCCCAATTTAGCTGACCTAGCTGTTTTTGGTGTATTAAGACCTATTCGGTATTTGACATCTGGTAAAGATATGGTGCAGCACACCAGAATTGGCGAATGGTATGCAAGAATGGAGCAGAGGTGGGAGAATCTTCAAGGATAAAGGCCTAGACTGGTATTCCCTCTGGCATTCAAACATTCTAATTCGTACGAAAATCACAAACATAATCTCCTTCAAACTCAAATAAATAAACTTTTAATTCAAATGAAGTTGTTATAACGAAAGAAAAAGATTTTAGTTATCAAGTACCCATCCCCTTTCGATCTCATTCTTCAATTTCAAACCTTCGCCCTCCGGGAGCACCACAGTTACTTGACGTTCGATTTCACCTGGCTCCGGGAGTACCACAATAACCCCTTCATCACCTACTCGCAAACAACCGTTGTATACTGTCTTGATTCACCGGGTCTGTTTGAACAGAGGAGAGAGGAAGGAAGACGGCAACTGCGTTTGGAGATGTAGATGGGTGAGAGATCAGACTGAACAGGAAGCTTGGGGTCAGAATCGAAACTATAGGGATGAAGGGATTCACCAGGTCTATTTGAACAGAGGAGAGAGGGAGGAGGTCGCCGGCTGCGGTTGGAGACTGAAGAGATAGAAAGATGGGAGATAAAGGGATATGCATATCGTTTTTCTGTGTTGGGGCTCTCTTTTAGAAGAAGAGAAAAGAAGAGAGACGAAGAGGAAGTTGAGACTTGAGAGGGACGGAGAAAAAGAAGATGAATAGAGAACAGATTGAGAGAAAAGGATTGAGGAGATAAAAAAATGTGGATAAAAATGGTTGAGGGAGATAGAGAAAGAGATAGAGAGAAACAGAATGAGGAGTATAGATAAAAACGTGATAAACCAGTCCTGGTCAGTAATTGTGTTTGGTAAAAACCAATCCTGGTCGGTAATTAGCTTTTCCCAACCGCCTGAGATCAGATTAAATCTTGACCAGTAATTATGTTTGGTAAAAACTAAATCTGGTCGGTAATTAGCTTTTCCCAACCGCCTGATATGTTTTGTATCATAGATAAATCATAATGTGCCATGGATGATTATTTTGTTAATTAATCAATAGTTTAGTTCTTAGATTTTGTTTGCTGCCTCCGTCCCAAAATTATTTTCATACTTTCCTATTTTGCATGTCCCAATTTTTTTTTGCCTAGTTTGAAAGTTTCTTTTAGGACAACACTTTTACTGTTTGACTCTTAAATTTGCTTCCTACTTTAATTATAAGCCACATGAACATGTGCTTTAAAGAAAACTACACATCATACCAATATAAATAACAAGTCAATGATTTTTCTTTAATCCATGTGACTGATCAAACATGACAAAAATTTGAGACTGAGAGAGTATTTTTATTGTTAATAATTTTGTGTTTAAGTATATATTAGTTAGTCTGTCTATGTAACAACACTATTTTTTATTGATTTCATTATTATTTTTTTCTAAGTGCTTAACGTTTCGTTAGCTTTTAAAAGAACTTAAAAAAATGGATTTGAGAAAAATAAAAGAAAAAGAAAAGCAATTGATTTGATCTTAACCCAAAGTTTTTAATATTTTTATCGTGTATATGGTTGGGCCTATTTTTATAGCACGACTCTCAGGCAACGTACAAATTGACAAATCATAGTTCAATATAGGGCTGGCAAAAGTCCCATTTTTCCCGACCCGTCCCGACGCCCGACCCGATCCCATCTCGACATTTCCCGATCCCGACAAATCCCGATCCCGATTTTGTCGGGATTTTTCCCGTTCCGACATATTTCGGGACGGTATTCGGGATAATTATCAATCCCGTCGGGATTCCCGACCCGTCCCGACTAATTTTTTTTTTTTTTATAATTGTTATATTTTTTATAATTGTTATATTTTTTATAATTGTTATATTTTTTAATATATTTTTTATTTTATTTTATTTTTTTTATAAATATTGTGAGTGTTAAACAATGTTTATTTTTTGTTTGCTAAAATTACTTAATGATGTTTGTTAAATTTATTTTCAATGTTTATTTTTTGTTTGCAATTAATATTAATGTTTTTTTTGTTAAATTTATTTTCACAATATATTGTTTTTTTTGTCACTTTTCGCACTTAGTGTAGCTCTTCTCCTACGAGTGAGGGGTGTATTTTGTTCATAATGACAGATTCAACAATATTCACCATTAAATAAATATTCAAGCATACTTTGTAAATATACAGTTTGAAATCTTAATTATGATGAAGACATTTTAAAAATATTTTAGTGTCAGAAAATATTGTTCATAAATATTATAGTCGGGATTACGAGATTTGTATATCCCGAACTGTCGGGATCCCGATTTGTCGGGTCCCGACACTTATCGAGAACAGGATCGAGAAGGAAATTAAAATCCTGAAATCTATCGAAACGGAATCGGGATGAAGGGTATCGGGACGGCTCCCGTCCCCATTCCACCCCTAGTTCAATATGCCTAGTCTATGTAAAGTTTGGATAATTTAATTTATGGAGAATAATTCGAATACAAGTTGACACTTTATTTAATATATATGGGCCAAAGGTTGGAAATTATTTCGCAAAAATAAGTGCAATCTAAAAATATGTCAACTCAACCTATACATTTTTGAACTTTTCCTCGGTTTGTTTCTCAGAAAATACTTAAATGTGATAATAAATACAAATTTAATTAATGAAAAATAAAGACTTGCTAACCAACCGCCATCTTATTAAATCATTCTCCAATCACCAACTAATTCAAATTAATCCTATAACTTAGTCTTCTTTGTTAGTTCCAAATGATACAATATTAGGCTAGAAAGAGGGGGAGGATTGATCGATAGTCTAATAACACTTAAAAACTTTTGAGTTGATTTCCTTGGATGGAATACTTGAAACTATTGGTAGAGTTGCTGTAGCGGAAAGAGCACTAGAAATGCTCACTAAATCTGTTGATAAATACTATCGGTAGTCTTAGTGATTCTCAAAGTTTAATGGTAAAATGTAATAAGATAAATAGAATCATAAAAAGTTAATGAAAACATTAGTTGTAAATGGAGAACTCTCTCAAAGTTTAATGCTAACAGGTAATAAGATAAATAGAATGATAAACAGTTAATGAAACAATTAGTTGTAAATGGAGAACTCGGAGATTTGAGATGGTTCGTACTTTGAATAATACTACGTCACCACCAAAGCAATCAGCCTTGGATTTAAAATGCGTATTATATTTTTCACTAGTTCTATTACATAAATCTCTAATGGATCGTGTACAAAAATATTTGACTTGTATTTGGTGGTTGTAGTGAATATCTGAAGAACAAATTATTTATTGTGCTAAAGAACAGTTAATGAAACAAAAAACTAAAAAGATAATAAATGTAAATGATTGAGAAGCTTCTAGTTGTTGTTGAAGACTTTGTTGATCTGTTAAGGATCTTTTGAATGTACTCATAGTAAGAGCTTGTAAGTTGCTGAATCTTTTCGATCAGAGCATTAAGTTCTTCTTCAATTGCGGCATTTATAATAAAGAGTCCTTGAAACCGTTGGAGAGGAAGGTGAGTAACAACTACATTAGGTTGAATGCATCAAATGTGATAAGCTGTTAGTTTGAATTTCCTCTTCACTTGGTCGGATCAATTGTGGATATGGAATGGGTATAGCGCAGAACAATTGTTAGCCGAAAGTGGTTTAAACTTGTAAGAGTTGGTGCAGACTGCAATCATGATAGAAGTTGGCGTGTCAGATTGTGTACTCACTATGTCTCACCGTGCGGCAATCACCGAAGAGGAAAGTCTCATTTTCCTTATCCATGAAACACATAAAATGAGCTCTCAATATATCATCTGTAGAGATCCTTTGAACATATATTTATTTCAAGTATCTGAGAGGATAATCCTATAACAAATGCTAAGCTGGACATCTTGAATTCACATCTTTAGAATTGGCTGAAGCATTTCGAAATACAAACAAACAAGGTCTGGTGAATTCTTTTGTTAAGGCGTTGAAGGCCTATTGAAGACTACTTGTGACGATGTACATACAAAGCCTAAATAATCTGTTTCTAAAGCTAATAATTTATTTCTAAAGCTTAGTCCTAAGCTAAATTATCACGCTAATCGGTACGCAGTAGTCACTTAGGCAAAGAACTAAAATCAATGAATGACCATAAGCAAATCTAAAAGCACATAGAAACAACAATCTTCTCCTATTTACTTATCTGGTCATCATTACTACAAATGAGGTTTTTGAACACTTAGGATTGATAATAACATGTTGTAGACATCCCAAATTCGTATCTCTATTTTATAATGTTTTATCAAATATATAACAGATTAAAAATTGACTAAAAAATACTTTTATACATTTCAGGGGCCCAAAATGACAAGGGGAACTCAACAGGGGTCAAAAGAACGAAGGATAACAAGTAGGGGAGAAATGTAACTAAAAAGGAAGTAAAAGCAAATTGGGGCGCCGTGCCTACCAGCCCTGTGTCACGCCCTTCCTCCTGTTGTTGGCATGCAGCTTCGATCATTGCTCACGTCTGATTTCAACAAAGGAAAACGAGGCTATTGCCCTTTACCGCGTCTATGCCCCAGTCTCTGCCGGTTGCCCTTTGTAACTTCCACCTGGCTTGCATGCAAGGCCTCAAAGCTTTATTCCTTCTCCTATAAATAGGAGGGTTCCCCTCCCTCATTTCACACACCAACAACACATCTCTCTTACTCCCTCTGTTAGGCTGTAAAGAGAAAGAGAAGAGGCGGCAAACTTACTCTGCCAAAGTCTTACAACAAACCCACCCAGCAAGAATACACATATACACACACAATACCCAGCAACATCAACACACACATACACAAACTTGCTACACGCGCATAGATATACATATATCGCTTTTGCCTATTCTAGACGAAGCATGCATCACACACAACAACAAGAAAAGACTTCCTCTCTCAGGAGAACAGGGGAAGCATACAAGGATCGCCTAAGACTGGGCGTACCGGGTTCAAATACTCACACTCCAAGATGTAGGATTTGGAGTTGATATTCTGTCCCCGTAGTTATTTATTTCAAGTTTATAAATAGGATGTAGATATACATATATACTATGGATTTGTAAATATTCCTTTTGTTTTGTAGTTATTATTATTAGTTGATTTTACTACCCGTATATATATATATATATATATATATATATATATATATATATATATATATATATATATATATATAAGCCTAGACAAAATATATAAAAGTAAACTAAGTATATTAGCAAACCCAACTTTGAGACCGAAATGGCGAGTTGGGTGTCTAACCCTTTCCTAACTCGTAACTTAAACCCCTGAACCCATATTTTCTGGTAGTTTTTATTTTTCTCTATTTAACCTTAAAATAGAGGTGGCTACTCTGTATATACATTTTTTTAGAGTTCACAACGAGGTTGAGCGTATTCCACGCGCTTAAGTTTTGAAACTACTCACCTTTCCCGCGAGGGGGTCGAAACGAGGTTCTCACACATGTCAAAAGAGAATGTTATAATTTATAATAGACATGCCTTAAGCCGAGTAGCCTAGATTTGTAGAAACTAATCTAAGTGCTTACATAAATAAATTATCAGTAAAGAGCAAGTAAGGTTAGATCAGTAGAGATGAATAGTTAGATAAAGATTTAAATCAATGGTTTAAATTTCAAATAAGTAGATGAATAAGCAAGTTAGGAAAGCAAGAAATTTAATCAGAACACTTAAAAAAAACTAATATTTTTTTTAATTTCAAAAAAATAGTTTAAAATTACAAAGTTTAACCAGAAAATAAGATAGATACAAAGGAGGAATGTGTAGAACATATGGTTTGGCATTTTTCTTTTCCTTTGTCTTTGGCAGCAGCTTCTTCTTGTTTGCACCTTATTGCAACTTCTTGATTGCGACGCCTGAGAGCTTGTTCTGCAGCATCTTGTTATTGTGGTATGAGCTCACGAATTCTGCTGGGATATTCTTGTGCAACATTTCTAGTGCAGATTTCACGCGAGCGTAGATTGAGTTATTGCTGTTCTCATCCATTCATAGACCTCAGTTGGTTCTCCTCTGTGATGGTTAGATCTTGAGCCATGCCAGCAGCATCTGTAGACTAACCCGCTTTTTAAAATCTCTGGTTTTCTTTTTCTGGTTTTTCTTTATTTTGCCTTAAAATAAAGATGGCGACTCTAAAACTTTCAGATCCAGTGGGGCCTCGCAACACTCCCTCTTTGCACTTTCTCCCTAAAAAGGGAGATACGGGAATAGAGGGTGATGCATTCTCATATCTGGTATCCCTAAACAAGGGATAACTTGATGCGCGGAAACTCATAGCTCCCATAGTGATCTGAACGGGCCATAAGGCTATTTTCAATAAATCCATAGTGGGGGCGTCGCAATATCCTTTCTTGCACTTCTCTGTTTTCCCCTAAAGAAAACAGGGGAGAATGGGAATGGAAGGGTAATGCATTCTCATATCCTGTTATGCCTGAACAAGGGATAACTTGACATGGGAAACCATTAGTTCCCATTTTGGATACAAAATCCACTCAAGGCAACCGAGGCACATTCCAACGTGCTAATATAGACCGCACTTCTCTCGCACTTTGGATTTCGTCTTCCCCTAAACAAGGGAGGGTGGAACGAGAGCAGTGGATGTCACCGCATCCGCACGTCCGCACCCCTATCCAAGGGCGCTGGGCGCGTCGCACCAGGGAACCTCACGCGACTGGCTGGGGAGTTGTTTTATTTTAAATAAAATGGAGGGCTAGACTCGTAAAATAAATTTTTTTTTTAATTTGTTTCTGGCTGCAGTATGCTTGTCATATTAATTTACGTATTTGAATAAAGTGTTCCCATACGGCCGTGGCTATATTTGTGGATATGATCCTCCATCTTGCAGCAGTTTCGTTCCGATAACTGTTACATGCATTTTAAGAGTATAAAAAAAATTCAAAATTTTTTTTTTCGAAAATCAATAAAAAAAATTCAAAAAATATATATATATATCTATTATATATTACAATAAAATTCAGGCAGCACAACAAAAAGAGCTTTGGGGCTTTACTTTTTCCGGCTCTGTATTTTATTTCAGCTTTATTTTCTTTTTCATTTTATTCTGTACATTTGTACATATTTACATTCATTCTGTCATTTTATTTTGGGGACATAGGACCAAAATTTGTAATTAATCGGGATAGATAGTTTCCTCACTTTTCTTTCTATTTCTTAATGTGATGTGCTTGCTTGCTTGCGCTCAAACTAAAAAAGCCGAGAAAATCCACACAAACAGCAAGACAGGCCATATATGCTTTTATTCTTCTGTTTATATATCTGTAAATAAATAAAGATTTTCTTGCTTTCTAGATACCACACACACGCACATGCATATAGCTATATTCGAGCTGTTACCCTACACCATGGCCCTACCCCCCCGCATGAGCCAACGTTAGAATGCATATAGATTCTCGGGACACTTCATTGGTCGACCGGTTTTGCATCTCCGAATTGTGAGTCGGCCCAAAAAAAATGATATATATATAAAAAAAAGCAAATATATACATATATATATATATATATATATATATATATATATATATATATATATATATATATATATATATATATATATATATATATCTATCTATAAAAAATCGCGCAAGTTAGTAAAAAAAAAGGGTGATGAAAATAAATTGCGCAACAAAAAAAAACAAAATGATAATAAGCAGGGGCTGATTTATTATTCTCTGATGCTCGACCTAGACCATTTCGAATGGTGGATCCTGGAAAGAGTATAGGCCCTTCGCCTGTGACTAGTCGATCCTAGGGAGTCGAAAGGCGAGTGGAATATGTTGGTCTATACTCGAAGAAAGAATCCACTTGTTCGGAAAGTCACGAGGCTGTCAAAATAAAGCAGTGCTTATCCGGTCAGGTCAACTGTAGGGAACAAACAAATAATAATAAAATATACTAATAAAGGCACGCTGTACTCCAAACCCGTAAAGCCTTGACCGGCCTCCGATACCTCCATAACCCATTTTCCTCGAAGGCCCGAACTTGGAAAGGCGAGATATAATCTTGGGCGGTTGATACGGAAAGTAGTCGTAAATCGACCCGAAAAGGTATCGATCGATCGGACAAGGGCGAATCGGTTCGAAAGAACAGATCCAAGCGATGGCAACAGATGAGCAGTCCGATATGGGTACAGATTCAGGGGCTCCAGGATACACTCCGACTCCGGCTATGCAGCGGTGGCTAGACCAGAATCTGGATGCACGAAATGAACGCTTGCTAAGCCAAATAGCAAGTCTTATACAAGGTTCGAAGCCCAGTGGTGAGGTGAATTCTTCCCCTACAATCCCCCAAGAAACATCAACGTCCCACGTGCCTCCAAACCCAACTCCTCAGCCAAACACTAACCCACCAAATATGGCCGCTACCCCACATCCCAATCCTCCACCAAATCTCTACTACCCAAATATCAGCCCTTACCCGTCATATCCCTCCTATCCTGCTCCAAACACCAAAATTCCCCAGAGCCCAAATGACCTCCCTGTTCCAATAACCAACCCACTCCAAAACAGCCCACATATGGACCCACAAAATTATAACCCGCCAGGCCAAGTTACCACTTATTTACCTTATAATAATCCTGGCTGCCCAGCCGAAACCATCCAAAACCCACCTACCCAAAATCCACCAACCCAAAATCCATATCCTACCCAAGTACCACCAGCACAATATCCATATCCTGCCCGAAACCCTTACCAGACACCGCAGCCAGAAATTAACCCAGCCTTCCCTAACCCTGCCAACATCTACCAAAACCCAACTCTCTCACCCGCCAAAATGGAGGCTGACATCGAAAATTTGAAAACCATGATGCTTAGAATCCTTAACCAAGAAGTTCCTAATGAAAATTTGGGGGACAGCTTCCTGGGTATGATGGATAAAGGCACTTCTTCAAAAAAAAAAAAAAAAAGAAAAAAAGGGCTCCCTGCTGAGTTTGAGCCTATTTCTAAAAAAGCCTCTGCAGAACTAGTATACTACGACCGGCCCACTTTTGACGCCCACAGATCTGGTGGACTACTTCGGATAGATTACCATATTCCTTTCCCTAGCCTTTCGGATTTGGTCATTTACCAATCCGCTCCCTAAAATTGAGGATCTCAAACCCCAGGTCCTCAATAATATAATAAACCCTGTACGGTGTGCTTTTAATAATAATCTAAATGTCTTTGCTTATTTCTTAGTTGCACCTACATTAAAAGACGCATTAAATAATTATAATAATGAGTCATTTAATAGGACCCAAAAGATAAAAAATTATTTGCTTGAGCTTGTAAAGTCAGTAGAGCCAGGGACAACATCATCAACAGTAACTGAAGACTGACCCACTATAAATCTGGGGCTGGACAAGGAAATCAAAAGACGTCAGAATCGGCAACTACCTGCAAGGCTCCAAAAGAACACCACCCATGGATCCCCTCAAAAAGTCGTGGACATGCTTACCTGGTCCTATGAAGATGTGTCAGGGGTAGACCCAGCCATAGCCGAACACCGGATCCCCATATATCCGGATGCTCAATCAATCAGACAAAAGCTCCACCGCATCAAGCCGGAATGGTCACTACAAGTTGAAAAAAAAAAAAAAAAGCATGAAACAGCCGCACGTCAACTTCATTCGGGTAAAAAATAATAATAATAATAATACAAAAAAAATACAAAAAAAAAACAAAGAGAAAAAAAAAAGAGAAGAAAGAAAAAAAATACCCGATGTGGCTGTCCAAAATAGTGACCACTCCCAAATCCAACAACAGCATGCTGAGCTATAGTCAAATCAAAGGCAGCAGGAGACCAAGAAAAGACCTCATTCACCACCCCTTGGGGGACCTACTGCTATCATATCATGCCTTCTGGGCTTAAAAAAAATGCTGGGGGCTACTTATCAAAGGCTGCTACCCCTCTCTTCCACGATATGCTATATATTGTCAATGGGATCCGGTCAGGAGATGTCGTACTCCCCACAAGCTAGGAAAGTAGACCTTGTTCAGCCTCCGATCTTAACGAGCTCAAAAGGTATTATGCTTGAACCACCCTATCCGACAAGTGCTTCCCTCTCCAGCCCGCTAGGCTGAAAACCCGAAAGGGCGGCCTAGGCAAAAGTTAGGGCATTCAAAAAAAATGAAAAGTGAAAAAGAAGAAATAAGGGCTCGCTAGGCTGAAAACCCGAAAGGGCGGCCTAGGCAAAAATTAGAGCAAACAAAAAATATATATAAAAAAATAATAAAAAAATAAAGGCTCGCTAGGTTGAAAACCCGAAAGGGCGACCTAGACAAAAGTTAGAGCCAAACAAATAAAATATATATATCAGGAGAATAAGGAGAGGAAGACACTCTTTGAAACCTCGGCATCTTACCTCCAGTCTTCGGCATGCAAAGGGACTCGTCTGACAGAAGAAAAAGAAAAACCACGACAGGAGCTCGCAATAAAACACTAAAATATAATATTACAGGTCCTAAGGTGCAACTTAGGAATAATTGCTAAAGAAATTTAGGTTATACATTAATTGCCTGTACATATCTATTATTGCCTCTACCCCCTTTGCTTCCCCCAAAACTATCCTTCATTTGCAGCTTAAGCCCTGGGCCAGTCCATCAGTGCCTGCGACGTCCACCCGGCCGGTCTCATATACTTTTTCTGCAAGGCACAGAAGAGGCTCAGTCTCATTGGAATAAAAAGCACCAGAAGTGTCCTCGTCCTATCCATCATCTGCGTTGCCATTGTCCTGAAACAACCAAACAACTTGGATCCCGATCATTCACCGCTGCCTTGTCTGATTATGAAGAAAATGCAGGAGTTACGAGAATAGCCATATGTCAAGTATAGCCCTGCAACAATTATATGGCCAAGGAGGTATCTGCCTTTTCCTTTCCCCGCATATACTCATAAAAAAAAAAGGAAGCCCGCTCGAACCCGAAGGTATTTTCCTTTAAAACCCATTTTGGAAATACAGCGTGCCATTACCCATTAGGTCGGTATAGCTTTGCTTTGTGCGTGTGTCTTGAGTCTGCATGTTTTTATTCATTTTGCATCATATAAATTTAGACTACATTGTAAATATTTGTACATGTTTTCAAAAAAAAAAAACAAAAAAAACAAAAAAAAAAGTATTATTTTGCATCTAGACAAATGTTTTTGCATCTTAAAGATATATACTGCATTTTACATTATCGCATGCATGATAAAATAAAAAATATCCATGCATCATGTTAATAGGCATCCTATAATTTTTAGGCATCACATTTACATTAAATAAAGTAGTACATGCATTCATCATGTGCATTTATTATCCAATAAGCTGCATTAGGGGTGCACTAAAAAAGAGATAAAATGACACCATTCATGAAAATAAATATTCTTATGGCATTCACTATGTCCCTGCAGCATAAGCATACATCATTTAGCCCCATTCGCATTTATAGTATAAATCATGCATAATAAGGTCAAATAGTGACCACTAGTTTAATCATGCATCGTAACAATAAATAATATAAATTTCATGCATCATTATATAATTGCATCATTTAGATATAAATAAGACATGCATAAGCATCTTTAATAAAGTCAGGAATGCTTCAAAAGTACCAAACAACGCCAGAATCCAACAGATCAGAAGTATTTCCAGGCGAAAAAAAAAAAAAAAAAAAAAAGAGAGAATAAAACCCCTAGCAGGGTGAACTACGTTTGGTCTGATTCCTTGAATAAGAATACGTAGGCAGCCTATTTCGAAAGGCACGACCATCACAAAAAAAAAAAACAAAAAAACAAAAAAAAAACAGAAAATGAAAAAAAAATCGGGAGAGGGGAAAATGCATGTACAAGAAGGAAAAAATTTTCCGGTACATGCAACAAGAACAAATGTGGCGGCAGAAAAAGAAATTTTCGACTGAAGCTAGAAAATCAAGCGAAAAGAAAACAACAGCAAGGAAAATATGATATCAGCTGATACCAAGAGATGCTACAGCAAGAAAAAGGAAGCTTCTAACCAAGGTTAGAAGAAACAGTAAAGAACAAATGCGGCAACATCAAGAAAGATTTTCCAGCTAAAGCCGAAAACAAAGCGGGACAGGGGAAAAGACTTTCCAGCGAAGGCCGGAACAGTGACAAAAAGAAAAATCCCCAGCAAAGTGCAACAACAAACAGCGTAAAGCAGCAAGCAACAGCAAAGCAACAACAGCAGCAATTTGCTGCACGAACACGACAACGGTAAAGGAAAGGAAGGTATTTTCCTTTTTAACAGTGCATTTGTTTGATGTTTGGAAACTTTCCTTTAAGGGGTACACAGCCCCGGATTTCATAGGGAAAGGTCTTGTTCTCCGGTGAAGGCCAAGTTCCTAAGGAGGCAGCATTCCATGCATTTTTCGCTGTGTTGGAAAACTTTCCTTTAAGGGGTACACAGCCCCGGATTCATAGGGAAAGGTTTTGTTCTCCTGTAGAGACTAAGTTCCTAAGGAAACAATTCATGCCGCACAGCCACAGACGAACTACGTTTGGTCTGATTCCTTGTTTAAGGATACGTAGGCAGTCTATCACGATAGATGCGACCATCACAGCACATATTTACCCTTGTCGTACTCATTTGATAAAGCTTTGCCACACTTGCTCATTTAATATTGTCGCACTTGCACCACAACACTTACACCGCCACATTTAGTCCCCAGTTGTGTGAACTACGTTTCGGTCTGATTCCTTGTTTAAGGATACGTAGGCAGCCTATCATGGTAGGCCCGACCGTTGTACGAGTGATAGTTTAGGTTTTGGCCTGAACTACGTTTGGTCTGAGTTCCTTTATTAAGGGATACGTAGGCAGCCTACATTAGTGGGTCCGACCATCAGAGCACATTAAATTCATATCTGCTTAAAACCACGATAACTTTTTATAACCGACTAAAATTGTCCAGGTTATGGAGTTTGGTCTGTGTTATCTACTGTTGCATCATAACTACTACCTGTTGCATCTCATTCCCATTTTATAATTGAACGAAATTGGAAGGTCTATTGTTTATCAACGATGTTCGTCTACTCAGTAAGCCTTGGGTTACCCGTAGACTCCATCGTTGCGGGGCTCTGTAGACACCCCAAATTCGTACCCCTGATATGTGACATGACATAAAATATCAAGAACTGTTGAAACATTAACAAATGTCAAGTTACAGGGTTGAAAATGCAAAAGGAAAAAGTAGGATGCGCGAAACAGTGAACTGCAGGGGTTAAAGTGCAAATTTTTCAAAGTTGAAAAAGGGCTTGGTGCCGCACCAAGGCCCCTTGGTGCCGCACCAAAGGGTACCTTGGCCTCACCAGCCTCTTTACTGTGCGTTATCTCAGAAGCCGCATGGTACAAGTCTTAAAGTGCAACGTACAACTCGCCAATGCACGGGAAGAACCTCAAGAATTCCGGCCGTGTCCTCATCCTTCAGTATAAATAGAGAGCTCGGGCTCCTCATTTCAGTGCTCAATTTCATCGCAACGAAGCGCTGAAGAATTCTTCCGCGTTCCTTCGAAGCGATTAGTTACGAGAGATGCGAGATAGGTGAGTGGAACCCCCTAAAGTATCCAAACCCTGTCCAAACTCCGCCAAAATAAATATCCACTAGTTATAAGTAATCCCTAGCCTAGCTGTTAGGTATCCACCTCATTTCCCCGACCCAAAAATCCCAAAGTAAGCCGTTACTCGCCGAGTAACGAGTGGCACCCTTTATAAGCCGTTATTCCGCCCAACCAAAAAGGCCAAAACCACAAAAACTAAGCCGTCACTCTGCCCAAACCAAACAAACCAAAACTACCATATATAAGCCGTCACTCTGCCAAAATCAAAACAACAAACACACAACAAACAACAAAAGTCTCCCTCTCCCGAGAAGGAGGCGAGCACACCGCCGCTTAAAAGGTACTGACCTTTAAGGCGTGTTTATTTATTTATTTATTTTATTGTCTATTCATTATTTTGTAAAATTATTATTTAAATCCGGCACAATGTAGTCTTTATAAGCCGTTGTGCTGCCCGGATTAGATTAGGAAATAATATGTAAAAGAGTCGTTATTATGACCAAATATTCTTAAATATGTTTGTAATTATTGGAAGGAGACGGCTGCGAGTCCGTAAATAATGTAGCCACGAATGTATTTGTTTAAATTTCCCTTGTCATTATAATACCTTATTTATTTGCTAAATAAATGTGACAATAAGCATACTTCAGCCAAAAACCATTTTCGAGACCGAAAGGGCGAGTTGGGTGCCTAGCACCTTCCCAACTCGTAACTTAGCCTCCGAACCCGCTTTTTAAAATCTCTGGTTTTTCTTTATTTTTGCCTTAAAATAAAGATGGCGACTCTAAAACTTTCGGATCCAGGGGCCTCGCAACACTCCCTCTTTGCACTTTCTGTTCTCCCCTAAAAAGGGAGATCACGGGAATGGAGGGTGATGCATTCCCATATCTGGTATCCCCTAAACAAGGGATAACTTGATGCGGGAAACCCATAGCTCCCATAGTGATCTGAACGGGCCATAAGGCTATTTTCAATAAATCCATAGTGGGGGCGTCGCAATATCCTTTCTTGCACTTCTCCGTTTTCCCCTAAAGAAAACAGGGGAGAATGGGAATGGAAGGGTAATGCATTCCCATATCCTGTTATGCCTGAACAAGGGATAACTTGACATGGGAAACCATTAGTTCCCATTTTGGATACAAAATCCACTCAAGGCAACCGAGGCACATTCCAACGTGCTAATATAGACAGCACTCCTCTCGCACTTTGGATTTTGTCTTCCCAAACAACAAGGGAGGGTGGAGCGAGGCGGTGGATGTCACCGCATCCGCGCGCGCACCCCTATCCAGGCGGCGGGCGCGTCGCACCAGGAACCTCACGATGGTTGCTCCGCCCGATTTCCGCCAACAGCAAGCAAACAACAACAAAAACGTAAGCAGTTGTTCCGCCTGTTTTACGGTGCCAGAAAGCAGCTTTCGAAAGCAGTTACTTTGCCCGAATCTCCACAACAGCAAAAGACTCCCTCTCCCGGAAGGACAAATCAAGCACAACCTACGCTCTTAAAGGTAAGCCTTTAAGAGATTATATATAAAAGTGTTATTTTCAAGCCGACCCAATATAAAATTATAAGTAGTTATGCTGCCCGGATTATATAGAAAATAGCACCAAAAAAAGCCATTATTATGGCTAAATATTTTTAAATGTATTTGTAATTAGTGGAAGGAAGCGGCTACAAGTCTGTAAATAATGTAGATACAAATATATTTGTTTAAGTGCTTTATTTCATTTGCTAGATAAATATAATAAAAACATATTTTAGCCAAAAATCTTTTTTGAGACCGAAAGGGCGAGTTGGGTGCCTAACACCTTCCTACCTCGTAACTTAGCCTCCGAACCTTTTTTTTTTCAAACTCTGTTATTTTTTGTTTTTCTTTATTTCTCCTTAAAATAAAGATGGCGACTCTGTTACAACTTTTTGGATCACAGTGAGGCCCGCAACATCCTTTTCTTACACTTTTCCGTTTTCCCCTAAACAAGGGACGATGGGAATGGAAAGGGTGATGCACTTCTTGCATCTTGTTTTTCCCTAAACAAGGGAGGATGAGACATAGGAAATCCAAAGCACTCATAGTGACCCAGAATGTACAACAGTCCATAGTGAGGCAGTGCGTGTCCCCACGCGCTTTCGCAACATCCTTTTTTTGCACTTTTCTGTTTTCCCCTAAACAAGAGACGATGGAAATGAAAGGGGTGATGCATTCTCTGTATCTTGTTTTCCCCTAAACAAGGGAGGATGAGATACGGAGAAATCAAAGACACTCATAATGGACTAAAGCACACTCGGTCACCGAGGTGTATTCAACGCGCTTTTTGACAACACTCTTTCTGCACTTTTAATTTCGTCTTCCCTTAAACAAGGGAGGACGGAATGGAAATCGTGATGTCTTTCCGCAACTCGCGTTCCCCTAAAAAAGGGAGCGCGGGGTCCGGGAGCATTCCGAGGCACACACAATCGCGTTTACGAATAACAGTGTTCATCTACTCAACGAGTTCAATGATTTTGACGTGGCCACTTCCAAGATGATCAGTGACATCAGAGAAGAGAGCATAGAAGATAGTGTGCACATATCGTTTGATTTGGTTTCTCTGAAGATCAATCTAAACCTTGACATCTTCTAACAGATGGCGCACTTCTCCAAATCGAGTCCACATATCTTCTTGAAATTACCTGAGTCCTGGCAGCAGAGGTGGATGACTCAACCACGGTCTCAGACTGCGCAGTAGAGATGTTTATCAGTTCACCGAGTCTGGTGTAGATAGCATCCAATTTATCTAAGATATTAATATTGGACGGTTGGGGGTGGTAGGAGCAGAATGCAGATCCACATGGATGGTTTCTAAAGTAGGCGGAGCAGAGGCTGCAACATCAGTAGGGATGGAGCTTGGGGGTTGCTGAGGAAGGGGGAGCCTGAGGAGGAGAAAAAGGAGGACTTACCTTTAGAGGCTGCAGAAAAGGGCATCCTGTGCAGTTAGAGCTAGGGAGGGGGATCTGGGTGAGGGAGGAGGGGGTGATGGGAATTTCAATATCAGTGTCAAAGTGATCACTAACATTGTATGGGGAGAGAATTTGGAAGGGGCGGCGATGCTTGAACCGATATCTTGGCATGGGTATGCAAGGGAGTAGGGGTAGGGGTGGTTTTTCTATGGGAATGGGAGGTGTTGGGTACAGATCCTCAATAGAAGAGAGTTCAAAGATGAACCTCTCTATTTCAGTAAAGATGAATGGAGGACACCGCAAGAATGGAAGCAATGGAGTGCTTGGTGAGAGATATCGAAGGTGTTCTAGTGAAGGGAAGGAATTTGGTTGAGGTGATGTTGGGTCTGGTTGTGGTGAGGTTGGGTGTGGTTGAGGAGAAATAGAAAGGGGTAAGGGGGCTACCGTTGTGAAAGGAAGGGTGAGGTTGGTTTTAGGGAAGGGGATGGTGAGTAATCAAAAGGATGGGGAGGGGAAGGAAAAGGAAAGCGAGGGAAACCAAACAAGTTTTGTGAAACCTCTGGGACAACGAAGGGCTCCTCGCTCGCGAAGAAGAGGCTTTAGCTTTGCCACTTGCCTTTTCGGATGGGTCTACTGTTTACCATATTTCACCTATAGAAAACCTTAAAAATTAGGGATTTTTCAACAAGAGCTTCAAATACCAACATAATAGTGTTTGAAAAATTAAATACCATCTTTTGAAAATTAATTTCACTGTGAAACAACAATTGAAATTGACATGTAGAACGATAGAACAGTTTAACCATGTGTTTCTAAGTTATGCAGTTTAACAATGGCGGAAGTGCAAGTTGTATATGAAGTGAAAAAAGATGCTTTGACTTCAACAAAAATACCAATATATATGAACTTTAAAACAAATAGGAAATGTTTGAAATTTACGTAAAGAGTTGAAATTCTTACCATTGTAAGCGAGGCGTAGAAGAAGAAAGACACGAGAAACTAGAGTGTAAGGGAGAAAGAAATTGCAGAGAGTAATGAAGGTTTGAAGAGAGAGAAAGAGAAAAAGAATTTCAAAGGTTTGTAAATTTTTTAGAACTTGCGGTTCATTTCCTTATATAGGCAAATGAAAAGTTACTTTATGAAGGAGGGCTTAGATGATTGACAGTTGTCTTTTATAAAGCGCTTCCTTGAACATTTTGAAACTAAATAGTAAAAAGTGAAATCAAGTCCTTTTAAGTTTACGAAAAAGTTACCTTTTATTGAATTTATTTTAACAGAAGCTCTAACATGAACTTAACGCGTTGAACTATAAGGCTTTCAAAAATGGCAGAGCTAGCAACACAGGATGTATGTTGATATGAAGGATACATAGAAAGAATACCAACGGTTAATTAAGTGTAGACACCCAAATTTCATACCTTTGATGTGTAATCTTGACATGAGATATCAAGACCTGTTAAACACTAACAAATGTCAAATTACAGGGTTTAGATTGCAAAAAAAGTAAAAGAAATGAAAGGATGCATGAATAGTGAATTACAGGGGGCCAAAGTGTCAAAATCGAAAAAAAGGGAGCTGGCGCCACCATGAATAGTACACTAGCGTCGCCAACATGGAAAATGGGAGCCGCGCCCACTTCTTAGGGGTTCGGCGCCCAAACACTATTTGAACTCTTCTGATTTGAGAATTAATACACTCTCTCAAGCACGCGGTACAAGCCGATGAAGCACAGAAAGAAATTCCCAAATGACAACGGAGTCCTCACTCCCACCTATAAATAAAGGTGCCCGGCTTCAGAATTTGGGACGGAGAAATTTTCACACATCTCACTTCATCGCACACACCGTTTACACTTTACGCGAAGCGATCGTCTAAGAGTTCCCCTCCTCTAAAAAGCTTCGAAGCTCCGTCAAATCTCCCCCAAACACAAAACCAACCGGTCAAAGTGAACCTTAGCCTCCCCGCTAGGCTTCCACCCTATTTCCCCGATCCAAAAATCCAAAAAAGAGTAGTTGCTCTGTCCAAGTAAAAAGGCCAAATCCGCTAGAAACAAGCAATTGTTCTGCCCGATTTCCGCCAGCAGCAAAAAAGCAAGCAGTTGCTCCGCCCATTTTACGGTGCCCAGAAGCAACCTTCGGAAGCAGTCACCCTGCCCGAACCGCAACAGCAACAGTAAAAAGACTCCCTCTCCCGGAAAGACAGAGCGAGCACATCAATGCTCTTAAAGGTGAGCCTTTAAGAGTTTATTTTATAAAAAAACTATTTTCCATTCGGCCCAATGTAAAAATATAAGATGTTATGCTACTCGGATTTATTTAGAAAATAGCATTAAAAAGAGCCATTATTATGGCCAAATATTTTTAAGTATATTTGTAATTATTGGAAGGAGACGGTTGCAAGTTCGTAAATAATGTAGACATGGATGTATTTGTTTTCTTTTCTTTCTTTTAATATTTTATTTATTTGCTAGATAAATATAACAAAAAACATATTTTAGCCAAAAACTGTTTTTTGAGACCGAAAGGGCGAGTTGGGTGCCTAGCATTTTCCCAAATCATAACTTAGCCTCCAAACCCGTTTTTAGCATTCTCTGGTTTTATTTTGGTCTTTTTTTTATTTTCTCCTTAAAATAAAGATGGTCACTCTGTCAAAACGTTTTGGATCACAGTGAGGCATCGCAACATCCTTTCTTGCACTTTTCTGTTTCCCCCCACACAAGGGAGAATGAGAATGAAATAGTGATGTATTCCTGCATCCTGGTATCTCCTAAACAAGTGATAACTTGATACAGAAAGCCCAAATCACTTGTAGCGATCCGAAATATGCCTTAAGGCAATTTTCATAAAGTCCATAGTGGGGCCCGCAACATCCTTTCTTGCACTTTCCATTTTCCCCTAAACAAGGGAAGATGTGAATAAAAGGGTGATGTCTTCCTGCATCTTGTTATCCCCTAAAAAAGGGATAACTTGATACAGAAAACCTAAAGCTCTCATAATGGACCAAAAATCACTCTAAGTGACCGAGGCGTATTCAACGCGCTTCTTGACAGAACCCTTTCCGTATTTTTAATTTCGTCTTCCCCTACACAAGGGATGGTGGAATGGAAAGAGTGGTGTCCTTCCGCGTCAGCGCACCCTATCGAGGCGCGCAGAGAATCCGGCACTCACATTAAGCATAAGGATCGATCATACCAAGTTCTCTCCTTAAGTAAGTAAACCTTGTAGCATCCAAAGGCTTAGTGAGAATGTCAGTCAGCTGATGCTCTATAGGAATATATTCCATGCAAATGTTACATTTCTCTACATTGTCTTTCAGGAAGTGATAGTGCACATCAATGTGCTTGGTCTTTGAGTGCATCACTAGATTTTTGGAGATTGAGATTACTAACGTGTTGTCAGACGTGATGTGGAAACCAGTAGTCATGATGTTCTAATCCTCAAGCTATTGCTTCATCCATAATAGCTGAGAGCAGCGGCTGTTGGCAACAATGTACTTGACTTCTGTTGTGGGGTTGCAACTGATCCTTGTTTCTTGCATGACCATGAGACAAGTCTATTTCCAAGAAAATAACAAGTCTCACTGGTGCTACTTCTGCTCATTCTTCAAGATGTGTAGTCTGCATCTGAGTATCTAACTAAATCGAAATTCGTTCCTTTTGAGTACCAGATACCCAAATTAGTTGAAGTGGACGCATATTTGATGATACGCTTATCAGCAAGCATGTGTGATTCTTTTGGATATGTCAGAAATCTTGCACAAACATAAATATCAAACATTATATCAGGTCTACTGTCAACAAGCTAGAAAAGTGAACCTATGATTCCTCAGTATTTAGTTACATTCTCTTGTTTTCCCTTCACATCTTTACCAAGATGGTAGTTAGTAGAGATTGGAGTCTCAAATCCTTTTTACTGAATCAAGACCAAACTTCTTGATAAACTCCGTTGTATATTTGGTTTGGCTGATGAAGATTCCTTCTGAGATCGGCTGAATCTAAAGTCCAAGGAAGAAAGTGAGTTCTCCCATCACACTCATCTCGAATTTCCTCTGCATCAGCTTCTTGAATCTCTTGCACAGGCTTTCATTAGTTGATCTGAAGATGATGGTGTCCACATATATTTGTACCAGTAGAGAATGGCATTTGTGCTTGAGGATGAACATAGTTATGTCTATGCATCCTCTCACGAATCCTTGTTTAACTAGGAACTTGGATAGTTTCGTACCAAGCTTTGGGAGCTTGTTTAAGACCATATAGTGCTTTCTTGAGACGATATACATGATTCTCCATGTCTTTGATGACAAACCCATGAGGCAGGCTATTCAACGTATATTGTTTACGTCCATCTAGTATAGCTTGAAGTCCATAAACAACGCATAAGCTAGAAATATACTTGTGGCATCCAATCTAACAACATGAGAAAATGTTTCATCGTAGTCAATTCTCTCTTCCTATCGGTAGCCTATAGTAACCAATTTAGCTTTATTCCTTGTAATGTTTCCGTCCTCATCTCGCTTGTTTCTGAACACCCACTTGCTACCTATGATTGACTAATTAGTAGGCCTTTACATGCCAGAGACTACCTAGAGAGCCTAGAAATCTCATGTTCATTTCATTTTTGCCATAAATTTTACCTAAAGAAAAGTAGCTATTAATTACCTCATTGAAGCGATCATAGACTTGTCTTAAGGTTTCCTTAGGAACTTTCTTGAAAGAGTCAAATTGTTGAATGTATGTATACATTCTATTGTCTCTTGTGTCTTGGTCTCCTTCTAAGTACTCAACAAGAGCTTCCCACATCTCTTTTGCATAAGTGCATCAGATGACTTATTGGTAGGTGATAGTGTCTAGTGAGTTGGTGATAATGTTTATTGCCTTGCTGTCCAACTATATTAGATTTCTTTCATCCTATATCCATTCAGTTTAAGGTTTTTCAACCTCTAGTGGACCACCTCCGATCTCTGCAAGGAGATTCAGCTTCATTGGAACATGAGATATCAAGACCTATTAAACACTAACGAATGTCAAGTTACAAGGTTAAAAAATGCAAAAGAAAAAGCAGGATGCACAACCAGTGAAATGCAGGGGGCCAAAGTGTCAAAAAGAAGAGGAAAAGGACAGCCTGGCACCACCCATGCTGCCTCCTGGCGCGGCGCCCACCCCCTCCATGGGTGGCGCCCAATAGTGTCAACTACACTATAGCATTTTGCTTTTGGTGCAATTCTCTCAGCGCGCGATACAAGGTGATGAAGCACAAAATGATAAATCTTAATGACGAAGGAAGCCTTCTCCCAGCCTATAAATAGAAGTCCCCGGCTTCAGAAGTGAACACAGTTCACAGTTTACGCACACAGTTCACACACCGCAATCACACAGTTAAAAATCCTCCGCAATGAGTTTTGAGAGAACGCCTCGAGAGTTTTCCTCCTCTAGCCTCGAAGCTCCGTCAAATCTCCACCAAACACAAAACCAACCGATCAAAGTGAAGTCTAACCACCCTGCTAGGATTCCACCATATTCCTCAAGTCCAAAAATCTCAAAGTAAGCAGTTGCTCTGCCCAAATCTAACCACCGAATCAGTAAAAAGTAAGTAGTTGCTCTGCCCAAAATTCGTCAGCAGCAAATAAACAACAGCAAAAAAGCAAGCAGTTGCTCCGCCCGGTTCCCGAGGTCAGAAAACAACTTTCGTAAGTAGTTACTCTACTCGAATCCCCGCAACAGAAAAAAAGACTCCTTCTCCCTAAAGGACAGAGCGAGCGCACCCTAAGCCTGCCAGAAGCTAGTTGGTACGAGATAAAACTCTCACGCTTCAAGAGGTAGGTTATTTAATGTTTTATTATATAAAAAATGCTATTTAGACTAGAAAAATAAGCAATTATGCTGCCCAAAGTTCTACAGAAAATAGCACTAAAAAGAGTCATTACTATGACCAAATATTTATAAATGTATTTGTAACTTTCAAAAGGAAGCTGTAGCAAGTGTTGTAATAATATATATATATATATATATATATATATATATATATATATATATATATATATATATATATATATATAAATGATTTATTTCACCTGTTAAATAAATATAATAAAAGCATATTTTAGCAAAAAAACTATTTTGAGACTGAAAGGGCAAGTTGGGTGCCTAACACCTTCCCACCTCGTAACTTAGCCTCCGAAGCTTTTACAAATCTGGTCACATTTGGTTTTTCTTTATTTCTCCTTAAAATAAGGATGGTGACTCTGTTTTATCATTTTGAGTCCACAATGAGGCCGAGCGTATTTCCACGCACTTTAAAAACGTTTTGATTTTATTCTCCTTTAATGGAAAATAAAATGTAGAAAACCGGGGCACTCACAGTTATCAATGGAATTCATGTGATGCGTGATCTTGTCCTTCCATACATCGAATTGGCCTTCGTCCAATATTGGGATGTGGTTCGCATTAGATGTAGGTCAAATATAGTATGTTGGCGCCATTGGATCTATCACACAAGAGTTTAATTTTGGAAAAAAAACTTGTTTTCGAAGAGTTAGGCTCTGATACCAATTATTAGTCCCAAAATGCACAATACTAGGCTAGAATTGGGGGGGGGTGAATAGCCTAGTGACACTTAAAACTTTTGAGTTGATTTCCTTATAGTGAATACTTGGAACTATCGGTAGAGTTGCAGTAGTGGAGAGAGAACTGGAAATGTTCACTACGTCTGCTGATAAGTACTATCGGTAGACTTGGTGATTCTCAAAGTTTAGTGCTAATTGTTCTAGGATTTGTTACAAAAATAAAAAGTGACTTTGAGTGCATAAATGTAAGGGAGTGAATCACCAAAATAATCACCATGACAGACGAAAATCCAACTAAAGGGATTCCTTTTGTTAATACTAAGGACTTTATGGTGATGATACTTAAAAGTATCGATGAGATAAAGGGTGAGTTTGTTCAAGTGAAGTAAAAGTTTGCTCAAATAGACGTGAGGTTTGATAGACTTAAGGAGGATAAGCGAAGGGAGGAACCCAGGGAGGGTAGGGCTCAAAGAGGTAACCAGTTAAACAAGGATTTTGATGAGCTTGGGTTAGGAGAGAATCATGGTAGGGAAAGGCGAGAGATCCCGAGGTGAGAGGAAAATAATTGGGGAACAATTAAGTTGAAGATTCCTGTTTTTAAGGGGTTAAGTGATCCAGATGAATACTTTGATTGGGAAAGAAAAATCGAGAATGTAGTTTATTATTATACCTACACTGAATTGAGGAAAGTCAAATTAGTTGTCGAGTTTGTAGATTATGCTAGTATTTGGTAGGACAAAATGGTAGCTGATAGAAGAAGAATTCGAATGCATGTTGTTACTAAATGGGAAGAGATGACACGTCTCGTGCGTCATCGATTTGTTCCTAGCCACTATTATTGGGAAGTTCTACAAAAAACTGCAAAAATTGACACAAGGATCGAAGAGTGTAGAAGACCACCGCAAGGAGATGGAGATGTTGATTGCAATGGCTAATTTAGGTGAAGATGTCGAAGTGACCATGACGAGATTTCTTACATGTTTGAATCTTATTATTGTGTATATTGTTGATTTACATCAATATGATGATTTGGGTGACAAGGTGCACATGGCAGCCAAGATAGAGCAACAACAAAAGAGGAGCAAGTACAACCACAAGATAAGATCATAACCAAGGTTGGGTCTGATACAAAAGTGGCTACGATTTCACAAGAGCCACAAAGGAAAGCTAAAAATCCAAGGGTGAAAGCTAGGGAAGTACAATGTTTCAAGTGCAAAGGGTACTGGGGACATATTGCATGTGAGTGTGAAAATTGACGAGCTATGGTGGTACGTGGCAATGAGGTGGTAGAAGATGAAGAAAGTAGATGTGGGGACATTGAAGCTGAGGGGGAATACATAACTCTAGAAGCTTTGGTTTCTTATCATGTTTTGAATATGCAAGTTAAGGAGCAAGAAAAGGGTCAACGTGATAACCTCTTTCACACACGGTGCCGTATCAAGAACAAGATTTGTAGTGTGATCATAGATGGAGGGGGTTATACTAACGTTGCTAGTTCCCTTATGGTGGAAAAGTTTGGTTTGTTAACATCAATGCACCCCCAACCTTACAAACTTCAATGGTTGAATGATTGTGGAGAAGTGAAGGTGAAGAAACAAGTGTTTGTGACATATCAGATAGGAGCTTATGAAGACAAAATTATGTGTGATGTAGCCCCGTTGCATGTAAGTCATCTACTACTTGGAAGACCATGGCAATATGATTGATACGTTCCTAACAATCCATAAAAGTGTTTCCAGGAGTTCATGGTCTATTTGATAAATTTGGAAACTTGTAGACAAGTTTGGACGCCTAGGAAGTTTATTGGAAACATGAAGGGGTCAAAGTGGCAAAGCAGCAAAGTGGATTACATTTTTTGGGGCGACAATATGTGAAATAGGTGATCGCGTTTTAAGCTGAAGGCGACCGTGTCTGCCTAAAAACTGGTGTGCGTTTGTGAGTTTATTTTTTGGTTTTTTACTGTTTGGGTATATTTAGAGTTTTGGTTTCCTTTTAATTAGTTTTCTTCACTTGCAAGAATTAGGGTTTATTTTGTAAGCCTATATAAAGGCATTCCTAAACTTTGTTTTTGAGAGTTGATTTTGATGAATAAAATTGAGTTGATTTTCTAGATAGAAAATTGTGTTCTTATTTGAGTGTCCTGGATTGAAAGGTTGGATTATAAACATTGTGGATTCGTTGTTTATGATTGAATTCAACTTATCAGTAGGAAAGTCATCCAATTGTGGCGTCTTTCACAATTCTAAGGTTACGTCATCTCAAGTGCGTTTGGTCGTGGAGTCATTCATCCTAAAACATCTATAGGAGATATTGGGTTCTCATCATTTGGTATCAAAGAAATGCTAGTTACAATAATTTAATTATATCTTATTTTTTGCATTATTATCGTTCTAGTTCCTAGACCCTAATTCCGCTAGGGTTCGTATTTTCAACAAAAAAAAAATAATTTGTTATTGTGTTATTTTAATTTTCTTCTAGTTGTCTTGAACTTGGATCATCAATCCTTGTTTAATTGTCTTGTTTTTCAAATTTGAAACCCTAATTGTTCTAGGATTTGTTATTTAAAAAAACAATTTGGCTTTGAAAGAAAATTTGGCTTCACCATGTTTGACGAAAATCGAGTTAATGTCGAATTTGATGAATTTATGCAATACGCCATGGGGGCGCTATTAGTTGCTATCGAAGAGATTAAGGGTAAGCTTGTTCAAATGGATGAGGGATTGGATAGGATTGAAGAAAGTTATGGCATCATTACTCATGTGTCTTTAACATCAAAACTTTTTTCTGTAGATACCGAAGATTGCAAAAGGGTAAGTTTTAGTTTCCTTTTAATTAGGTTTCCATTTCTAAATTTTTAAATTTAAAAGTTTCCTTTTAATTAATTTTCTTTTCCTGCAAGAATTTGTGTTTATTTTGTAAGCCTATATAAAGGCATTCTTAAACATTGTTTTTGGGGGTTGATTTTGATGAATAAAATTGAGTTGATTTTTTGGATATAAAATTGTGTTTTTATTTGAGTGTTCTTGATTGGAAGCTCGGATTATAAACATCGTGGAGTCGTTGTTTAAAATTGAATTCAACTTATTAGAAGGAGAGTCATCGCAATTGTGGCGTCATTCACAATTCCAAAGTTCGCGTCATCTCAAAGGTGTTAGGTCGCAGAGTCCTTTATCCTTAAACCTTTTTAGGAGATCTTGGGTTCTGATCAATGATCGTCAAGTGAAGCATGATGGGTTCACCAACAAATATTCGTTCACATTCAATCAAAAGCCAATCGCGCTCGTGCCATTAACTCCAAGTTAAGTGCATGAAGACCAAAGAAGGATGATAGTTGAGAGTAAGGGTAAACAAGTTTTGCTAAGTGTTTCTTGTAAATATTTTGTGGGGTTATTTGGCAAAGATGAGGTGTTTGATTTGGGTTAGAGAAATTGGAAGAATGGACCACGATATGGTTCTCATGTTCGGGTCAAAGGACACTTTAATAACCGACCAAGAGCGGATTTGGGGACAATTCGTTTTCAAGAGGAGTATGATACGATCTTCGATGAGGGCATCATGCAAGGGAGGATCAACAAAGAACGTGGTCGCGTTCAGCCACAAAGCAATTGTGTTGAAAGGCGGCCACGTCAACTACACAAGGAGACCACGTATATTCCAGAAACATTGTCGAATAACAAGGCAATCACGTTCATGTCCAAGGTGATCGCGTCCGTAGTTAAGGTGGACGCGTTCTCTCTACTAAAGGTGTGTAGTATTTTGGGACACGTGTAGTATTTCTTTAAATGAAGTACTCAATTTAATATGAGTTAATCAATCTACCACTTAATTTATTATGCTCCATTGTTTAATGTACATATTGTTCAATATACTTTTTTTTATTAACAATAAATAAAATTTCTATTTAAATAAACACAAAAATAATCGTACTAACACGTAAAAATTGTAGAGCATTATGCAAGAACCACAAAGATAATCCAATTATTACTCAAAAGCAATTGTAACAATAGCTTTTGAAAAACTTTGGCTTGCCGTGAGTGACATAAATTTCAAGAAAAAATAAAAGACAAATGATTAAAAAAAAAAAAAAGGTCGGAGACGAGATTGAAGGTGGCATGATGACATCAATTTCAACAAAAAAACGATCTAGTAATTTTTCATTGCTAATGTATTATGTGAAATATAAGGATATTAATTTATATAAAGCATGGTGTCTCTATGAGTAATTATATATTTATTATTTCAGAAATTTAACAAATTATTAATTTAACATGTTGGCCCTAAGTCGGACCAACCAAAATTATTATTTACGAGAAAAATCGAGTATTAAAGGCATCACTAATTCTAATGTAAATGTAAAAGATTAGATGTCACCCATGATTTATAGCATTTTTGAATGAAAAAGCATCTTCAATACAAATGTAGATGATATATGTGAATATAACATGTCAACCATTTTTTTTTTTTTTTTACATTGTAAATAACAATATCAATTTTTTCACATTCTACTTAAAGATGTGGATACATCCTAATTAGTATTTTTCTTTTTAAAAACTCTTTATATTGGTTGTTTCATTTTCTCTTACTTTTTAAATTTTTTAACAAAATTTTATTTTAGTGGTGGGACGTATGTCATATGAGATAAAATTTACATTTACATTGAAGAAGTTCGTTTTAATTGAATATAAATGAAGAAAAAAAGTTGTCACATATGATTAAAAGTGTTAATTACTCACAGACATGTATGATCAAATCTACAGTTATATTGGTGATACTCTAAAACTCTCATTTAGTAATATGACAAGGATAAACATTAGTTCTCCCTCGTACCATTACAAATAATCCACCATATTATTTTGAGATTTTTCACCTTAAGAGCCAATTTTAAAAAAAATTATACTTACAACATATATAGCATTTCATTTTACCGTTCACTTATGTTGTAAACACATTATTTATGTTTAAATAATTTTGTAATTATGACTAATTTCAATGACATTAATATATCTTTTTAATAATTAAGTTTTTAGATGAAAACTTTTTGAATGGAACAGAAGAAGAAGTATTATTAACACGAGAGTTAATAATAATATCTTCTCTCAAATATCTAAAATGAGTGGATTAAACTCTTTATTTCGATAGTTAAGATTAATAATCCCTAGTCCAAAAATCTACCAAAGAGTGTTACTCCCTTCGTTTTTAAATTATTATCCATTTCGACATGTATACCATTTAAAAATAATTGTATGTATTATAAATATTAGTGAAATATATAAAAAAAAATTAATTTCTTTGAGTATGTGATTATAATTAATATAGATAAAAAAATAAAGATAAAATAATAAAAATATTTTTAAAAGAAAAGATATTTAAAAAATAATACTCCCTCCGTCCCAAAATTATCGTCCTCCTTTCCTTTTTCGTCCGTCCCAAAATAATTGTCAATTTTGAAACTTTCCTTTTTAGAACATTATTTTTACTATTTTACCCTTACTTTTTCACCCTACTTTAATGTGTAAAGAAACTTTAAAAATAAAGGAAAGTAATTATTTTAAGATAGATAAAAAATAAAAAAAAACGATAATTTAAAAACGGAATGTGTAATAATTTATCCAACCCTTTTTACTTACTACAAACAAAACAAAAGGGTTAAAAAAAAAAAAGCACACATAAAATCACATCTTATCTTGTGTTACTCAACAACTACTTAATTTCGTGTTTGGTTTGGAAATTCAGATTTTCGCACTAAAACTGGTCCCTCCTTTACAAAGCAGGTCCCACATTGACTGTACACGCGTAAAACTTACAGCACTCGTGAGACCAATTTCTCGCAAGAAGGACGAAGATTCGCCGGCCAAGTGGGCCCCCACGCCCCAATCAATCCCCTCCCAAAAAAATCTTTTTGACTTTACTTAAAAGCCGTGTAGGGTGTAATTCCACGATTAAAAGAGCCTCCCAGTGGTGTGTAGACACATAAGTCAAGAAACCAGCCAATCAGGTGCAAGCCGTGTGTCGCTTAGCTACTGCCTTTATATCTTCCAATCCGTCACTTTCACGCCAAGTGTCGGACCCTTGTTGCAGTTGATCGACTGTCCCAGTCCTTCTTGCTAAACCTTTATGCCAAACTAATTTTACAGACCACAAACGTTTGTGAGGAAATTGCAGTTAAAAAAAACATCAAATTCTTTTATGGATGCCTTAATATTATCAACTACTCCTTTTTGTTGCTTACAAAAATTGTTAGTCCAAAAACTCTATTATTTTATTTTAAAATATTTTACTTAAAGTTTATTTTACAAAATTATGTTATAAAAGTATTATTTTATTATTAATGAATTATTAAAACTGTTATTTTTTTTAAAAAAAATGACTTTCAAATAATAATTCTTTATGCGGATCGAAGTGAGTAATTGTTTGTTTGATTATGCATACAAATTAAGAAAATCAATTGACTGATCAATTATAAGTATCAAGAGACATTCGAAATCCAAGACGATCTCATTTGGATAATTTTTAAACCACTTCACACCTCTATATTTTTTCGTAATTGGAAAACAATACGTCATATATCGTGATGCACAAAATAATGACATATTCATGTATCACAGCATACAATTAATGCATTGTGATGCATGAATTGCTTTTTTCAGTAACAAAGAAATATAAGGGTGTAAAGCGGTAAAAAAACTTTGAAAAGATGACTTACCCGGATTTTTTCCTATATAAATTGGTAAAATATATAGTTTATTTTAAAATTTATGTGCATATGACTCATATTTAAAATAAGAACAAAAAATAAAAGTAAAATGATAAAAGGGTTTTCGTATAATGAAAAGATCAGCTTTTTGAGAATTAACAAATAGAAAAGGAAATTATGACAATTATTTAGGGACGAATGAAGTATTATCCATCACACCAAATGAAAATATAATTGATTATATTACTCCTCATAAAATAATCGTCCTAAATTTTAAGAAAAACAATTGATTTAATTATTTATATTGGTTTAATGTGTAGTTTCCTTTAAAGGACATGTGTATATGACCCATAATTAAAGTAGAGTGAAAAAGTAAGGGTAAAGTGGTAAAAGTGATGTTCTAAAAAGGTAAGTTTCAAACTGGACAATTATTTTGGGAGGAACAAAAAAAGAAAGAAGGACGATAATTTAGGGACGGAGGAAGTATAATGTTAAAATTGTGTGTATTTTCTAACGAAGTAGGTTTTCGTAAGACCGTCTCAAATATCATAATTTGTAAGATCGCAACTCAATTCATCATATACACATTGGGTCAAATCAGGAGATCCATCTATATAAAAGTCTTTCATAAGTTTTTAACTTTCTAAAGATACTATTTCCCCCGTCCCTAAATTATCGTCCTCCTTTCCTTTTTCGTCCGTCCCAAAATAATTGTCCACTTTGAAACTTACCTTTTTAGAACATCACTTTTATCACTTTACCCTTACTTTTTCACTCTACTTTAATTATGAGTCACATATACATGGACATTAAAGGAAAATACATATTAAACCAATATAAATAATCAAGTCAATTACTTTTTCTTAAACTGTGCGCCGGGTCAATCCAGACGATTATTTAGGGACGAAGGGAGTACTATGAAAGTGGGACCTATAAATTAAAGTTAAATCATATTTAGGGTAAATGATAAATGTGACTTTCGAACAAAGAAAATTTAAAGAGTTATCATCTTCATTTTTTGTAATGACCTAAAAAGAAATTAGGAAAATTATTTAGGATCGTAGGGAGTATATTTTGAATATACAATACTAGTACTTTTGTTTGTGCTGATGGCACAACGTCAATTTATGAATTTATCAATAAATGAAACAGATAATGTGAAAATGAATTAATATTTACTTATAATTTGTCTAAGTTAATTATGATAATAGTTAAAAAGAAAAAAAACAAATATTTCAAAATTGATTAATTAATTAAAATATCGAAAGATAAAGGGACGTGAGTTTGGTGGAGGAAGGATTAGCGGTCACTAACTATGAATAGTGGGGGGAGTTGGAGAGAAAGAGAGGGTAGTTGCTCAACTGCCGTTCACACATATAAATTCGAGGAGTGATAATTACCGTAGGATCTCAGTAAATGAATCAATTTCAACCCTAAATAGCTTTAATCAATTATACATGTGTGACTATAAGTTATATTGTATTATAGATTCTATGCATAAGGTAAACGGATTTTAAAGTTATTTTATACTCCTTAGTTCTTAAAATTATTGGCTTGTTTGCCTATTTCAAGTCAATTTTTCTCCAGTGCAAAGTTGAAGTAGATTTCCTTTTCTTTTAAAAGAAATCATACGACACGTAATTTGTAGTCTTTTTGTTTTCTTTTTCTTTTTTAATCAAGATTAATTGTGGCTCATTATTTACCTACAGTAACTTTATTATTAAAGCTGCGGTTCGTTGTCTTTCTAAAGAGAGGTATCATGATATTATAAATTAAAGTTTGTGATATTATTACAAATTTTAGAATTAGTGTCGTTTGATCAAATTTACTTAGATTTTTATATCGTTAGATTAAATATTTTATTTTTTAAGTAATGACACGGACTTTCCATATCATCACCAACTTAATCATCTAACAACTCTAACACTAAAATTTGTAATAATATTACAAGTTCCACCTCATTATATCATTTGCCTTCTAAAAAAGGGGTGCAACACGAATGGAGTATTAATTTAGCATTACTCAATCTTATTTTCTTTTACGGAAACACTGAAACATTCAATAAAAACCCTATACAAGGCATATTTGTTAGGCTGAGTTTGGTTTGATTCGATCTAATTTTTTGTGGAAAGAAAATATTTGGACCATACCAATGGTTCGACTCTTAAAAAATTCAGAACTCGAATCAACTCAATTGTATGAGAAATATTACTTTGGTCCGGTCCAGAATCAATTAACAATTCAAAGTGTAAGAGAACTAGCATCAGACCAATACTACGATTTTTAACTTTTTAATACAAACAAATAATAAAATTTTAAACATCATAAAAAATTTTAAAAAAACATTCAATTATACTACATTCAATAATTAAAAATATCAAAGCCATATGCTCATAGGTCAAAGTTACATGGAAAAAACTAAAAAGTAGAACAAAATCGATGTAGACTCAAAAAACTCGAATGAGACAACGAGCTACGGTTTAAGGAATTTTGTTTGAACATATATATATATATATATATATATATATATATAACTGATCTATTGGTGTGATTCTACGTTTCTTGGTTTGAAATCGAGGACCGATCCAATTGTCCTGTTTTATAAAATTTTGGATCCAAGACCAAACTGAAGTATTGGTGCGGTCTTTAGTCCGATTTCATTAGTTTGATTCGGTTCGGATAAATGAGTGATAATCAGGTCGGTCCCCTCTTGAGAAAATATAACTGCAATAGTCCATTGTATTTGTTTTAAACCACTAAAGTACATTTTTGGAGGGAAAATAACGAAGATACCTTTAATTAAGGAAAGACACGATGACAAAGTCACTGCCCAAATTTGGGCATCGCTCAAAATATTGAGCGTTGTTCATTTTGGACAACACAACTTGGGCTTATTGAGGTTTGAATGACTTGGGCGTCGTTTCTACGTTTACTGTGATTGCTACATTCCAACAATTTTAATTCATGACATTGGGCTTCGTTCATTTTGTGGGGCTCACAACATTGGACGTCGTTCATTTTTGTGGGGTTCAAAACATTGGACGTCATTCATTTTTGTAGGGATTAAAACATTAGGCGTCGTTCATTTTGAGCAACACAACTTGGGTTTAGTGAGATTAGAAAGACTTGGGCGTCGTTCAAAACATTTTAACGTTGTTCCTACGTGTACTGTGATTGCAACATTCCTACAAATTTAATTCATAACATTGGGCGTCGTTCATTTTGTAGGGCTCAAAATATTGGGCGTCATTCATTTTTGTGGGGCTCAAAACATTGGGCGTCATTCATTTTGAGTAACGCAACCTAGGCTTATTGAGATTGAAATGACTTGAGCGTCGTTCCTACGTGTACTGTGATTGCTACATTCCTATAGTTTTAATTCAGAACATTGGACACGTCGTTCATTTTGTGGGGCTTAAAACATTGGGTGTCGTTCATTTTGAGCCGTGTACTGTGATTGCTACATTCCTACAATTTTTAATTCATATTATCACATTTTGTAACTTGGAGGCAACGACGCCCACATCATATGCAACAACGCTCACATCATAGACAACAACGCCCACATCGTAGGCAACAACGTCCACATCGGATGCAACGATGCCCAAATTGGATTTGCTTGAAAGCTTTACTTATTCCTTTCAATGACAGTACTCTTTTGTAAATGAAAGCAATCATTTCAATAGAAGAAGAAATGAGAGTTGGACTTCCTTTCTCTTTATATGCATGTTATTTCTCTAAAAAACGATCTTCAATCTCTCTCCAAAAATTTTGTAATTCAATGCATGCTTGAGTGACTTGCATTTGGTTATGCTCACATTGCAACTCGTGGCAACGATGCCCATTTAAGGGAACGACGCCCACATCACAGGGAACGACGTCCACATCATAGATAACGATGTCCAAATTGACACACAATTTCACACAACCTGATCTTGATCTCAACCTCGATCCCGCCCCCTCTATCTCATACAATTTCGCGCACACACATCAAACGGAAATCAGTGTGATTTTTTTGTAATAAAGAAACAAAGAAAAACGTAAGGGAAGGTTTCGATAGTTAGATGTATTCTTTATGGAGAAAGTTCGAAAAAGCTTGTTTCGACTGAGAAAAAAAGTATGATCTTTTAAGAAAAGCAAGTAGCTCAAACGAAGAAATGAATAAAGGGGAAGGGAGAAACAAAGTTGTTCTCCCGCTTCTTATCTCATTGAAGATGACGATGTATATTTTATGAATAATTTTATTATAATAAAGTTTAATGATTGAATTTAAAAAAATAAAATAATGTATCGGTTATAATTTCACAAAAATGAATGGCATGCAATTATTGTCCGAAAATTTAGGCAGACCCATCAAATGATGTTTGAATAAAGTACGTTCGACCCCAGTAAACTTTGAGTACTGCACACTATACTCTAGTACAGTACAAACATATTCCGTCCAAAAGTAAACATAAATTGATCATGTCAATTGTAGGTGAATGCCATGAAATTTATTGACAAAAATGCCTTTGCTATGTTGGTCTTTCAAGTTAGGTCTCATGGATCATCTAAGTCACTCACTTTTCTCTCTCGCGGATTTAATTGCATACAATACAAAGCATCAAAGTAACACATATATAGATGTTGCCAAAATCAATGATACACAGAGTGGAACATCAATTCCCAAATTATCAACTCCAAATGATAACGATATATATTTCTTCGAACAAGAGTGTTCAGTTCAAGTCCTATCATTCAATTTGAGTTCTCTTGATCTAGCAAATGGATAATGAAGTCAATTTTATAATCTAAACCTTAAGAAATTGAGCACGCAACACCTTAGTCCATGAATGATGTTGGTGTTCACAGGTAATGTGTCCACCTCAAGATTCAAGAGGTGGTTTGTATTGGGATCAAGAGGAGGCTCCCACCTTTTATGGTGAAGCACTTTGGTCCGCACAACACTTTATTCCAATATTTTTGGTCGGGTCGGGACCCGCTCTAATACCATTTGTAACATCATCTTGGGTCATCAGACACACCCACAAGCTGATCCAAAAGTTAATGGATGATGTTGTTAGCCCACATTTCTGGTCGGAATCCGCTCTAATACTATTTGTAACGTCCCGAGCCCGAAAGCCTTGTTTGCTAAGTGTAACCCACCGAGCATGCATCACTTTGGATCATCAGACCCACCACAAGTCGATCCAAAAGTCAATAGATGATGTTGGTGCCCAGTAGTAGCGTATGACTACCTTATAAATCACACACACTACCCGATGTGTGATTAGGTATTATAATCTCCCTCAATTAAATCTTATACAAGTCTCATATCTACCCGATGTAGGATTTGAATATTACAATTTCTTCCAACAAGAGTGTTCAGTTCAAGTCCTATCATTCAATTTGAGTTCTCTTGATCTAGCAAATGGATAATGAAGTCAATTATATAATCTAAACCTAAAGAAGAAGAAAATTGTGATCTCATTCAAATATATCTCTACACATCACCTAGTGGTTTCACTATCATTGTCATAATCTTCATCATTTTAAAAAGTACGGAGCTAACCAATCGTCGAGATAATCCATCTTGTGCTCACACATAGTGACAAACATGTTCCTGGGAAGCGTAAGAGAAGAAGAAGATTACACTTGGGAAGGCCCAAAGGGAGCAATTACATATGGCGTCATGGCGACATGGGACTTTGTAAACGACGCATGAGTTTACCTAATGTACTAAGAGTACAAAACTAATGTATTATGGGCAAATCCAATGGTAGGGATCAAAACTAAATTTTGATATTTATATAAGAGTATTAGGTTCTCCAATTGTTAAAGTAAAATGTATCAAAATTAGGTATGGTACTAAGAAAGGTACCAGATTTGATACATTCCCTAATATCATACCTGGTTTTAATACCTCTTATTTTGATGCCAATAATTGAAGATGATTATTTGATACTCATAAATAGTAACCAATAGATATCAAAATTTGGTTTTGATACCTATAAACAAATACCACCATTAGACTTGTCGTAAGAGTACTTTTGTTCATGCACACAAATAGTAAGGATGTTTAGGTCCTTTAGTTAATTCCATTAATGGCGTCTTATTGACATTCGGGTCAATACTAATAGGACATGCAGGTGGGGTTACTCTCCAATAAAATAGTTCAAGGGGGCGGCACAAGAAGTTGAAATAGCTCGAGGAGGTTTTCTTTAATTTTCTAAAGTGTTGTTGGTAGGTCTAAATATTTATTAATTACTCCCTTCATTTTCAAATAATCGTCCTCGACCAGGCACACTGTTTAAGAAAAATAATTGATTGTATTACTCCCTCAGTCCCAAAATATATGACGTTTTGGGGCTTTTCACACAAACTAAGGAAACATATTGTAAAGACTAAACTGCTCATATCCAAACATTAATGAGATATCTTGATATTCTTGCCCAAAAGTCAAACACGAGTTACGAAGTCAATAAATATGGGTATAATTAGAAAAAAAAAATGAAATAGTTCCTTGAAAATTACAAAGTGTCATATATTTTAGAACAAAAAAACTCTTCCAAAACGTTATATATTTTAGGACGGAGGGAGTAGAGATATATTAGTGTAATATGTGGTTTCTTTTAATATTTTTGAGCATTTGGTCATAATTAAAGTAAATTGAAAAAGTAAAAGTAAAGTAATAAAAATATTTTTTACAATAAAAAGTTTAGAAAGAAAATTATTTTGGAATCAATAAAAAAAAAAGTACCACAATTATAACCAAATGTACATTCAATATATGAAAAATGTACTAATGAGTAATGATTTGGGTATATCAATATGATTCATTTTGTTAAATCTTCATGTAATGTGTCCAATGCCCACATAATTCATGTCAACCTTCCATTTATCGAATAGGTTTGGACTTAACCGAATGAATCACATTAATAATCAAATTATAACTGCATTGGTTACATTTTGAATAATAAATACATTTATCAAACCTGCAACCCAAATAAATACAATATTAAACATAATAAATAGTATGTTACGGTACAATATTAAACATGCTATAAATACCAGTACAATAAATAGTATGTTACCGTACAATATTAAACATGCTATAAATACCAGTAAATGAGTTTCCCTAGCTGTCTCCTAAAAAAATGTTACAATGCTCCTTTGGTACACATTAAGGGAATCAGATCTTCAATCCCAATCTATATATCATTGACTATTAGTCGTACACGTATCGTTGTAAAAAAAAAGATGTGGCAAAATAACAAAATGCGTATACGACTTAATGAAACATAAATTGAGATAGAAGATTTGAAAGCACGGTCATTCCTCTATTTTGTAAGTTTTTTGATACAAATTTCATTCTCAGAAAGTTCAAATGGCATGAGAAAACAAAAATAATGTTTTCATGTACCAAAAGAAAAATCACTTAGAGTCCGTTTTGATGCATTGATTTTTAATTTAATAAATATTAAAATTCTATGAAATTTAAATAACTTGAAATTTGCTTTCAAAATTATAGCAATTTCATAATTTAAATAATGTGTGAAATTCAATTATAATTCTACATTATAGTTAAAATAAAATTTCATTTGCATATCAAGTATCTAGAGGTGGTTGGATGATGTAGATGGCAGATGGTGGTGGCTTGTGGCGAAGATGACTGTGGTGGAGGCGGAGGTCGGTGGTGGTTGGTGGTGGTTGTTGTAGGTGGACGTGGCGAAGGACGACCGTGGCTGAAGACTGAGGTCAGAGGTGGGTGGTGGTGGTGGCCGAGAGTTGTGGTGGTAAAAGGAAGGTGAGTTGTTATTGTTTAAAATAATTGACCAAAATTTAGGATGTAAATTCTTAGAGTTTTGTATATAATTAGTTTTATAGAATTGATACATTTGGAATTTCAATTCATTTCTAATTCCAAATTTTAAAACAACGGAATTTGTTTTAGATGTCTCAATTCCAATTCCAAGCTATGGAATTAGGGTATCAAAACATACCCTTAATTCCTTTATCTTGTCATTTTAATATACTCCATCCGTTCCGCATAAAGTGTGTATAATTTTATTTTGAAATATTTTATTCAAAAAGTTTATTTTTAAAAATTAAAAAATAAAAATATAGTTTTATTACTAATAAACTAATTATAAAATATCAATTTATTTTTTAAAAGTTTGACATTTGAAAGCATTCAACATGCATAGACATCTTGGGAATGAATAGACATCTTGGGAATGAATTGACTAGGTCATAGGGGTACTAAAAACAGAACTATAACAGTTCTAACTGTAAAATAATAAAAGTCACTTTCACTTTTGAGATAAGATAATGGTAAAAGACTATCCATTTCTCAGATTTGAATATTTGATGTCCTAACTTGCATAGCATTCACAAAACAAAAGGTCTTGTGACTTGTGACTTGTGAGCGAGCTCTTAAAGCAAAAGTTATGATATATTCCTAGTACTTATGAGGATGGAGAAAGCAATGCAAAAATAACAATTCCCAGTCACTCAATAAAATGAATACAAGCCTCAATTTGTACAAAAGTTTATTTTTTTCTTGGGTGTTTCTTCTCAAGAAAAATGTGATATTTCGTAAAAATGTGTTCTTAAAATCGGGCCAGGTGCCGAGAAATCAAGCAAATAGTGGCGGAGAAAACCGTCACTAATCAGTGACGAAATAAATCAATTAGTGACGGAAACTCCGTCACTAAATCTGACACGAATTTTCAGAACGTTCAACGACAGGAGGAAAAGGAATATTCTAAAAAGATGCTTATTTAGCGACGAAAATTAGCGACGGTTGAATGTTTGTCGCTAAAGGGAAAGCCCGCTAAAACAGTGACGGAATATCCGTCTCTAAAGTGGGTTTTCCGTCACTGATCAGTGACGGAGGGTTCTGTCACTGATTACCAGTTTTCTAGTAGTGTGGGAAATTGACGTCTAGGCGTCTGGCCCTCTGATTTTATATTTTAAGAAGGGAAAATCTTTGGTCCAAAATGACGTTGCTTTTGAGCATTTTTAAAAAATAAATTGAAGTTAGAATAGTTTATTCTTGGACAGTCATTTCTTTTCAGCATAATTCGATCAGGGTCACCAGTTAGACGCTGAGCTCTTTTATAATATAGATTTTTCATGAACACGTAAGTCCCCTTTTTATTGAAATTTTTATATATACTAAGATTAACCTTAATAAAAATAGTAATAATAATAATAAAAGGAATAATAATAAAATCAATAATAATTATTATCATATAAATACATGTAATACTTCTAATAATAAGTAATAATAATAATAATAATAATAATAATAATAAAATTAGTATAATGTTAATAATTTAATAATAATCAATAATAATAATGGAAATAATAACGATAATAATAATAAATAGAAATATTATTAATAACAATAAATGTAATATTAATATTAATATTTAAAATTATAATTATAATAAATAATAAATAATAATAGTAGTAATAATAATAATAATGATAATAATAATAATAACAATGTGTATCAAACTTTTTGTGATGAGGTTATTTTTCTCTTGATATTTGAATTCAACACTTTTTCATTAAAGTCAATCGACATTTTCAAAAAACTAAATCAAACAACTCATTTATCATTTATCAGTTATCAGTCATCGATCATCATTCATCAGTTGTACATTATAAGTAATAAGTCATCATTATAAATTATTATTAACACTAATAAGTCATCATCAGTCATAATTAATAAGTTATTAACACATATGAGAAATTGCGGGTCGGTCTACTTTCCAAAGTTTTCGATGGCTCAAGTCCCGTATTTTTTTTCAACCGGAAAATGACACTTTTGTGGGCAAAAAGACTACGATACCCCTAATGAGCCTGAGGCACGCTACAGAAATGCATCGCGGTGCATTTAATAAACCTGAGGCGCGTTACGGAAATGTATCGCGGTGCATCAATGTTCGCACTGTGATGAATCAATTTTAATTACAAAATCCAATTTTCGCACCGCGATGAATCAAATTTTGCACCGCGATATATAAAACCTAATCAAAATTGCATTACGTTGCATCAACTTTTATGTATCGTGATATATTAATTTTTGCACCGTAATACATAAAGTATCATCTAATCCAATTTGGCATCGCGATAAACAATCAAAAAGAACCAGACCACGTCTTTTCACCTTCTTCTTCCATCTCATTTGTTGCAACTTGTAATTTTTCTTCTTCCTCCCCCTCCTCCGTCTTCATCTTACTGAATAATGATTTTCGAATCCAATGTATTTGTTGGAGCTGTTGAAGAAGACAATGACATTTTCGAACAATATTTAAAAATGGTCTTTTACGATTGGAAAAAAAAGTATTAGAGGGATTAAATATTTTGAAAAAGAGAAGGACGAGGATTTTACACTAACACATATCAATATGTAAAATCAAACGGACCTAATAAATTTCCCAATAAAGGTTTTTACGGTTGCATTCTTATGACTCAAATCTAAAACTTGCCTAATCCAAATCCCTTCGTTCCTTAATTATCGTTTTTGTGAATTTGATAGATGGTTTAATAAAACACATTTGACTAGATTATTAATATTTATTTAAGGAGTAGTTTATTTTAAAGTTCATGTGTATGTAGTCCATAATTAAAGTAAAATAAAAAAATTAAATATAAAATGGTAAAAATATTATCTTATTTTTTTCAAACAAAATAATTATTTTGAGACGAACAAAAAAAGAAAACAGAACAATAATATGAGAAGGAAGAAAGTAATTAAAAAATTACTACTACTTTAAAAAGGAAGCATGCATGTAGCCACACACGCCATGGAGTATGGATGGGGACAAAACTAGTTAGAATCCATTTCCGACTGCAAGGAATAAAAAAGAATATCCTTACTATACCAATGTAGTAAGAAAATGGATCAGGTACAGTTGATCTTTGAAAAAATATCTTTACTATTTAGGTATAAAGACTTTTGCCTCACAAAATAACAAAGTTCAGGCAGAAAGTTCACCAACATTACTCTTGGTTAGATACCAGTATTTATTATCTCTATTTTTATTTTATTATGGATCTTGCTACAAGGTCAGAATCTTACCGGTCAGAATTTTTATAATTATCATTTTACCCATAAATTATTATTTTGAAAATTTTATTTAACTAAGGGGTCGTTTTAAATTATAACCAAACCGTTTTTAACTGCAACCAAACCGTTTTAAATGACTCAAGTGCATACTCAATCCTTCCACTGGGCCCTTATAGGATAGCCGACGAGCATCCCTTTTCACTATCAAATTTTCAAAAAAAGAAGACATCAAGTTAGTCTTCTCCCCACTATCCCCAATTAATTCATTACAACAAAACCAATTCAGTATCAATATCGAAAATCAAATCAAATAAAAAATTAAACATGAATTTGATGTTCAGCCATGGCAACATAGCAAATCCATTAAAAAAAAAGTAAACATGAACTCGATGTTCAGCCATGGTGACGGATTGATGCTTGAAATCGAAAGATCTAGGTTGCTTGAAATGGACAAATTGATGTTTAAACATGAGTTCTTCCATCGTAGATCAGTTGTTGTGTCCATTGATGAGCTGAAAGAAACCAATGAATAGTTTTAACATGTTGTGGAACTGGGGTGGGATATTGTCAGGTTACATGAAGCTTCTCCAACATATCTTAATGAAGGGTGGTGATTAACAGGTTGTGGGACTGGGTGAGACATTGTCAGGTTTTATGAAGCCCAGATATCCTACTCATCACATGGACGGCCCAAACTGTATTTTTGATACATCATATATTCTATCTGTTCTATGCAAAGAATATACTATTCCATTTTAAAATATTTTATTTAAAGAATCCACTTCAAAAATTAAGGTATAAAAATATCTTTTAAAAAAATTAACTTTCAAATGAGGATTATTTGTCCGGAACGAAGAGAGTATGATTTATGAAGTTAATTTAATCAATTTTCGATTAATACTTAACATATTTCTATTTAGGTATAGAAAATAAAACATTAACCTGTCCAAACTACGCTATGTTGTTTTGTAGATTTGAAAACAAGTTTATATCACAATTTCAGTTGGGGACTTTAAAAAGTCAACTTGAAACTTATTTTACTTATTTTTTTTTAATATTATGATATGTGTTGAATATAATTTTTTTAATATTAAATTTTGATATATATAATTGGAATTGATTATTATGATATTTATGAATTATAATTAATATGTATTAAAATTTAGAATAATGAACTCTAAATATTAATTATAATTTTATTTTAAAATAAAAATACATAAATGTAAATATGAAACATGATCCGACCAAAAACGTAAAGTTACTTTTTTAACCGTTTGGATCTTGTGATCATATTTTCAAAAAAATTCAAAATTTTTTAAAAATTTTCTTTTTGGTATAATTATGATCCGTGTTGAAGAAATGAATTGGGTGCAATTATTGGGATAGAATGTTGACATGAGACGTGCGCACTTGTCCATGTCACTGAGAAGACAAAATATCTAAAGCTGAAATCATGTGCATAATGTGCATTGAAATAGTCTGCGCCTTAGATGCAAAACCACACTCTCAATGGTGGAGCGTGAGGCGCAACTCTTACTCGTAAGTAATTTGGTCCCTAAATTTAGACCAATTTCCTCTAATGGTGCTTGATATTCTATATTTCCCAATTTGGTCCTTAAGTTTCAGTTTTGAGTAATCAATTAGGGCTTAATTGTTAGTCGGAATAGATAAATATTATTAATCTCAGTATTATTATTATCATCGCTATTAATAATCACTTGTATATTAGGGGTAGTTTTGAGATAAAAAATATTACTCACAATTTTTTTTTTGGCGAGGGCGTTAATAATACCACCTTCTCCCTATGTATTAATAGTGAAGAGATAATGACTTTATCTTGATAATTTTTGCTATTAGTTTCGAGCACATGTTGTATACCAACTTGATTTATTAATCATATCTAACCTTAATCCTGACTACAAACGACATCTTAACCTCTAGTTGAGGTTCTCTAATACTTGTTTGTTAGTAAGGTTTTTATAATCCTCTTTTAAAATGATGATTATTAGTGTTTCTCCATTTATCTCCTTAGTGACTCAAACTTACGATCTATTAGGGATGGGTAAAACGTCTTATTACTAAGTTGCGTTTCGTTATCTTTATACTTTGGATAATTATATGAATCTATACTTAATTATACGTTTACAAAACTAAAATCAAACACTAAAAACAAAAATAACAAAAAGTACCATCCTTGTCACCCTCTTTTCCTCTTTATGCTCCCTACTTTCTCCTAAGATTTTCTTCGGACATTTTTTTCCTACTTAATATTCACCTTCATTTTGACCGGTCGACATCTTTATATTTACTAATAAAAAATTGGTTTTTAGTGTAGTGAGTAATACTTGGAGACTCTCATCAAATAAAATAGGTTAATTGCGACGTCGTTTGGTAAATGTAAATGAACCACCTAATTTTCCCCACCAAGGGTAAAAAGGTCAGCACAACAAACCACCCCTCCCTAAACTTAAGGCCTTGAGATCATCTCCTTAAATACCCGCGGGCCAATCAAGAACTGCATGCACGACCATCCTCAGATCATGTGATACCCATATTTTTTGTTTTCTAGAAGATATACATGGCATAACATGAAGAAAAGATGGCTTTTTTTGTCCATTATAATTAATAGTAGACCACTAACATCAAAATGCTTGGTACCGACTTTCTTTTTTGTATATTTTATGATTCCGTATATATTTTATATAATTAATTTTTTACTCCCTCCGTCCTTAAATGATTATCAATTTTTTACCTGACGATTAATAATATTAGTATAATATAAAGTTTTATTTATAACTCATATTCATATGGCTTAAATAATAACAATAAAATAGTAAAAATATTTTTAAAAAAGAGAACTTAAAAGATAATTTTTTCGAAACGAACAAACAAGAAATACATAAAACAGAAATAAGTTGCAACGATAATAAACTACACAATACAATTCTCTCTCTCTCTCTATCTAAGACCACATATAAATTGTCCAAAATGGTGGTTTAACTAGTGTTAATTTTGTGTACCCCAACTTCTTGGTCATATTATTCATTGATCCATAACACCCATTTTGCCAGCCCTATTGAAAGCCAAACGTGACATAGTCTGAACTGATCACAATCTGCATGGCAATAGAAAATTTCAAAACTAGCTTGACTAGCTTACCTTTGAAATACTCCTATTTATTTACTCTTCTTTATAGAAGTAAACATGTCCTTTCTACATCCATGGAATCCCAAAGAATAGTCAGTTTAGTGGGGACACAATCGTCATTCGTCATCTTTGATTTTTCCCTCTTACCCCTTTTCTAGTAGGGGATAGGAGACGACCGTGACATTATAACATGTTCTAAGACAGCAATGTCTATGGGACTGATTACCAACACCCATCAATTAATTGTACGACCCACACTTAGAATTAATAATACTATCTTCGTTTTTAATTAATCGTCCTCTTTAATTCAACTCGATTATAAAATTAGTTTAGTGTGGTTTTTTTAATATCGTTAAATATATTATCATAATTAAAATAGATTGAAAAATTATAAGTAATGTGGTAAAAAAGATTTCTTAAAATACAAAGTTTTTAAAAAGATAATTATTTTAAAACGGAAAAAAAAGAAATAAAGACATTAATTTAGGAATGGAGAGAGTAATAAAATAAAACACAGATAGAAATTTGACTTACCTAACCACCACTGTTGTTTGCTTTCATAATATTTTTCATCAATTTTGTCGCAATAACTTCCGTTAATTTCACGAGTAGGTTGTACATGACTTAACCGTTAAAGGTCCGACTTTAATGGTCAAGTGAGAATAAAAAAACTGGTAAAATAAGGAAAAGAAAAGGCAAAGGAGGAAGAGAATTCCCACATGAAATTGCTAAGTATTGATAAAGACATGATCAATCAAAGGTAATTAGTATCTAAATTAAATTTCCCATCCATGAATTTTCTGTTCATGGGAGAATTATGAAATTTAAAGTTGTAGGCTTTCGGTCTAGGGGTAGATCCAATCCCTACGCAATACCAACACGAGTTTTCTTAATGAAAATTTTCACAAACGAAAGGCTGTGGTTGAATAAACGCATGATAAGGTGTTCACATTTTAACGATCTATTAATATGTATAGAGCTAGATAGAGAGAGTTTTTGGCATATATAAGGGCTGTCACGATATGGGTAATGTTAGGGTCACTCTAATAGCATTTAATTTTGGGTACCAAATGATGTGGCATCTTATTTGTTATATTGTTAACATAACTTTTTAACTTATAGTGGAGCCCATAAAATACCAAATAAGATGACACATTGGAAACCACATCATTTGGTGCACAAATTTGAGTACTCTTTGAGTGACTCTAGCATTACTCGTCACGATATACTCCCTCTATTCTGAGTAAAGAGTACTATTTCAAATTAATAAAGTATTTTACTTAAAAAGTATATTTTTAAAAATTAAGATATAAACGTATTATTTTATTACTAATTAATAGTCTATCAAAAATATTTATTTTTTTTAAAAAATTAATATTTAAGCAGAGACTTTTTACCCAAAACGACATAAATATTCAATTAATTAATATCTTAAAAGGAAATGGATTGTGATTTGTGACCTTAAAGATGTTATCCTAGGATTATTTTTTTAGGAGGAGAGACTATTATCTAATGAAAAGATAGACAGCACTAACATTGTTTTTTCTAGGTAGTGCCTTTAAGGAGAGGAAACAGAGCCACAATATTTATTATATATAATAAAGTTACTAGTATATATAATTGAATTTTAGCACACAGATCCCAAGGCAATCTAAAGTTACTTAAATAGTAATTTGATGCAGTGGCTCAAAAGTTGCACCTAAGCAAACTCAGATCTTTTATTATTATAAGTGGCACTGTAGAATTGCCACTCACTTTTATTTTATTTGGGTATTAGTTATTATTATTAAAATTAAAAAAGGATTCTGTGATTTTGTTTTTCATGTTTATAAAAAATATATCAAATTGCTAGGTGGGGCTTCTCTCTTTCGTGCTGCATGCTAGGGTTTTGGAGGTTTTGTGCCTCAGAAAGTATGAACATTCTAGATTCTTGAATATTATATGTAATTTTTAGGAAGTGTTGTGTCATTCACTATCAGGCTCATGTAACGTTAGTTTCTTTTGAATTAACTAAAACAATATTGTCCACATATACACACACATACATACATACACATACACACACACACACATAAATAAATAAATATATATATATATATATATATATATATATATATATATATATATATATATATATATTAAATTAAACTGGTAAAAAACACTTTTGGAGTAAAACAACGAGTATATCCTTAATGAAATTATATTAGGGGTGTGATGCATCGTAAATCAAGTCGATGCATTGTAATTCCAATTTGTACATCGCAAATCTAACTTTTGCATCAGGATTTACTAATTCCAAATTGTACATCACGAATCTAAAAGTGTGCATCAGGATTTTCTACATGGATAATGCAATTTGTGTGTCGCAAATCCAATTTTCGCATCGAGATTTATTAATTCCAAATTGTGCATCGCAACTCCAAAATTTTGCGTTAGGATTTTCTATATAGGGGGTCATGTTGGTGCATCGTAAATCCAAAAATTAGCTTCGGGATTTACTAATTTCAATTGTGCATCGAAATTTTTCTGTATATGGGGTTCAATTGGTGCCTCGCAAATCAAAAAAATTGCATCGGGACTAATTCCAAGGTCCCACAATTGTCAGCAAAGACAACAAACTCGCCCGACGAATCCTTGCCGACCGCCCCTTTCTCAACCCATCCAATGCAAAATTCACCACAACCACATGTTCCATCATCTCTCCAACCTCCTACGTCTCGATCAAAATAGCCATCTCGGTGAATCGGTGATCTTCTTCCTAATAGACTCGACAAACTTTACCTTCACCAGATGACCGAATATATTTCGATATTTATTTATCCATAAGCCCCCTTCATCTTCACCCCTCTCTACTACTTTAAAGCATTGGTGTTGTGCTTGTTATTTTATAATTTTCTCTCTTAAAAACAAGATCTTCTCAAAACAAAACAGAGCAAATAACAAAGACATGTCCAACATGATGTACCTACTTTGGGATATATTCTCAATGGATCAGTCAAAACAATGGCTATTTGTTCTAAATATGGACAAAAGAACAACACAGGTTGTCGAGTGGGAGTATGAAAGTGCACATTAACGGTTATAAAAAATATAAGGATTGAAGAGGTTGAAAATCTTACAAAGTGAACTAACCTACAATTTATCCTAAAATTAATAAACCCGGAAAAAAAATCAATTTGGAAGTGTTGTGACAATAGCCATTAATGAATCAACTCACTATTCTCTACCATGTAGAATTTGAGAGTTAAACTTCCCATTAATAAATGAGCACATTTATTTAGTAATAAATAAATTTATTATCGATTATCAGAAAAGACGAAACTTACATACATAAGATCATTTATACATAGAGCAGTCAAGGTGTATGGGTTGATGCGGTGCGAGCTAACCTACAACCCACTTCAATATGCCATTTCGTGGGATGAGGCGAGCCAGCTTAAAAAAGTGGCAGGCCTAAGAAATACTAACCCAACCTACTTCAATTAGGTGGCGGAGCGGGCTAACCCAACGGACCTACCCCCATTTTAACAGTTCTAAGGGCGAGCCAGTCTAAAATAGTGGTAGATATAAGAAATATCAATCCAAACAACATTTTTTAGGTGACAGGGCGGGTTAGTCCAGCAGGCCCAATTCATTTGGACAACTCATTTGATAACGATTAATCATAGTTTGGATGTCGAATCATGATTTTTCATAAACATATTTGTGAAACGTAACCATCCACAAGTGTCAACATTATAATTTCTGGAATTATTGTCATTCCAAATAAGGAAAAGCCAAAGGAGAACAAGCTAGAGATAATGGGGTAGCAATCTTTGAACATTTTAAAGCCAAGTGAAGAAATTAAAGTCTAGTATTTTTTTTTTTTTTTGTGATGTATTGCCAATAGGTAGCATCAATTTATACATGGTTAAAACAATATATATATATATATATATATATATATATATATATATATATATATATATATATATATATATATATAGTAAAAATAGGCTAGAAGCGAAGGAGCTAGGGAGTCAGGGAGACGAACGGTCGAGTGATTATTCTTCTGCTTCTTTGATTGGTGTTATGGCTCCGCCAACGGCAAAATTATTGGTAGCGGAGAAAGACGCAACCGTTCATGTTCTTTACAAAACAATTACGTTAGATAGAAACCCTAGCATTCCTTATGAGATTAGATTTTTTTAAAAAGGAGGCTTATTGAGACAGAACTAATCTTTCAAAGTCTCCGTCTATCCCAATCAAAAGAAGAGAAGAAATCATTGATATCACATGAACCAGCACTAAAAACCTTTCAAGAACTAAAAGATTTGTCCATAACATGAAGGATTGTCATTGCTCATTCTTTTCCTTTTTTGTATGGTTTTGCAAGTGGAATAAATTTTTGAACTAAATTTGAGATTTGTAAAAAAAAAAACACAAATTATTTTTATTAAATGTATTAAAAATATATTTTGAATTATAAAGTTTGTCCTATAGCATTCACATTTGCGTGTTGTCATTTCATGGGGACCTTATTGGTTGCTTTGTCATGGGCATATAAAATGTGTGTTAAATTGATAATATATTACTCTTTTTGACACTGACAATGTATTAAAAATGGATTCTTTTTTATCAACATAATTCATTTATAGTGCACTCTAAAATACTCATTCCGTTTCACCCAAGGAGCCTCAATTTGAAAAATCTAATTATTAAAGGGTATATTAATATTATTAAAGTTAGTTATAATTATAAAAATAGTTAAATACAAACGATGTATTTACAATACAAATGGAGGGTAAAAATAAAATATTATAGAAATTGTTAACATAATTTTTAAAAGTGGACTCTTAGAGTGAAATCTCTCAAAATAATATAGTGGACTCTTTACCTGGAACGATGGGAGTATAACGTTATTTTCCGGCTTTGGTATGAAAAGTAAAATATATTAAAGTAACATTTTTGCTATATTTATTACCAAATTTACTACACCTTTCAAATTAAAATAAGTATTTGCTATCCTATTTTGGACAAAAGTCCAGAATAATGTCCCCAACAAAAAACATTGACAGAGAAGTACTAGCCATTTCTGTAAAAATAAAAATAAAAAAGTTAAAAAAATTACTTCACCCGTTGCAATTGAGGTTCCATATTCAAAATTTTCTAGTCTCTGATTGAGATGCGATTATTGAATAAGGTTAAGTTAATTCACTTTTTGTAGATATCATGTCTCATGTGTCAGTATCACGATGGTCCTATGACTCATTTTCAAATTTGCTTTCCGACGGATCTCAACTCATCATGTCCTAGTGTCGACATTGAAAGCATTAACGATGTGCTACTAACACGAACTAAAAGTTAACTTCTAAACTATAAATGGACATTCGTTTAGAAACAGAGGGAGGATGCATGTTTGCTTTGAATTTAGTCATTTGGTAACCAAGGCGAATTCAAGAGCCTTTAAGGGGTAAATTTGGGCCGATCCACTTTGATAGTTTTCATTATTACAGTATCTTATGTTTTTTTTAATCAGAAAAAAGTCATTTTTGAGGTGAAAAGAATATGATATCCTTAATGAGCCTACGGCGCGCTATTGATCACTTACTCAAATACATCACGCAAAATTATAATGAATCAGACATTCATGTCTTCCACCTTCTTCTTCTTCCTCCACCTCCTCCACTTTTGTTCCCACTTAAAAATCTTTCAATCCAATACAAGTTTATTACAGTTTCGTACTTAATGAATCGAAGTTTATTACAGTTTCGTACTTAATGAATCGAAAATATCATTTACCCTTCAGGGTCAGGTTGATCTCCGTTTCGTTGCGCAACAACCATGATTTTTGAATTTCAAAGTATTGGCCGGAGCTATGGAATAAGACGATTATGGAGTTTTCGAAACAATATTTTGAAAATAAAGTTTAGTGGTTTAAAAAAAGAACGTGGCACTGTAGCGAAAAAATATTTAAAAAAAATGTATCAACAATTTCTCATATTTTAAAAAAACCAGTTAGCTAAACGGGTAGAGCCCAAGGTCACAAAAATCCGGCTTCACATGGTTTGTTAACTAACCGGGCCCGTACTGTACGAAAATTACTAACGATTCTGATGGAGACATGATAGAGAACATTGGGACATATTTTTGTTGTAATGTTTATGTTTTTGACGTTGAAGTGTAACATCCTACATGTTCTGAGAGCAACATTACCTATTTAAGGCCCAAAGCCCATTATATAATCCTGTAGTGTAGGACATTTTTTTTAATATTTATGGGCCATTTCCATAACTTTGGCACCACTTGGTCAATTATACACTAATTGAATTTCAATAATACAATATTTTTATTGGTAAAATTATGATCAGTCCTTTTCTCAAAGTTTGTAATCTCAAAAGTCTATCATTCTTTTTTTAAATCGCAAAAGTTCATTTTTTGAAATATTATTCTGAAAATGTGATCGTCTCCTTCAACAGCTTCGCCAACCACATTGGATTCGAAAATCACCATTGTTGCGCAACGAAACGGAGATCGACCAACTGGAGACAAAGTTATGAAATACAAAACTGTAATGGATCTATACTGGGTTGTGATTTTTCGGTAGAGTCGAAGGCGAAAGAGGAGGAGGAGTAGAAAGATGGCTTACGACGGAGGAGATGGAAGAAGAAGGTGGATGACGTGTTTTGATTCTTTATCATTTTGTATCGCGGTGTAAAAATATTGAATTAATGCATCGCGTTGCAAACATTGATGAATCGCGGTTCAAACATTAATGAATCGTGGTTCAAACATTGATGTATCGCAGTGCAAAAATAGACTAGTCAATTAAACCGATGAATCGCGATTCAAACATTAATGTATCGCGGTGTAAAATAGACTAGGAAATTAAACTGATGAATTGCGATGCAAAAATTAATTTAATAAAATTGATGCATTGCGGTTCAATAGTCAATGCACTGCGATTCATTTTCGTACCGCGCATCATGCTCATTAAGAGTATCGTAGTTTTTTTACCCAAAAAAGTGTCCTTTTATAGTTTGAAAAAAAACATGGGATCTGAGCGATAGAAAACTTTGAAAAGTGGATCGGTCCGTAATATTTCCTATTTATATGGGTGATACTCGGGTCGAACCATTTTGTGGAAATTATAACCTCTCCAGTCCACTTTCTTTTTATTCAACCTGTAAAGTACACTTTTGGGGGGTAAAATGTCGAGGATACCCTTAATGAATAAAAGATAGCACACAGAGCCACTGCCCATATTTGAGCATCAGAATGAAAGCATTAGGCATTGGTCAAAATTTTGGGCATCGTAATGTAAAAAGCCAATGCCCAAATTTGGGCATTGCATGGAAAAACATTGGGCATCGCAATACAAAAGCCACTGCCCAAATTTGGGCATCGCAAGGAAAAACATTGACAATCGCTCAAAACATTGTTATTTTCTACTATTTCAAACAAAAAGGGCAGGTAAATTCAATGGAGAAAAGAAAAAAAATATATAAAGTGTTTGAAGACTATGACCCACCAAAAAGGCTCAGGCCCTATTGCTTTGGATTGTTGCAATCTATGGTTTTGCACACAACCTATTTGATAAAAATTGCCAAAGAAGTTCGACCTATCAACATTTCCACTTGCGTCTCTATTTATGTCTCCCTCTTCTCTGTCCTTCCTCCTTAACCCTACTCTCTCATTTTCTATCACTAAAATTCCAACTGTTCTTGTTTGTGTGTAAGGAAGTCACTATCTGTGTATGGAACCAAACCCAGAACCTAGGAAAAAATGGGGATGGTGGTTATGTGTTCAACCGGAGATAACATGCTCATGCCTTCTTTTTTGCATCGCAAGCTCCGACATAAGAATCACGGTGCTTTTTTGCTGTTCTAGGGCACCGATGCCAGCATCGCAACCTCTGACGCAAGAATCGAGCTTTTTTGCTAGTCCGGGGCACTAGCGTATGTGGGGAAAATCAATAATAAAGAAACAAATTCACTCACAAAAAGAAGGATCTGCCCAGGGATCCATCTTGTGTCCTAGGGCTAGGGGAAGAAAAGAAGAAACAAAATCACTCTAAAACAAATTCAATCTCAAAAATTCTATAATGTTCATTCTCTCAATGGCTTGGGGGAAAAAGAAGAAGAAATTTGTTGGCTACTCTTAATCGAAGGAAGACAAAGGAAGTCTTCTACACAAGAATCCATCTTGTGTCGTAAATTGTGTCCTCTGTTAAAGGCGAAGATGAAGATTCAGAAAGGGAGGGGGGAAAGAGGTTTTCCTAAGTTGGAGAGAAGAGAGACTGTTGGGGCATTTAAGGAAGAAGTTAATCAAAATAGACTTATGCGGTTAAAAGCAAAAATAGTGGAGTGGAGCGATTACAATTTTACAAAAGTGTACCGATTGATAGTTATTCATATTTATAAATATGATAAATTGCAAGTCGGTCCACTTTTCAAATATCTAATTGCTTAAGTACCTTTTTTTAACCGCATAACACCACTTTTATAAATTTGTTCCTATAGTGCCCAATCACTGAACTAAACTGATGAAAATTTCTTCTTCTTCTCCCTCTTCTTCCTTTCACAATATGGACGACACATGAATACCAAGTTGAGTTGAATCTTGGAGTGCCATCGTCGTATATTTCCTATGGCGTAGCTCTAGTACGTCGCCATCTGCATAACTGGATCCGAATGTCTTTCCTCCTTTGTCTCATATAAATTCATAAATGTGTTTGTTCTCTATTGTTGCTTTTCTCCCTAGTAATTTGTTGCAATTCACGTGTCTGATAGGCTTTGATTCGTCAGCTTAAAAAGGATAGATGTATATACTTCTTTGGGATTTGGAAATCTGTGATGTCGAATGTGAATTTAAGATGATTCATTTACAAAGCATGAATCTCACTTTATTTTCTAAATTACTCCATGTGCTTAATATTCCCGTGTGTATTCCCGATGCACAGTTTTGATATTGCGATGCACAAACTGGCTTATCCATGAAGAAAATCCCGACTGTGAGTGCCCCGTTTTTCGACCAATTCCCCGCTGGTGAAAACGGGTGGTTTCAAAACCTTTAAGGTGCGTGAATTGTGGACTCAAAATGTGATTAACAGAGTCGTCATCTTTATTTTAAGGAAAAATAAAGAAAAACCAAATGTAACCAGATTTGCAAAAGGGTTCGGAGGCTAAGTTACAAGGTGGGAACGGGTTCGGCACCCAACTCGTCCTTTCAGTCTCAAAATAATTTTTGACTAAAATATGTTTTTTTATATTTATTTAACAGATAAAATAAAGCATTTAAATATATATATATATATATATATATATATATATATATATATTATTACAAACTTGCAACAGTCTCATTCCTGGAGTTACAAATACATTTATAAAATTTGGCCATAATAATGGCTATTTTTAGTGTTACTTCTTATAGAAATTAGGGTAGCATAACTGCTTATTTTTATTACATTGGGCCGATCTAAATAGCACTCTTTAATTAATAAAATTTTAAATAGTCTACCTCTTGAAGCGTGTGAGTTTTATCCCGTACCAACTAGCTTCTAGTAGATTTTAGGATGCGCTCACTCTGTCCTTCCGGGAGAGGGAGTCTTTTTGCTACTGCTTTGCTGTCGCGGGGATTCGGGCAGAGTAACTACTTCCGAAAGTTTCTTTTTGGCCTCGGAATCCGGCGAACAGCTGCTTTTTTTTTTTGTTTGCTTCGGCCGGGCGGAATCGGGCAGAGCAACAACTTGTTTTTTGCTCATTTGGCGTCTAGATTCGGATAGGAGAACTTCTCTTTTTGGGATTTTGGGATAGGTGGAATAGGGCGGAATCCTAGCAGGGTAACTAAGGTTCACTTTCGCTGACTGGTTTTAGTGTTTGGGGGAGATTTGGCAGAGCTTCGGAACTAGAGGAATAAATCTCTTGGCGTTCTCTCGAGAGAGCGATCACTCACTGCGCGGTAAAAGTATGTGAATTCTGAGTGCCGGATGCATTTATTTATAGGCGAAAATCATGGCTTCCTTCGATATTAAGTTTCATACACTGAGTTTTATCGGCTTGTACTGCGTGCTGAGAAAATTACACCGAAAACAAAATGCTACAGTGCAGGAGGCACTATTGGGTGCCACCCACAATGGAAGTTGGGGCGGCTCCCAAAGGTGCTATGGACGGCGCCTGGGGGTCCCTGGGCAGCTCCCAGGGGCTTTTCCGTTTTAATTTTTGGCATTTTGGCCCCCTGCAATTTACTGTTCATGCATCATTTTGCATTTTTTGCAATCTAAACCCTGTAACTTGACATTTGTTAGCTTTTTAACTTGTCTTGATATTTCATGTCATGTTATATGCTAGGGTTACGAAATTGGGGTGTCTATACTGACGCACATTTTTTGGATTTGTGATGCACAATTTGGAATTAGAATACAAAAGTAAATCCAGTGCACAATTTTGATTTTGCGATGCATAAACTGGATTACCCATGAAGAAAATCTCAATGCACATTTTTGGATTACGTTGCACGATTTGGAATTAGAATACAAAAGTAAATCTTAATACACAATATTGATTTTGTGATGCACAAACTAGATTACCCATAAAGAAAAATTTTGATGCACAATTATGGATTCCCGATGCAAAAAATTGGAATATATATCGACTTAGAATTGTTATGTAGTGCGGGCCTCATATTATTTCCTTAAGGGCTTGTTTGATAGTCGGATAAGAATAAACAGTATTATTAATCCTACTACTATTAGTGCCCTCGCTATTAATCCCCACTTGTATATCGGGAGTAGTTTTGAGATTAAGAATGTTAATCCAAATTTTTTTTTAGTGAGGGCGCTAATAATACCACCCTCCCCCTTGGTATTAATAGTGAAGGGATAATGACTTTATCTGGATAACTCGTGTTATTAGTCCCGACCACCTATTGCGTACTAAACATCAGGCAACTCGACTTATTAATCTTATCTGACGTTAACCCTGGCTACCAAAATGACACATAAGGGTATTAATACTCGTCCCTTCGTTCTAAGAAGTGTACTTCACTTATTTACAAAAAACCGTGTCCCTTAGAGGTTAGAAATTGATGGGAGGGGATCGGCCCGATTATCACCCTTATAAATATCTTGTACGCTATTTTTTTTATTACTCCATCAATTTCTTTAAAAAATGTCCACATTTTCTTTTTCGTCCGTTTCAAATAAAATTTTTATTTTCTTATCTTTTTTTCTTTTTACAAAATTATTTTTACTATTTTAATCTTACTTTCATTCATTCTTCAATGACGAGTCTCACTTGCACTTGAATTTTTTTAAAAAATACATAACAAGCAAATATTCATAATAATGTTAATTAGTCTTTTTTTAATCGGTGCTTCGTTTAAATTATGGGCCTATATAGTCAAGAGTACATACGAACGAGATTGAGTAAAATTTTGGCCGATCCTTTTTTCAAAGTTTTTAATCTCAAAAGTCCACTATTTTCTTTTTCAACCACAAATGACCACTTTTCGAAATATAGTTCCGGAAATATTATCGTTTCCTTCAACAGCTCCGACAACATGCTTTGGATTCGAAAATCACCATTGTTGCGCAATGAAATGGAGATAGGAGGATTTTTGAATCATTAACTACGAAACTTTAATTAAAATGTGTTGGGTTGGAGAATTTTCACAGTAGGGACGAAGGGGAAGGGGAAGAAGAATGAATAAGAAGGCTTACGACGGAAGGAATGAAGAAGAAGACTGAGGACATGGTCTGTTTCATTACCATTTTGAACCACAGTGCAATTAAACTGGACCGTTAAACTATTTTGAATCGCGATACAAAAATATCAGATTAAATTGATGAATCGTGGTGCAAATAGATTAGACAATTAAACTATTGAACCGCGATGTAAAAAATAATGCAATGAAATTGATGAAATGCGATACAAGCATTGATGAATCGCAGTATAATTAGACTACACAATTAAACTATTGAACCACAGTACAAAAATTAATGTAATAAAATTGATGAATCGCAGTACAATTAGACTACATGATTAAACTATTGAACCGCAGTGCAAAAATTAAACTAAATAAATATATAAAATTAATAAATCACGGTGCAATTAAACTAGACAATTATTTTTTTTCCTCCTAAGGGGGGCATGGGAAGGGATCGAACCTGAGACCTCACGCTTTGTGAAGTCCCATATCTACCACTGGGTCACCCCCTTAGGGGTTTAAACTAGACAATTAAACTATTGAACTGTAGTGTATAAATAATGACTGCCGTAGGGCACCTTCGGTTCATTAAGGATATCGTAGTTATTTTGCCATCAAAAATAACTTTTTCCAATTAAAAAAAAGTGAATACTTTAACGATTAAAAACTTTAAAAAGTGACCCACCCGTAATTTTTCGGAAGATATTTCCTAGTGTTATCACCAAAACTAAGCTAATTACATGGGCCTAACACCAAGAGATTTCCCATATTAAACTTAAGCATGTCTCTTTGCTGACCTCTGACAAGTTCAAAGCAGGTTCAGTAAAATCAGCAATAAACAAACAATGGGATTTTTGAAAGTTCTTCAACAACTGAAATATTTCTAGGACATTCTTAAGAAGCTCTTAATTAAACCGATAAAAAAAAAAAAAAAATCCTTACTTGCTTAACCATCGATCAAATTGCTGATATTTTCACGAAATAGCTCTCCTCCTCTCTATTGAATTATTTCTTATACCGCGTAGTGTACCCACTTTGTACCAGCAAGCAATATGAACCATGACCTATATTTAAGGCTCCGTTTGTTTCACGGAAAATGATTTCCAGAAAATAATTTCTGAAAAATGAAAAGATTTCATTTTCAGGTGTTTGGTAAATTTTTTGAAAATATGCCGAAAAATATTTTTGGATGTTTGGCAAATACATGAAAAATGTTACGGAAAACAATATACAAATAAATACAAAAAATATATTCTAATATTAATACACTTATTGAATATAAAATAGTGTTGAAGTTTAAATAATTTTCTTTTAATAATCATCAATTTATCATTAATGGTATCAAATCAATAAGTTTCATCTTTTTTCAAGTTCACAAATAATTTTTTATTAATAATTGATATAAAAAATTACTTTAAAAATTAAAATAAATAATGTTTGGGACGTCCTTAAATAATAATATAATATAGCAGACACTAATTTTAGGACGTAGTAAATATTTCTTAAAATTTTAATTTATAAATAATGTGCACAAACTTCATTTATATTTCTAAACAATTTATTTGTTGGGTGAAATATTGTGCGTGTATGTAAATATGTGTACTTTTGGAAGGGCGCGGAGGGTTGTTCGAACATTCGGAAAATGACTTACGGAAAATAAATCCGTAAGTCATTTTTTGGAAAAAAAAAGCTTCATTTTCCGTTGACTCGAAAAAACTTTTACGTTGACAACATTTTCCTAAGGTTACCAAACACCAGAAAACAAGGAAAACGTTTTTCAAAAGTCATTTTTCGTGAAACAAACGGAGCCTAAATTTGACCTCATATTGATTGCATGGACATGTACGTGAATATTTGGTCATTAATATTCGCTTTATTTATGGTAGGATTCTTGCATTTAAACACAACTGTGTTCTCATATGTTTCGAAACCAAGACCTTGATTAATCTACATGCTTGTTGGTTTAAATCAAGTAATTTGCGGGTATTATAATCACGATAAATCTTATTGTTTGACAATATATATAGCTTGGCAACTCAAGGTTAATTTAGAGCATCACCAATGCATTGTGGAAATGATTGAATGTCTGAAGAAACAAAAACTATTCAATATATACATCTTTGAACAAGGGTTGTGGATATAGCATTTCAACTAACTTTTTTCACATTCTCGATAAGAATGTTAATTTTTCATATTCTAGTTGAGAATACAAATACATTTAAAAATCATACTGGTTGTTCTCTTTTCTTTTTTCTTTTTTTGTCAAATTTCATTCTAGTGGTGAGACGAATTTAACATAAAATCAAATTTATTGTTGTGTTGGAGATGTCTCTTTTAATTGAGTGTGAATAACGAAAGAAAACTTACCATATATTATTGAGAGTGTTAATTACTCAAAATGACGTGGCATCGAATCTACAATTGCTTAGGTGACGCTCTTAGGTAAGCCTCACAATACGTTTCTTTAGTTTCTTTATTACTAATAAAATATATCAGTTATAGAGTTTGTGTTCCGCATGGATTCTTTTGGTAATAATACTACTATAATTTTTAAATGTGACATATATTTCTTTTTTTGGTAATAATAGTAGCATACTTTTTAAACTTTTAGGTATTATGATTTAAATGTTAGAATATAAAAGAATAATATAATTTTTTGGTCCCTGAACTATCCCAATACTATGCATTTGGTCACTGTACTTTTTTTGAAATGTGTTTGGTCCCTTAATTCGATTTTTTTGGTCAATTCCCCCTTCTTACCGTTATCGTTACTAAAAAACTAACATTGGCTAACTTTTCATAATGTCCAAACCATATGGAGTTAATGTGTCAATTGAAATATTAAAATTGACTATCATCCCCTTTCTCTCTCTTCCTCAAATCAAAATCAAAATCAAAGGCTCGCCATCACCAACCTCCAGCTCTACCTCATTTCATTCGGCTCTAGCTCCCTATCACTTCCACCATCGACCTCATCCAGCGACCCAATAACCCCAACTTGTACGGGAGATCCCAAGTCACCATCATCAGGAGGAGCAAAATCCCTAAATATTTCCCAAGTTGAGCTCAAATCGAGCACAACAGACCTCGGTTTAACCGGCGGAAAAGGCATGACCGAAACCCTTAATTCCACTTTCACCGTCCTGAGCTCTCACCGCGCTGTGGACGTGCTTTCTTCCTCAACCCTATTTATGGTCTCAGCTAAGCAAACACCATTCCTCAATTCCGAATTCTCAACCCTATTTACGGTCCGGAAAGCCCTAACGAGCGACAAATCACGTCGAATTCGCCGTCGATTCCTTTGATCCTAAAGCTTGTACGGTCGGACAGCCGGGAAAGGTCAAGAGAGCGGGTATTCTGAACAGGTTGTGTATCAAATGACGACGAAGACGATGATGGTGACCCGGATATCGATGCGTGGTAGTCTACGTTCTTGATTGCGTTCCATCGATCCAGCAGCGGCTTCTGCTTCAACGACATCCTCAATGTATGGATCTCCCGTCTTTCATGGTCGTGACATTGGGACTGTAGAAGACGAGCTCTGTTATACGTGGGCCGAGTTGCAGAGGTCCAGACATCGATAAAGCTTGTTGCTAGGACGAGTTGGATCTGGGAGAGAGAAGACAAAACTGGGAGAAGACGGTGTCCAGCGCCGGAGGAAGATGGGATGGATGAAGGGAAGAGAAAGGAAGATGAAGCTTGGCCGGACATCACTGGGAGAAGACGGTGGAGAAGCGAGCGATTGGAATTCGGCCGAAGACGGTGAAGATGCCGATGATGGCGAATATTGCCGATGATGGCGATGATGACGGCTATTTGACTGATACGTGCAGCTGGGTGCGGAGGAATTGGGTGAAGAAGTTCAAATTATTTTATCCAATAATTTTGCTTTTCAAAATTATTGTTTTCAAGAGTTTCCCCTTTTGGTCATCAATTGGTACATTAAGTCCTTATAGTTTGGATATTTTATAAAGTTAGCCAGTGTTAAATTTTTTAGTAACGGTAACGGTACGAAGGGGGAATTGAACAAAAAAATCGAATTCAGGGACCAAATCCATTAAAAAAATTGAGGGACGAAACACAGAATTTTGGTATAGTTCAGGGACCAAAAAATTATATTATTCAATATAAAACCAACATCATTTTCTAACAAATGTGATATATATATATATATATATATATATATATATATATATATATATATATATATATATATATATATATATATTGATAATAATAGTGGAAGTTTTCTAACCAACGTTAGTAAAAGTCTTTTATTTTAAAACTTTTGAAAAATATATTTATTATATTAATAATAATAGTAGAAGTCTTTTATCTTAAAACTTTTGAAACCAACATTATTTTCTATCTAATATGAGATACATATCTTCTATTGTTAGTAAAATAATTTTATCTACAAACTTTTAAACTAAAATAATTCTTTGTAACCAATGAGGAATAAATCATTTTTATTGGTAAGATTTTCCTTAAAGACTTTTGAAGTCAACATTAACTTCTAACAAATATGAACATATATATTCTTTTGCTAGTTTAGTAAAAATAATTTATATAAATACGTTTTAAACCAACATCAATTTTTAACTAATATTTGTTACATCACTTTTATTGATAATTATAGTAGAGTTTCATCTTACATTGAGTATAAATTAATGTTGATGTTAGAAATCATTAAAGTACTCACCTAATACTTGTTGAAAAATTAGTGTTTTTAGTGAAAAAAATTGTACAATTTGAGACACAAATTTCTTTACGTCTCATTTGCTTATTCGCAAAGGTAATTGTGCAAATATGTTCTGCTCGGTGAGAACATCAAAATAATATATTTATTTGTACAAATCGAGTTTTGGATGAATAAGATATCAAAGCTTAAAGTATGTTATTAGAAGTGGGTCATTAGAGTAAAGTACTCACCCAATGCCAATATAATAATATTATTTCATATTGGTTAATAAATGATGTTGGTAGTAAGAGTCTTTCTATATAAGATTTCCACTATTATTAACAATAGAAGAGATTAACAGTAAATGATTAATATCACAATATCTTATTAACTTATTATTTTTAGCTAATGGCTAGAAAATGAAAAGTCTCAAGTCAAGTGATGTGCAGGGTTGAGGATTCAACAATATTAAAAGTTGGGTGATGTGATGCTGACACATCTCTTCTATTGATAATAATATAAAAATTATTTTATCTAAAGACTTTTATAATCAATATATATTTATAAATAATGTGGGATACATCTTTTTGTAACCAATGTAAGATACATTATCTATAAACATTTTAAATCAATATCATTTTCCTAACCAATATAAAATACATTTTTTCTATTGGTAATAAGTCTTTTATATAAAGACTTTTAATACATACATCACACTTTTACCAACGTGGAATACATTTAATCATTTAGTAATAATAGTAGAAGTCTTTTATCTTAATTTTTTTTAAACTAACATCTTTTTTTATATAATGAGATAAATCTTTTCTCGTCTCTTCTCTTCTATTGATTATAAAAGTATAAGTTTTTTTTTATCAAAAGATTTTTAAAATCAACATCATTTTTTAACCAATGTAGGATGTATCTCTTTTATTGGTAATAATAGTAATTTAAAACGAACATCAATTTATAGCAAATGTGTGATATATCTCTTCTATTACTAATAATAGTAAATGTCTTTTATCTAATCTAAAATAATTTAAAAATCAACATCATTTTTTAACTAATATGAGATATACATCTTCTATTGGTAATAAGTATAAAAATATTTTGAAAACCAACATCACTTTCTAACAAATGTATGATACATCTCCTCTATTGACAATTAATAATAATATTTTTAAAACCAACATCAATTTCTAATCAATGTGAGATACATTTTTTCTATTGTTAATAATAGTAAAATATTTTGTAACCAATGTGAGATACATATATTGTAAGAGTGAAAGCTTTTAATATAAAGATTTTAAATTAAATCCAACTTTTATTTTTAAATTATGTGATATACATCTCTTTTATTGGTTATAAAAATAGAAGTCTTTTATATAAAACTTTCAAAACTAATACTTTTTGTCTAAATAATGTAAGATACATCTCTTCTATGGTGATAATTAGAAGTCTTTTATCAAAAGAATTTTAAAACCAACATCAATTTATAATCAATATGAAATACATATCTACTAATATTACCATTAGAAAAGATGTTTCTTATATTGGTTATAAATTGATGTTATTTTTAAAAGTCATTAGAAATCTTTTATTTTAAAACTTTTGAAACCAATATCATTTTCTAACGAATGTGAGATACATTTATTCTATTAATAATAATAGTATAAATATTTTATCTTAAAACTTGTGAAACCAACATTATTTTCTATCTAATGTGGAATACATCTCTTCTATTGTTAGTAAAAGAATTTTATCTAAAAACTTTTAAACTAAAAAAATTATTTGTAGCCAATGAGGAACAAATCATTTTTGTTGGTAAGATTTTGCCTAAGGATTTTTAAAGCCAACATCAACTTCTAACAATTGTGAACATGTATCTTCTTTTGTTAGTTTAGTAAAAGTCATTTATCTAAATACTTTTTAAACCAACATCAATTTTCAACTAATGTTTGTCAAATCACTTTTATTGGTAATTATAGTAGAGATGCATCTTATATTGGTTATAAATTAATGTTTACTTTATAAATCGTTAAAGTACCCACCTAATACTTGTTGAAAAATTAGTATTTTTAGTTAAAGAAATTGTGCAACTTGATGCACGAATTTCTTTGTGTCATTTGTTTGTCGGTAAATGTAATTGTGTAAATGTGTTCTACTCGGTGAGAGCATCAAAATGATGTATTTATTTGTCCAAATCAAGTTTTGGTTGAATAAGATATCAATGCTTAAAGTATGTTATTAGAAGTGAATCATTAGAGTAAAGTACTCACCTAATGTCAATCTAATAATATTATCCCACATTGGTTAAGAAATGATGTTGATGATAAAAGTCTTTTTATATAAGATTTCCACTATTATTAACAACATAAGATATTAATATTAAATTATTAATATCACTACATCATATTAACTATATCAAAAGTTAGATGAGGTGGTATAAACGTAATGCTCCTTACCAATTTTAAATATATGAGTAATGCTAGCACTACAACTAATGTTACCACTAGTATTATAAATAACCTTGATAAATATATAGTTGATTTTTCAACTTTGCTTTTTAATATACAAGTTGTAATACTAGTGATAAGGATATAATTACTCTAAATATATATACATATAGATTTATAAATTTTCTCTTTGGTTAGTTAGTCAAAATTGAGTTACAAAGATTATCCTACTTTTAGAATTATGTGCGAGAGGGGCAATTTTAAATTCTTTTTACAAACTTTCTTTTGTTAGTTCCAATGAGAAAAATATTTTTATCATTTTATCCATATTTTTTTTCCTACATTAATAATAATCTCTCATTCACATGGCTTAAACGAAAATTACATATAACAATATTTATAACAGAGTCCATTAATTTTTCTAATCAGTGTGCAATTATTTACGATAGGAGGGAGTACTATTTTTACCATTTTTGTCTTTGCTACTTTAATGATGGATCCCACCTATACACGAGTTTCAAAAGAAAATGCATGACATACTAATATTTATAAGGGTGTTATAAATATAACTATAGGCTGCTCGGTATTTATAACTGAGCAGCACACAAACAACTAAAAACATTATAATAACTATTGTATCATTCAATGTAATGTACACATGCCTATACATAGGCTTTTGACTTTCATAACACTCCCCTTTGAACATAGTATTATAAGTTGGCTAAGTGTATCTCGTTAAAAACCTTTAAGCCGAGAAACCAAGTAGGAAAAAATCGGACATAAAAAAAAAAGGTACACAACTTAAATCTGAATTGTGTGCATGAGCTGTCTCGTTAAAAACCTTTTCATGGAAAACTCAGTGGGACAAAACCATGATAAAGGGAAAAAGAGTACAACCATATATGCTTCCCCTTGAACTGACAAGGGTCAAGAGAAATCACCTTTGTAAATCTCGTAGATTTCGCATCTCAATATTGTGAACATGCTTTCTGAAGGTTGTAGTGAGAAGTGTCTTCGTAAATAAATTTGCAGTATTACCACTTGATCGAACATATTGGATGCTGACCTCTTCTTCTTTTCAAGTTCCTGAGTGTATAAAAAGAGCTTCGGGGAGATATGTTTGGACCTGTCACTTTTGATGTATCCCTCTTTACTTTGGACGACACATGCGACATTGTCTTCAAATAATACTGTCGAGTCTTTAATGACAGGTAGTCCACTGGCATTTTGAATATGCTGAGTCATAGATCGAAGTCATACACACTCTCGACTGGCTTCATGAAGTGCGATCATCTCAGCATGATTTGACGATGTAACAACTAGCGTTTGCTTTTGAGAAAGCTAGGAAATTGCAGTACCACCCATCATGAAGACATAGCCGGTCTGTGATCTGGCCTTATGAGGATCAGACAAATAACCCGCATCTGCAAAACCAACCATTTCATCCTTTGGGATAAACTAATCTCAAATCGATCGTCCCTTGAAGATAACGAAATATGTACTTGATACCATTCCAGTGTCTCTGTGATGGAGATGAACTATATCTTGCCAATAGATTTGTAGCAAATATTATATCCGGTCTGGTACAATTAGCAAGGTACATTAGAGCTCCAATAGCACTTAAGTATGGTACTTCAGGACCAAGTATCTCTTCATTCTCTTGACAAGGACGAAATGGATCTTTTTTAACATTCAGTGATCTATTAATCATGGGGCTAGTGAGAGGGTTTGCCTTATCCATATAAAAGCGCTTCAAAACCCTTTTTGTGTAATTTGATTGGTATACAAATTTTCCACTATGCAAGTGTTTTATTTGTAAACCAAGACAATATTTGGTCTGCCCAAGATCTTTCATTTTAAATTCTCCTTTTAGGTAATCAATTGCTTCTTGGATTTCCTTGGGAGTTCTAATGATATTCAGATCATCTACATCGATAGCGATAATAGCAAATCCAACTGTCGTATTCTTTATAAAGACACACAGACATAATTGATCATTCACATATCAGTCTTTTAACAAATGCTCACTTAAGCAATTATACCACATGCGCCCGAATTGCTTCAATCCATACAGTGATCGCTGTAGTTTAATTGCACATAATTCTTTGGGCTTTGAGCTCAGTGATTCAGGCACCTTAATTCCATCAAGAATTCTCATATAAATATTGGCATCTAATGACCCGTATAAATAAACTGTTACAACATCCATGAGATGCATATCTAGATTTTTCGAAATCGATAAGCTGATTAGATATTTGAACGTAATAGCATCCATTACAGGAGAATACGTTTCTTCATAATCAATCTCAGGCTTTTGGGAAAAACCTTGTGCAACAAGGCGAGCCTTGTATCTCACAATCTCATTTTTCTCATTTCGTTTTCGAACAAAAATCCATCTGTATCCAATGGGTTTCACAACTTCAGGTGTGAGAACGATAGATCCAAATACTTTTCGTTTATTCAACGAATTTAATTCAGCCTTCATGACATCTATCCATTTGATATTGTCATGCCTCTTTTGACATTCAGATACAGATTTTGGTTCGGGATCTTTAGTCCCGTCATTAATTTCTTAGGATACCGAATAAGAGAATATCTCATCAATATTCTCAATTTCATCTCGGTTCCATATTTTTCCATTACACATGTAATTAATGGAAATCTCATGATTATCGTTGCCTGCAGGGCTTACTAGATTTGCATGATCGTGTGTTTCTTACGGAACAATTTCACGATCGTGTGTTTTTCTTACGGAACACTTTCATGTGATTGGGGATTTTCAATCACTTTCTTTTTGCGAGGATTTTTATCCTTTGAACCAATGGGTCGTCCACGCCTTGGCGTGTCTTAGATTCATTTGTCATTTTATCATTTGGTAGCCCTTTTGGTATTTCAATTCGAGGCAGGAGCATTTATAAGCGACTACATGTGACTTTGTCACTCTCTTTTGTATCTATAAATGCATCTGGCAATTGATTTGCTACATTTTGTAAATGTATGATCTTTTGAACTTCCAGTTCACGTTGCTTTGTGGGAGGGTCAAGGTGCAATAACGATGATGTGCACCATTTGATCGCTCTTCCCACTTGTTTCCTCTCTTCACCTAAAGGTGGAAACTTGTCTTCATTAAAATGACAATCGGCAAAGCGTGCCGTAAAAATGTCACCCGTTTTTGGTTCAAGATATTTTATTATAGAAGGGGATTCATACCCAACATATACTCCCAATCTCCTTTGTGGTCCCATCTTTGTGCGTTGTGGTGGAGTAATTGTTACATATACCGCACAATCAAAAACTCTTAGATGGGATAGATTTGGCTCTTGCCTAAATGCCAACTGTATTGGGGAGTACTTGTGATATGCACTTGGCCTGAGGCGAATCAGTGCGGCTACATGTAAAACAGCATGACCCCATACAGAAGTAGGAAGCTTTGTTCTCATCATTAATGGTTTGGCAATGAGTTGAATACGTTTGATCAACGATTCAGCCAAACCATTTTGTGTATGAACATGAGCTACTGGATGTTCAACATCAATCCATATTGCTATACAATAATCATTGAATGCTTGAGATGTAAATTCACCAGCTTATCAAGTCTAACTTTCTTGATCATATAATCTGGGAATTGTGCTCTCAGTTTGATTATTTGTGCAAGGAACTTGGCAAATGTCGTATTGCGAGTTGATAATAGACATATGTGCGACCATTTGCTAGAAGCATCAATTAATACTATAAAGTATTGGAATGGTCCACTTGGTGGATGGATAGGTTCACATATATCACCCTGAATTCATTCCAAAAACGATGATGATTCATATCCAACTTTAGTTGGTGATGGTCTAATTATCAACTTTCCTTGAGAACAAGCATCACAATGGAGTTCATTAGATTGAAAAATCTTCTGATTTTTCAATGGATGACCACTAGAATTCTCAATAATTCTACGCATCATTATTGATCCTAGATGCCCCAATCGATCATGCCAAGCTTTAAATGTTTCAGTAAACTTCAGGTTTACTGTAGAATATGATTCAAATATTCTTATGATTGTACTATACAATCCAGATGATAGAGATAGTAATTTTTCCAATATACACTTGCTTCCGGAAGTGTTTGAGGTAATGCAAAGATATTCATCATTCCCCTTGTTCATAGTCTCAATATGAAATCCATTCAGACGAATATCTTTGAAACTTAACAAGTTTCTTTGAGACTTAGGAGAGAACAATGCATTATTTATAATGAATTTCGTGCCTCCAGGCATTAGGAAAATTGTTTTGCCAAATCCTTCAATTATTTTGGCATTACCAGATATAGTGTTGATCACATTAGCCTTGTCAATTTTGAGATAAGAAAAATATTTCTTATCTTTAAGTATGGTATGCGTAGTAGCGCTGTCTGTAAGACATAAATATCCTCCTTGGATTTTGGATTCAAACATATTTGTGATCTATTTCAAATTTTCAATATGAGAGAAAGAAAAATAAGATGAATAAATATGATAACACATTGAATGCAAAATACATATATAAACTTTATTGTGAACATGCTAGTATACATAGGAAAAATAGATAATATTCCTACATAACAACATGTTACTTATTTCACAGCTTTCATCTCAAACTCGGACCATAGCTTCATTCCTATGTTAATTTATTGTTCATGACCAATATCATCACTAATGGTATTGGTCATGTCGACGTTGGCCATATCACCAAAATCAAAATGATGATCTTCAGGATAATTTTCAAGGAAGTTTGTCTCAACATTTTTTCCTTTTTGTGATCTCTCATAAAGATCAGCTAGATGTTTCGCCGTTCGGCATGTGCGTGCCCAGTGGCCTGTCATGCCACACCTAAAACATGAACTTTCTTCATTGTTTTGTCGCAAATTTTGCCCACTCGAAGAGTTGTTTCTATCATCATCTCTGTTCCACTTCAGGTGGCGAGAGGAATTTTCATTATATGGATGATGATGATGACGATAGTTATTTCTTCCACGGCCTCTTTCCCGGCCTTGATTTCGACCATAACCCCGACCTTGTCCATGATTTCCTTGGCCTCTACCACGACCGCGACCACGACCACTACCACGCGGTCCACGCCCACGCTCTTGCCTTTCATTATACATAGTCTCATTCGCTTCAGGGAATGGGGTTGAACCAGTTGGACGAGATTCATGATTTTTCATTAGAATCTCATTATTTTGTTCAGCTACTAGGAGGCAAGAGATCAATTCAGAGTACCTTTTAAAACTCTTTTCTCGATATTGTTGCTGCAAGAGCATATTCGAGGCATGAAATGTGGAGAGTGTCTTCTCCAACATATCATATTCAGTGATGATTTCCCCACATATTTTCAACTGTGAGATTATTTTATACATCATAGAACTATATTCATTGATGATTTTAAAATCTTGTAGGCGGATATGAATCTAATCATAGTGTGCTTTTGGGAGAATAACCGTTTTCAAATGGTCATATCTTTCGTTCAAACTTTCCCAAAAGACGAGTGGATCATTAACCGTGAGGTACTCCATCTTTAGGTCTTCGTGGACGTGGTGTCATAGCAAAATCATGGCCTGAGCTCAGTGTTGATTACTTATCCATTCATTATTACTTTGTTGGATAGTATTTTTAAGACTTCTGGCAGCCAGGTGGGTTTCGACATCTATTTTCCAAGACATATAATTTTTCCTAGTTATATCCAACCTTTCAAATTCGAGCTTAGCGATGTTTGTCATTTGTGAAGAAAAATTATAAAAATGAAACATATATATGAATAAAATTATGACATCGAAATTTTATTCATATAATAATCAGTACATGTTAAAATGTATGTTGAAAGCTATTGTAACTGCTAACAGGACATGCATGATACAAAGATATGTAATAAAAATCTGAAAATCATTTGGAGGGTATTCAGCAACGAAAACCAATGCGGTGCACACAATAACAAGTATGATAATAATCATCAACATTTGAGGAAACATTTTGTAGAAGAAGATATGGTATTGAGAGTTTGTAAGGAGGTAGTAAAAATGTGAGTAATCTATTAAGATGTTGCTATATATATAGAGAGAAAAAATGGCCGTTTATGACCGTTAACTAGCCGTTTATTACCGTTGGAGGAGAGAGATAAAAATCAGTAAACTAGCCGTTAGAGGAGAGGGGTAAAAATGTAAAAATTCTGATGTAATAGAATTGCATTTATATTATGAATAAATATAAATCTTATTAGGAGCAATAAATTGATCATAAATAAAATAACTCCGCATGAATATTTTTCAGTCAACTTTATACAGCTATTGTATAGCATACATATATATTCACGCCACGCTACTCAGCAAGCCTTTCTGTGGGTGTTTGAAAGTCAGTAATAAATATATATGTATATAAAGTTATTCATATATAAAATTGAAGTATATGTATATTTATAAATATTCAGTTTATAGCTTGGGGTTATTTCCGCATAAGAATCAACGAACATATATATTATGCGTTAAATAATAAATTATTATTTCGTCATCTCACCATATATTATCGACGGTGGCTCAGCCAACTTTTTCTTAATAATGGTGATATACGATATATATTGAAGTAAACCAGATACATAAAATAAATAATATATCGATAGGAAATTTTACCGTTTAGGATTGTTAGGAGTAGAACAATCGTGCTGATAACGTGTTATAAAGTAACCACAAATTAGAACAAAAAGTGTATGAGAGAGAGAGAGAGAGAGAAGAAAGAGTATTATTCAGGCTGAAGGAGTCAGTAGTCCAATATAACTACAGGCTACTCGGTATTTATAACCGAGCAGCACACAAACAACTGAAAACCTTGCAATAACTATTGCATCATTCAATGCAATGTACACATGCCTATACATAGTCTTTTGACTTTCATAACAATGGGCGAATTACCTAAATTGTTCATGTACTTTACAACTTTTTTTCAACCTCGTTCTTGTAAAAAAAAAATCAAATCTTATTAGTCCTTGTACGAAATTTTTTGATTGAAATGGTCCTTTCGTATCCACTTTCGTTATTTTTTTCCATTAGGTCAACACACGTACATTTTACGTGATTATTATCAGGGGTAAAATAGTCATTTTATTTAATAAAGTACAGGGACCAATTGTAAAATAAATTTTATTAATTAAATTATTTGTTTCCTTCACCCACCCCCAACCAGAGCAAACTCATCCACTCTAACAATGGCACATATATCTCTCTTTAACCCAATTTCAACCTATCTCTGAAATGCTTTCGATAATTTTGACATACTCTCTCCAGTTCTTTCATTCATAAGGAGACTCTTTGCTAGGCACTTAATCTAGAATTTTTCATCAATTAATCCAGAACACACAATAACTGATATTAAGCAAGCAGTATGTCCTATCAGGGCATTATCTGACATCAACCTCATCATCGGTGTCCTTTTCAATAACTCACACGCCTCCGCCGCCTTGTCAGCGTTGTCGGCAAAGACGATTTCTCTTCCTCCAATTGTATTCTTGGCCTCACATATACAGAGCTGATCCAAGAATAACGCTCCCCTATCCAAGTTGACTTTCTTTCCTCCTCTCCCCACTGACTCCTCCCTCACACGCCTCCCTCCCTCGCCCCTAATCCACAGCCTCTTCCCTCCCCTTCCATCACCACCGCTCCCCCTCGCCCATCACAGTATACTCACCTCCCTTCATAGCCTCATCCCTCCCCCCCCCTCACACCTCCATTCTTCCCCGTTTCTCCCTTTAAAAAAAATTATTCTAGGTTTGTTCGGCCCTGGTCGACTGAACAAATTTGTTCTGTTCAGCCATGGGTAACCGAACAACCTTGTGCAGTTTGGCCACAAGGCTATTCGATCACCCATGGCTGAACAATTCAAGGTTGTTCGGTCACCCATGGCCGAACAGAACAAGTTTGTTCGGTCGACCAGGCCCGAACAAACCTGGAATTAATTTTTTTATTTTTTTCAAAAAGAGGGAGAATGGATGTATGAGGGGGGAAGGGATGAGGCTATGATGTGGGGGGGAGGCGAGATACTGTGATGGGGAGGGGAGGAGGTGGTGATGGAAGGGAGGAAGAAGTTGGGATTGTGGAAGGATGAGGCGCGTAGGGGGAGGATGAGGTAGCGAGACGGGGAGAGAGGCAGTGGGGGGGATGAGGCGAGGCTGGGGGAGAGGGAGGATGCGATAGTGGGAGGAGGAGAGACAATGAGTCGAGAGATGGAGGAGGCGGTGAGGGGGGTCAACTTGGATAGGGGATGGAAAAATAAGAAGTTTGGGTTTTGGGGGGGTCAACTTGGAGGAACAAGGGGTCTTAATAGCGCAACCCAATAATTTATTGGGTAAACTTACAAATACCCCCTTCAACTATGACTTAATTTCAACCTAATACCTTAATCTATTGACCTGTTGGATCGACCCCTTCTTCAGTCACACTCGGACAAATAAGCCCAAATGTTATTCTTCAGTCATAATACAAATTAACCTCGTCGATATTATTTTCTTGATTATCATCACTTGAGCTCTGATAAAATGTTGCAGTCACACGATTGTTGCCTTTGTTTATGTACTTAAACAAATATTTTATTGCACGTGATTGATTACACCACTCAACATTCAAATGAGCCTCATAAGTAATCAATAAGTATCTATTATGAGGAACGACATGTCTATTGTCAAAAATGACTCTATTCTTAACAATCGTTCTTCCATTATCTCGTCGTCTGTAGACTAGATATCCATCTTCATCAATTGTAGACGTTTCAACAAAAAAATTTCGGAAAATGCTTTGAGCAACGACCGTTTATCATGTAAGGAGAGTTCTTTCGATCACCACCACAAGGACCGTGTTACCGTGTATCATAAAATCTCGAACTGCAGCATAGTAAATAGGATCCTCTTCTTTATCAGGAATCTCGACTGAAATGATACGATCAATTCCTTCTGCTGTCGGAGCTTTGTCTTCGATAGAAAGGAACAACAATATGTGAGCATGCGGCAAACCCCTCTTTTGAAACTTTATGTTATAAATTACTGTAAAACAAATTAAACATGCACAAACAATTAAAAGTGAAAATAATTTAGAATTTTAATAAAAATAAATAAAAGTTCATGTAGATATTATTAATATACTGTACCTGATTGAACATTTCCAAAAATCGTGTTTTTACGAAGGTCTTCAGGCAACCCATCAAGTTTAACTTTAAATATTTTGCAAACAATATCTGGATTAAAATGCCCTTAGCTTTTTATACCAAATTCTTGAGTAGTAAATATACACATGATTTAAATGTCACCGTGCCAACTCTTATGCACCATTATGCTGGCTTTCCATCACTCTGGTGATAAATTAGATTAGAGAAATGCTATTTCCACTATAATTTTTACTTATCCACTATATCCTTAATTATTACATTAAATAAATACATTTTTGGACAAAATTACCCATTTTTTAGTTGACTAATCAAGTTACTTTCTTAATTATTTATTAACATTATTTTTTTGATCAAACATCAATGGACAACATAATTATTATATTTATATTTTTACTATTTTAATTCTCAACAAACATGGTACTATTTTTTTCGTAGTAAATATGTTTAATCAAATTTTCTAATCACTCGCGTTTCATATTCTATTATCATAAAAATAATATGATTAATACATTTTATACCAAAATTTTAGATTATATTGGATATTTTATTATCAAAAATTAATATTCTAATTTATTTTAAAAATATTATTTTAAAATATCAATTCAATTATTATGTTAGCTATTAAACTGAAAATTGGTTTCAATCAAATCAATAATTAAATTTTCGAATCAATTATAAAGGTATGCAAAATATTTAAATATTACGATACTATTTCATATATATTGTGATTTTACTATCGGTTCATTTTTTACTACTATATCCTTTAAATTTCACTTTTAATTTTTTCCATAACCAATGAACATATATTTACTCAAAAGTTTGGCAGACAAAATGTCCTTCAGATATTTTTTTATTATGCAATATAACTTTAGCCATAAGATTAATTAATAAATTCATTACAAATAGTAAAAATAATAATAGAATAAATATGTTGTTCATAAATGTTTGAACTAAAAAATAATATTAAAAGGTAATTAGGAAAGTAATTTGTTTAGTCAACTTAAAATGGGCAAGTACTTAAGGGGTAATTTTGTCAAAATATGTATTTATCTAATGCAATAATTAATGATGTAGTAGATAAGTAAAAATTGTAGTGGAAATAGTCTCTCCCATTAGATTAAGCTACATATGCGTATTTATACAAAAGCAAACATCTTGAATTCAAAGTCCATCTCAATAATCCATTTATAAATTCAGATTTTTTCTAAAAGAACCCTAATTACTAAAATAAAAACAATAAACTAGAACATAACAAGATCAAATTATTTCGAATTTTCTATCCAAAAAATAAATAAAAAATACTGAATTGGGATTTAATTAATCCATCAACCCATTCAGAAAAAGATTCTAAAAAACCCGCTCCAATTGCATAGCCAGATTTGATTTTAGTTCACTCAAATAGTAAAAATCACCAAAGATAAAAAATTGTAAAACCTTGATTTGGGTTTTCTCTGTCTGTTATTTAGTGTGTGACAAAATTCTCCTTTTGTCAAACGAATAAAACGTACACCCATATTCGTCAAAAAATACCTAAGAATCACTGATGTGGATGATGGCGTACGCCGGTGGCAAGGAGGGATCATTCACCTGTGTGGTTGCGATTGCTGCGGCTTGTGCGTCTGTGATAATATTTTGAGTTTTTGTTCTGCAACTTTCCTGACGAAAAATAAGTGGAGGGTATTGATGTCTTTTCCTGCTCTCCGTTCTGACCTTGAATGCGGAAAGGGGAAGAGCTTGTCTTCCTTGCTCCGGAACTTGCTCACGAGAGATAGATAGAGGAATTACTTTCGTTAACTCAACTGAGTCGAGTGGACTAACTCGCTCGAGTTGATAGTTTGGAGTGTATAAAATGTTTGTACATAGTCAAAGGGAGTTTTTTGAAGTTTAGCCTATCTAGGAAAAAACTTACTCCCTCCGTCCCTAAATTATCGTCTTCCTTTCTTTTTTCGTCCGTCCCAAAATAATTGTCCAGTTTGAAACTTTCCTTTTTTGGAAGTGTTTTTTTACCATTTTACCCTTTTTAAATCATGTGCTAGATGGGACCCACCCTAAACAAAACAAAATTAAATTGTCTCTCCCCCACCCCCTCCAAACCGCCTACTCTCTTTCCCCAAACAGTCCATCGCCCTCTAAGGGCGAAGTCGACGTCTTTTAGAGATTTCATCGACCTGTAAGAGGAGAGGAAAGCCGCCGACTAAGTTGGAGAGAGAGAGACCGATCTCTTTTCTTAAGCTCAACTAAGTTCTTCGATCGCCTCTCTATGCTCGCCAAGAGCCTAAAAGGCCATCCGTTCTGCGATCTCCCTCTTTTCCCCCAAACCATCTTCCTCTCTCTTCTCTCTTCGGCAATTTGGATGATGGAAGTGAATTCTTTACCTCGGTGGGACATTTCCATGACGCCATACGCCGGAGCCGCTGGTTGTAGATGGGAGGATGAGTGATGGGGCGAGGTGGGTAGTGATGGAAGTGGGGGTTTCTGAGAAGGAATTGGTGGGGGGTTTTGAGGAGGAGGCCTGAGTGTTTAATGTGGTCACACACACTCTCTCTCTCCGCTCTGTGGTTTTCCCAATCTTTGCGCCTCACTCTCTCTCTCTCTCTCTCTTCTCCGTCTCTCTCTCTTGATGGTCAAGAGGTGCAGATGCGATCGGACTTTGCAGCGTAAGCGTACGAAGACCAAGCCACACCACCGCCGACTGCGCCGCACCCCGGATTCTCCGCTCCTATCACCTCACGCCGACTATCTCTCGGGGTTGGAGAAAGAGTACCGCCAACTCTCTTTCATTAATTGGGGGCAAAAGTGGAAATTCACACAAATACCAATATTAATAATCCAACAAATAGGTTTTCTTAAACTACAGTCAAGGTAACAATAAATTAGGGACTAGGAGTATATAAGACGATTTTATGAATATATATATATATATATATATATATATATATATATATATATATATATATATAAGGAGATGTGCGATTTTTGGAAAGTTCCCGTCAAAATACACTTTCCAAAAATGACAACACTTCTATATTGTATATGTGTCATCAGCGCATTGGGAAATGAAACGAATTTGTAATTAAAATTAATTAGATAAATAAATCTGAAAACTTTTGACATTCTTTATTTGACTTGAGACAATTGACAACCATATATACCAAACTATTTCAACCTCATTCATATCCAGCAATATAAAAAATAGTTATGATTTTTTTTAACTATATTGAAATTTAAATGAGCTAATAAATAATTATTTATTTCAATTGTTGAATTTAATAATTGTTCATCAATTGAATGATAAATGAATAAATTATCAAAACAATTACATAAATTATCATTGAAGATTAATTTCTTCGGCTGTAATTGGACGCCTAAGGGAGTTAGACAATTCTTTAGTTTTTCTCTTCTCGAACAGTTTTTAAAGATAAAACCACTATAAATTCATTACAATTTTGTTTGTTGAACATCATTGCTAAAAACAACTGAGGATAACACACCAATATAGAAGAAATCTATATAAAATGCCTCCATCTCTTATTTTGCTTAGAGACATCAGTCAGACCAATGGTAAGTCTAGATAACTCAACGGTTTTTCGTGCAAAATATATATTTTACAATGTAAAAGTACCTTTCCAACATGTAATACTTACTGTATTCTTTTTATTTTGATTGTTTAGGATCTCATGTACTTGATCATCTCTTTTTTTCTATATCACGGAGCTACAATAAACTGAAAACAATCATATATGCGAAGTTATTAAATTCTCAAGGTACCTTTGTAATCAATAAATAATTTAAACATATGCAATGCATATGATTAAATCTGTAGGGAATAAATTATGATAATTTAATAAACTTCATGTTTAAGTGTATGTGCTAAATTTAATACAATTTAATGATCTTCAAACTGATACAGATTTATTGGTAACCAATATATATATTTGTATTTATTTATTAATATGCACTGTGACTACAAATTTCTCAATTTTAGTTTTATCAAATCAGAATAAATCAAAGGAATTTGAAATGTAGAGACGAAAAACAAATAAATTAGTGACTACAAAGAGGTCAATTTTGAAGTGAAGAACTACATTAGATGCAAGTGATTTAAAATAGATGTATTTTAATTATAAAAATGTTAAAAAATAGATCTTCAAAATACAAATCTAAAAATTTGAAATATTTTTTTTTCTATACTCAAAATATAAAAAATTCAGATATAACGTTAAATACTTAATATAAAAAAGTCTCGACTTATTTAGACCGTATTTTTAAAAAAAAATTAGGTAAAGAAGCATAAATAATTGGCTCTTATTATAAGCCATTTTTTTTTCCAGTTCACTAAGTAAAAGTAAACTCTAAGACTTTTTTTAAAAATCGAAATACAAAGTTGAATACTACAAAACTTGCTTTATAAAAAAAGCTAACGCACCTTGCTACAAAATGGTTTGATCTGATTCTATTTTGGTTGGGGAAAGTCGGCGGATGAATTTTTGAAACGAATGGTTTGAAGAGATGAAGAGTCATTGTCTCATGTTCACCGGAGGAATTTCTTAGGTTTAATACTATAAAAATAAGAAATTTGACCTTTTAGACGACTTAATTGAGTAAGAGTGAGAGTGAGCCGATGTATATATAGGTTAGAGTGAGTGGGGGTGGGGTTTTTAGGTTAGAGAGTGAGAAACTCTTTATTTATATGACAAGTGCTTGAGATTTTTTTGGACCAAATTGGTTATAATTGGAGTAATATTTGTTGTTCACTAAAGTAATAATAATTTGAATTGAATCAATTGAGAAATTTGGGCTACGTGAAATTTTGAGTATTTTTAGTTCTTTTTGTTGTTGTTTGTTTTAGGGAGAAATTCTGGTCCGTCTACTATGTAAAATTTTCAACCACTACAGTTTTTTTTATGTTTTTTTAACTAGAAATGACATTTTTAGAGCGAAGAAGACTACGACTCTTAATGAACTGAAGGTGCGCTACGGATCACTTAATCAATTTAAATCACATAATCTAATTTATGCATCGCGCCTTAAATCATAATGCACCAAACCTTCATCTCTCTTCTTTCGTGTACACAATTAACATATGATTCAAAATTAATGCATCTTACCTACATCTCACATTTAAGTCAACGCATCACAATTTACAAATGATACATTGTGATTCAAAATTGATGCATCGAGTTTCAAAAAGAGTATTTAAAAACGAACAAATTTCTATTTGGACCTTTCATCAAACAGTATAAGCACAGTAACACAAACACAAAAGTAAATTTATTTTGAATCATACACACAAACACAAAATGAAGAAGAAGAAGAACGATGTATGAAGAAGGAAGAGAATGTGAAGACACAAAATGTATTTTTATATATTTATATTTTCAATAACCAACATTTTTTTATAGCTACTACATTAGTACGAAATATCAGAAACTATCATCTCTATCAATTTTTTTCATTTAGAGACACATGTCTATTATCAATTGTTGACTTAACGAATGACGAAAATGGTTGAATTTCATCCAATCCCCCCTTTCTGGATAAGGAAATACATCTAAATAAATTTATAATTACTTTTTCAAATTTATGTGATCTATCTTTAATTTTACTTTTTATTAATTTTTTTATTTTTTCATATTAAACTTTTTTAATTGTATATTCTTTGAGTATATAATTTTATACCAGTGTACAAACCGTGCAACGCACATGAGCATCACTAGTATTATTTGTAAGATGAATTCTTTTTACCCGACCCACTATATGTTGATAGATTGAGTTGTGAGATAGAAAAGATTCATTTTACGAATTAAGATCTATAAGACTGTTTCCCTGAAAAGTTACTCTTTTTTCTGATCTGATATCACGTCAAACTTGACCTAGATTTTTCTATGAAATCAAATTGATGGGACGATTTCTTAGTAAACTGTAAACCATATCATTTCACTTTCAAATTTGATTTGAGGTAGAGACAAGGTAGTTGACGAAACTTCACGGCAATGACTTAGATATGTTAGAAAAGTTGACTGATGTTTGCAGATATAATCCAAATTGAGATGCCCTAATGCTCTTACTGTCCAGCAATAAGTTTTCTAGACAAAACATAATGCTTTGCTATTTTTAGGTCTGCTTTATACTCTCAAATGGTTTCTTGCAGAATGCTCATTGTATTGATGGTGTGCAAGGAAGAAATAAAGGGATCAATTTGGATATTTTAAAAAGTTAGGGAGACCCGAATAAAGAATAGTGGCCTTACTTACTTGCCTTGCTGTTTCCTATTAAAATGTCCTTCCCCAAATTGAACCACTCAACTCGCCACTCAGTCAAGTGGATAGTTTTATTTTATATTTATTTCTGCAAACAAAAAAAAATAAAATAAAATAAAAATTTGTGGATAAATGAGGGATGCCAAGTTCCACTTATTTGGTGAAAGTTGAAATCGGATAAACCCTTAAAGCAATCGAAAGTTTCCATTTTGATCGTATCATATATGGTTATCACTTATCAAAATTTCACTCCAATATAATTATAATAATTACTCTGTAAAAGTTTTACGTAAACAATCCATTATGTTATTTTGATATGCTCTATTTAAAGAGTTTAATTTTGTAAAGTGCCTCCAATCTTTATAATTTTTTTAGTTTTTATCCACCGTGTGTATCATAATTTATAAACATGGCCAGTCCATTTTTTTAAAAAATCAAATGCTCCAGTCCATCATTAATTTTTAACCGAAAAAAGACATATGGGAGCAAAAGACTACAATACCCACGTGTAAAATATCAGTTCATGCATCGATAACAAATTGAATCTAATTTGTGAATCAGGAATTCAATTTCTGCATCAGAATTTTCCGCATCGAAAATTCAAGTGTATCGCAATGGACTAATTGATGCATTGCGATGCGCTGGGTAAGTGATCCTTAGTACACATCTGGCTCACTAATGATATAATCGTCTTTTCATTAGCAAAAAAGGTTTTTTTTTGTTAATAATAAATATAAGGAACTTTAGCGATTAAAAAACTTATAAAGGGACCGACCCGCAATTGCTCCTATAAACATTTGGTGAGGAAGAAACGATGGGGCTATGGAATGAAAAAGGCTCCATGCATCTACAACTCTACAAGAGGTGGCAAATCAAGAAGGAAAGGGATTCAAGTTTTTCGTTTGTGATCAGTATTTAAGAAGTACTCGTATAACAAAGGTAATGCAAATCACCTACAAGTCGTCTCAGACAATTACAAATGACATTACCAACCAAATTTCAAAAATGGGAGATACAAGAATAAACATATCCCGTTTTAAGAAAGAGCTCAGTTTCACTTGGAATTTGAAGGTTATTTACCATAAGTTCGTTATCTACAAGTAATTATAAGTTATTTCATGCGAACTTGAACCTTGAGCGAAGCGGAACATTTTCTTCTTGAGTAACGATCTTCGTATGTCACGATCAACAATCCTGCAAGTCGATATCACGTAGCACGAATATCAACCTCTAGTTTATACCGCAAATCCAAGCCTCTCGATGGTTAAGTTAGAGAGAGTATTTGGTGAGATAGAATATAGGAGAGAGGGGGGGGGGGGAAACTCAAGAAGATGTATTCTTCTTTTTTGACGTGTAGTATTAGTTAGGGTTTGTCATATTTAGATTATTGTACAATAAATCATATTTCTTATAGATCAAGTTAAGTCAATCACGAATCCCTTTGGATTAGAATACTTACCATAATACTCCCTCCGTCCCTAAATAATTGTCCTGCTTGACCCGGCGCACAGTTTAAGAAAAAGTAATTGACTTGATTATTTATATTGGTTTAATGTGTGGTTTCCATTAATGTCCATGTATATGTGGCCCATAATTAAAGTAGATTGAAAAAGTAAGGGTAAAGTGGTAAAAGTGATGTTCTAAAAAGGTAAGTTTCAAAGTGGACAATTATTTTGGGACGGACGAAAAAGGAAAGGAGGACGATAATTTAGGGACGGAGGGAGTAATATAATAATGGTCCATGTGAGCAGAAGTAAATAATCGAGTCAAAAGCTAAATTGCTAACAGAATTAAAAACAAATTTATTGTCTTAAATATATTTAGACAGTGTATTTCAACTATGTCCATCTTAGAGTCGAACATATCAATCAACGTAAGAATCAAGTCAAGTAATGAATAGGGTCTTTATAAGTAATCATATATGTATTATTTTATAAATTTAATAAATTATTGATTTAGCATGTTGTCCCCAAGTCGGGACCGATGAAATTTTATTAATATCAACCTTAAACATGTTCTAGGGTTACAATTATATAGAAATTACAATATTAAATCCTAAAATGTCTAATTAAGGAAACCCATAAACAAATTTGCCTCATCGATGCGGTCGCATTGCCTTATGCAATACGACGGCTTCACCATTGGGTGCGGTCGCATTCCTCTCCTGAGTGCGACCACATTGTCGCTAGAAACATCCTCCGGATTTCTCCCTTTGTGATGCAATCGCAATGCCCAAGGATACGACTGCTTTGCAATACGGTACACGAAGGACTTGGCCTGTTGACAGGGTAATCGAGTCATCATGTTCCCAACACTAACCATGAGACACTTTAGAGTTTTACCCGTTCGTAAATAACTACAAACGAACCATTGGCCTTTTCTTTTTTGCACCAGTAACTGTGGGTGCCCTGGAAGGTCGGCCTCCCGCGCCCCGCGCTCCCTTTTCTAGGGGAACGTGACATGCGGAAGGAGCATCACTCTTTCCATTTCATCCTCCCTTGTGTAGGGGAAGACGAAATTAAAAGTGCAGAAAGAATGTTGCCAATAGCGCATTGAATACGCCTCGGTCACCTGAGTGAGCTTTTTGGTCCATTATGAGAGCTTTGGGTTTCTCCGTATCTCATCTTCCTTTGTTTAGGGGAAAATAAGATACATAAAATACATCACCCTTTTTATTCCCGTCGTCCCTTGTTTAGGAGAAAACGGATAAGTGCAAAAAAAGAATGTTGCGAGAGCGCGTGGGAACACGCCTTGCTTCACTATGGACTTTTCGAAAATCGCCTAAAATCATTATGAGTGTCTGAGGCTTCTCCGTATCTCACCCTCCCTTGTTTAAGGGAAGACAAGGTATATAAAATGCATCACTCTTTTCATTCTCATCGTCCCTTGTTTAAGGGGAAAACGAGAAAGTGTAAAAAAAGATGTTGCGAGTCTCACCATGACCTTAGGCTTATTTTGGATCGCTATGAGTGCTTTGGGTTTCCCCGTATCTCATCCTCCCTTGTTTAGGGGAAAACGAAATACAGGAAATGCATCACCCTTTCATTCTCATTCTCTCTTGTTTAGAGAAAAGTGGAAAAACGCAAGAAAGGATGTTACGGGCCTCACTGTGATCTAAAATGTTTTAACAGAGTCGTCATATTTATTTTAAGGAGAAATAAAGAAAAACCAAAAATAAACCAGAGTTTGTAGAAAAAAGGTTCGGAGGCTAAATTACGAGGTGGGAAGGGATTAGGCACCCACCTCGCCCTTTCGGTCTCAAAACAGTTTTTTGGCTAAAATATGATTTTGTTATATTTATCAAGCAAATAAAATAAAACATTAAAAAAAGAAACAAATTTATGTTTATTTACATTATTTACAGACTTGCAGCCGTCTCCTTCCAGTAATTACAAATACATTTAAAAATATTTGGTCATAATAATAACTCTTTTTAATGCTATTTTCTACATAGATCCGGGCAGCATGACATGTTATATTTTTTACATTGGGTCGGATGAAAATAGCATTTTTATAAATAAAACCTTTAAAGGCTCACCTTTAAGAGCGTGGGTGTGCTCGCTCTGTCCTTCCGGGAGAAGGAGTCTTTTTGCTGCTGCTGCTGCGATTTGAGCAGAATAACTTCTTCCGAAAGTTGCTTCTGGGCACCGTCAAACGGGCAGAGCAACTGCTTCCTTTTTTTTTATGTTGTTTGCTTGCTGCTGGTGGAAATCGGGGAGAGCAACTGCTTGCTTCTAACGGATTTGGCCTTTGGATTCGGGTAGAGCAACTGCTCTTTTTGGGATTTTTGGACCGGGGGAATAGGGTGAAAACCTAGCTGGGGGGCTAAGGCTCACTTTGACCGGTTGGTTTTGTCTTTGGAGGAGATTTGGTAGAGCTTCGAGGCTTTATAAGAGTGGGAACTCACTTTCTCACGATCGCTTTCTATCACTGCGTAAAATAAACGCGCAGAGTTTTTGTGAGAAAAAATTCTCGTTCCTCAAAGTGAAGCCGGGCACCTCTATTTATAGGTGATAGGAGGGACACTGCTGACATTAAATTTTATTCTTTGTGCTTCATCAGCTTCTACCGCGAGCTTGAAGGCTTGTGCAATATGTTAAGTCGGAGTGCACTATTTGGGGCTTGGGCACCGACACCATGGTTCTTGGGCGCCGCACCCATATGTCAATATGGTCGCGCCTGGCTCCCTTTTCAGCCTATTTTTGACACTCTGGCCCCTGCATTTTACTGTTTTACGCATTCTGCTTTGTCTTTTGCATTTTTAAAACCATGTAACTTGACATTCGTTAAGTTTCAACAGGTCTTGATATCACATGTCAATGTTAGATACCAAGGGTACGAAATTGGGGTGTCTACAGTCACACATAATTATGAATCAATAACACGGTTCAATTCCACTTGATTCATAATATCTAGACCAAATGCTATGTGCAACTGAAATAGAGTTGACATTTCCGTCGACTCTAAAGAGGGACCTCAATGCAACCCTTTCATTAGCAGGACTTTCCTTTCTCACCATCCTCTGCTTGGAAACATGCCACTTATGAATATATTATACTCACATCTAATTCACGCTTGAAGGCCTTCATTTCTCGTGCACGTCATTTTCAACATTTCATCGAAGTCCGAGTACTAGTCATTGTATTCCCCACTAGGCGATACATACACCATCACACTCTTCTCCCTTTAGTAGGACCATTCTGACGCGATCTTGAGAAAAAGTGTCATCTTTAGACACTGTGAAAACGTCTCCAGATAAGTTGTTTCAATAACTACGATCCTCATTAAGGAACTTGCACCACCACCTTGTTTCTCATTCCAAGAATTATCTCATGAACCCACCTTAACACTTGTAGTACTGCCTGCCTTTTCTATTGTCTCCATATTTGAACCTGCTATTACCACAAAATCTCTTGACTAATCGAGACTTTCCAGTTATCGGCTATCATATTTTCCGACATCCCATCCTTTCAACTCCCTTACAAATCCTTATTAAACCAAGATGTCCTTCGTCATTTTCTTCCAAAGAGCGAAACTACTCTACCATCGATCCTTCTTGCCATGAAACTCGAAGAAACCTACCCAAACAAACCTTGGGCTTTGATACCACTTGTTGGAAAAAGTGGCGCGGCGGAAACAATTTTTAACGCAAATTTGTTCGAGACCACCTTCATGGCAACCAAATGGTGACAAAGAATAATAAATAGAGCAAGAAAAATATAACGAGAGAATACAATATTTACGTGGTTTGGCAAATCCTGCCTACATCCATGGAGAGCCACCAATAACTCATTGAGATTAATACATAAGACAAAGTTCACTTGTGTTTATACCCAACACGGTATTCATTACCCACCCGGAGATAAGCTCTTTGTATTTCGACTCTAAAAACCTAGTGAAACTATATACTCTCACCCCTCTATTGCTTTATCCCTGTAACTAGACTTTGACACCCACTGGATCCTTTTTTGCCTTATCCAGGCACGCTAGCCTATAATCGTACTTGGCCTATATTCGACCCACTCGGCTCCCCTTTTGTGTCATATGTCTCCGGCACTCAACGACACCCCCTACCGGCACTCTTTGGTACCTTTTGGTACACCCCAACAATGGTCATCCCTTCCTATTTCACACTTGTGAAAGGACCATTCACATACCCAAAAAGATAGATATACATTGCCCATTTAACATCTCCATACATGCACCACCAAGGGCATTGTACTCCTTGTTACATTCACCACCAATTACATTCACCACTTGGAACATGCACCACCAAGTTCAATTACTTTGCTTCTTATTGTGAGGAGCTCATATTTGCTAACATAATCATATATGTATTATTTTATAAATTAGTAAATTATTGATTTAACACGTTGTCTCCAAGTCGGGACCGACAAAAAGTAATGTCATTAATGAGAGTTTATTAATTAACTCGAGTTTTAACTATATGAATATTTTCAATACAACTATTTTTTCTTGAATACGTTTTATGTAAGATCGTCTTAAGGATCCTAATTCATAAGATAAAGTCATACTCATTCACAATCCAGCCCATCTACTAAGGCACGGTGCGTAATGATAGACTGCTGCCGACTATTGCTAGATATCTCAGCTTCATTTACAGCTCATGCTTGTGACGTGATTTTCCAAGACTCGGTTACCTAAAGCGTTTCCAGTTGTAGAATTGATTTGTATTATAGTGTGATTAAGACTAGGGTTTGTGGGGTTTGAAGACTTTGTTGTTGTAATCCTGTCTGTTTTGTTTCTACTATGCTCGTTTGTACTTTGCTTGTCCTTATATATAGTGTGCTGTGTTGTAGCCTAAAAAAAAAAGCTCCTATTTTTGTTAAAGGATAAAGGATAGTTTCACTTGTGTTGGATACACGATCATGTTGGATCATAGTCACAGATGACGTAAGGCTGAGGCGCCATATTGAGTGTACGTATATTATACTCCCGGATATATATATATATATATATATATACTAATAAGGTTACAAGCTCGAGATCCCAGACGAAGTTTGGCCTTTGCTTTTGGGGTTTCCTCCACTGAACATTTCAGTAAAAATTCTTTCTGCCGGTGAAGCCTAATTTGGACATAACACCTTTCGGTTTAGTCATTAATGGAGGTATATTAAAGTATTAAACCCGTATATTTCCATCTCACATGTACTTGTTTATTCATACTTAAACCACACTTAATCATGTACAAACACGTGTATCAATTTATATTATAAAAGAGCTCAGGGTCTAACTGGTGTTCCTGATCTAATTATGTTAAACACAACTGGCGGCCCAGATTGATTCGTAAGTATATGAGTTACAAATAACCTATCAGTTATGACTTATGTTTGAATTACTCCTCTACAGTTACATATAAAATATTCAGTTGTGAGTTTTATTTGAATTACCCCGACAGTTATGAGTTTTGTTTATCCCGACCATTCATTGAACTAATCACATACCGATACCGTGCATATGACACGGGCACGTATACTAGTCTATATTATAAAAGAGCCCATGATCTAACTGGTGGTCTTAATCGAATTGTGCTAAACACAACTGACGGTTCATATTGATTCGTAAGTATATGAGTTACAAATAAACTCATCAGTTATGAGTTATGTTTGAATTACTCTCTACAATTACATATAAAACCTTAAGTTGTGAGTTTTGTTTGAATTACTCCGTCAATTATGAGTTTTGTTTATCCCGACCATTTATTGAACTGATCTCATACTGTCACCGTGCTTATGACACGAACACGTATACTAATTACTAATATTTAAAAGCAAAAGTTAACTAGTGCCGTGATAACAAATGTTGTAAAAAACTGAGGTAAACAGTCTTACAGTCTTTTTTGTAAAACAGATCTTCCTTATCTGACTTATCGCGTGTTAATGGATTAAGTTGTGAGAAAATGATACTTCATCTTATTAATTAAGCTCCATAAGACTGTTTTACCGGAGACTTGCTCAATATTAAATAGTACTCCCTCAATTCCAAAAAAAAAAAAAATTTGTCTGTTCAAACAAAAAATTGTCATGTTTTTTTAACTTTCCTTTTTTATTCTTATTTTTCTGATTACTTTTATGATGACCACATGCAAATAAGCTTTTTAGTAAACTATATGGTATATTAATATTTTTAGTTTTTTTTTATAATCTTTGTAACCAATCAAACATAATTATAATTTAGGGATAGAGGGAGTATCTATTTTTTCTCAAAAATTCTTTACTTGATAAATGTAAAAGTTACTAACGTGAATGTTAATACCCAACTTCCCCTACGCATAAATACTTCGTAATACTAACTTTTTGAAGTATAACTCGCTTTTGATTTGTGATTTTTTTTTTCTTCATAACGTTGTATCGATTGAATTAAAAAATGAAAGAGAGATAAAGAAAAAAAACTAATAGAATAGGTGAGAGAAAATGAAAATTACCTAAGAAAAACACCACAAATCACAAGGGAAACTACATAAGCGTATTGAACATGTATGTAAATGTCTGTATCATGCTCGCTTTGATATTGCAAGTGCGTGTTGGGACGTGATAGATAGCAAATGTGATTTTAGTAACTCGTTGGAAAAAATAGGACACATATTTTAGGACAAAAATTTCGAAAAAAAAATTACTCATTAGAAAAGGAGATAGCAATCCTTTTTTTTTTTTTGGTCTTCCAAAAGATGTCCCCAAATCATATTAGGTATGCCCGTTCATTGTACTGAGTCTTTAGTGTACCACTGACCTAAAGAAATTTGAGTGAGTCAATCGTGAGACATCCTGTTAAATATTTTGTTACATACAAAAGCTCAATGATGATCAAACCACTAATCAGCCACCACATTTAGTTAGTTGTATGTATGTATGGTTTCTTAGTCGTCGTCTAATCGGTCAAATCGATGTTTATGTCAAATCTCGTTGACCTTAATTTATTTTTCTAGTTTTGATTTTGTGGCGTACGGTGATCGGAGGAGGAAAGGGGGAGAACTGGAGAAAGAATGGGGAGTGGTAATGGTGAGGAAGAGAGGGGGGTAGAAAGAAAAGATGTTTGATTTTATGGATATTCGGTGGGTTAAGAGAGATGATAGATTAAAGAGTTACATCTAGGAGGAAAGAGATTGGAGAATGAAAAAAATAAGGAGAGCAGGTCTGCCAGAAAGAGAGAGAGAAGGAAAAAAAAGAAAAGAAGAAAAAGGGTTGTTGGTATGCCAGATAGAGAGATGAAAGAAGAAGAAAAAAAGATTAAGAAAAAAGGGACTGTCTCGGGACTCAGAATTTAGAATGAGGAGTGACTAGGGAGGATATGTTAGATTATGAGTTGTAGGAACAGTAGGTAGGTGAAATAATTTTTTTGTTTTTTTGTTTTTAGTTCTAAACTTGGATGGTTTATTGATTTGAGATTGTTGGGAATTGGGATTAGTGGTAGGTTTGTATATTTTTGTTCATTTTACAAATATAGACAAATGTTTGATAAAATGACAACAATAAAAAAATTAAATTTGTAGTCAATGTGTTTGATCTTTGATGTAAATTATCAAAAAAAAAATGTTAATTATGTCTTAATTCTAGGCTCTCTCCAATTACACCCCGATTAATCCCCTAGGCGCTAGTGTGCCGCCTAACAACTGCCTAACAATTTTTAGAACCGTATATATATATATATATATATATATATATATATAGAGAGAGAGAGAGAGAGAGAGAGAGAGAGAGACGCACACACACACATATACACACAACGAGGCATAGATTAGTAATAAAACGCTTCATCTACAACAACACCAAGGAGATTGTAAGTTTGTATCCATATAGATTGTAAGTTTGTACATAATAAGTAGAGATCTACTATTAATCCTCTTTATAAATTATAAAAAAAAAAAATTGACAAATCATCAACAAAGGTGACTTTTGTAGCTTTATACCATAATGGAAACTCATTTTCGAACAAATGAGTATACGTTAACACTTGCATTTGAGTGCCCAAATAAAAACATGATTTTTCACCACATTAAATTTTGGGAGATGCTATATTCATTACAATTTTTACTTATCCACTATATCATTAATTATAACATTAAATAATTACATGATTGGGTAAAACTATTTCATAAATACTTACCCATTTTAAATTGACTAATCAAGTTACTTTCTTATTACCTTATAACATTTTTTTTGTTTAAACATCAATAAACAACATTATTATTCTATTTTTATTTTTAAATTTTAATTCTCAATAAGTAAGGTACTTATTCTTTTTTCCCCTAATAAATATGTTTAGTCAATTCTTCAAATCACTCGTGTCTCATATTCCATTATCATAAAAATAACACAATTAATGCATTTTCGCCCAAAATTTTAGATTTTTTTTTGAATCTGTTCATATCAAAACTAAAGTAATTTAATTTAGTTTAAAAATTATTTTTTAAAAAGGTCAATTCAATAATAATAATATGGTATGTATTAATAATAATATTGGTTTCAAGCAACTTAAGATTTAAAATTTTGAATAAATTTTAAAGGTAGGCAAAAGATTTAAAATTTTACAATACTATATCATACTATGATTTTACTATTGGATCAATTTTTTACAATTACATCCTTTAAATTTCACTTTTGGTTTTTTCCATAACCAAAGAACACATACATTTTCAAAGTTTGGTAGACAAAAAATGTCCGTATGATATTTTTTATTTTACAACATTACTTTAGTCATAAGATTAATTTTAAAGCCATTAAAAAAAGTAAAAAATGTATTAAAATAACTATGCTTTTATTGGTGTTTGACTAAAAATAAATGCTAAAGGCAATTAGGAAAGTAAATTTGATTAGTCAATTTAAAACTGACAAGTACTTTAGGAGTAGTTTTGTCCAAACATGTATTTATTTAATGAAATAATTAAGGATGTAGTTCATAAGTAAAAATTACAGTAAAAATAGTCTCTCCCCAAAAAAATTAGACCTTACTATCCTTTAAAATAAAATTTGGGTTTTAATCATTTGATAATAATTCATAAATAAACCCAACACTATATTGAAGAATAATAACAATAATAATATTTCATTAAAATTGTTTTATAATCTTATTATAATTTAATCATCAACATCTAAATAAAGTGCATTAAATTTAACAAAAACAGAAAGGCTAGAAAATATAAAGATTAGTTGATTGGTCAAATTATATATCCATAAGTTCGTATATGTTATTTTTGCTAGTAATAGAGTATTATACTTTTCAATCGTAACTTCTTCGGAAAGTTACAATTACTTTTCAACAATAAAAAAGCTGGACCGAATTCATAGAAATTGAATTATTTTTTTACCCAAGCATCGATACGAATAGTTATAACTAGTTTGGTAAGTTTTCTAAGAGCCTGTTTGGTCATGTATTTTGTTCAAAATGCAGTCGTTTAATCGTTTCAATGAAGCAATATTTTCGAAAGAAAAATACTAAGTTTATCATCAGGATTACCACTATGGTGACAACTTTGTCTTGAAGGCAAAGTGCATGTGCATCTTCAAGCATAGTTGTCACCATAATGATAATCCTGATGATAAACCTAGTAAAGTTGTTTTCGAAAATCTGAATATAAAACCTTGTACCATCTAAAAAACACAAAACAAGTTATATCAAATTGTAATCAGCATTAGAGTTGCTCATAATTACAATAATATTTAAATATAATTAATATATTTATATCAAATGTTAACGGAAAAGTTAAAATGTTTTGAAAATTATACATATAATTTTCAAAGGCAAAATTTTTCGAAAAATGATCTTACGAATATTTTTTGTAAGACTGATTCACTTGACTTGAGCCACCGTGTATTGATAGGTTGAATTATAATAAAGTGAAGCTTAATCTTACATATTATAATCCGTAAGACGACCGAATAAAAGATCTACTTATTTTTAAAAGTAGTTTTATGTAAAACGTTTCAAAATGATATGGTCGGTCTTTGCATAATTAGAAATACACAAATATTCATTTAAATCTTCCTTTTAGGCGGCTAATAAAATATGATATTCCAGCTTCTCTATTGGTCACTAACCTGTTCTAGTGTTATTGGCTTATTGCACATTGATCCAACATAATCTTAGAAAGGCACTACTCGTAAAGATTACATGTAGTTAGCCGTCACAAGTGACATGGATCTACATAATCATATTCCTCTCATCGTCACTATCTTATCAACTTTAAAATTGACAAAGGGAAACATAAAAGTGACATAACAACAAAAATGGCATCTTTTCGACTCTTCCAGCTTCCAAGTGCATGTGTACAAGTTTCCAATTTCTATTGTAATCTACTCTATCCGTCTCAAAATATACGATATTTTGAGATTTTTTTATATAAATCAGAAAAATATATTATAAAGATGAAATTACTTTTATCCAAACATTAATCAGGTGTCTTGATATTTTTATCCAAAAAGTCAAACACTAGCTACAGAGTTAATAAATATGGGTAAAATTATTTTTAAAAAAATTCCTTAAAAATTATAAAGTGTTATCAATTTTAAAATAAAAAAACTCTCCCAAAATGTCATATATTTTAGAATGGATAGAGTACTTGTCAATTCAAAAATAATGTTTTTGGAAACTCTAATATGCAAAATAATATATACTCCATTATTAGAACGGGTTATAATTAGAAGAAGGTGGTCCTTGCTGATTAAACATTTCGGACTGACCGATGTATTTGAATTTTTGAAAGAAATGTTAAGCATTAAAAGAAGGTGGTCCTTCCCGATTAACATTCCGGTTGGGTGAAACTTTTGAATCAGATCATGCTACTTTGAAATAGTCCGGATCTAAAGGCTTGTTTCTTTTGGACACACACGCATATATATATATATATATATATATATATATATATATATATATATATATATATATATATATATATATATATATATATTTGTTACTTTCTTTAACTAATTAACTATTGATGCTTACTATTATATCATCCTTAAAATAATAAAAAAAAATTAAGATTTATTGATTAGTTGAATAATACAATTTATTTCTTTCAAAAGATTACAAACTATTAATTGGAGAGAGAGAGAGGCATTGCCAACATCATACACGTTTTATGGTTCCGATTTGAAATTGATTTCTGGTTCTAGCTTAGAACCTTAAATTTTATTTTATTTTTGTGGCCTTTTTTTAAAATCAATTGTTTTTTATTTAAAATTCCATCTTTGAAGTTTAAACTTTGTACAATGTGTTTTTTGAAATTTTTTTTTTTTGGAGCCAACCGTTTCCAGCCAAAAAAAATCATAGCCCTCCATTTGAGATCAATTTTTAGCCATTGGATCACACAAAAATGACCAAAAATTTGAAAAGTAGTCGTTAGAACTGGCGGTTGCACGGTTCCGATTTCACGGTTTCAAACCGCGGTTCTACACTGGTGGTTCTTGTTTTTCAAAAAAAAAAAAGAAAAAAAACAAATCGTAACCATACTAGTAAACTGACGGTTACGCTTCCAAGATGGTTCCGGTTCCCCGAACAGTATAATCACCTTTTATTGGCATCTAGAGGCTAGCTTGGGATGTTTGTCAATACTTACTTGGGCATTTTGCGGAAACCACGAGTCGTTCACTACTTACTTTTAATTCTAATTCTTAATGCGGTCTAATTAAGGCACGCTATTGTGTAGATTCTAAATTCAACATAGTTTGTTACTTCCCTGTTTAGGGTAAAGAGTTTGCATTTGAAAGTTAGACTCTTAAAAAAATAATACTTTTAGTAACTCTTTAGTAACAAAATAACACTTTGATGCTTTAATTCTTTAAAGTTGACTCTTTAATTAAATATTACAAACTAAAATATTAGACTATTTACCCAGAACAAAGAGAGTATAAAATTAGTAGGCTTTACAGACTTTATGGATATTTTTTGTAAGACATATTTTTCATATCCGACTAACCATATGTTAGTTACTTGAGTTGGAAAAGAGTGAAACTTCGCCTTACGGATAAAGATTCGTAAGATGGTCTTAGATAAAATTTTCTTTAAAGTAAATATGATAAGATTTAAAGTGGTTCATAAATAGTACTCACTCCGTCCCTAAATTATCGTTCTAATTGATTCGGCATACGGATTAAGAAAAAACAATTGACTTGATTATTTATATTGATTTAATGTGTTGTTTCCTTTAAAACCCATGTGTATGTGGCATATAATTAAAATAAGGTAAAAAAGTATGGATAAAGTGGTAAAAGTGATATTCTAACAAAATAAGTTTTAAACTGGATAATTATTTTATGACGAATGAAAAAGGAAAGGAAGACGATAATTTATGACAGAAGAAAGTATTAAGTTTTACTCAGGGCCGGCCCTGAGTTTTGAGAAGCCCATGGCAAAAAAAGGGGGGGGGGGCTTTATAAAAATAAAATCATTTAAAGTATTAGGAAAAAGAAAAGTTAAAAAGTTTATAGCAAGAATTGAACCCAAAATCTCTCATAATCTACCAAGTATGTTAACCATTAGGTCAGTTATTCTACACTAAATTAATCAACATATTATAACTTATATTCATAATCTACCAAGTATGTTAACCATCAGGTCAGCTATTCTACACTAAATTAATCAACACGTTATAACTTATATACAGTTCACAGACTAAAAAAGTAACAGAATAAAATAAATGACAATTTAGGATTCATACCTGTAACCTCTATCTTAAATCATATGCATCTTAACCACCGGGTGGAACCAATCAATATTAAACCCTTTTGATACTATAATATATATACTAAATATAAGGTAGTACTCAAACATTTGGGGCCCTAAAAATTAGGAACCCATGGCGGTAGCCCCTCTTGTCACCCCAGGGCCGGCCCTGGATTTACTACCTAAAAAAGTCAACCTAACATTTCAAAACTGTGTACTACTATTTCCCCACTAAAAAAAAACATCTTTCGAAAATTGCAAGTTGCAAAAGAAGAGGCTCAGGGTACACAAGGACACACCAGAACTAAAATAACATGATGATCGGGGCGCACCGCTTATCGTTCATTTTAATGCCTTCAACTATGGAATACAGTACACCATGAACACTTTGCCCACTTAGGTTAGGTATCATGATTATTTGATTATATATGTTTATACAATTTGACCACGTGAATTCATTTATCTGTGCTTGTGCTTATTTGATAAATAAAATACACTAAATGTAAAAGGAAATATCACTTTTTTTAAAAAAAGAAAAAATTATGTTTGACCCACGCACAAATTAAGAAAATATAACCGACTATATTATATATATTTCCTCCGTTTCGAGCAATTAGTTCGTTATTTTATTTTGAGATATTTTACTTAAAAAATTTATTTTTAAAAATTAAGACATAAAAATATTATTTTATTACTAATGGACTATTAAAGATATAATTTTCTTTAAAAAATTAATTTTTAAACGAAAACTCTTTATCTGAAACGGATGAAATAGTATATAGTTGGAAAGGGAAGGATATCTGTGTGATAGTGGATTCTATTGTATAAATCAAATTAAGGGTAAAATAATAAAAATAACTTTTAAAAAAATAGATTAGAACCTATGATACTCCCTCAATTCCTAAATAATTGTCATGCTTAACTAGAAAATGAGATTTTAAAAAATCAATCGACTTTAATAGAAATATTTGTATGATATTTAGTTTTCTTTAAAACTCATATGAATATGTTTCACAATTAAAATATGAAGAAAAAGTAAAGAATAACTGATAAAAGTGTTTTCCTATTATTTTTTTGAAAACATGACAATTTTTTTAGAACGAACAAAAAAAAATGAAATAAAATAATTTAGGGTCCGATGTTTTTTTTCTTTTTGAATGACCTAAAAAAGAAATAGATTTTTTTTAGGAATGGAAGGAGTTCTATTTTTGCTGTGAAAAGTACAGTTCATTTAAGTGTAAAACTTGTTATGAAAGTAATAAATTTACTATGAAAAATACTAAAATTGCTCTAAAGAACTTAAATCTCTAAATGATTGTCCATTTAAAACAAATTGTTCTTAACTGAGTGTCTAAATAATTTTACTAATTTCACCTTTTAAACTTAGAGTGTGAACTTCTAATTACATCTATCAATGGATTGAATATGTAAACAATTCAATTTGTTAAGAAATTATTGGATTCGAATTGGAATCTGTCGAAAATTTCAAAGCTAGTCTATATTCTAAATTTTTGGACTAGGATTGGATTTGAATTTAATTCAACCCATAATAAAGTACTTAATAAAATACTCATCAAAATATCTAATGGTCGAACAAATTAAATATAAAAAAAATCTTGTTATAGCTTACACAAACATGAATAATAATATTATTAAGATAGTATAATGTGCAGAATAATCGACATTTAGTAGACATGTTAATGGCAAAAAGCTCAGCATAAGTAACTTTGTACGTATAGTATTACTCTCTTCGTTTTCAAATAATCGCTCTCTTTGACCCGACACATTGTTTAAAATAAATAATCGACTCTATTATAAATGTTGGTGTAATGTGTGATTTCTTTTAATTCCCTTGAAAATGTGGTTATAATTAAAATAGGTAGAAAAAATAAGGGAAAAGTTGTTTAAAAAATCTAAAAAAGAAAATTTTGAAAAAGAATAATTATTTCGGAACGGAAAATAAAGAAATAAAGACAATTATTTGAAAACGAAAAGAGTCATTTAAAAAAATATTTATTTTTATATTAGATGGAATCGGACCGTAAAGAGATTGTATCATCTTAATCCAAATCTAATTATCAAAATCAGATTATAACCAGGTGATGGGATATATTGAAAACATCAATCCAGCTCCCAAAAAAAAACATCGAGCTTGGATCGAATTCGAATTATAATCTGATTCCTTGATTGGCTTATTTCTAATATATTACGTAGACATTGAGATTATTAATTTACATGTACTACTAACATGGTCAAAAAATAATTTCTAAAATTTGTAGAAAATATTAAATATAACTTAAAATTGAAAATAATTCTCCAATTGAATTGTTTAGAATAGGAGAGAGAAGTCTGGAGAGAACAGCGACCACCTTAAAGCTAGAAACGTCTGACCACCTAAATCAGCTTTACAATCGTGGGATTCTATTTTATAAAGAGTACTAAGTTAAGTAGGGCGCTAATCCCAGTAAAAAGCCCAGTCAGCCCACATTAAAAAGTGCCCTCTCATTTTGTTTTCTCGAAACAAAATCTTTGTCCTCTCATCAAACAAAAGACACCAACCAGCGACCAGCCTAGCACATCGCACATGTTGTCATGTACCCCATACTTACTATATTAAACTATCCACAACTTGCAAAGCCCCACTTTACTATCTACTTATAAATATTGGCTTCTAAGGCTCCTCCAAGTCCATAAATTTAACCCTCCATCACTTAATACTCATTTTCTCTTCAACTCTCATCTAGCCATATCACCCATCTTTCCCTTCACATTCTCTCTTCAGTCTTCCCCATAAGGCCTTAGCCATGGCAATCGATCCGTCCGTTCTCGAGAAACCGGGGTTTATAACGCGTATCAAGGCTTTCCCGGGAAAAATAAAAGCGAAGGTGGTTGATGTTGCGAAGAGAATCAAGAAACTTGGACGAGATGATCCTAGAAGAATAGTGCATTCGATAAAAGTGGGACTTGCTCTTACTCTAGTTTCGTCGTTCTACTATTTCAAACCTTTGTATGATGGATTTGGTGCTTCCGCAATGTGGGCGGTGTTAACCGTAGTGGTTATTTTCGAATTCACAGTCGGTACGTTGTTCATTCATAATATGATCATTTACTTAATAAATATCATTACTCTCACATGCCGAAAACATTGCAACACTAAAGTGAAGGTTTTTGTATTGGTAATCTTCAGGTGCAACTTTAAGCAAAAGTTTGAACAGAGGGTTTGCAACATTGTTGGCCGGTGGATTAGGGCTTGGAGCCGAATACTTGGCTAGTCTCTTTGGACATAAAGGGGAACCCATTATTCTTGGATGTCTGGTTTTTCTACTAGGTACATATTGATGTACAAACTTAAAACTTACAAATGATTTGTTATTTAATTTTCATGAATTTCTCCGAATTCCACATTTCATACTAATGCAGGTTGTTCAAATTTTTCTCTATGCAGCTGCAGCATCTACATTTTCGAGGTTCTTTCCGAATATAAAAAGAAAGTATGATTACGGGGTCTTGATATTCATATTGACGTTCAGTTTGGTATCTGTCTCGGGTTATCGAGTGAATGAAATCATAGCACTTGCTTATCAACGTCTATCCACGATTATCATCGGTGGTGCAACTTGTATGATAGTTTCAATATTTGTATGCCCAGTATGGGCTGGTGAAGAACTTCAAAATCTTATTGCTCTCAACATTGAAAAGCTTTCTAGCTTCATAGAAGGTACATTTTACAACAAGAGTAACCTTTTCCTTCCCATTTCTTTTTCCTTCCCTTCAAAATTGTCTAATGGCTACAAAATCTTTCAGGATTTGGAGGAGAATATTATGAACTTTCTAAGGATGGAGATAGTGCTATTGCATCTAAGCATGACAAGTCATTTCTTCAAAGTTACAAAAGTGTCCTCAATTCAAAAGCAACCGAGGAGGCCCTTGTGAGTACATTACACCTTCTTTCTTACTTGAAAATTTATTTAGTGAGATATCTAAGAGATCAAAACACGAAGAAAACAAAAAAACTCGAACACCGGTAGAAAATGTCATGTATATTACAGCACACCAACTTCTCCCTATCTCCGCACTAATTTCTTTCCATCAACATCAAACTTCCTCAGTCGTCTATATTAAATACGCACCCTTTTACTCGAATTTTCGTGTTGAATCTTCGTCTGTAGTCATTGATCCAATTTCAAATATTTTCGTTTGCAGGCAAACTTTGCATGGTGGGAGCCAGGTCATGGTCGATTTAGGTTCCGACATCCATTGAAACAATACTTGAAGATTGGAGTTCTTATCCGGGAGTGTGCATACCATATTGAAGCTCTTAATGCTTACCTGATGATTTCTAAGCTGCAAGTAAGAAAAAAATGTTAAAGTTCATAATATATATTCTTAGTGAAGTATTTTATGATGTAGATTTTATTACATAAAACATAAATAAGATATGTTCAAATTTGATTTAATTTAGTTTCGTATTGACTTTTTAATATGAAAAATGGACTCGTTGCATGTCACTGACTTTGGAAATTATATGTTTTCAGTCACCAACGGAATTCCGTACCAAAGTTGAAGATCCCTGCCAGAAAATTAGCTCAGAATCGGGAAAGGCAATGAAAGAATTGGCATTAGCAATGAAAACCATGGCACAGCCATCTCCTGCTACGAAAACCCATATACAAAACTGCAAAACCGCAGTTGAGGACCTTAATATTGCACTAAAAGCTTCCTTGTTAGGCGAATTGAACCTCTTCGAGATTCTACCAGATATTACAGTTGCTTCGGTACTAATCGATATCACAAAATCGGTTGAAAAAATTTCCGAGTCGATCCAGGAGCTCTCTAACCAAGCAAACTTCAAAGATTGTGCAAAATCAGCCGTGGCATTAGACGAGAAACCCCATTTACAACGTCGCGGAGCAGTAATACCAGTTAACGACAGCGATGATGGCTATGTTTCCATAAATATTCCGGAAAATGGTAATTCGGACGACGTAAAAAGTGTACATAAATAATTTCAATTAGTATGTAGGTAATATTTAGTGCTACACGATACTCAACTATATCATAGTTGAGTTGATTAGGGATTAGCACAAGAAATTTTAAAAAAAATGGAGGAAGGAAAGTGAATAATTCAAAAGCTTTCCACTATTCCATTCGAAATATGTTTTTCATTTCATTAATTCCTTGTAACAAAGTGGTGGTGTTCTTCGTCAAAAGTGAAATAAGTGCTTTTTGTAGTTATTTTTATAGTTGTCTTGGATCTTTGTTGTGTCATTTAATCTTTTAATATATTAATATATATGATCACTTTTGAAAACCTTGTATGATCACCAAGAATGAAGGATATGGCATTTCAATAAAGTTGCATTGAAGTCATGGTATGAAATGAAATCCTCATAGCAAAAGAACAATAGTCCCAATTAATTACTATTTCCATGCTCCTAGTGCTTGTCGCTTGACAATAAAATCCGTATATAACCTTCTAATTGTAGAAACTCATAAAACTTATGAATAGCGGCATAAGGAAAAAATTATAACAGGCAACTACCTTTATACATTAATTACAAATAAACTAAATAATATATATTATTCTTTAATACAAATTAATGTGGTGGTTGCAGTGTTCAAATATGATCCCCTAGCGACACTAATACACACCCTCAAAGTGTGTATTTGTTACCAAATTGAATTAATATAGTCTTAGTTTAAGGATGGTATAAGTTCCAGGCATGGGTGACTGAATGCAGGTTAAGTTTGCGTCTGTTTAAATTCAGGGTTAATTATTTTTTGGGAGAAACTATTTCCACTATAATTTTCGTTTATCTACTATATTGTTAATTATTGCACTAAATAAATATATGTTTACACAAAACTATTCCTTAAGCACTTGCCCATTTTAGTTGACTAATCAAATTGCTTTCCTAATTACCTTCTAACATTATATTTTTAGTTGATACATCAATGAACAACATAATTATTTTTTTTTTATTTATAGCATTTTAATTCTCAATAAGCAAGGAATTTATTCTTTTTTTTCATAATAAATATGTTCAATTAATTTTTAATCACTCACATCTCATATTCATTATCATAAAAATAATATGATTATTACTTTTTCTACCAAAATTTTTGAATATACTGGATATTTTATAATAAAAAATTAAAATTCTAATTTAGTTTAATAAATATTATTTTAAAATATCAATTCAATAATATTAATGGTAGGTATTAAATTGAATATTGGTTTTAACATCAACTCAAAGAATAAAATTTTGAATCAAATATAAAGTTATGCAAAATATTTCAAATTTTACAATACTATTTCAAACTATGATTGTACTATTCGATCAACTTTTACAATTACATATTTTAAATTTAACTTGTTTTTCATAACCAAAGAACACATATTTACTCAAAGATTGGTAGACAAAAAATGTCATTTGATATTTTTTAATTATACAATGTAAATTTACTCATCAGATTAATTAATAAAGCCTTTACAAAAAGTAAAATAATAATATAATAAATATGTTGCTTATTAGTGTTTGAACTAAAAAATAATGCTAAAAAGTAATTAGGAAAATAATTTGGTTAGTCAACTTAAAATGAATAAATAATTAAATGGTAATTTTATCCAAACATGTACTTATTTGATGTACTAATTAAGGATGTAGTTGATAAGCAAAAATTGTAGTGAAAATAGTCACTCCCTTACTTTTTTTTACCACATACAAATTAGATGTAATCATTTTGACCAACAAACTTCCAATATCTAAAATCTAAGCAACGTACTTGTGATTTCCCAATGTTGTTAACAGTATATCCAAATTGATAACTGAACCGTTGAAGTATTCATAGTCCACATCAGCACTTCCGTTACCAATTTAGATATATAGTTAATGGCATTAGTCACTTTTTTCCAGAATCATATGTACATTGAAAAAGTTTCGAACATACTCCATTTATTACTCTCTATGTTTTTAAAAATTTGTTTGACCCGACACACAAATTAACATAAAGATAACTTATTATACTTTTACTATTAAGATAGTGTATATCGTTTTAAACCCCCCCCCCCCCACATAAGAGTGGGGGTTCATCAATTAGTGTGAAAACTAAATCAAGGGTAAAATGGTAAATATAATTTTAAAAAAGGAAAAAAATTAGCGAGTAAATATTTTTTTGAACGAATTTCTATTAGAAAGAGAAGATGGATTTTTTAATAAGGGAAAATTATCTTTTTGACCATCGTATTATTATGAGTTTACCGATTTGACCAATTAACTTACAATATCTTAAATGTGCCAAATGTATTCTTTAATTGGGTGCGATGTGGTCCCTGTCGTTAATGGTCATCCAATTTTTTAACGGAACTATTAATGTGGACTAACTGAGGAATTTTATGAGGGGTATTCTTGTATATCTCAATTGAAAATACAAAAATGAAAAACAAAAAACAAAATATGATGGCAGTCTCATCATCTTCTCTGGTCTTCTCTCAGTCTGCTCAAATGAGTTTCTCTGCATTTCCCAGATAACCCAAATATGTCCATTTTTACATAGAGTGACCCTAAACGCAACACCTAAAACACTAAACGCAACACCATTTAAAGACTAAAATTCCCTAACTACCCCTACCTACAAACATTCATTTACACCCCTCATCATTTAATTCCCTAAACTAACACCCACCCACCCCACCCCCCCACACACACACTTGGTCTATCTCTCTCTCACTCTCTCTCAAAATCCTTCATCTTTCAAAAACAAAATCTCTCTAAAACCCTCCACCCAACTCATAATGGGTTATGATTATAATCCTAATGAAGATGCAAATGCTAACAATGATGATTATTTTCAGGTGAGTGACCCTAAACGCAACACTTATTGATTTTTTGTTGTATTTTCACTGTAATTTGGACAAAAAATTCGAACATTTCCAAAACATCCGCTAGGTCACATCGGATGTAAACTCAAGGTACCGCTACTGACCAGCGGTTGTTTTGATAAAGTACCGCGACTGAGAAGCGGTTGTTTTGCTGGTAGGTCCATTTTTTTGTAGCGGTTGTTTCTTGTTTGGTCCGTTTTTTAGTAGCAGATGTTTTTTAGTAGAACCGCTTCTTAGTAGCGGCTGTTTACATGAAGAACCGCTACTATGTAGTGGCTCTTTCAGTGAATTTTGCTATAAATTTTTTTTCATTATTAATTATTAATATGATTTTTGTGTTATTTGTTGATAGGATTACCAGTTCGAAAACGAGAATAATTTATTTCCGGATGTATCTCATTTTTTTTGTGACGGGTGAAAATTTCATTGATCGAGAAGCAGCAGAAAAGTGGGTTAGAGATACCGAACGTGCCGAGAATATGTACTTTTATGTGCCTAGAAGTAAAAGTAAATTTGATTAACACTCGTAAAATTTGGTTGAGTTGTGAGAATTGTGGAAAACGTCGGTACGATGGTAAAAAAGACTTGAATGATGTAAAGAAAAATGGTTCGAAGAAGCTTCTTTGTAAATTTGAAGTGTATTTGCAGGAAATAAAAGATGATGGTTGGAGAGTTAAAGTTAGAGAGTTTAACAATGCTCATAACCATCCACTTTCAATGGGAGAAAAATGGCACACTTCTGCATCGAAGTTGACAAAGGCTGAGATTGAATGGGTTGATCAACTTTATAGTGCTAATGTGAAGCCGAAACAGATATTGTATTGAAAAAAGGAAAATCCTGATAACAGAAGTTCGAGAAAGCATGTAGAGAATGCTTTGGTAGGTATAAGAAAGAAGAAGATGGGAAATAAATCAAAAATGGAGTATTTTTTAGATGAGGTGCGTCGACTTGGATATATTTTAAGTTCGGTCAAAGAAACTTGCCCAAAAAACAAAGCTTTATTGATGATGTTATGTTTGCTCATCCGAGAAATTTGAAGAGATGTTAGCCTTATTTCCTGACGTTCTCCTTATGGATTCAACATACAAGACTAATAAATATGATTTGCCGTTATTGGAAATCATTGGAGTTACATCAGTGGGGAAGAATTTTCATGTCGCATTTGCATTCTTGAAGAATGAGAAAAGTGAAACATTTGGTTGGGCATTACATCAGTTGCGTGCTTTATTAGTTCATGTTCGCCCACCAGATGTCATTGTCACAGATAGGGAATTGGCTCTCATGAATGCAATACGAGCGTACTTTCCAATGTCTCAGCATATGTTGTGTAAGAGACACATAGCGAAGGATGTCGAGAAGTATGTAAGGAACCTGTTGAGAAGTAGGAAATATACTGCAATATTTATGAAGAGGTGGATGGATATCGTTGAGTCAAGAACTGAGGAAGAATACATAGAACATTGTCGAGATATGGAAGAAGCGTGGGCAAATACTCAAGCAGTTGTTCGATATGTTAATTCTACTTGGTTGGAGCCCTATAAGGATAGATTTGTTTGTGCTTGGACCAAACAATACATGCATTTCGGCAATCAAACGACAAACATGTAAAACTTATACGTTTATGAATGCAATATATTTATTGTTTATGAATGCAATATATTTATTGTAATTGTGCAATATGTTACAGAGTTGAGAGTGCACACTCCCAGATGAAAAGATGGTTATGCATGTCAGCTGGGGGTTTCGATCATATATTCGATCAAATCCACGATGCTATCGAGCTGCAGTTCAATGAGATCTTGGCTCTATTTGAAAGGAATTTGAATGTAGCTCATCCTTTGACATCCTCAATGTTTATTCTCCGTCGATTAAGATATAAGGTATCTTCTCATGCCCTTGAGTTGCTAGCATACGATTGGAATTCGACACAATGTATAAAGGATCCAGTGAAGGGTGATTCTAAAAGGTGTGGGTGTTTGTTGAGGACAAGTTACGGTTTACCATGTAGTTGCCAAATGTGGCACATGGAGCAGGAAAATGTCCCGATTGAACCCCATCAAATCCATGTGTTTTGGAAGGCGTTGTCTATGGGTGGAGTTCAAGATATGAGTACATCAAGGGAATCTGCGGCTGATTTGATCAAAAACCTATTATCAGATATGGACGGGACTTCTGAATCGCAACAATATCACTATGCTAAACAGTTTTTCGATGTTGTACATCCCCCAACTAACATTGAGGAACCAGAAATAGTGCGTCACAAAGGGCGTCCAAAGAAGAACTCGACAAAGAGAGACCTCTCAGGTTTTACAATGTTAAATGTATATGTCACATTACTTTTTACATTTGTGTATAGTCCCTGATTTATGGTTTAATGTTTATAATTTTCGCCTCAACAGGTTATGAACATGCTAACCGTCAACCAGAAAGACAATCTGGAGGTAGAGGTAGAGGTAGAGGAAAAGGACGTAGTTCATTAGCATCGACGGGTAATTCAATTCCATACGCCTCTCACCTTCCACCATTGATGATCACTTTCATATCAAATGTTATAGATGTCAAAGCGGATGGAAATTGTGGTTTCCGAGTTATTGCCCACTTTATTTATCACGACGAAGAAAAATGGGATCAGGTGCGTAATGACTTGATGCGGGAACTTTCTGACTACTGGGACTTCTACTCAGCCATCAACTTCTTGGAAGGTGACCTTGAAGGATCAGTGGTATGTCTGAATTGGCATACCTCTCCAGCTCCACCTGAGCATTGGTTGAATCTGGGCATGCTTGGTTTTATCATTGCTACACGGTATCAGAGGATTGTGACTTGTTTGTCTAATATATCGCTTGGTTGCAATACATGGTTGTCGTTGCAAGCACGGTCTGTTGATGGACAACCGCCACAACCACGGTCCAAGTATTGACTTTGGGTGGGTGAATTGTATCCATTTCATAGCACTTGGGATGAAGCCTTCAAGTCCCACGCGCGCCTATTATTCCGAGGTGGGAACTTTCTTGTGACCCAACGATACGACATTGGCTGCCAATTTGGCATGATCGATTTACTAATTACCTTAGTGTAGAGAGTTAACAGTTAATTTTACACTTCTTGTGATGTAAAACATTAATTAATTAATTACGAGGGTTAATTGTTATTTTTGCAAAGTTGTTAAATGTTAAATTTCGAATAGTGTAGGGGCTTAATTGTTAAATTTCGAATAGTGTAGGGGCTTAATTGTTAAATTTTGAATAGTCTAGGGGCTTAATAAAATTTTCGAATAGTGGGGCTTAATTGTTAAATTTGTAAAAGTGTAGGGGTGAATTGTTAAATTTTTAAAAGTGTAGGGGTGAATCGTTAAATTTGTAAAAGTGTAGGGGTGAATCGTTAAATTTATAAAAGTGTAGGGGTGAATCGTTAAAATAAACAACAAAATAAATTTATCTAACAATCATGTCCAAACAAATACATCACACTCCAAGTTCAAATAAAATACATCAAGTATATCACACAAGCAACAAGTATATCACACAAACATATAGTATGTCATAATACATCCTCAAACTGTTGAATAACTTCGTCAACAGTCGACATATAAGTACCCTGGACCACAAGTGAATCTCGCCTGGACCGATGGAGTGCCCTAAGATGAGGAAGTACACCTGCGACTCGATCCTCAGCCGATCTACGTGCAAATGCCTCAGCAACTCTCGATGGATGAGAAGGCCTTTGGGATGCCCTCTGTGGCGGCTGCATGCGATCGTGGGTGATCCACGATGGTTGATGATCCCCCATCTCCTCAGTGTCGTCATCATCATCATCATCATCATCATCATCATGGCATCACACGATAATGTGTCCGTTCCCGAAACCACTGCTCGTAACCATCTATGGTGGCGGATGGAATCCTGGCTACACTCGATCCAGCCCTCTTGGGGTTTATAGAATGATGCTCCCATTGTTGGAAATTGCGAAGCATCTCATCGTGGACACAAATGTACTTCAATGGCTTTGGACCTCTATAAACCTTCGTCGGCTACCGGAATACATGACCGGGAATAATTTGGATATATCCAAACTGTCTCAAGCAACGATCGGGCATGTATGGCTCAGTGATTTTACGGCAATGAATTATGCAGAGAACAAACGTATCGGTACCTCTGTGATGGTCTACGTGTAAAAGGAGTCAAGTAACTGGAAAAATAACTATTAATATAAATATCCAACCTTTTATTTAATACATTATTTATAAATGATAAATACTTACGGCAGCAACAGTCATCCGATCGAGGACTCTACGATACTCCAACAGAGTATCGGGATCATTTCTTCTTCCACCGAGAGTAGAGGTCCATCTCTTAGCATATGGCTCTCGAGAGGTCCATGTCATTTGAAATACTTGATCGAATTGAGGAAAGTATTCATATATCCGACCTACAATAAAATAAAATAGACCTACAATAAAATAAAATAGCGTCAAATAAAATAGTGTCAAATAAAATAGCATCAAATATAATAGCGTCGAATAAAAAATTTAAATTTTATAGTATCTAAACAATTTATTTTTATACTGTAGAAGAGACAAGCACCCGACCATCGTCTACAACCAATCCTCGATGCTATCTTAGATTGCCGGTATAGAAAGGATAAAGTCATTGCACCCCAAGCGTGATTGGGCATATCACGGATATCCATCACATACGGTAGAAAGTGAACATTTACGGATTCGATGACTTGTCCATGAACAACGTCGTCCCCGGCAACCACTGACAAATAACCAACCGTCCTCGGTTGAGTGACCTGATCTCGCCACCTAAATATTCTTGCAATGTCAAAAATCTAATACCACTTCCCCTCACCTCACTGTCCACCCTGGTAGTAGGCAAACGTAGGAGAATGGCTAGAGATGACTTGATTTGGGCTAACTTCGTACTTGCCAAAATGGGTTTCCCAACCACTGGGATTTGTAAAATGTAATGCACATCGTGCAACGTCAGCGTCATCTCCCCGAACGGTAAATGGAAACTGTTGGTTTCCGGCTGCCATCTTTCCACAAAGGCTGATATCAATGGCATGTTCAAGTGCTGCAACATGCACTCCCTCAAGTGTCCCAGGTTACTCATAGTGATCCATTGAATACTCTCCATATCATTTATAGTCCAAGGCAATGTTGTTCGGCGGTCCACGGAGCTATGACAACTCAATACTGGCCTCTCCTGTTGAACATAATGAAATAATCTCTCATCAATATTAAAACAATACTACGTAGTCAATTTAATAAATTTTTGTCAATACTATCATGGTCAATATAATTAATTACCTCGCCATTCCATATTGCAGATGCAATATGACCACGAAATCCAGAAAGTAGCTCAGTGTTCTCGGGTCCACCTCCATGTGGCTCCATCAACATCCAACCATACGCATCGCCATCATCGTCTGAATCATCATCGTCATCATCACCACCATCACCACCATCACCACCATCACCACGACCTCCTACTCTGCCTCTACCTTTGCCTCTACTATGTGTTCGGCCCGCTCTCTGTCGTCGACCAAAACCCAAATCCTCCTCCTCATCGTCCTCTTCATCAACTAACAGGTGTCTATCTCGTATTGCAGTATATACATCAGCATTCATTGGACCTTTCCCACGCCCGCGTAACATGCTCGAAGTACTACTCATGCCACCCATACCACTCATGCCAGTCATGCCACCCATGCCAACCATACCACTCATGCCAGTCATGCCACCCATACCACCCATACCACCCATACCAGCCATGCCACCCATACCACCCATACCACCCATGCCACCCATACCACCCATACCACCCATGCCACCCATACCACCCATCATACCACCCATCATGTTTAATTCGGCTTCCATCTCCTGATCCTCTCTCGTAATCGGTGAATGCCCTCAATGGAGCATTATAAGGAGCCTCAAATGGAATATCAGTGGGGTATGAACTCCTATCATCTCCGTGAACGGGGGTACGCGCATAATCACCCTCATCCCCCTCATTAGTGGATGTATGTCCTGCATTAGCAGCTTTCCTGCGTTCTGAAGCAGTGACAACCTTATTACGTAGTCGACCGATAAATGCACTGTCTTGGGCGTTTCCCTCGTCGACGTTCGGAATCCATCTATTACAAAAAAATAAATACAAGTTAAGTTATGAAATGATAAGTTATCTATAAGTTTATTGGCATAAAACATCCGCGAATTTGTTTCGACATGATTGTTAGATAAGTTTATTTAGTTTATTTCAGCTTGTTGTGATGCATTTACTATAACACTATGATTGTGCAAATTTAACAATTAACCCCCTATACTTTTACGAATTTAACAATTCACCCCCTACAATGTACGGGGTGTGAATTGTAAAATTTCTAAAAGTGTAGGGGGTGAATTGATAAGTTGCAAAAAGTGTAGGGGGTGAATGATTAAATTCGTAAAAGTGTAGGGGGTTAATTGTTAAATTTCAAAAGTGTAGGGGGTGAATTGTTAAAGTTATAAAAATGTAGGAGTGAATTGTTAAATTTATAAAAATGTAGGAGTGAATTGTTAAATTTTTAACAGTGTAGGTGGTGAATTGTTAAATTTATAAAAATGTAGGTGTGAATTGTTAAATTTCTAAAAGTGTAAGGGGTGAATTGATAAGTTCCAAAAAGTGTAGGGGTGAATTATTAAATTCGTAAAAGTATAGGGGGTTAATTGTTAAATTTTAAAAGTGTAGGGGTGAATTGTTAAAGTTATAAAAATGTAGGGGTGAATTGTTAAATTTCTAAAAGTGTAGGGGGTGAATTGTTAAATTTATAAAAATGTAGGGGTGAATTGTTAAATTTCTAAAAGTGTAGGGGTGAGTTGTTAAGTTCCAAAAAGTGTAGGGGTGAATTGTTAAATTCGTAAAAGTATAGGGGGTTAATTGTTAAATTTCAAAAGTGTAGGGGGAGAATTGTTAAAGTTATAAAAATATAGGGGTGAATTGTTAAATTTCTAAAAGTGTAGGGGTGAATTGTTAAATTTATAAAAATGTCGGGGTAAATTGTTAAATTTCTAAAAGTGTAGGCGGTGAATTGTTAAGTTCCAAAAATTGTAGGGGGTGAATTGTTAAAATTTTCATTTTTTGTAGGGGGTGGATTATTCAATTTGTAAAAGTGTAGGGGTACATTATTAAATTTGTAAAAAGTGTAGGGGTGCATTGTTAAATTTCAAAAAGTATGGGGATGAATTGTTAAGTTCCAAAAAGTCTAGGGGGTCAGTACTTGTTACTTTTGCACAATCATAGTGTCATGCATAACAACAAGCCAAAATAAACAAAATAAAATTATCTAACAATTATGTCCAAACAAATTTGCGAATGTTTTATCTAACAATCATGTCCAAAATGAATACATCAAATAAGTTCTTTAAAAAAAATACATTTTTTTTTTCGGAAAAATCCAAAAGAGCAACTTAGGCGGTTTTACGGCAAAACAACAACCGCGACTTCGATCACGGCGGAGTTTTATAAAACATCCTTAACTCGCGGCGTTTTTATAAAACATCCGCTCATCAATAGCGGATGTTTTATAAAACATCCGCTGGTGAGTCGCGGTTGTTTTTCCAGAAAACCGCATCTGAGTTGCGGCTCTTTGACGACAGATTCAAAAAAACACCAAATTGAAACAATTTTACGTTCAGATCTGTAATCTATTCCAAATTGAAACAGAAGAGGTGAGAGATTGACATACCTGGAAATATCCAACTTGAGATTTCTGTTTGGTTTGAGTTGGAGTGAGTGAGGGAGAGAGAACATATTACAGATCTTTCTTGATTTGAGTCGATTGGGAGCAGAGAGAGAGAGAGAGACGACTGAGAGAGCGAGAGAGAGGCGACTGATCGCTTAGAGAGAGAGAGGGAGACGAGAGGGGTGGTCGCTTAGAGAGAGAGACGAGTGAGAGGGGTGGGTGGGGGGTGGGTGTTGGTTTAGGGAATTAAATGATGAGAGGTGTAAATGAATGTTTGTAGTTAGGGGTAGTTAGGTAATTTTATTCTTTAAATGGTGTTGTGTTTAGGGTTTTAGGTGTTGCGTTTAGGTTTTCTGATTATTTAATTGGGCTTTGTCTTCGCTGATTTTGTTTTCTTTTTTAAATTTGCTTTGGCTGTGTTTATGTCTAATCGTCAATCATTAAAAATATAGTACTCCCTCCGTCACTTAATAATCGTCATGCTTGACCCGGCGCACAGTTTAAGAGAAAACAATTGACTTGATTATTTATATTGGTTTAATGTATAGTTTCCTTTAAAGCCTATGTGTATGTGGCCCATAATTAAAGTAGAGTGAAAAAGTAAGGGTAAAGTGGTAAAAGGGATGTTCTAAAAAAGTAAGTTTCAATCTGGACAATTATTTTCAGACGGACAAAAAAGGAAAAGAAGACGATAATTTAGGGACGGAGGGAGTACTAATTACAAATTCCACTGCCAAATCCGATAATATTAGTACAATAACTAAGCTTAAACTTATCTGGTCTGAGTATTCCTTTCTCGTTTTCACTCGAAGTGCGTATTTTGATTTCTTTAGAGTTAATCGACCATTTTCCAAGTAGAAATTCGATACATAGTTTCTAATTTTTCAGCTCTGCTAAAAGAGTCGTCCTTTAAATGTCAAGCATTACAAGGCTACTCACGGGCAGTGGCTCGTGTTGCAGAACATGTAGGGCTCGGGGTGTGTTGGAAACTTGTTTCTAATAAATGTTTGAATGAGGAAGTTGTGTAAGTAGTTAGTGGGGAATCCCATATATATATATATATATATATATATATATATATATATATATATATATATATATATATATATATATATATATATATATATATATATATATATATATATATATATATAATGGCAAGGTTAGATTTCTCCCTCCAAAATCTCACTTTTGAATTATTGACTTTTGATTTACCATTTCATTCTTTCTTTCTCCTATCTTCTCTCGTTGTATTTCTCTTTCTCTCTCCCGTCTCCTCCTTATTTTCTCTCTCATCACCACCATTTCTTCTCTTTTAATTATGTTTAAATATTTTTCTCTCTTTAAACATAAAAAATAGTAACTAAAAAAATAATAGTTAGAATAAAGAAAACAAAAATATAAGAGGTTAGTAAAATTAACAATAATTTATGGAAAAAGCCACTATAAAAATAAAGCTTACAAAATCAATAAAACAAAAATAATTTAATGTGGAGGTTAGTAAAATAAAATAATTTACGGAACAAAAGTTTAAAACAAATTCTTAAAAAGATATATGTAAAACAAAAATATGTTATTAAAATAAAAATATTTGATGGAACAAAAATAATAGTTACAAAATCAATATAAACAAAAACAATTTAAATTGAGGTTACTAAAATAATAAAAATAATTTACAGAACAAAATATAAAACAAATTCTTTAAAATAGTTATGTAAAACAAAAATACATTAGTTAAATAAAAATATTTGATGAAACAAAAATAATAGTTACGGAGTCAATAAAACAAAAATAATTTAAACTTAGGTTAGTAAAACTATAAAAATAATTTAAGGAAAAAAAGTTTAAAGAAAAATTTTAAAAATAGTTATGTAAAACAAAAATACATTAGTAAAATAAAAATATTTGATGGAAGCATGGAACAAAAATAATAGTTACAGAGTCAATAAAACAAAACAATTTAAACAGAGATTAGCAAAATAATAATAAAAAATTATGGAACAAAAGTTTTCTGTTAAACTAATTCTTAAAAATAAAACAAAAATAATAGTTACCAAGTCAATCAAACAAAAAAATATAATGGAAGTTATTAAAATCAAAATAATTTAAAAAACAAAAATAATAGTTAGTGGTAAAAATAATTTGGTTATTTTGATTTTAGCTTATTTTCTTCTCAGAAATTTCTTTATTCAAAAAATGCAAATATAATTTAATAAAAGTAATCATTCAAAAGGAAGAACTTATTTGAGTTTAGATTTTATTTGTACGGCAGAAAAAATTCAAGTTTGTTCGAAAGGATTAATTATATAGAGTTTTTGAATAGTATAAAGTGTTCGGGGTTGTCAGGCCATGAATTGACAGTTAAAATTAGTGTTCCAGTAATGCTATTGAGAAACATTGACCATGTTGCAAGGTTGTGCAATAGAACAAGACTAATCATCATAAATCTTGGGAATCACATTGTTGAAATAAATTTTTTGAAAGGAAGCAATGTTGGAGAAAATGGTTTTATCCCAAGATTGTCATTAACTCTATCCGATATAAGACTGTCTTTCAAGTTCCAGAGAAGACAATTTCATTGCTGGTATCATATGCAATGACAATTAACAAGTGTCAAACTCAATAATTGCACATAGGTCTCTTTTTGGAAAAACCAATATCTAGCCATGAACAATTATATGTCGTAGTTTCTAGAGTAACAAATTATTTTGGTTTAAAGATATTGATATGCGATGAAGATGAAAAATCAACTAATAAGACAACAAATGTTGTGTATAAGGAATTTATTTAGAATCTGTAATGATAAGTGATATACTTATGTGTAAGTGTTAATAAACCAATCCTTCTTATTTTGTTTATGTACGATTTAGTTGACGTGCGTTTAACGAACGGGTTAAAAAAACTAGTTGGGAATAAAATGAAATGAGCTTTACTTTATAAATAAGAGATATTTTATACTTAACAATTGGCCCTTGGGTCACTACACTTTTATGTAGGAGGGAAGACCTAGCTAAATGCAGGTTTAAACACACACACGCACGCACCACTGTCAGGCTGGTTGGCCTGGACCCTTTCTTTTTGCTACCAGTTCATTCCAAGACCAAATAGTTCAAGCAGTTGTGTGACCCTTTTAAACCGGTTGTGTCTCTTTAAGACAAAACGATTACATCAGCAGTTGTGTCAGTTTCAGACATGTCTCAACCGTTCCCAACTCCCAACGTCTTCTTCGATAAATATCGTAGGAAACCTGTTTTACAGTCACGGAAAAATTCGTCTCTTCTGTATGATATATTTCTGTCCCAAAAAGAGAATACAACAACGTGTTCAGATTCGCCGGTGATTGAAGTCGGAAGGTCTGGCCTCTTCAGTCACGTAATCCGACTGGCCTCTTCAGTCACGTAAGATTCATGTCCATGGGAGACTCACTGGCTTAATTCGTCCATTCCAGTTACGACGCTAGTTTTTTTCTTAAGGAAAAAGATTCCAAATCTCGGTGGACCTTAAACATAAACAACCCTAATCGATTTTTCAGCAGGAACCAAATAAGAGTGCGTATAATCTTAGGACAACAAATTTTGGCGTGCTGGTTATTGTGGTTTCATACTGTTCTTCTTCTTCCCATACTTCTGTTGTCTGTCAACTATATTCTGATTCAACAGAGAAATATTGACAACTTCAATTCTGTAAATTTAAGTTACAGAAGCATTTCACTCTGTGCAAACAGAAGAGAAATAAAAATTTTGATTTTCTATTTTACAGATTAGCTTAAGGATTATTCTGTGTTACAGAATAGTCTCAGTATCTGTCTGATTTACAAAATAATTTCAGTATCATTTTGTATACAGAAACTTTGTTGTAAATCTGTATTCTGTATTGCCAATTTATGTGCATTCACATTTCTTACAGATTACTGGTTATGTACATTAATCTATTCCAGTACAGTTACTCATAGTTGTATTTCTGTATTATCAGCATGTCATCAACTTACATGGTATCTCATTCATTGTGAGGGATTGTTGGAAACTTGTTTCCAATAAAGGCTTGAATAAGGAAATTGTGTAAGTAGTTAGTGGGGAATCCCACATTGGGAATAAAAGAAAATGAGATTTACTTCATAAAGAAGATTTTAGGCTTAACAGTTGTTCCTTGGGCCAGTACACTTTTGTGTAGGAGGGAAGACCTAGCTAAATGCAGGTTCAAACACACATGCGCTACCCGCTCGACCCGACTGACTCGACTCGGGTCGGCTGGCTTGGACCCTTTCTTTTTGCTACCAGTTCATTCCAAGAGTAAACAGTTCAAGCGGTTGTGTGACCCTTTTAAACCAGTTGTGTCTCTTTAAGACAAAACAAGATTCTGAAAGCTAGATTGTGTCTGTTTCAAACATGTCTCAACCGTTCCTAACTCTGCCCTATATAGAGAATACAACAGCGAGTTCAGATTCGCCGGTGATTGAAGTCGGAAGGTCTGGCCTCTTTAGTCATGTAAGATCCATATCTCTGGGAGACTCATTGGCTTAATCTGTCCATTCCAGTAACGGCACCTGTTTTTGTCTTAAGGAAAAAGATTCTAAATCTTGGTGGACTTAAAACACAAACAACCCTAATCAATTTTTCTCGTAGAACCAAATCGAGTGCCTACAGTGGTGAATCTTCCCGATGACCCGTCGACCAAGGACTATATGGGATTCAGATTCAATGGAAAAAAATGAACCACGTATAGCAAGTTGTTCAAAACTCAAGGCTGATGTACTGATTTTCACAATAGACCTCGATTTGAAAGATGGAGGCATGAGCCTTGCTCAAAAATTAGATGAACATCAATAAATACTTGAGCTTGCTTTTGGAGATTTACACATGTTGAGCAATTATTTCTCGAGCGAGATGGTTATGAGAATCATAATTTTGTGGATACATTAAATTATATGGAATTGCAAATTTACTGGTTCAGGTTGATGTGGTTGAATCGTTGATGTGGTTGAATCGAATAATTTGTTGGTCAAGAATTTATTTGTCCTTTTTGAAGAATCATGGAAAGATCTACACTACTCAAAAAGTGTATTGTTGTGTTATTGATCTACTTTAGTTTTTGACCAATGACATGTTTCGAAATAAAAAACTCAAGCAACGTAACATTAAAGCTCAAAATATTTGCTTGCAAACTTTAGGATATGCAATATGCTTATAAAGAAACAATGTATGCTTTCCCCAATTATATGTATCTAGTCTAACAAGAACTTAAAACAAGTCTAAAACAATTTTTAAATTGACAATAGTTCAATAATAAAGGGTAAAAAATATTTTTCACATAAAATAAATCAATCTAATTAATTGAAGAAACTATATATGTAAAAACTAAACATTTTAAGTATAAAAAACAACCCTTAGTTGTAATGATTAGTTTTTCCCTACAACATTATGCTCAAAAGGATAAATTTGAATACATATACGCTCTCCGTTGTTAAATAAGTGTTCTGATTTTGACTGTCTAAAATCAAATTGATTGTTTTTCGGATGAATGTTTGATGTGTATTTATTTTTTGTTTTTCTAAATCATAAAACATGTAATCCATAGTACATAAAATATACTACAAGTAACATGTTTTATGCATTTGAAAACAAAATAAAAATACTCAAATCATTTTTTTTTATTTGAAAAAGAATCTATTTGACTTTAAAAGGTTTGAACAAGACACTTATTTAGAAACTAAATAAGTAGTAATTTTTAAGATAATTTTTTTTGGGTAAGTATTATATATAAATTTTTTTACGGATCTTAATTGGTAGGACGAAACCCTACTCTCTCAATTTATCACAACTCAACCCTCAACAGACGATCATGTGATTCATGTATCGGGTGAAAGAGATACGTCTCACATAAAATACCATATTTCTTAAGTTTTTTACCAAATTTGTAAACAATGAAACCTCTCAAAACCAAAAAATATAAATTTTTGACTGAACTTGTTACTACTCCCTCTATTCTAGGCGAAGAGTTTATCATGCTATTTTGTGATGTTTCAGATTAAGAGTGCATGTACTTTCAAATTATGTTTATAATCATCATAAAATTTTAACTTTATTTTCTAAATTTGATATTAACATATTGATAATACTCATTATTTTATAATTATAACCAATTTTAATACTAATTATATATTTCATAATAATAGACTATTCTTTGCGTGGAATCGGAGGGAGTAGTTACTTAAGTGGAAGGAAAAAGACAAAAAGATATGGCTTCAACAAAGTCGCGCGACGGTAACGAACTTGAAATTGCATGGAATAATTTGGCTTTTTCACTACGCACATTACACATATACATATTTATGTATATGTATAAGTATAAGGGGAAGGTTTTAAATTTTTTTCTTCACCGACCATTAATAGTTACTATTACCTCTGTTTTGGTAAAGAAACTATAATTTAATTTTTTAACATTTTATTTAAAAAATTTACTTTTAAAAATTAATGTATAAAAATATTATTTTATTATTAATGAACTACTAAATATGTTTTTTTTTTAAAATTAACTTTCAAACAAAAACTTTTTACCCAAAATAGAAGAAATATTATACTATCGTTGGATAAGAATTAAGGTTATTCGCTCTTTATTTAAACTTTTGTAGGGTGGGTAAGGGTAGGAGTCTTTGTCCAGTGGGGTGGAGCCTGCTCGGATTAAAGGGGGTTCTAGAATTGGAGCGGGTTTAAAAAATAACAAACCCGCTCCACACCCGAGCGATTGCCATAAATTTGAATGCAAGTCAGTGTCATTGGTTTATGAATTTGTAGTCCCTTCCACTAAGTAATGGGATCAAGTTATATTTGGGTCTAATTAAACTTTTATATCTCATTTAGTCAATTATTAAGGGCATCCACAATGTGAGGAAGGTGGGCTCCGCAATGCCACCTAAGATTTTAAAGAAATAGAATCAACATTCACAATATTTGGTTATTCCACTTGGTTCTCAAGATAGATTCCATTGTACTTTTTCAATGTAAATTATTTATAATTATATATTTCAAACAAAATATTTTTTTATTATTTTAATTAATATATTACATAATTTAATTATACTTTAATTAATATAATGTATAATTTAATTATAGTTTTAATTTTTTAAATACTTCGTACAAAATACTTTTACAAAATATTAAAAAAAATTAAAAGTACTAAAAAAGAACAAACTTTTTTCAAAAAGGGAAAAACAAAAAACAATTTTGGAAAAGAAAAATGAAGAGAAAGGAAAAAAATTGAAGATTATAAAAGAGAAGAGATGAAAAGAAAAATGAGGGAGAGACCGGGGGAGGGGGGGGGGGATGTTGCAGGGTGAGAAGGGGATGGGGCAGACAGAAGGCTTTTTGTTCACCCATTTTCAGGCGAAGCACACGCCCTTAGGTTTCGAAGAATTTTTTGGGCCGGAATCTGATATCTAAATCAAGCGATTTGAGAACCTAAAATTAAAGAACAAATTATAAGCGGTTATATCTTTTAAAACATGTTTTTAAATCAATTTAGTCATTTTTAAAATATATCTTTTAGGTATAATTTTGAGATGAAAGTATATCACTACCCCCTTTGTGTCGTACAGCGTCGTCCTCTCTCCTTCTATTTAATTACATATATTTTTATTTCTTCTTTTTCCATATCTACCAAAGTGCGATGCTACTAGTAGTAATTTGATTCAGTCGTCTTCCCCCAAATTCGCACTCAATTTTTCGGTTTTCCTCAAATTTCGACGAAATTCCTCCGGTGAAGTCCCGATAGTTGTTGTTTCCAGTTGCAAGAAGAGATGGTGTGGAGTACGACGTTAGCGAATTTGAAAGAGAACCCAAACAAAATGGATGTTGCGGGTAAGGGAAATTGTGCTTGGAGACCAAGAACATGATGGCCGGCGATTTGAACGAGGAAGACGAAGATGGCCCTGGGGCTCCGATGAAGACAGCCGGAACTGGGGTTTAGCGGGAGCACGAAGATGGAGATATTTCTTGCCTTGGCGGCTTTGCTGGAGCTTTTGACCGGAGGTGGAGCGACATGACTGAGGATGAAGGCCGGATCTGTGGGCTGTTCTGAAGCCGGCAAGAGGGAAAGAAGACGGAGACGGAGCTAGCGCTGGAGTGGCGACGACACTCTGCTTCGAGACAGAAGCAACAGGCACGAGGGGGTCGGAGACTGGCTGGACTGGCCGGAGAAGATGAGGGAGGGAAGGATGGATGGCGGCCATGGGGGCTTTGATGGTTAAAAATCGTGGTTGGTCAAAGGCAGCGGGGGATGGAGATTGAGGGAACAAACTCGGCAAGAATGGTGGGCGATAGAGAGAGTGGAGATGGCGGGGTTAGTGACAGGGAAGGGAGGTCACTGGACTGAGGATTTTGAGAAGAAAAAACAGCGACTTTGCCAAGCTTTGGTGTCAACCTGATGACTGGATTGTTAACTTGGATTTGTCAACCTGATGCCAAACTTTAGCATCAACCTGATACCTGGTTTGTCAACCTGATGTCTGGATTTGTCAACTTGATGCCTGGATTCAGCATTTTTGAATTTTTTTTGGTCTTCCTGATGCCAAAGCTTGACATCTGTATTTTTGACTTTTTTTTTTGTTGTTGTTGAATAAACTGTGAAAACAGTCCTGATGCTAAACTTTAACATCAATATTTTTTTAATTTTTTTAAGCTTAAATAAACTGTAAAAATTAAAAACTCTTGCAATGCGTGAAGAACTGATTTTTTGGATGGGGAACTCATTGGAGAACCCACGTCGGGATGCTCTAAGATCAGACATTTTAAGTCTCTCATTTGAGCTTCAACTAGGTTAAAGCTATGTGGGCGGGTTCACTTTATCCCACCCTAATGATTGCTAACTTGCCATTAAATAAGTTCAAATGAGAGCTTTCTAACACAATAATGCTATACATCCCATCAAATATCATAGTGGGCGAATGAGTATCTACTTGATGAAGACATGTATGATGCATTGATTTCAAAGCAGAAGCAACAAAATAAACAAATAAAGGGCACACTTTAAAATAGTCCCTACACTTAATTCCATTTTCACGTGTAGTCCATTAACGCCAAAACTAATCAATCATCATCTTTAATCAAATTCGATCCTTCCGTCCATCTCCCGTCAACTTGTTTGTTAAATATTAAACAAATAAATATTCTCTTAGTCCGAATAAATGTTCCTAATCGACAAAACATCTGGATTAAAAAAAGTAATTGATGATGAGTTATAAATTATATTGTGACCATATTACTTCTTACACTCTTTCTTTTTCATTAATTATGTACTAATAACACTCACTCTCTTTAGGATAGATGTACAATTATGATAATATTAAATGAAGGGTTAAATTGGTAAGAATAGTAGAAAATTTATACACCAAAAGTATTTAGAAACATTAATTGAGACTTCCCGAAATAGAAAATATAAACATGTATCCATAAAAGGGGAAACTCTCCCCCCGAGAGCCCCCGCACCCCAGTCCCATGAGAATGTGAGAGGAAAAATCACGGTAACTCAGCGATTATGTAGCTAGGAGGACCCGTGCCTAGTACCTACAAGGAGTCACCCCCACAAGAGGATGAAACCTCCACACTGCGGTTGCTAGGACTCGATCATTGATCATGTATCCAAATCTACTAGCTTTTAATCAATCGAAAGTCAATCGAGTAAAGACAAAATATAAACATTTATCTAGGATGGAGGGAGTATTATTAAAATTAATAAACTTAATATTTTTTTGAATCAAGTAATCTTTATAGAGATTGAGGCAGCATACATCACTAGATATGGGTTTTGTTTTGTTTTGTTTTGTTTTTGTTTTTTTGTTTTAAATGAGCATTGAAATGTACCTTTTCTATTAACGATAAATTCCTTCGACAAGTCATAGTTGTTCTAAGAGGATGAAACTATTCAAGACACAATTAAGATCAAAGTGGACATTGTGTTCCACTCATCAAAATATTATTGTCCCTTTTTTTTTTTTAACTTAAATTAATGTTTATTAATCCCTCAAGTTCAAATTTGATTAGACAGGAGTAGGGACATTACTTTTTTGTGATATATAAAGTGAAAATTTTTTTATTTTTTTTATTTGAAAAAAAATGAATATGAATGAGTATCCATAATCCACTTACAACACAAATGTAGTACTTGGGTCGGTTCATGCAACACTAACATTAACTTTTGTTGATTGGGAAAATACTTCCAAGCATGGTAACCTAACTCAATTAGTGGAAGAAGGGTAAGCTAAACCAATCTCATGAAGCTAAGATATGCAAAGCCAAGTCTTGGCACAACGATAAAGTGTTGTTTTTCGTGAACTTGATTAGTTAGAGTTATGAAAATAGTCTGACAGATCGAGATATGTCTAGTTTACATCTATCAACCGATGGTTTTTTGAGTTGCGAAGATTGCCTTTGAAATGCGAAGAATGTCAATGTAAACTTTGAGGTAGTCGAGGTAGATTTATTAGGATTAAAAGCCCATCAAGCTTTTTTTAGGTCAATTAGCACATAATTGTTGTGTATAACTGTTTGCTATGAAAAAAGCGACCGCCCATCAATTATGCTTTTGGAGGAAACCCAAAAACTAAGGTATTTAATATTCATAACTTCATCTAAACGGAAACCTAACTCTTACGGGCTTAGTTCAGTTGGTTAAGAGCTAGTAGATTTGGATACAAGACCAAGGATCGTGTCCTAGCAACCGTAGTGTGGGGGTTTCATCCTCTTGTGAGGGTGACTCCTTGTAGGTACTAGGTACGAGTCCTCCTAACTACTTAATCGCTGAGTCACCGTGATTTTTCCTTTCATATTTTCATAGAGCTGGGGTGTGGGAGCTCTCGGGGGGAGAATTTTCCCCTTTTTTTGGATATGGAAACCGAAAAAAAAAAGAGAGAAGAAGCTCAACGGGGTTAATTAATCACATATTAACCAAAATAGAAATATAGAAGTACCATATAAAAGGGGCGTCGTTAGACATTCTAGAAAAGACAAATTAGTGGGGAAAAGGGTGTGTTGAGCTCACACCGAAAAGGCTCGCTCGCATAGATAGTGCGATCTACCCATCATAGGGCAAACCGGCAAACACTCACAATTGGATATATATATGTATGTGAGAATTTTCAATGATTACCTTTCTGTTAATGTGTTTAATATTATCCATTGGATACAAAATAAAAGATTGAATTTTAAAACTTTACCTTGTCAATCCTTTTGATATATATGGTTAGTGAAATGCTGTTAAGTTTCTCATGTGCCTCTTATGTGTGGTTGGCTAAGTGCTAAAAATGCAACTTTTCAAACATAAACTATATCATAATTTATAATCAAGTCCCTAGGATTTATAAAAAGACCACAAGATCTTCCCAAACTAATAATGTGTTCTTGAAAATCCAAAACTTATATATAGCAATTAATCTTATATATTGCTATCAAACATAACATGCCACTTATGCTAATAAGTTTGAGTTTTGTTGCAAGCAGAATTTTGGGCTTTCTTGGCTCGGAAAGACATCGAACTTCGAAAGACAATAATAAATACAGATGTTTTTCAAATAATTTGCAAGTTTATATTTATAGATTTAGTCTTATGACCGAAAAAATTTCACAAAAAATATGGAGTGTTTTATCAAAACAAAATGTGAAATCACCAAAATGAAAACTCTCACAAGATAACACGTCTTGGAGAACAAAACCCATAAAAAATAAAGGTGGATAAAAAACATGAGATTAAAAAATAAGCATCATAGAAAACTAGGAAAGCAAACAGCAAGAGCAGTTCCAATGTAGTAATTAGGAAATAAATAAGTTAGATTCCATAATCAATTAAACCACCTATTTTACACATATTTTGTTACCAAATATAGTTTCTTAATTTAAGTCAAAGAATCTATCCTACACAAATAAGAATCCAACAATTTCAAGGAAACATAATGTTAGGAAATAAATGATTTGTTTCCTAAATTCATTTTCTTATTTCAAAAGAAACTAACTTACCAAAGTTTTATTCAAACTAAATAAGAACTTTTTGAGAGTTTTTGGAAGTATTTAATTATGGTAACATTTACAATTGCTTTAGGACCAAGAAATGTATTCAATAAGGTAACTTCTTACTATTGCTTTTGGACCAAGAAATGACACAACAATAAAATCAATGGAAGAGAATAGGACGACCCTATTTTACCCTTACAATATCTCCCTTTGTTGAATCTTTCTGGTCAAATCAAATGACAAGTGTTTTTCAACACCATCAAACATCTAATAAAGTTGTGTCTTATATCGATTTTTTGTCAAAGCATGTTCAGTGCAAATAATCTCTTGTTCAACCATGTCTCTAATAAAGTTGTGTCTTATATCAATGTGTTTTGTTCTACAGTATTGAATTGTATTTTTTGCTATGCTGATTGCACTGGTATTATCACAATACAAGTTTAACACATCACTGTGTAGTCAATGAATTTTGATCATTTGGTTCATAAAAGTTGTCTCAACACAGTTCTGCTTTTTACTAAACTAAGAAACCAAATTATTTCCTAAGTAAAAACACCTACTAGATATACTTCTCATATCATCTATTTGTTGAACATTAATATCTAGAAAGCAAACTAATTTCATATAGTCAACCTTACATTTCTTCATAGTAAACATATCATCATGTATATTACCTATCACTTGAAAAGAAGAATGAACTTTCTGAATATGACTGGGAATATCTTGGCTACGATAAGTTACACTGGGCTGTGTTTCAGGTTGTTCAGTTTCTGTTTCAGCATCCACATAATTTCTTACCAATGCAGCTTGTGATGCAGCTGCATCCGCATTTACTGAATTTTTAGAACTTGCAGCAACTGTATTTTCTAGAACTGGAACAATGTCTGAATGCAGAACAACTGCAGAAACTGAAATTTGTGCATTTGTTTCAAGATCATCAAAATCTAGCAAAATTTGTTTAGGCAAAGTATTAACACATTGATTAGAAAAATGACCAAACCCTTGACAATCCCTATATTGAATAGAATCAATATTTTTATCACTTGATGTAGACTGTTTAGCAAAAGGGTTGGTAAAAGATTTTTCAGGGGTTCGGAAAAAAATCTTCTTTTGGAACAAACTTACTAGACTCAGGTTTGAAAACAGTTTTGGTGTTTGAAGAAGGAGATTTATTTTGTTCTTTTACTTTCAAAATATTTTTAAATTTTTTGTTAAAAGGTCTATTGAGTCTTCATCAAAATCAAATTCTTCAACATTCCAATTTGAGTAATTCGTATTTGTTAAGGTAGGAGGACGAACAAAATTCTCATATTGGGAATCCATCATGACTACAACCAGAATCTTCTCTTAATGACGTCAAGAGAAGACTCTAATACCAATTGAAATAACAATAGTAGTTAGTATTTACGGAATCATCAATGCGTTCGTGATGTAGCTTGTTCTGTAGCTACAGTAGGAAGTGCATTGACCAAAAGTTCAAAAACGGAAGACTTTTAATTTAAAACAATAATAAACACAGATGTTTACCAAACAATCTACAAACTTATGTTTCTAGATCCAACCTTATGGCAAAAAAAATTTCACCAAAAAGATAAAGTGTTTTAATAAGACAAAACATGAAATCACCAAAACCAAAACTCTCACAAGACAACGCGTCTTGGAGAGCAAAACCCACAAAAAACAAAGGTAGAGAAAACTTGTGATTAAAAAATAGGTTTCCTAGAAAACTAGGAAAGCAAATAGCAACAACAGTTCCAATGTAGTTCCTGATGAAGCTACACTCCAAGCTTCATTCAAATTCTAGCAACAACACAACTTTCTGGATTTTCTCTCAAACTGTATTCTGTATGCTTTAAGCTTATACAGCTCTGCTCTATCTGCTCAGCTCTCGTGTGTTCTTCTTGAATGCCATGATCCATATATATGCTTGTGGAGATCTACAATATAATTAGGAAACAAAAGACTCCAAGAATCTAAAGGATTAGCCCATTAGGAAATAAATGAGTTAGATTCCATAATCAATTAAACCACCTATTTTACACAGATTTTGTTACCAAATATAGTTTTCTAATTTAAGTCAAAGAATCTATCCTATGCAAATAAGAATCCAATAACTCCAAGGAAACATAATGCTAGGAAATAAAGGATTCGTTTCCTAAATTAATTTCTTGTTCCAAAAGAAACTAACTTACCAAATTTTTATTCAAACTAAATAAGGACTCTCTGAGAGCTTTTGGAAGTATTTAATTATGGTAACACTTACCATTGCTTTAGAACCAAGAAAGGTATTCAATATGGTAACTTCTTACCATTGCTTTTGGACCAATGGAAGAAAATAGGACGACCCTATTTTACCCTCACAGTGTTTGGTTGGGATCTTGCACAAAGTTGGAAAGGTGTTTGGATGGAGCTTGGAAAGATGTCAGACTTCAAAGTGATGACCAGAAACACGGATACCGGTTAGATCCAAGCTGGAAGACACAACAATCAGAGCAGAGGATTGCTTGACCGGAATTCAAGACTTTCTTGGTCAGAGACAAGAAAGAGGATCGGAGACTGGTGTCGAGCTTACGAGGATCAAAACTAAGGGTTGGGTAGAAGAAGAAATAATGCTCAGGAAAGGTTGTGCGAGGGCTTAGAGAGAGAAAGAAAACGAGGCCGAGGATCAAAAATTTGGGAGAGAAAACTTTTGATTCCAAGCCTTAGGTGTCAGTTAAACACGCGCAAACATAGATGTGGCTTGCTTGGTTGGAGATGGTGACCGGAACCCTAGGTCTCAAATTCAGGTAGAGAGTTGTTGCTGCTAGGCTGAAAATTGAAGGGTGGGCGATGAAAGGGGGTGTTGGAGATGGAAAATTGAAGGTTGGAGAGAGAGACACAAAGAGAGAGAGAGAGAGAGAGAGAGAGAGAGAGAGAGACACACACACACACACACAAAGAGAGAGAGAGAGCGCGCTGGGAAAAGAAGGCAGACGAAGATCGTAGAATGAAACCTTGGGGATGAAGGCCTTTTAGTTTTTTCATAACCCTAGAGACTCGATTTCAAATTATATTTTGAAAATTACATTTTAGCCCTTATTAAAACGGACATGGGAGACACATGGAAACTTAACGACAATTCACTAACAATATCCATCAAAAGGACTAACCGCATGAAAATTGAAGTCATAGGACTGAATTGGTAAAAAAATTTGTTAGGAGACTAATGGCAGAGAAGGCCATAGTCAATGGACCAATTGTGCGATTTACATGTTATTAATGTAATTAATAATTTGCATTCTTTGAGCTGAATTAATTGCATTTTCAAACAAACCATTGAATCTCAACATTTTATTTTTTATTCAAGAAAAATATATAATACAAACCATCAATGGTTAGTTAGAGAAAATAATCAATAAAACCATCCGCTTATATATAAACAGGTTGGCTCATGAGTACCATCTATTGCAAATTGAGGGTTAAACCTAATGCCTTACCAAACTCACTTCATTGTGAGTTTTGAACTGAATTCGAATTTTTTTTATCATCCTAATTACAAATACTTCGTTGAAACTTGAAATTGACATTATTTCTTAGGTTAATATTCAGTAAAACCGTCTTACGAATTCTAATTTGTTTGGCGGAGCCCTACCTTCTCACGGCTCATGTCATACATTAAGACACGGTAGGTCGGGTCAGAAGGATCTCCTTTATAGAAAATAATTATAACGATTTTTCCTAAGCTTTTGTCTTATTTCTTTAGCAATATAATATAGCTAAACAATGTGCTTGTAATACCCCGAATCCGAAAGTCCGGTTTGCTACGTGTAGCCTACACACTAGCCCACTGAGCACGCAACACCTTGGGTCATCATGCCCACCACAAGCCAATCAAAAAGTACATGGATGATGTTGATGCCTTGATAACGAGAAACGGACCCAAGGATCTCCTAGGAAGGTATTAGGATGAATGACTCCGCGACCCAACGCCTTCGAGATGACGCGAACCTTGGAATTGTGAATGACGCCACAATTGGGATGACTCTCCAACTGATAAGTCGAATTTCAACTATAAACAACGAATCCACGAAGTTTATAATCCGAGCTTCCAATCCAGGACACTCAAATAATAAGACAATTTTCTAACCAGAAAATCAACTCAAATTTCATTAATCAAAATTCTCTACCTAAAACAATGTTTAAGAATGCCTATTTATAGGCTTACAAAATAAATCCTAATTCTTGTAGGACAAGAAAACTAATTAAAAGGAAACTCTAATTAAAAGGAAACTCTTAAATAAAGGAATCTCTAAATAAAAAGGAAACTAGAATTCTAATTATACCAAAACAGTAAAAAACAGGACAATAAACAAAAACGGCAGCCTCTTCTGGAGACCTTGCGGTCGCAAAGGTGTAGACCCCTGCGTCCGCAAAGCTTCACTTCTGAATTTTGCTGACTTGCCACTTTGACCCCCTGAAGTATCCAAATAGTCTTCTAAGCTTCCAAACTTGCCTACAAGTTGCCAAACTTAACCAATAGATCCCTGAAATCTTAAATACACTTTTATGGCTTGTCAATATCATATCATGCCTAGAGGTAGTGTGTGACCACCTTATAAATTGAACACAATTCCCACACCTACCCGATGTGGGATGAGGTATTACAATCTCTCCCACTTAAATCCTTGACGTCCTCGTCAAGGCCGAATTGTACCCCGGACGATGCAGGATTCAAGATGTGGCTCGTACGGGGATCAAAAGGTGGCTTCCACCTTCCGCGGTGTAAGACTTTGACCCGTACAACACTTTGTTCCCATATTTCAGGTCGGGGCCTACTTTGATACAATTTGTAATGACCCAAACCCGAGAACTCGATCCGGTACGTGTAACACATACACTGGTCCACCACAAGCTGACTAAAAAGTTCATGAATGATATTGGTACCCAGTAATAGAGTGTGATCACCTTATAAATTAGACACAATTCTCACACATACCTAATCTGAGATAAGGTACTACTGTACTACTCTGGTTGCCTCACAATAACAAAACGACAATTTCCGTCTAGCCTCATAACTAGTCACGTGTTTCATGTTTGTCTTAGATCCAACAAAGCCTAAGATAAGTATTGCAATCAAGAAAGATTCATTTTCTTGTACTTTCCACACAAAGTTTACTAATAAAAAAGCCTTAAGTAATATTTTGATACAATGTTAACAGTGGCGAATCTAGAAAATTTTTAAAGTGGGTTCACAATTATAACTATTACATAAAAACCAATAAAATTACAATTGTCCCCTACGCGTTTTCATACTATGAAAACATTTAATTACATCATCATTTGTAACGCTATTAAACAACTCTTTTTCAATATAACATACAAGAGAGTCACTTAAAAATTGATCACACATTTGATTTCGCAAATCCATCTTAACAATATTCATTGCTGAGAAGCATCTTTCCACACTTCCCGTTGCTACCAGCAAAAGCAACGCTAACTTCAAAAGTCGATACACTAGCGGATACGACAAATATTTGTTTGTTTGCACTAGAAATGTAGATAGATCACCAAGCCCCTTCAATTGGCTGAATCTGTCATCTGTTCGCACATCCATAATATATGTCTCTAGTTGATTCTTAATAGTCATACACTCAAATACTGAGAAGTCATGAGGATAAAATTGAGTCATTCTAATCAATGCTGCTATATTAAAATCACGAAAATCATTACTTGGATTCAAACTAGCAACACAAAGAAGCAACTCAGAATTGACCTCATTGAACCGATCATTAATCTCGAAAAAGCTGTTTATCCATAATGACATAAAAACATTCCACACGATAATGAAAATCATTAGTAATGTATCTTCTATGTCGAGGTCTGTGAGCATCTACATATTCAACAGTCATATCCAAACAATCAATCTTATTTTCACTGAAAGATGCATTGATGTCACCCAGAAGAGATTCCCATCTATTATCTCTTACCGCTTGCAATCGCATCCTGGTAATTTTAACAAGTGACATAGCATTCACAATATCTCCATCTTTCCTTTGCAAAGCCATTGACAACTCATGTGTGAACCCAAATATAAGCAGGATCAATTGCAATTAAAAAACAAAATTAAATAATTCCAAATATCCCAATAAACCCCTTGCTTGAGCTCTTTTCAAAGCATCAATACCATCACACGAAACAACTTCAAGAACTTCACGAACAGAAGAAAATAAAGCAACCAAGTTCAATAATGATTTATGATGAGATCCCAAACGTGTATCCGCAGCCCTTTGAAGACTTAACTCTTGATTTAATCTCTTTCCTGTCTCAATTAAACCACTATTAATTCCTTCTGCCACTTTTTCTGTTTGTTTTTGTCGAATCATGTCTTTACGCTTACAAGAGACTCCAACAACATTCATTAAGGTTCAAATCATACTAAAAAAGTTTGCAATATCCTCATGTTTTCTAGCCACACCAACAAGAGCTAATTGAAGTTGATGGGCAAAACAATGAACATAAAATGCAGACGAATTTTCATTCAAAATCAAAGTCTTCAACCCATTGAATTCACCATTCATATTGTTTGCCCCATCATAACCTTGACCCCGAATTTTCATCACGCTCAAATCATTATCAGCTAACAATTTATCAATAGCAAATTTTAAAGACAAAGCAGAAGTCTCCATCATATGGACGACACAAATAAATCTTTCTTTCACAATTCCACGAGAGTCAACATATCGCAAAACCGCACCCATTTGCTCTTTGTCTGATACATCACTAGACTCATCCACCATCAAAGAAAAATATCATCTTTAATCTCTTCAATTGTCTTTTGTACTTTCTCTTTTGCAAAACAATTAACAATATCCTTTTGAATGCTGGGAGCAACCATTTGACAATTTTTTGGGGGATGATTTTTATAAATACTCTCACCGTGAAGATTCATATGTTTCATCAATTCAAGAAAATTCCCCCTATTTAAAGAACCATCACTCTCATCATGTCTACGAAAAGCAATCCCTTGGTGCAATAAAAATCCACAAGAATTAATTGAAGTATTTTATCGATTCCGATACTCAATTTTCTCAATGTTTGATTGTGTATGAAGAGCAACTGAAATAGATTGACTTTGTTTCATTAGATCATCACACTTCTTTAAACACACATAATGAGCACTATTAACCGCACCAACATGTGAATCCAACCTAACTTTTTTATTCCAAGTAGAAAAACCTTCAGTTATAAATGCCCCACCACCTTGATTGTTGATTTGATCTCTAAACAAATAACAATACAAGCAATATGCTTTATCTTCTTTCATGCTATACTCTAACCAATTAGCATATTGATCAAACCAATCATGATAAAAACGACGCATTTTATTTCCCATCATTTTCTGAGGGAAATCATGGCCACGGGGTTGACAAGGCCCCTTTAATAGATAAGTTCTTCTAATTTCATCAACATGATTTGGGTGAAATTCAGACATCTTTTTCCTTTCTGCAGGATCTGAAGGAAAACTATTCAAATCAACAAAATCTTTCCTAGTTGAAGTTATGGGAACAGACGGTTGAGTACTAGGAGATGCACCACTAGAACCACCAATTCCAATTTCTGTCAATTTTCGTTTAAAAAATCTCTCCATATTCTCTTAATAGTCAAAAAACCTCTAACCCTATTGAAGAGACACAAATCAAAATTCAAAATTTAAAGATTACAATTAAAAACAAATAAACATGTAACATGTAACAATAGCACAAATAACAAATTCAAAATTTGCACCCAATTAAATATGCAAATAAAAAAAAGTCCTAATTTTGAATGTAACACCAAGCCCTAATTCCAAGTTTTCAACCAACCAAATAAAAAAGCCCTAATTTTAGACATCAAACATTTGAATATTCAAATTCAATAATTCAAAGTTTCAAACCAACAAGGCAACAAAATTTTATGAATATTATTAAAATAAAAGATAAACAAAAATTAAATAAATTATAATTTATAAAAAGAGACAATCAGACAAACCTTGGTAATGGTTGCTTTTTGATTTTGATAAAGTAAACAACACTAAAAGTGTTTTGTCATTTTCTGATTTATATATTGTAATTGTGATTTGTGATTGCTGTGAAGAAGACAAAATCACAAAAATCCACTTCCTAATTCCTGAATCCTAAAGTCTCTTCTCTCTCTCTCTTTGAGACTTTGACTGGAGATGCTTCACTGCTTCTGTTTCGGACCTTTCGGTTCCATTTCCCAAATTCCTTTCCCAATTCCCAAATCGCCGATTCCTAGTTTTTCTTCTTCCCCGATTGGGCCAGGCGAATCGGGCACTCGGCAAGTGGTGTGGACTGTGGCGACTCGCCGACTCCTCAGACCTCAGTCCTCCCTCTATCCCTCAAACTCACTCACTCCCTCAGTTCGACGACGCCTGAGGTCGGTCCCGTCTCCGTCTCGACGTCTCCCTCCCTCTCTTTCTTTTAGGCTCTTAGCGACTTAGTTAGGATTTAGGAAATTGAAGGTGGGTCACGTGTAAAATGATATGTGGGTCACCTTGTAAAACGACGTCGTTTTACAAAGTGAATTTTTTTTTTTTGAAAGTGGCATCACTTGCACCCAGTTTGGTAACTGTACGTCCACCAATGAGTGTTAATGTTTTTAAAAATATATATAAGTGATTTAAATGCTTGTTCGTTTGGATACCAAACAATTGGAGACGGTATATTATTATTATTTTTTTCTCTTTTTTTTTTCTTTTCTTTTCTATAATCAGGTCTCAAAGATTTCATGTCATCATCGGTAGGAGACGGTATATTATATTCTTCTATTCTAAAATTATTGTCTTGTTTTATTTTTTCGTCCGTTCTAAAATAATTATTTTGTTTGAAACATTTCTTTTTAAGATAATACTTATATCATTTTACCCTTACTTTTTCATCATATTCTAATTATGGGTCATATACACATAGACTTTAAAGTAAACTTTTTTTTTTAAAAAGTAAACTATACATTAAACTAATATTAATAATCCAGTTAAATGTGTTTTTTTAAATCGTGCGCTAAATCAACCCAGACGATAATTTTGAGACGAAGGGAATACATTGTTTGCTTATCAAAATATTATGGCCGCGTTTGTCTTGTGTTTTAAACCCGATTCAAGGCTTGATTATGGTAGTTATAAACTCTCTCTTTAATTGGTGATACAACTTTCTCTTTATCGTTTTTTTAAAACTTTTTCTTTGATTCCTACAAACATAAAACTCAAAATCTAAAATCAAATCCTTAAATCACGACGACAAACATACCCTACGTATACATATATATGTATGAATGTGTGTGCATGTGTATATATATATTTATATTATTCCATCCTAAGGTTTGTAAACACATCAATACACTTTTTAAGTTTAATATTTAAAAGTATGTATATAACTATTAGTAGAGTTGTCAAAATGGGAAAACGAGGTGGGTTTTCCCGTCACTTAACAGGCCGGGACTAGAAAGCCCGCAATCTTGACGGTCCCTAAAACCCTTGGCCTAATCCACTCCGCGTAGGACCGCAGGCAAAACGGGAAAAGCCCGCAAAATTTTTTGCAAAATTTTTGTACAGTGTCTTGGCCAATTACGAAGCATTTCCCCTATCTCTTGCAACAACATTTTCAGATCCTTCGGCAATTAGTCTATAAGACTATAACCAAATCATGTTGAGCCAATATCTTGCAAAAAAAAGGTCTATAAGACTATCTCTTGCAACAGGGGTAAATGATTATATAACAGACTCAAAAGATCGATCTAAAGCATAGACGCTTGTCCGCGACTCCGCGTCTTCTCAGGGACAATCACTGCAAAAATGGGACTGTTGAGACTGTTGTAAAAAGATTTAGATCCCCTAATTCATAGTTCTACTCAGGAAAGTGAATCTATGATATCATATCTCATAAATGCCAACAAGAGAGAAAATAAAGGAAGTGAGAAACTGTGTGAGAGAGAGAGAGATAGAGCAACTGTGAGATTGAGCAAGAGAGAGAGATCGAGGTTGTGCGACTCAGTGCGAGAGGCCAGAGGCAAGAGCGAGAGAGAAATGAACCAGACGGTCAGGGCCGTTCCCGGCATTTCAAAGGCCCGTGGCAAAATAATGAATAAGGGCCCCAACGAATCGATAATACACAATTGTGTTTGTGAATACCAATAACAAATGAAATTTTCAATTTCCAAATAAATTTCTTAATGCATTAAAAAATATATTGAGTTTTCATTTTACAAATCTCTATAAAAACCTTAAATTTCAGTTCAAAACTCTCGTCTACCAACAAAGTTTTCGTCAATTGAACTGCGGGAAGAGGGATGAACTGTCGAAAGTCGAACTGAAGGTGGAGTGGAAAATCTGGTGTCCATAGCATAGGGAAGACTAAAGAGATTGAGAATCTCGATGTCGAGGGTTTGTTGTTTACCGTTTATCATTCCATCCTTTTGTCTGACTATTCGACTGTCCGCCCTAAGTGCCCTTTCATCTAATCGTCTTCCGGCTGTTGCATTGTGTCGTCTTCACAACTAAGTCGTTTCCAAACGGAAATTTTCCATCACTTTTACTCCATCCGTCCCCAAATTATTGTCTTTCTTTCCTTTTTCGTCCATCCCAAAATAATTGTCTTTCTTGAAACTATCTTTTTTAGGACAACACATTTACCACTTCACCCTTACTTTTTCATCATACTTTAATTATGGGCCACATACATATGAGATTTAAAGTAAACTACACATCAAACTAATATTAATAATCCAGTAAATGTGTTTTCTTAAACCGTCCGAGTATATATATATATGCCCGACGCACCAAACCAGAGCTACGAACAGTGAGTGTGAGACCTAAGACAAGCTGGAGCTGTATAGGCGCCGATGGCATAGCTGCTGTTTATTACTTCAATCTGTTCGATGGAGCCTCGGATGGATGCAGAGATGGAGAGTTGAAGACGTTAAGAACGAGAATGAAGAAGTGACTGAAGAGTTTTGACTTTTAGGTTTTGTATTATATTTTATGGGCATGGGCTCTACTTCACTAGTTGACTTGGGCAGCTTGTATTAACTAATAAGTAGTGAGAGAAACGCACTGAGTCCAGAATGTGCCTGGCGCCCCCCCCTCCCCGCCCCCAACCCGCAACCCGCCCGCGCCTGTCTGGCAGGCAAAGCTTGAAAGCCCACATCCAAATGAGTATTTAATACACCAGCCCAACTCGTCCCTAATAGGTGACAGGGCGGGCATGCCCGCAGGCTTTTACCCTATTTGACAGCTTTAACTATTAGTTATTATGATGCCCAATGCATGTAAACTGAGTTTTTTAAATCATTTAGTTTAACGATGAAGTCTTCAAAGGTTCATGAGTAAACTTATTTTTAACACCGAAAGTGTATAAAAAATAAAGTCTAAAATATCTTGCTAATATATACTTCATTCGTCCCAAAATTATTGTCGTGTTTTTTTTCTTATTCGTTTTAAAATAATTATTTCTTTGAATGTTTCCTTTTTAGGATATCATTTTTACAATTTTATCCTTATTTTTTCTTTTTACTTTAATTTTGTACCACATATTCATGAGATTTAAAGGAAATCACTCACTATTATGATATTAATAATCTATTTAAATATATTTTTTTAAATCATGCATCAAATCAAGTCAGACGATAATTTTGGGACTGAGGAAGTTGTATAAGAATATTATTAAACTACAATAATGGAAATCCAAGTACAAAATTTCTTAGTACTAGTCATAGAGTGTACTTCTAGAGAATGAGCACCTACTTTGTTTGTAGTCTTTAAAAAGGCTACAAAAGAATGTGAGAGCACTACTGTATTATATAATAAAGTAAAAAAAATGTTTTCTTGGTAAAATTAGTTGAATGTTTATTGAGGAAGATGAAGAGGACATCTTAACTTCTTTGTGAGTTCACATTACTTTATATTATACAAGTCAACAAATGATTGAGGATTCTTTTTGCTAGAGATTGTCAAACTCACTATTATATATTGTTTCCTCTTGTTAATGAACTTGAAAAGGTAAAAATATTTAAATAGGAAGAACAAAATAGTAGAATAACTTCCGTAGAGACCTAACATTTTAAATTAGTTAGAATCATTAACTATTTAAATGGTTTATATTTTAATGGATAAATTATAGATAACCCTTCTCAATCAAGGGTTGAGTTCAAAACATCAAATTGCTCCCTTCAACTATCAATTAAATCAATGTGTCATATATACTCAACTATCACCTTTGCGAAAAATGTCCAACTAAGTCACGTAACCATCTTTACATATTAGTTTTGATCATGATGTCTTTTTGGTGTTCAAATTGCCTATCTTACCATTGATCGTCGGTAATTATTGTACTTATATGGGTAAAATTGCAAATAACTCCTCAACACAAAAAGGACATTACAGTAAAAAAAAAAAAAAAACTAAAGAAACCAAAGATGGTCATGTGAGTTCCAGGTGAGAATTTTCCATCAATGCAAATGATAGTGCGCAAACATAAGGTGTGAATAAAATAATCGAAGGGACATATTGTTTCAATTGATATAGTTAAGGAAAAAAATTCAAACTTAATCCGTAGTCGAGGGGAGTCATCTGAAATTTAGACTATTTTATCCAGGCTTAACAGTGAAGTTTACACGTTCATTTCTCACCATAAATTTTTATATCATCAATAACATATTAAATTATTTATTTCTGAGTGCGTAGGCTTTTTTTTTTTTTTAACAACTTCCAAAGAGTCTTCCTTTACTTTTTGTTTTCTTTGCGTGTTGCCCCACTTAATTACATTATCTCATAAATTGTACGAATCAACCAGAATGCAGTTTAATTAAGCTTTAATTTATGATGTTTTTAATACTTTGGGTTTAAATAGGTCTAATCAAGTATAACAACCAAGATTGTCAACTCAATCAACAATTTATGGCGCTTTAAACTAGGTTTAATTAAAGTACTACTATGCGCACGCGAGCCATGATCGACGTAATAAGCATATTTAGTTATCGGTTGACGCTAGTCTTAATCATAATATTAGGTTTTGAGTGCGCATATCTATTAAACTATTTGTAATGTTTTGGATTACTTCTTGATTACAAAATAGTGAAAGTCTTTTGAACGATCGAAACATAGGATAATCATAGATGCATGTATGAGTTAAAGAGTTTTTTTTTTTAAATTTGGATTTATGAAATTCTTCTAAGAATTAATAGGGAAAATGGGTTAATTGGTATAGATATTGAGTTCTTCGGTGATTTTTTTTTTTAAACAATATACTATTAGGAAAATGAGTACGTGTTTTGATTCGTAAGATGAAGCGTCACTCTTTCACAGATAAACCCACCGATACATGGTGGGTTGAGTAAAAATGATCTGTCTTACGAAAAATATTCGTAAGACCGTTTTTCTCAAGTTTGCCTATGAAAGTTTAGAGTAGTTGATATTTATATATGAAGATTAATACATGAAAAAGAAAAAATATATTCCTTATGCATGGTGCAGACACCCCAATCACGTACCTCAAATATATAATGTCCTAGAAAATATTAATTCAAATCAATTAGACTAACGAATGTTATCTTTGTTAACGTTTCAGGGGGCCATGACATTAAAAAGAACTTGAAAAGGCTTAAAATGACAAAGAAGACAAAACATGGGGTTAAATGAAAGATTTCATGAAACAAAAGCAAGTCGGCGCGACACATGCGCATGTGGGCGCGTGCCTGTGTATTTTTGCCTTCTCCAGCCTTCCTTCTCCCGTTGTTGAATACAATGCCTTCTTCATTGTTTCTCGACATAGTACAAGCCTCCTTCCATTGCCTTGGTCAGTTTCCCAGCCTCTTCTCAGCCTATAAACGGAGAGCCCAACCTCCTCATTTCACACACCAAAATCAATACTCTCCTCTCCATGTCGTTAGGCTGCTAAGAGAAGAAAAGAAGAAGAAAGAGCCCCTTGCCTGCCTTGCCCAAGCAAGCCTCCCCTACCTTGCCCCAGTAAGCCCCCAGCCTGCCTTGTCCAGCCCTTGCCCAAGCGAGCCTTCAGCCAAGAAGTCCTTGCCCCAGCAAGCCTCAACTCAAAATCCAATACTACCGTTACGCGACTACCGAAATTCTACAAAAATGACAACAAAAACAACAAAAAGAAGACTTCCTTTCTCGGAAGGACAAGTAAAACACTCGTAGATTGCCTAAGCCTAGACGTATACCAGGTTCAGATACTCACGCTCTAAACGGTAGATTTTGTCCCCTTAGTTAGTTATTTTAGTTTTTAAATAGAAATGTAGATATACATATATACCTGCAATCTGATCAAATATTATTATTGTCATTGTAAATATTATTAATGGATTGTTTTCCTATTTGTTTATATTTTGGCATAAATAAGTTTTTTTTCTTAGTTAGTTTCTTTTTCTTATATAATAATGTAAATAGTTTTTATTATCTTTTTTAAAGTGTATTATTTTTGTTTGCAAAGTAGTATAAAATAATGTACATAAATAGTTTATTTTTTTATTATTATTTAATAGTTGAATAAATGAAAATCTTTTTTTTTAATTTTCTCTTATACATATTTTCTTGACTAAAGCGTATAAAATAAATTAAGCATATTGGCAAACTCATTGTGAGACCGAAAGGACGAATTGGGTACCTAACCTCTTCCCAACTCGTAACTTAGCCCCCAAACACATATTTTCTGGAATTTTTTTATTTTTCTCTGTTTATCCTTAAAATAGAGGTGACGACTATGTACATATATTTTTAAAGTCCACAACGAGGTCAAGCGTATTCAATGCGCTTAAGTTTTGAAGCCACTCATTTTCATTACGAGGAAGGGGCGAAACAGGGTTCTCATTGTGGCGACTTTGTCGGGGATAATTTTTTTTTTTTAAAAAAGAGGGCTAGACTCACCTTTTTTTTGGGTTTGCTAATATGCTTGTTTTTTATATTCTTTGGTTTATATATATATATATATATATATATATATATATATATATATATATATATATATATAATTTTGTTCTTCAAAAAAAAAAAAAGAAAATTCCGTTTCTTTAGTCCAGTTTCCTTTTGTAATATACATTGGAAATTTTGTGTTGCTTTTCTTTGCTGTCACTAACACTTTTGCAGGAAGTCGAAAATTAATGCAGTATATTGCATGCTTAGTTTACATTTCTTTCAAAAAAAATCTTTTCTTTTTTTAAAAAATAGATGATTCACACATGTGCACGCACGTAGAGATTAACAAATAGTAAGTAAATACATGTATATCTTGCTAGGACACACATTGACCGGTCGGTTCTTTTTTATATCTTGAAATTCTCAATCAATCTTATGTGCACAAAGCAAAAAAAATGGGAAAATTGTTGTTAGAAAAAAATCATTGGCAAAAAAGAAGAAGCAAAATGATCACAAAAGTAGGGCTTCACCCTTTGCAAAAAATTATTCAAGTGTGATCGTAGGCAAAAAAATAAAATGTGTGCACTTAGATTGATCGTGAATTTTATGATATCTTCCTAGATCATCCGAATGGTGGATCCTGAAAGAGTATAGCCCTTCACCCGAGATTTGTCTCATCTTGAGATATTAAAATACATATGGAAAACGTTGGTCCTATACTTTGAAGAAGGAATCCACTATTTCATGACTTAACCTGTGATCGTTTAAACAAGCTTTGCTTGTCCGACCAAACATAGGACATTTTTTGCATGGGTGCATTTTGTTCTTCAAAATATGCAAAGACAAGACAAAACCCCTTCACCATTACCCTCAATTTCCAATTTATTTTCTCCTCCCATCCTTTCACAAATACATCCCTAGTCGATTAAGTGCATCATTCACTCTCGATTTCAAAACTATTTCGTTGAATCCTACTTCGAGATGTCGAGGTTTACCACTTAAAAAAAGAGCGATAGGGAGCCTTGCATTACTAATCTATTCCTTCTCATCTCCACATAATTTGGTCAGCCTACACTCTTTCAATAAACCGATGACCTATGGATCATGAGCAACAATTCAAGTTTGGGGGCTTTCTTACCCCATGGGTGTCCCTTTTTGTCATGATTATCCATTTTGTGCCTACAGCCCGTCCTCACGAGTATGCTCGCGAGTTTTTGTTCTACATTCCTTCAAAGTCAAACCAAGTTCTCAAATTGGGGCTTCCAAAATTCTTTATATATACTCAAGTCAAGTAAGCAACACATGACTCTGTCCTTTCAACTCGTCGAGTCTTTTTTCGATCTATGAGCATCACCTATCACCAAGTATCCCTTGATTGTCAATTTCTCAAGAATGATGAATCGACCCATTTAAAAACATGATAAATCTACACGAGTCAATAATGAATCATTTCGAAGATATGGACCTACATCACTAAGTAAACATGAAATTCAACAAAGCAAGTTGTTTGTCTTGACAAAGATCACCTTCAACCAATTACGGTCAGCTGTTATTAGCATCTTGGAGAGCTTCCCACCATACATCAAAACCCTTTCAAATCCCAAAACCCTTTGTAGACACCATTTCGTACCGGTATGTGACATGACATAAAATATCAAGACTGTTAAAAGTACTAACGAATGTCAAGTCACGGGTTGAAAATGCAAAAAAAAAGGATGCATAAGCAGGTGAACCAGAGGAACAAAGTGCCAAAAGCAAAAAGGAAAAAAAAGGCGTAGCAGCGACCACACCCCTTCTAGGCGTCGCGATTAGAAGTGCTATGGCGAACCCATAGCCCAGCCTCAAGGTTCTTGGTGCACTTGGTGCAACTCTCCTAGCCAGCGTGGTACAAGCCGTTAAAGCTCGTGAATGATACTTAATCACGAAGGAAGCCCTCCTCCAGTCTATTAATAAAGGCATCCGGCTTCACAATTTCACACAAGAAAAATTCTAGCGTGAAGTTTTCTCTCGTGATACGCTCTCAGAAGAACGCCGAGGTTATTTCCCCTAGCCCCGAGCTCGCCAAATCCCCCTAAACACTAAAACTCTCGCCAAAGTGAACCTTTGTTACCCTATTAGGATTCCGCCTATTTCATCGGTTCAAAAGAACGAAAAGCCTTGCCTTTCGATTCCAAGCGTCAAATCCGGTAGAAGCAAGGTTGCTACGCGTTCAGACGCCAACAAGCAGCAAATCGGCCAAAACAAGCGGTTGTGCCGCGGATAAAGTGGCGAAAAGCAACTAAACGAAGTAGTCACGCCCCCAAAATCAATCAAAAGAAAAAACTTCCTCCCACGAAGGGCGAGCGAGCACACCTAGGGCCTACCGAGAAAGGAGCTTGGTGAGATAAAACCCCACGCTTGAGGTAGGTCCCTTAATGTTTTATTTACTTTTTATGTATAAAAAGTGCTATTTAAAATAGTCCTATGTAGTGAAATAAGCACGATCGTCTTTGAAATTCTATAACAAATAGCACTAAAAGAGCCATTATTATGGCCAAATTTTTATAAATGTATTTGCAACTCTAGAAATGAGGTTGTTGTATGTTTGTATTTATTTCCTTATATATATACAAATATATATTTAAAATGCTTTATTTCAAGCGTTAAATAAATATAAAAGAGCATATTTTAGCCAAAAACTTATTTTGAGACCGAAAGGCGAGTTGGGTGCCTAACCCCTTTCCACCTCGTAACTTAACCTCCGAACCCTTCTTATAAATATGGTTATTTTTTGTTTTTTTTGTTTTCCTTAAAATAAAGATGACGACTCATTGATCACATTTTGAGTCCACAAAATGAGGCCGACGATATTCCCACTTTAAAAAGGTTTTGAAACCACCCGTTTCTCGCAGCTAGGGAAAGGTCGAAGGGGCACTCACGAGTGGCGACTTCTGGCTGAGGATGTTGTTTTTATTTTTAATAAAATAAAAACGAGGAGGGCTAGACTCCGTTTGTTTTATATATATATATATATATATATATATATATATATATATATATATATATATATATATATAATTTTTTTGGATTTTTGGCTAAATATGCTTATATTTATTTAACAATTTAAATATTACATTTTTATATATCTTATATATATTTGTGCATATAACCGTAAAATCTTGCGACAGCTTCATTTTGGGTACCGTTGCGAATAAAAAATATAAAATTTCGGGCAAACAAAAAAAAAAATCGGAGGCATATTATTGTTTTATTTTACTATGCTTTATTTATTATTCCCGTAAAATATGTAAATATTCTTTTATTCATCATTTTATTTTGGGGATTAAGACCAAATGTAATTAATAGGAACATATAGTTTTCCGCTTTTCTTTCTATTTATTGATCCGAATGGCCGTCCACGTTTGCTCATGCCGTCCTTTTGAAGATTCTAACTAATTAGCCGAGAAAATCAACAAATGAACGTAAAGACGGACCATTTACTACTTTATTACTACTTTATATGTAAAAAAAAACTTTACTTTTTAGAA